>JARHVA010000284.1:0-1200000 GCA_037957365.1 Torreya grandis | reverse complement strand
TTTAGAACTGGGTTTTTGATAGTGGCATGCACTTTGTTATTGATAATATAATGATTTAAATTCTTCAAAAACTTGACCAATGTGTAGGAAAACTTTTCCAAGGTATAAAAATTCAGCTTTGCATGTTTCATGTTCATACTCATGAAGGTGATCAGGGGTTCTTCTACATCCATCTTCTAGGTTAGCACCACAACTACAGTATGCTTGGAAGCAAAAGAGTAGAGGTACAAATCTTTGGTGTAGTATGAGATTATCAACACATGTGCTTGCATGATGGCATATTTTATATCCTATAGGGCTTCCCTCACTTCGATATTACATTAAATTTTCACCCCTAATTTAACATTACATTTAGAGGTTTAACAATCCCAGTGAAACCCAAAATAAAATTGCATATAGAGTTAATCTTACCAAAGAAAGATTTTAAATATTTTTTATTATTGGGTAAAGGTATTCTATAAATAACATTAGCACATTCAAGGTATAAATTAATACATTACTTTTTGATGATATGATTGAGAAGCTTGCCTTTAGTAACACCAAACACATTCTTCTTTGGGTTGAAGGATATACCATACTTTTTACATATTTCAAATATCCTTTGGAGATGATGACTATGATTATACCTAAATTTTGAGAAAATAGTGAGGTCATCCATGTAAATAATAGTACACTTTCTTACCAAACCTTAAATTAAAGACACAACTATCTATAAAGTTGTTCCTGCATTGATTAAGCCAAATGGCATTCATTTATAGGTGAAAGTGACCCACTTAGTTGTGAACACAAGTTTGGCTCGATCCTCTAAGTTGACTAAGACTTGATCGTATCCCAATAATATATCCAAGAAGGACATCATATGAGATCCACTTACCATCTAGATCACTTCATCAAGGGATGACAAAATATAGTTATCTTTATCAGAAGACCAATTTAGATTTATGAAATCCACACATGGTTGTATTTATCCATTCTTCTTGTAAATGGGTACCAATTTGGCTATCCATGTTGAATGATGAATTGGGAATATAATCTCGAATGAAAGGATCTTGTGAACCTCTTTATGAATAAGGGGATCTAGGATGTTAGGATCCTACTCCTTAAGAGTACACTTGATTACCTTTGTATACGCAACTAAACACGGAATTAAATTAGAAGTAATATGTAACTAGAATTTAGAAATAGCACAGAATATGAGAGATAATACAATCTTGTATTAACACTCTTCCAGAAGGAAATACAATGAAGAAATCACACTCTTCTCACACCTCTTGGGTGTACAGTAATTCTCCCTTAAGAGCTCTCTCTCTTTCAATCAATTACAACCAACTCAAACACAGAGTTATTCCCTCCACCAGTCAGTAACAATACTGCCAGTACCACCAAGTACTCAAAGTACTCCAAGTAGATCTCCCTTGATCTTGCTCCTTGTTGTGTTGCAGATCTCCTTGATCTTGCTACCCCGTAGATCTAACTAACCTTGCACACACACACACCTGCAGACCAACTGATCTTACTTACCATGTAGATCTCCCTGATCTTGCTACCTACAGATCAACTGATCTTACACTCGAAAGGATCTCTTCCTTCTCCTTGATCCTTAATTACAATACAGCCCCATGGGTCCCTTAAATAGATCCCATACAAACAATAATTACAACAATTAGAAATCTAGACTCAAGACTAAAATTAGTCTTTACATGCAAACAAACTATTCGTCTAAAATTAGACCAGTTTTGAAAACACACAGGTGACCGACGTCGGTTCCTGTCTGACCAATGTCGATCGACCCCTAACTGATGTTAGTTATTCTGTACATTGAATATGACCAACGTCAGTTGGTCTGACCGATGTTGGTTACTGTAACACTCAGCAACCTCCACATTTGCATAACAGTGAAGCTTTTAGCTCCATAACCTAACAATCTCTCACTTGGAGATAAACAATTGCACCTGTACCTATACCTATACATCATCTAATTTTGTTTCCTGGCTTGTATCCCTCTTCAAGTTCAATCTTGAAGACCAACAGAATTTGAATGAAGATTCAACTTCTCCTTTGTTCCCAGCTTTGTTAACATATCTGTAGGATTCTTATCCATATGGATCCATTCCAGCTTCAACTCACCATCCTCCAATACTTTTCTAATGAAGTGGTACCTAAGCTGTATATACCTGGTTCTTGAATGAAAGGTTGAATCCTTTGCAAAATGAATTGCTCTTTGACTATCACTATACAATCTATAACTCTCTTGCTCCTTTCCCAACTCTTCCATGAACCAAGTCATCCATATCATTTCCTTGCTAGCCACTATGACTGCAACAACCTTCTGCATCTCTAATATCTAGCTAACCACCGTTCCACCAACAATGAACACATATCCTGTGGTGCTTCTCATGTCATCCAAGTAACTTGCCATATCCGAATCTACATACCCATGTAGAGAAATGCTTGACTCTGCATAGCATAAATACCTATTGCTGGTCCCTCTCAGATATCTGAGAATCCACTGAACTGCTTTTCAGTGCTCCTTTCCTGGATTGGCCATAGACTAGCTGACAACTCCCACTACTTGGGCAATATCAGGTCTAGTACTCATGCACTCAACCTCATCATGTGATTTAGGACACTATTTTGTGAACTATCCAACCATAGGTGTGCTAACCAGTTTTGCATCCTACATATTGAACCTCTCCACTACCTTATTCACATAATCCTCTGGAGACAAAATCAACCTATGACTTTCCCTGTCTCTATAAATACTCATGCCAAGGATTTTTGCTCTTGAATCCTTCTTGGCACATGTCTGAGCTACTTTTACCTTTAGCTCAGCAAATCCCTGCATGTGTGACCCTGCAACAAACATATACATAACATACAATAACAAGATAATGTAGCTAATATTATCCAACCTGATAAAATAAACACAATGGTCACATTGACATTGACTAAAGCCATGCTTTGTCATACACCTGTCAAACCTTAAACACCATTGTCCTACAGCTTGCTCAAGACCATATAACCTGGCCTTCTGTCTCACCTGTCCATTCTCTCCTTTATTTAATTTGTAAATCCATTCATCTTTCAGTGCTTTCTTTTCGGCTGGCAACTCTACCAAATCCCACGTTTGGTTCTCTTCCAAGGAATCAATTTCCTTATTCATGCCATGCTCCCACTATTTCCTAGATTTTACCTGCATTGCATCTTCAAAACTTCATGGTTTTCCACCATCAGTGAGCAACAAGTATTATAAAGAAGGGGAATAATGAATTTGAGGCTTACTTACCCTTTTAGACCTCCTCATGGGTATTTGAGACTCCTTGATAGCTTTTTGTCCACCCAAAATTCGTTCTAATAGTGACCGATCTCGGTCACCTCTGGCCGATCTCAGTCTGCACCCGACCGATGTCGATTCCTCTTGATCATCGACATTGGTTCCCTGATCGACATTGGTGTCCACCTACCCAACATCACCGACTTTGGTCTGCACATGACTGACATCGGTTCCTGCCTGATCAACGTCAGTTCTCACCTGATCGACATCGATAACTGTGTTTTCCTGTGAGTGATGATTTTTACCCGTGAGCTCATTTTGGATCATAACCTTTTCCAAATCAACCTTGCCCTGCTCAAAATTATTCAGCCCCTTGAGCTGATCTCTGTCCATCATCTTCTCCTTAAAAACCAAGGCTTTCCATGTCTTGAAAGTATCAAGAACATCCATTCCCTTCTCACTCGCGTGACCAAGCCTACTAAGCCACATCTTTGCATCTACATCTGAAGTAGATAAAACAGAAGGAGAATTAGTAATACAAGTAGATAGATAAAGTGTACCTACTTTCTTACCTCTTGCTAAAACAAGTGCACCCTTGGAAACTTTCCAAGATTCTGCTGTGAGAGTTGTTGTGCAACCCTCATCACCCAACTTTCCTATAGAAATTAAATTCTGCTTCAGGACTGGGACATGCATGACATCCTTCAACACCCATGTGTTGTCATTCTGCAATTTCAGCTACACTTTCCCTTTGCCAACTATTTGACAAGGCTCACCATCCCCTAAATAAACTTTTCCAAAGTCTCTATGGACATAATCATGAAAAAATTCTCTATTTGGGATTGCATGGAAAGAAGCACCAAAATCTAAAACCCATGATTCTACCTGACTATCCAAAGAAAATATGAGAGCATCCTGTGCAACAATACCTACATCTTTTGCTTCTTCATTACCTTCATGTTGATCTTCTTTCAACCAATAATCTTTCTTTGCATGTCCTTTCTTTCCACAATTCCATCAGATTATACTACCATACCTGGATTTGGATCCACTGCCTATCTTTGACCTTGATTTCCCTTGCTTGACCTTCTCTCTTTGCTTTCCCCTACTTTCAACACTTAAAGCATTACCTGATGTCTCCCCTGTGCTTTTCTTGCAAATTTCTTCATTCAAGATTACACTAACAACATCATCAACTTTCAAGATATTTGAAGTAGACACAGTATTACTTACTACCATTACCAAGCTATGCCAACTTTCCAATAAAGAGCATAAGATTAAGAGAGCCTTAATTGCATCATCAAAAACTATTTTGACTGAATTTAACTGGTTTACCAAACCATGGAAATCACTAAGATGACTATATACCAATCCACCTTCCAGTATTTGCAAATTAAATAATTGCTTCATATGAAATACCTTATTCGAAGCTGAGGGTTTTTCATATAAATTTGCTAAAGATTCCATTAACTCTACCATTGTCCTTGCCTAAGATAAGTTGGAAACCACAGAAGCTACCAAGGTCAGCCTTATAGCTCCTAGAGCCTTTCTGTCAAGAACCTTCCATTCTTCATCTTGCAAACATGTGGGCTTACATAAAACCCCACCCAATGGTAAGTACAGATCTTTTTGATATAGATAATCCTCTATCTACATCCTCCATAATTTATAATTTTTGCCATTGAATTTCTCCATTCTTAGCATACTTTCTTCTGCCATTGATATACTCCCACTCAAACAAAAACCCCTATGAGTGACCTGTAATCAATAAACACTTAACACACTCTAAAACCAAGGTGTTAGTGAACCAAGCTCTGATGAACCTATAGCTCTGATACCACTTGTCAAGATCCTACTCCTTAAGAGTACACTTGATTACCTTTGTATAAGCAACTAAACACGGAATTAAACCAGAAGTAATATGTAACTAGAATTTAGAAATAGCACAGAATATGAGAGACAATACAATCTTGTATTAACACTCTTCTAAAAGGAAATACAATGAATAAATCACACTCTTCCCACACCTCTTGGGCATACAATAATTCTCCCTCAAGAGCTCTCTCTCTCAATCAATTACAACCAACTCAAACACAGAGTTGTTCCCTCCACCGGTCAGTAACAATACTGCCAGTACCACCAAGTACTCAAAGTACTCCAAGTAGATCTCCCTTGATCTTGCTCCTTGTTGTGTTGCAAATCTCCTTGATCTTGCTACCCCATAGATCTAACTGACCTTGCACACACACACACCTGCAGACCAACTGATCTTACTTACCATGTAGATCTCCCTAATCTTGCTACCTGCAGATCAACTGATCTTACACTCGGAAGGATCTCTTCCTTGTCCTTGATCCTTAATTACAATATAGCCCCATGGGTCTCTTAAATAGATCCCATACAAACAATAATTACAATAATTAGAAATGCAGACTCAAGACTAAAATTAGTCTTTACATGCAAACAAACTATCTGTCTAAAATTAAACCAGTTCTAGAAACACACAGGTGACCGATGTCGGTTCCTGTCTGACCGATGTTGGCTGACCCCTAACCGATGTCGATTACTGTGTACACTAAATATGATCGATGTTGGTTGGTCTGACCGACGTTAGTTATTGTAACACTCAACAACCTCCACATTTGCATAACAGTGAAGCTTTTAGCTCCACAACCTAACATAGGATTGGGTTCATAGGTCATCACCTCTATCTGAAAGGCTTATAGTTCTTCTTGAGTGGGATAGTGTGTGTAATCACACTCATATTAAAGACCTTGAGATCTCCATAGGTCTAGGTGATAACATCTTAGTACTATAGAAATAACTTTCTAAGTTGTTATATCTTAGTAGGGGTATAATTTGGTCTAATATGAACATCTTGGGTCCAGTCTAATGATCTCATATTGATAGTTTTGGACCTCTGATCTAGGTTTAGTGATCTATTAGGTTGTTGCATGACCTATCAAGATCAAATATCCTTTCAAGGTAAATCATTCCCTTTTCAACTCAATTTCCTTTTAGGTTATAAACACCATCCAGGTCATATTCTACATCTCTAAAATTATCACTCTCAGCCTTATCTATGACTTGGGTTACAAATACTCTAGAGTTATTAAAGAATTCTAATATGTGTCGATCATCATTGAAGACCTAGAAATTTTTGAATTTTTTCAAGACTAAGGGACGTGGGATCAACTCAACATAAAATTCCTACATTGTTGTGGCATTTATGGGTATTAGGTTTGTAGCAGCATTGTTAATGAACCAGCCACCTAGTTTTCTTCCCTAAGAATATGGATGATGTTGAAATAATTGAACCTTTATATTAGATCCCATGCCCCATGTTTATAATTTCTCAAATATGATAAATTACATTATAATTTAATTCTAACTTGGTATACTACTAGTTTAGAATTATTGAATACTTTTAGTTCTTTGACCCTATGTTTTAGTGTAAACTACAGTCCTAAGATTAATGCTTCATACTTCACCAAGTTGTTGGTGTAGGCAAACTACCACCTTTAAATAGTCACATTTCATATCCCCGATGGGTTGATTAAAAAAATTCTTACCCCAGAATCTTGCTTAGAATAGGCCCCATCAAAGTATAAGGACCATAGCACTGACTTTTAGTTCTTTGACCCTATGTTTTAGTGTAAACTACAGTCCTAAGATTAATGCTTCATACTTCACCAAGTTGTTGGTGTAGGCAAACTACCACCTTTAAATAGTCACATTTCATATCCTTGATGGGTTGATCAAAAAAATTCTTACCCCAGAATCTTGCTTAGAATAGGCCCCATCAAAGTATAAGGACCATAGTACTGACAATTCAAGGTCTCTATCAACCTGGTTTTCAACATATTTTTTTGATAGGGTATAGACACCTATATTAGAGGATAATAAGTTTACCATTTCATTGAATTCATTGTATTATGTGATCATATTTTTCATCCTATGTTCCATAACATATATTTTATTGTCTATGCCCCTCCAAGGTAATCACATATATGAGAAGTCGATGGCCATGTACATGATCAAGGTCTTAGACCAAAATCTACTTATTATCATATTATCGGCTTCTAGGATGGATATGTTGGATATTTTTCAATGATGTCATTGAATTTTATAGGTGAGTAGATGAAGTGCCTTGATATTCTAGTAATAATGACAAAATGTGCAATGTATTTATCCTAGTATATTTGAAGGTGGCTTAGTTGATCCTTAGAGTTTGTTTGTTTAGAGATGATTAGGTATGAGTCTAAAGTATTGATCATGTGTAAGAGTTCCTATCAGAAGTCAAGAATGATTTGATTAATTATGTGCATGAGTGGATTTCATCTTGTTGATCATTATTTTCATCTAGACATTTTAGGTCTAGTGGTAGAAAATCTGAGTAGGTAGTTTGATGACATCATAATTTCCACATGTGGATCGGTCAGGGGGAGTTGGTCATATGGTTATGATCACACTAGTCCTAATATATTATGATCCAATTTTAAATTCATGTAATTAAGTGTAGCCAAAGATATGTGTGTGAAAAATTGGGCTCCCAAACATTCTGGTTGTGTTTTCTATGTTCAAATAGAGTTGAGTAAGCAGTTTGGTGACATCATATCTCGCACATATGAAATTTTTGGAAATAGCTTAATAAATGGATGAATTAACCTATGAGATAAGATCTTATGCACTATATTTAAGGTCATATGACCAAATATGATAAAATATATGTAAGTGCAAAGTTGGGCTCCCAGGCAGTTTGACAGTGTTTTCCCATACTTAGCCTATTTTGCATATGGCAAGAAAATCTAAGCAGGAATTTTGATGTAGTCATATTTTTCATGTGTAGAATTTTTAGAATGAGTTGATCATTTGGGTTCATTTAGTTTTGTGCCTAGTTTTTATGCACCAAGTTTTAAGTCATGTAATAAAGTGCATCAAAAGATATGCATGTGCAAAGTTGGCCTTCTAGACAATTCTTGACATAGTTGGCTATGTGGCAAAAAAATCTAAGTGAGCATATTAATGGGATTATATCTCACATGTGAAAAAATATAAAGAGTTAATTAATACATGGTTAGATTCCTCTTTGAAAGGATAACATATGTTCTAGATTTCAAAACATGTATTTGAGCGAAAAAAAAAGATATGAAGGTACAAAGTTGACCTTACAAATAGATTTCAAAGGTCTCCACACTTAGTCAATTTTTCAAGAGATAAAGATCAAGACCAAGTGAAGATCTAAAAGTTCACAAGTGATCATAAACATTGATTTAATGGCATGTAATGAGTTAAAGAGGTCAAAGTGAAAGTTGCTTAATGATAGGTAGAGGTAAAGATCGAGCTACTTATAAGATATTAAAGTGGATGGGTGTTCTTAATAATCAAGATCAATGGTGTGTATTGAGTGAAATGAGTTCAAAGTGTCCAATGTTTAACACAGATAAATATTGAGCAACATATAAGAGATCAATAGAGTGCATTAAATTAAATAGTCAAGATGAAGATCTAATGATGAGTGATGAAATGTAAAGGTTAAGTTCCTTATAATAAGATTCATGATGCATGATTAATATAAGTAAGGAGGACATGAGACGATAGCATAGTGTTCAAGGTTTAACTATGACCGTTGGTTTTTGAATATTTGAATTTTGAAAAGGGAAAAAATAGTACTCTATATGTTTTCCATAACTTTTGATCCAAGATGAATTCAAAGGTGCTATAAAAATCAAATTTGAAGAGGACTCCATGGAGTATCCAATGAACCTAGTTAGAAGATTTGAAAGTGTGTACAATCAAATATATTTTTAGGTCTAATGTTGACTATGCGTTTGACTATGTTTTACAAGTAACTTGAGAAGGATAATTGTGCTTATTTTGATGATGCCATAGCTATTGGAAAGTATTCTTGACTCTGTGTGGATGATTTATATGGTATTTGGAGGTTTGACCAATTGATATTGTATATGAACAAAGATGTAAAATTTGACTGTGTTTTTTGAATGCACTGGCAGTTTGAGTGACCATCTTGCAGAGGTAAGTTTAAGGTGTCATGATCAGAGTTAAAGAAGAAAATGAGAATGGAGATGTTATACAAGTCTATAAGGATTATTATAAGGTATTGGTTGTCTTGATATGCCTCTGATCGGATATGGAAAGTAAAAATATCTTGATTATATTTTGACTGTTTATGACAAGTCTAAGTGGTCATTTTATGTATATTGTTTTAGGTGCTTAGAACATGTGTTGATGTGTTTCAATCACATGAAGGTATATATAATGTTTTGAAGGGTTTAACCATATAATATAATCTTATGGATATGTGAAATATTTGAGTAGTTGATCCATAAGTTTGAGACTATGTTTTTTGTGTATGAAGACCTGAAGAGTGAGGAGACCTAATTGGTAGGTTCAAGTGTGGATTTGGTGTTCCAGGTGGCATGGACCCATGTGAGAGTGATCAATGGGATATTGGAGATATGTTTGATGTATTATAAGCATTGGTAGAGGATGAAGGTGGTCCAAGTAGTCTCACATGTAACATGTGAGTATTAAGTCCTAATTGTTTTAGGTCTCACCAAGACCTAATGGTGGTTTGGGGTTAGTGAGGCAATGGATGACCTATGGAGTATGTGGATCTTACATGTAATGTTTATGAGGACCTATTAAAAATGTTTAACAAGTGTGGAAAGCATCTTAGCTGACCAAGATGGGTTATACCAAGAGCATGGTATAAGTACAAGGCCTATTTGGCATATTTGTTCTAGTTCTGTGTGCAAATTCAAGTGAAGGAGAGAAACTTTGAAAGAGAAGATAAAAGTCATTAAGGACCATCAGAGAGTGAATAATATCATTCATGCTTGTTTTTTCAAGTTGGTGTATGAGGACACATAGGTCATTGGACCTAATGAGCCTAGTGGAGGCAAAATGAGCAAGTAAGCCCAAGAGGCTGGTGTGAGAGGAGTATGCATTAAAGCAAAGGATAGATGATGTTTGTGTGAGCTTGGTGGTTGATCTAAGAGGTAAATTAGATTTTAGTTAATGTGTATGATGCCATGGTCATGTTATTGTTGTTATGATAGAGCTATTATAGGTTTGGTGGATGTATATGAGCTAAGGAGTGGAATGATCCAACAGGTGGTTTTGGATGCATTGTAAGTGTGTGAAGAAGGTTGTGTTATGAAGAGTTCCATAATCAGGTGTTGAAGACATCAATTCTAAGGTGGAGGTTTTCATTTCAAATGAGGATCTAAAGGATCTAATTTTCCTTAGGGGCAGTTACGCCTTGTGAAATAGGTGTTTCACTAAAGGCCTTTGGTCAGGAGGACTCGATCATCTTAGGGGCTAGTGCTCCTTGTAGAACCTTTGTTTCAATAAATTATGGTCTAAAGGACTTGACCAATCTTTGGTTTGTAATACCTTATAGAATAAGTAGTCCAAGTGTTTGTAGGCTTGAGAGTGGGTTTTATTTCAGAAGAGGTTTCCCATGTAGATGATGTGTTGTATGATCTTCTTCATGCTTTGGATGAATGTGATTTCATGTTTTTATTTATAAATAAATTTTATGTATAATGGAATGATTTTGAAATTGAATGTGTATTATTGTATATTGATTCACGCCCCCTCTTAGTAGCTACTTCTAATAGGATATACACTAATTTAATATCCATGAAATATTAGACCATGGTTTCATATTCTAGTTGTATATACATATTTAAGTGCTCACCTACCACCTTAGCCTCAAACTTATCCAAACAAACCACTATATTGTTTGACTTAATAGGTTTTAACCCAAAATTTTGACAAATCTTAGCAAGTATGACATTTGTAAAGGATCCTAAGTCGACCAGATAGTTATGAAGGTTCTTCTTGAATAGTCTAATAGTAAGGAGGAAAGGTGGAATCTCAAATTTTTCTTCTGTATCAACAAATTGGTGTGCCCTTCATAAGCTCATAACTGCACAATATAACTAACTCTTTGTGCAATCTTCAATGTGTACCCTCTATGTAGAATAAACTTAGCTATTCTATATGCATCTTCATGCAAGACTCTATAAAAAATGAAATGTGTATATTTTAATGCACACCTTTTCCCCAAAGGATAGGTGCATGACAATTCCATTGCTTACACAAGATGGCAAGGCAGAACCCAAAGATACACCTACATAGTTCCATGTCAATAGATTAGACCCAAGTATATTGACAGGTGGAGGTTATAAGCAATAGTGATGGTCAAACCTGATTGGCTGAAAAGGAGAGGCTAAGTTGGAGGTGGGACTGAATGCAAGGGTGATTGTCAGGTTCTCAAAACATGAACCCATGATCTCTTTTGACAAAGACCCTAACTACTTCTTCACATCATTGTTAAATGTTGTAACTACACTGATAGTGGGTGAGATTCTAATTAATGATGTATGGGCTTCCCATTGCCTATAAAATCCTAAGTCTTACATTGTAAAAGGGTTGACATATCTAGGCATCATAATGCTACCAAAATTTGCCCTATAAAAGCTATCTCCTAGTATAACAAATTTATGTGCATTCAAGCTTGTAATATTACCTTAGACCTTAGGATTAATAAGAACTAATCTAATTTTATTCATGTTTTTTGTTTTGTGTGCATTCATGGTTTTTGATCTTTGTTTGTGGTTGTGTTTCCCTCTCATTGATGTCCTCCCTTCACACCTCTATGTAGAACTAAAAGTCCTTACAGGTATCATGTTATTATACATAGGTCTTTATAGGTATAACCTGTGGGTCATCTATTGTCCCTCTTAATGTCATGTTGTGTTCCCTTACCTCCATGCAAAACACTAATGTACTGCACCTGGTTTGAAGATCTAGTAACCAGTCTATTAGTTTTATTATGTCATTAAGTGGGTGAGGCACTCATTATATCTTTGGTGCATGACCTTTTACATTCCAACAATCTCTTACCTTTTCCATCCCTTTTCCTCTTTTCAAGTTTAGGTTTAGTGCTAGCTATAGATTCCATTATGCTATTTGTAGGTTTGTGTACTAGTCCTAAACTAGATGCATCTAGAGTATAAGGAAGTTGGCCTACTTTGGAGGTGTGTCCCAAGGAGCGCAAGAGTCCCACACCTTGGGGGACTATTCCATTATTACAATGAGACATAGAATCAATATCTAAAACACAAGTCTAAGGTATTAGGCATGGAAAATTCATGCATTAGCACATGCGAGAGCCCATTCCTACACAAGTACATTTTTTAGTGATAACAATTTTTGGCATGCCTTATGGAACTCAAATTTAAAAGTTAGCTGAGAGATTAGTGCTACTCCTAGTGATTCAAGTATTGAAGACACTTTGTAGAGCACCTAATGACTCTAACCATTCCTAGTTTTTAAAGATCAACCTTTTATCTACATGCCAAGATAGATGAGATCATCTTTAAGGGGCATCGATTTTCATTTCACTGAGCTACTTATAGTTTCTAGGAGGGGAGATAGAGTGTCCTTGTCTCTAGTCAGAAGAACTAGTGACACAAGATGACCTTCTCCTAGATCTCAATCTACACCTCTATTTGGTCGATTCCCTATGCATAGAGGAAGATTATTCCATATTACACTCATGGTTATGCAAAAGAATAACACTTTGTTCCTTTTAATGGAGGTAGCTCATTAATTTTTCCCCAGTATGATGATATTCATGTAGATGCTCTTAATAGCATCCCCTACTTTACTAGAGAAAATTTAATTATGCATGTAGAGCACATATAAGATAGTAAATATTTGCTCCATCCACAATGTGACCAAAGACAACATTGCAATTTGACTCCTTGCCTCTTCTTTGAAATGAAAATCACTCCAATGGTATTATAGTTTGTGACCTAGTTTTATTCACAATTAGGATGAGTTGGGTGCAGCACTATATAGGCAATTTAAATAAAAGAATGACCACCTGTCATTGATGGATCAACTCATGATCATAAAAAGGGCTTCTTATGAACAAATGGTCAACTTCAACTTCAGATTACAGAGGATGTGGGACAAAGTTCCACTCTTGATAAACCCAAATCTTAACACTATGTTCTTATATTTCTTGACAGCATTGAACAATGATGTGGCTATAATGGTCCAATTTATAGGTGGCATAGTATTACCAAATGTGTATGAGGTTGTTGTGTACATAGAAAATTTATTGATTCAAGCAAGAAAATTATGCCCAAACCCCCTATTCCCTTATATCTTGAGCCCCCATGTACAAGTTCACTTACCTTGCCTCCCATACCAACTCTAGCCCCCATTCCCTATTATTTTCATCCCCTAATCCCATCAACCTTTGTGCCCTTGAATGAGATATATGAGGTTAAATCCTTATTAAAAAGTTTTATAAATGAGTTAGTGGTGTTCAAAATGTATAAATCATAGCATTCCATGCCTTATCAACCTTTCAACCAGTAATATCAATAGAATAGGCCTCCCTACAAACATGTTTCATAGATTCTAAACCAGCTCACATACAATAGACTACCCTATATGCCAAATCCTAACACTGCAATCACTTCTAGAGCTCTTATATGTGTACAAAATAACATGGCACAAGACTATGAATGGTGTTATCTGAGCGATCATCCACATGATCAAGTCATGTGTACAAATGGAATGATGAATGAGGTACCTAGGATACAGAATGCACCAGCTCCTCAAGAGCCTCCATCTATTTTATATGAACCAAGAGATGAACTACAGGTACAAACTAGGTTAGAACAAGGTGAATCTACCCTCTTAAATTGGTAAGAGGGTGACTTCAATGATGTAAATTAGAATGAAGTGTTGAGCACAAGAATTAACCATGTTACTTTTAACATAAGATTCATAAAAATAGTAATGGTGTGGGAACCTTCTTCAGTGCCTTTAACTTTTGTGCCACAAGTTCAGCATTTAGATACCTAAATTAAAGTACCTATGCAACCTTTGGTGTACACAAAATAGTTTTCACAAAAATAAAGGTGCCTTAGACTAGTACACAGGTGTGAAAAGAGGCTATAATTTAAAAGGCGTAGATTAAAGGAACTCAAATCTCCTTTAACATAGTCAATCAGATGAAGAAGATTGGACTAAACATTTCCATGTGGGATGCTCTTTTTAATCCTTCCCAAATTAATTTATTGTAAGACCCATAAAAATATTCCAACTTCATGAATCATTATAGACTATGCCTACTATGCACACAAGTCTATACCAACCTAGGGAAGAAGTGCACAGAAATAACAAGTTGCCCCCATTCTACATCTCTCTGATTATCTATAAGCATATCATACATAATTATGTGATAGATTTAGGTGTAAGAAACTTAGTCATGCCAAATAAAATCACAAACATGTTAGGCATAACATATTCTCCCATCTCAAAAGGGGTTGTCCAATTGGATGGGCCAATAATCAAAATTATGGGAATTGTCAAGGATTTGAGTCTCACTCTACATGCATGTCTGAGCCTTTCTATTGCACAAGACATTATAGTCATTAACTTACCCCCTTACTTTTCTATATGCCTCTCCAAAGATTTCAATTTGAAGGTGGGTAGATATTTATCTTCATATTGGTCACACATGCTACTCAAAACCAAATATGCGACCAAGGTGACCATCAAGGTCGAACCTATTTCAAAGAATCACATAGAGCAAACTGAAATTTTTTTATCAAGAAGAGAACTCAATTATCCATGAGGCTTACACATCCCTTAAATAGGTCTTGGATGATTTAATTTATGAATGAGTGCATGACCATTATGAGTGTGACCCATATGACAATGCAGAGGAAACAGGGCTAGGCACATACTATATTAACAAGGAGGACACCTTGATGCCTAACTTTGTAAAGGTATAAGAAGACCTCAAAGGTATATGATAGTTATAATTTGATAGCTCCTAAATTAAAATGGCATAGGAGCCAGTGTTGTAGTGGTCTCCCCTCAAAAATATAAATATTTCCATTCATTCAAGTTGTAGTTTGGCTACACAAACAATGTTTCCAAATATGAGACATTGATTCAGGGTCTTTAGTTAGCATGTAAAAAAGAAGTCAAGGTGTTACAAGCTTTCATAGATAGTGAGTTAGTGGTAAACTAAGCTATATCATAAAACATGTTTATAAATAGTCTACTAAGAACTTACAAACATAGGGCATGGGATATAATCAAAGGGTTCAATGCTTTGAATATCCATTCCATACTAAGGGTGCAGAATGATGATTATGATAGGCTCACAACCATGGGTGCACAATATGACCTCCCACATAATATAAACAATGAGACTAAGTAGATTGTAAGACTCGTGGTTAGATTAATAGTCTTGGACAAAGAAAGTAATTAGCAGGTGTTCGAGAGTGATGAACAAATCATCAAATTCCTACAAGATAAAACTGAGTTCTACACTAATAATCAACCTCAACTCCAAGCTTAATATGAATAGTAAATCATTCAACTAAAGGGAAGTAATGTGCCTAGGGGGATAGTCATGATGAAAAGAATCTTTAATTCTAATGGCCATCTATAAGGTGAGAGGAGAAACATGACAATGAAGGAGGAAATCTTCAAGCCAATGCCCATATTTGATGACAAGCTCTTGAAAGTTGATAAGGTATGGTCCCCATTTAAGGTCAATGAATTCATTAAACTAAGTAGAAGGTATGATGATATCTTCACATGGAGCTATAAAGATAGTAGAGGCTTTAACCTAGGCTTAGCCCAACATATGATCGAGCTTGAGCCCAATACTAGGTAAGTCAGGCAGAAGTAGAGGCCAGTTAATTTGAAGTTTGAGCACTTAATGAGGAAGGATTTCTCAAACCACATTGAGGCCAACATAATATTTTCAATCAAACATTCCTCATGGGTGGCTAATCTAGTCTTGATGTGTAATAAGAGTGAAGATATTTAATTGTGCATAGATTTTAGAAACCTCAGCAAAGCCTCCCTTAAGGACCATTGCCCCCTCTCACCAATGGAGCAAATTTTGAAAACTACCATAGGCATGGAAAGGTTTTTACTGCTAAAAGGTTATTCAAGATATAACTAGGTACTTATGCAAGAGTGTGATCAATTCAAAACTACATTCACCACTAAGTAGGGTACCTTCACATACCAAAGGATGCCTTTTAGTTTGACAAATACAAGAGCTACCTTCCAGAGGGCCATGGATATGGCATTCAAGTGACTCTTCAACAACATCATCTTGGTTTACTTTGATGAAATAATTATTTTCTCAAAGTGTGAAACAAATCATTTGGTTCACCTAAATCAAGTCTTTGAAAAATGTTGAGAGTTTGGGATCTCTTTGAACCTGAGCAAGTGTATATTCATAGTGCACAAAGGCAAAATTTTGTGACACATTGTCTCTAAAGAGGGACATATAATTGACCTCGAGTGAGTCAAGGCCATTATATTCCTCCCTCACCTAGGTCTCAATAAGGGTATCCAAAACTTCTTAGAAAAATAAGCTTCGTCAAAAGGTTTGTGTTGAGTTTCACAACTCTGATCAAGCCCCTCACAATAATGCTCAAGAAGAGCATTGCATTCAGCTGAACCTAAGAGATCCAAATCAATTTTGAGGCCATAAAGCATTCCATCACAAAAGCTCATATGTTGATAAACTTATATTATGGTAAGGATTTCATCCTTTATGCATTTGGAAAATTTGAAGGCATCTCAGCTATTCTTACATAGTGGAACATCAATCAACTAAAGCATCCTATTGCTTTACTTAGTTGGGTGCTCAAGGATTATGAGTTACACTACAACTTTTTAGAGAATCACACCCTCACAATAATAAGAGTGATCAAAAAAATTAGGCATATTCTCTCTAAAAACAAGATCAATCTCATGGTCTCACACTCGAGTATAAAGGATTTATTACTTAGTAAGGACATCAGTAAGAAAGGAGCCATTTGGGTCATAAAGGTGATAGAATATGACATCAACATACAAATCACAAAGTTAGTATGAGGTAAAAGACTCTATAATCAACTATCAAAGGATGTGAAGAATGAAGACTGCACGGTCCTTTCATTACATGAAAACCAACTAGAATACCAATGCACCCTACCTTGAACATGAGGATCTTCTTTCAAACTGACACATATTTGTAGGGTTTGAATAAAGCCAAACAAAGACACTTCAGATTACAAGCCATTCCCTATGTGATTTTCGGCAGTACACTTTTTAGAAGAGACATCAATGGGGTTCTCTTATAATGCGTAGAACAACATTAGGTGAATAGGATCCTAGAAGAATTCCATGATGGATCATTAGGAGGTCATTACTCACCTAAAACTATTATAGTGAAAATCATATGAGCTAGATATTATTGACCAATTCTATTAAAATATGCACATTCATGGGTACAAGGATAAAAAAGTGTACCTTCTTTATAGGCAAGCATAAATTGGTAGCCCTACCCTTATGCCTAATACAATCTAATCATCACTTTGCATAGTGGGGTCTAGACTTCATTGGTATGATAAATTTTCCATCAAGAACTAGACATAAATGGATCTTCATGGAAACCAACTACTTCACAAGGTAGATGGAGGTAATAACACTCAAATAAGCTAACATATGTTCCATACTAGACTTCTATGAAAGCATTGTCTCAAGATTTGGTGTCTCAACCACTATTATCTCAGAAAATGTACTGGCTTTCCTTAGAACCAAGATAAATAAATGGGTGGTCAGACATAGCATCTTTCTAATCACCTCCTCAAACTCTTACCCCCAAGGTAATGGTTTATCTGAATCAACTAACAAGAACTTGGCTCACATCATCAAGCAAACCATAGAAGATAATCAGTGATCCTGGCATACTAATCTCAAGATAGTCTTATAGGCAAATCAAATAATGCCAAAAATGGTGTTTTGGAATTCACCCTTCATATTGGTCTATGGAAGGAAAACAAAGGTTCCCACATCACTCAAATTACCTTCACTATAACTATCTCATCAATTGGAGTTACTCAAAAGTGATCCCATAATAGTAAGGTTGGTTGAGCTAATGGAGCTCAAAGAACTCGGGGTGAGGGCCATCCACACTATTGAACTTTAGCAAGTGTAAACCAAGAGAACATTCAATAGAAGGGTTTCTGACAAAAGCTTCAATGAAGGAAACTTGGTACTCAAGTGGGATGTAGATAGAGCAAAGGTTGAGAAGCATACAAATCTTGATGTTATATGGAGCATCCCATTTATTATAACCAGTTACAAGCAATTCAATACATACTAGCTTACAAGGCCAAGCAAAGAAGTGTTTCCCATCCTAGTCGACGAGATTCATCTCAAGCACTATCTTTGATGATCATGAACACCCTTGTAAATAGTAGTTTAGATGGTTTAATTTCCCTAAATGCCATGTACACATGCCTTTTTTAGAATAGTTTCATTTCTTCTAATCACTTGTGTACAATTATGTTAGCTTAGTTTTATCATTCCTATAAGCATTGTTCAACATAGTTGTTTTCTTTGTTCATCTTTATGATAGGTATATCAGTTCTTTCTAAGGTCAAATGGGCTTATTGCACCTAATTGTAGTTAGAAGAAAGAAGAGCAAGGGACTCTAAGTGACTTTGCACCTAATATATTGCTTCAAGGCTACTGGATTCCCACTTAGAAAATAAGAAACCTATAGATTTGTTGATTTTCCAAGTCACCCCTTCAGCAGACGTTGAATTCATAAGGATCACACAAAATTAGCATGCTTATGTGTCAAGTTCTCTAAAAATAAGCCTATGCATAGATGTTTCCCATTTATTCCCACACTAAAAAATCAACTCAAGTTTTTGCATCAATTAAGTGTTGATTCACATATATAAGGATTTCATAAAGCCCATGCAAATATCATTCATCACTTCAACACAGTGTGCAAGTTAGGGAGCATGGGTCTCCCTAACTTCAAAGTGAAAAAGAGACTATTGTATAGGGAGCAGTTCTAAATCATGAAGAACATGCTTATAATATTAAATCTTATTGCATGCTCACATTCAAAGGCTTTCTCACCCTCAAATGGTGAAGTCCTATGCCAAATCGTAGAGTTTCACATATGTGCCCTTATAAAATATAGACTACGATCTCAACTATGTATTGTCCCCTTCGCTGGACAACATAAGTTATATGAATGTATAGACTTTGAAGACGATCAAAAAAGACCAGTCACAAATAGGGTTTGGGCCATTATGCATTTCTATAGAAGATCTCTCTCAGTTCCCTTCACAAGCTCATAGCCACACTGTGCAACCAACTCTCTGTGTAATCTTTAGTGTGCACCATCTACATAGAATGTACTTAGTTATTTTGTATACATCCATACTAGGACTCTACAAATAAGGAAATGCATATATTTCAATATGTACCCTATCCCCAAAGAATAGGTGCATGATAATTCCACTTATTTTGCAATATGACAAGGCATAACCCAAAGATACACTTGCATAGTTCCATGTTAGTAGATTATACCTAGGTGTCTTGATGGGTGGTAGATATAAGCAATAATAATGGTTGAACCCAATTGTATGAGGAGAAGAGGTTGAGTTAGAGGTGAGATTAAATGCAAGGGCATCTATCAGTTTGTCAGAATATGGGCACATAATCTCTTCTAAAAAAGATTCCCAACTATTTATTCACATCACCATTAAATGTTATGACTACCTCGATAGTGGGTGAGAATACAATTAATGACCCATGGGCTTTCCATTGCCTATAAAATATTGGTTCTTACATTTTAAAAGGGTTGACATATCTAGGCATCATAACATTGCTAAAATTTGGCCTCCAAGAGCTCTCTCCTAGTATAACAAAGATCTACACATTTGAGCTTATAATATTGCCTTAGACCTTGGGACTAATAAGAATTGATATACTTTTATTCATGTTTTATTTTTTATGTGCATTCATGGTTTTTGATCTTTGTCTATGGATGTGTGTCCCTCTCATTGTTGTCCTCATTTCACACCTCTGCATAGAACCAAAAGTCTTTATAGGTCTCATGATATGTATACATGGGTCTATGTAGGTATTACATATGGTCCTTCTATCATCCATATTAATGTTTCATTATGATCCCTTGCTTCCATGTGAACCACTTACGAAACATGCCTAGTTTGAAGATATAGTAATCAATTTATTATCTCTATTATGTCATTAAGTGGGCAAGGCACTCACTCTATCCTTGGTGTATCACCTTTTACATTCCAAAAATATCTTACCTTTTCCCTCCCTTTTCCCCTTGTTAATTTTATGTTTAGTGCTAGTTGTAGATTTCATTATGCTCTTTATAGGTTTACACGTTGGTCCTGAACCAGGTGCATATAGAGTAGAAGGAAGTTGACCTACTGTATAGGTTCATCCCAAGGAGTGCAAGAGTACCACACCTTAGGGTATTATCTCATTGTTACAACAAGACACAAAATTTCTCTTTGATGTGCAAGTCCAAGGTATTAGGCATAGAAGAGTTATGCATCATCACACACAAGATTCCATTCGCACATGAGTGCATGTTTTGAGTGATAACACTTATTCATGTCTATTATTATGTTATACTTAGTCTTGTTAGAGGCTAATTATATATATTTAGGTGGCTTAGGATTATTATCCTTTGGGGTGGAGGATCATTCTAGGCTCTTGGATCAAGAGGGATTGTGCCATTGTTAGGAGGAGTGGACATATTAAAAGGTTGTTGTAGTGTTTGATTATTAAGAACATGATTACCATGTTGGAACTAATATAAGGCCTACATCTCATTGGTGGTCTCTTTTGGCTCATTATCCTCTTAGTTAGGGAATGGTGGGGTTTCTAATATTATGGCAGTGCTTAGAGGCCTTGAGGAGCATGGATCATCAATTTGACTAGTGGTATTGGGGTAGTTTTGGACTATTCATATTCATCCATTTCCCTTTGGAATATATCAAAGACACTATATAATTTAAGGCATTATAACTATCCATTTTGGGTTGTGTTATGCACATTGCACTAATTTTTCAAGGTTAACTTGTAAATGTTGATTGATAGGACCGAAACTCCCCAAAGCTCTGACACAACTTGTCAAATTTAAGAGCACACATGATTACCATTGTATAAGCAATTAAACATGTAGAAATACCAGAAGAACAAATAACTATCAATGAGAAAACACACAGAATATGAGAGGTAACACATAATTGTATTCAACTCATTACAAAGGAAATTACAATAAAGAGATCACACTCTTCTTCCACCTCTGTGAGGCTTCCTCCTCAAGGGCTCCAAGTAATCTTCCCACCTGAGTAATCTTCTCTCATAGGTGACAACACACAGCTAACACAAGCTGTTGTTCACCTCATTGCACATCCAGTATAACTGAGTACGAACCGGTACTCCAAGTAGATCTCTCCATGATCCTGCTGATGTATTGCTGTCACCTTGGACCCTAGCCAACCGCCGATCTCTATCTGACCCTCGCATACACACATCCCTGCATATCAAACCTGATCTTACTTATACATACATGGGGAATCCTACTTGATTCCACCATGGGAAGAACTCTCCAAGCTTCACATAGCTCTCCTGCAAATTCTCCACTTAACAATACAGCCCATGAGTCTATTATATAGATCTCATGCATACACAAATTAGACTTGCCGCTCAAGGCTTCGAATAAGCCTTTAACATGCAAACTCTGCGTTCACTTAACTAACTGTTTGTCAACAGCAGTTCAGACTGCCACAGGCGATCGACATCGGTCCCTGCCTTCCTAGAGGTGACCGATGTCGACTGATCTTCTGCCGATGCCGGTTTCCCTTCTGCGTCCCCTGATCATCGTCGGTGTGGCCTGCCGACGCCAGCAACTGCATACACTAAAAACCCTCTTGTTTGCCTTAAGGTGTAGCTTTTAGCTCCACACCCTAACAATCTCCCACTTGGAGATAAAACGCTGCACCTGTACCCAAAACCAGTACTCTATCCAATCTGCATCCTGGCTTGTATTCCTCTTCAAGCTCCCACTTGAAGACAACCCACCACACTCCTTGTGGTGTTAAACCTGTGCTTGATTTTCTTCATTCTCATTGTACCATCTTCTGCCTTGCTATACTCCCACTCAAATAGCAACCCCTGTGAGTAACCTGTAATCAACAAACACTTAACAGATCTAGGCCATCTATTAGTCAAACTCACTCTGAGAACGTCCAACCTCGCTATGATACCACTTGTCAGGGGATCTCTAGCTCTACCAATTAGAGCACAATTGATTACTTTCTTATATGCAATTAAACACAGAATTATACCAAAATGATAAAGTAGTTAGAAACTTGAGACAACAAAGAATTTGAGAGACAATACACACTCTTGTATTAAATATTACTAGAAGAAAATACAATAAGGAAGATGACACTTCTTCCTCCACCTCAAAGGCTTGCCACACCTCAAGACCTTCTTCCCTCTCTCTCTTGCTCAACACAACAACTC
Source organism: Torreya grandis (assembly GCA_037957365.1). NCBI lineage: Eukaryota > Viridiplantae > Streptophyta > Pinopsida > Cupressales > Taxaceae > Torreya > Torreya grandis. The sequence goes on along the minus strand of JARHVA010000284.1, from coordinate 1,177,274 downwards.
TAAAGCCTGAGTTGTTATCCCTCCTTGAATGCTTTAGCTGATCTCCTTGACCTTACACCTGTAGATCTCTTTGACCTTGCTTGCTTCAATGCTTTTACTTGCCTTAGAATATATTTACAATACATGCCTTATGGGTCTTTAAATAGGATCCCATGCTTACAAAAATAGAACTCTAACTACTAAAATTAGACACACAGCCCGCGACTTAAATTAACCCCTTAGCATGCAAACACTTGGTTCAACTAACTGACTGTTCGTCAACAGTAGTTCTGGACCGCACAGGCGATCGACGCCGGTCCCTGCTTGTCTGGTGCTGCCGACATCGGTCGACTCTCTGCCGTCGCCAATTTCCTTCTCCACTGTCTGTGATCGACGTCGGTCATACTGCCGACGCTGGTTCCTCTGGTTCTTTAGCATCCTCTCTTGTGTCTGCAAATAGTTGAAGCTTTTAGCTCCACACCTTAACATTGATCTTAGGAATTTTATTAAATGAGGGCTATTCATGGTTTTTATAATGTTTGTGGGCATAATTATAATTTTTATAGGTGAAATTCCTAGTTGAAATTTCACCACTATTGTTCCCAACTTATCTTTGGAGGCCCAAGAAGTCATTACTAATATTTTTCACCATGTTTTGTATAGCATCCAAGTCATTCTTGGTGGATTCTTAAGGCACACTTTGGACATTATTCACAATAGGCACAAGTGTTTGACTATGGGCTTAAGGTGCTAATTTTTTATTAACTTGGCTAAGGAAGTCCAAGTGTTTTTTAGTTTCAACATGTCTCAAGGGGAGTTGATTCATCACTAACACGGGTTGTGGCATAAGTACATTTTAGCTAGTGGCAAATAGGGGATTCATAGTAGGTTGATTTGATAGATCATTTGGAATGGGTGGTGCCAAAAAACCTTGAGGTTTGAGATACCTATCTACTTTTATGGCCTTAATGTAAGCTAGGGGAAAATCTACCACTAAAGGTCTTTATACAGGGACATAGTTTTCCAAGGGTCCAATGCATTCTTATACATTTTAAGGGCCAATTGGGCATTTGGTTTGTATATCACATTGATCCAGATATACATATTTTGGAATATAGTGTTGAAGTTACCTATAGAATCATTTGGTTCTATCTTAATGCATGAAAACTATTGGTACACTACACTTGGATCAATTACTTATCCAAACTCGGTGAGGAAATTATTGTTGAATTGGTCTCAGCTTGTAGTGGAAATTTTAGGAAAATTCAAGAACAATCATAAGTCATGTCCATCAAAGTAAATGGGAAAAATATGCAAGAAACATCTCATGTTCTACATTCATAAGCTTGAGATTAGTTTTATATAATGTCATGAGTTCTTCATCAGTACGTCCTATAACCGATGTGATTATTGGGAGGTACCTTTCTACGTTCCTAGGGAGGTCATGGATGAATTCAAAAATGTCAATGGCATACCTATCCAACCATGCCATAGGTGGAATTTGGTTAGGGGTTGACTGAGAGGATGAACAAGTGTGACAAAGGGTCTTGGTATTCCTTTAGTAGTTTTGGTTCTCATATGGAATTACAAAGAGGATATTATCAAGTGATCAAGACCTGCTATAGATCTAGTGATCTACACCATAGTTTTTTAGGTTACTCTCAACTTAGTTAATAGCTTTAAAGTTTTTTAAGTTAGTGAAAAGGGTGGCCCTCCTTCTAACATCAACTATTATTCAGTCTAAGATATCTATCCCAAATGCACCTATTGGGTTAGATGCACTAAACAATCCCATGGAAAAATTAGGGAACTTGTGTCCTCTCATTTTAGGATTATTGCTGAGACAATCTAGGGCATGAGCTGCAGGTATTGGGATCCATTAAATAGCCCACTTAAAATAGACCTCCAAGAGATGCAGTGTTACCACCAGATGTCAATAGTAGTTTTCTCACTAATAGGCAAAGCTTATACACTACTATTCAAACCAATTGCAATAGATTGAATTATGGGCTCTACTTTTTTATAACTTCATAATTTCTAAAGAGGGGAAAGAGGATCACTTGCTCACAAATAAATTTCACAAGAGAGATGGTAGAGCATAAAAAAACCTTTTGAATAAATGGCCAACATAAATGCTTTCAAGACTAAAATGTGCCCAGCTATAGTTTCACCACTATATGTTAAGTTTCATGATGGCTCAGGATCTGGTCTCATAGGTAAAGATTCTAAGGAAAAGGGGGATGCTTGATTCAAATATTATTTTAATGAATAAACTAGTAATAGGATTGTATTTAACTACACACATTTCTTAACAAATTTCAAATAAAATGAAAAAAATCACAAAATTTAATTAGAAAAACAAAAGATTGATCTAATTTTGCATGAACCTTGTAGAAATTCACAAATTACAGTCCTCTAGCATTAGTATTAGTTCATTGAAACATAAAGAAACTAGAAGACCTTCAAGATAAAAAAACACATTTACACAAAAAAGCCATTTTTGTATTAATTTGATAGTGTTTGTTTTAAAATAGAATCAACCATTTCAAAATATTAAATTAATAATGTATGTAGAAGAATAATGGGGCTTGTATCTTAGTATCAAGAGTTCCCACCTTGGATCATCATGGCCTCAAATGGTTACAAGTGAAACATACCAAAAGATACCATATCCTGGTATCCTAAAATAAGAATATAATTCATAAGGCCCACCAAAAGAGGATTAGGAGGAGGTTTGAGGTGGACCACTCCCTAACCATTTGGGACATGCCTCCTCATCTTATAGTGTGCTTTCCCCCAAGTTAAACTCATAATCCAACTTGTTGAGGTGCATAAGAGGCTCTTAAAAGACCACATCAGCCTAAGCCAAAAACTTATTAAGAATTTGGAGTGGGACCTCAAGGGATACCCTTACCTTTAAAACCTAGCTAATTCTTTTTGTTGATTGGGTTATTAGCTCTAAAATTACCTTAGCCCCAGCCTTGTTGGATTTTTCCACCTCTATCTACATGACCTAGTCAAATTGGATCAGGGGGATTTTAAATTATCCTTTATCTAGTAAGGTATCATCTAGGTGGAATAACACAATGATGTTGACGTATTTGAAATAGGTCAACATCCATTCCATACTCTTTTCCATAAGCTTGATCACTATCTGTGTTAGGGTTAACCACTCCTTGATTGAAGTCTTTGTGCGCCCAACTAAGTCTGGTAGATATTATGTTCTGCCAAAGGCATGAACTTAAGCTACAAGAACATGCCCTTGTGAAGAACCATGGTGAGCCTTTTGCATTTGTTGTTTATGAAAAGTATGATTGAGTGTGTTGGATGTGTTATTTTCTCATGGTCAGAGCTCTAGTCACTTCTCAGAGAGTTATGAATAATTCTATAAGGGCCTCCTCAACTTAACCAATTAACTTCATTATGAAAGTGATCCTCACCTGTGATATGAGGGATTTGACCTACTCCCTCATGTAATCCATGAGCTTTTCAATCAGTTCATTAGTGTCCTAGAGCACCAATATAGGGTCTTTGGTCACTTTCTCCTCTTTACTAGATGTCCTCACTTTGGTGAGGGAGAAGAGGTCATGTTCAGTCCTCCACACCATTGGGTCTCCTTGTTAAATAAACCTTTATGTGATAACGCTCTTCATGCTCCCAATTAATCTAGAGAACTCTCATTGGACCTCCAAGTCACCCTGATAGACCATTTATAGTCTCTATGTTTTGGTATGGGCTAAGGACCCAACCTAGCTTAGGCTAGTGGGGACTCCAAAGGTAGTAAGAGAGGGAAAAATTAGGATAGTAGAGGTAAATTTAGATGGAGGAGTCCTAGGAGGAGGACAAATGGATAAATGGGAAGGAAGGAATGAATAGAGGTGTGGAAGATGAGGGGGCATGGGAGCAAAAGTAGTAATCATGAATAGGGATCCTCGTGGGAATAATTAGGCACACCATTGGTTAGGGGTCATATTGAGTGGTGGATTAATGGCACTAAGGATTGGGGTGTTTAATAAAAATAAGGAAATCAACTAGTTAAATATAAATCCTTGAAGGCTTAGTAGAATGAGGATTGTGGAGCAATGGGAAGAACAAGTTGAATAAAAGGTGGGGAGGGAGCTACCTTTTGATTTTTCTTGGATCTCCTAGATAGATCAGTTAGAGTCATTATAATAGTTGGATTAATCATTAAGGTAGATAGAACTTGAGCTGGGAGATCTAAAAAGTTTAATTTCTTCCTCTTATCAGGCATTGAAGGAGTTATGGTGGTTATTTATACCAGAGTAATCTACACCATTGGGGGAGTAGTTACAAGCATTACAAAGCTAGGATCCATTCAAATTATGTACATGGGCACACTTGTCATTAGGGTGGCCATCAGGGCAACTAAGGTGGGGATATATGGAAGTGTAAGCACTAGAGAATTGGCCATCAGAGCTATTGACATGGCTTCCATAACGTATTTTGACACTATGAAGTTAGGAGACACTAGGATCTGAACCCTTCCCAAACTCATATAAGCTACTTAAATTGAACTAGACACTTCTAGAAATGATTTCCATGCAACTAAGACTCTTAGATATCCAAGGTGATCCATGGGGATTCTTGTAGGTGGAATAGGATGAGCAAAGGTGAATTGGTAAGTGGGGAATTTGAACGTGACTGGAGTTAAGGGGACTTGAGTGAATTGGGGAGTTGGCATGATGAGAACTAGGAATGATCTCATTGGAACAGGTCTAGCAAGAGTAGTGAATATTGGGGGTAGTCTGATGGGTTGTGTAGGGATGGTGGTAGTGGGGGAATGAATCTCTAGTTATGAACCTTTTTTATCTCATTTTAGGGCTACTTTTAATGTCAAAATACAATACATGTCCCATCGATGTTGGAGTGGCCCATGGAACTAGAGGTGGCAAAGATGGAGCCAAGATTGGGGGAGGTGAAGCTCATAAGGGTGAAAGTATTAGGACCCTCTATATAATTCTTTAGGATATGTGGGGCACAATTGTGTAGATGATATTTTGTGATTATGTAGCACCTTAGTCTTGTACACTTGACAAACTTAGACCTTGGTTGTTCCTCTTAGTTCTACACATGACTTGATTCCACAAGCCTCACATCTACTCTATCTTATGCCCCTTGGTTTATCTCTTAGTCTGACCAATTGACACAGACATCCCATCTTGCCTAGAATGGTTAAAATGTATTTATCTTATACCTCTATAAGTTTTGAGCATGTGTCTTCTCTCCTACTCCCTAGACACTAATGTCCAAGATAGATAATAGTGTCAATGTTACTATTTTGACCTGATGCAAGTGTCTAGTTCCCTAAATTTATCTAATTTTTAAATGAAATCTATCACAATGGTTGACCTAAGTGATTTAATGTGAGTTATCTCCTGATATGATTGATATAAATACAATATCAACCCTCATTCATTCCTCACCTATGAATCAAACCAAAAGAGCACTCAAGTTACCAAAATCCTTCCTATTCTTCCCTATTCTAATATTAATCAAAGGAACAACCCAATTATAGGTCTAAATTACTGAAGGAGCAATCATAAGGTCATTGTTGTACTTTCTTTACACACATTGCATGATTCACACAAGCCAACACATAGGGGAGAATTACATGAGTCTGAGGCCCTCTTCTAGATTATTGGCTATGTATTCAAAACCCTTTGATAGCAGGGTCATTATAGGTCAACTCGACACCATGTGCCCACTAACCCATTTCTCCCCAAGGTCATATTAAAGATGAAAAGCTAGGGTTTTTACATTTCACCAAGAGCGATAGTCCATGACCCAGATTTTAATACACTAGAGCAAATCTGAATCCAAACAATGAAGTATCCAAGTGCTTGCATCTATTTTTAGATGATATTCTATACCGAATACCAGCAACAAATTTAGACACTAGCTTTGATACAACCATCCTAGGCTGATGCAACTATTTAGAGAGCCAGAGGCACTACATCTAGAATTTTAAGATTGATACATAACCTGATTCCTACCTACTTTCTACCTGTTCTAGATCTATATTTAAATTAGCATTAAAACCAACTAAGTAGTTTCTTTTATGTCATTTCTATATCTAACATAGTTATGCTTTCCATTAATATCTTATTTTAGCTTAATAAATTTGACATATGGTACATCTGAGTTTAACGCATTAACTAGCCTACTATAGATCTTATACTCAGCCTTGTGCCCTATCATTTCCATATCATTAACCCTATCTAACCAAATAGGATTCCTAATTCAAATTAGAGTTAAAATTTTGGTAAACTTTACATAGGATTCATTTCTATATGTTAATAAATAGTATATCATTTACTCATACATATACATATATAGGCATACACAGATACATGATATACTTATGGGTGTTGGGCTTTCCCTCTACTCACATTACTAAGACATTGGGGGCATCCATGTTCTATGATCTTGATACACACATGTCATATCATTTGATGATCACTCTACACTATAATGTTTGAGCTTACATATGTAATTACACATGCTTATTATCCATGATTATATATTGCACATGGTATTTGATGTGCTATGTGACATTTTTTTCTAACACATTTGATCCATGGGCCAATTTGACATGTTTGTGTTGGTTGCTTATGCTTTTCAATTATACACTTCCTTAAGAGTTTTACCTTGTTATTGTCTTGCTTATTTGATCATTTGAATATGATCAGTTGTATATGGCCCTTATGCCTATGTTTGCCTTATTAGACATTTAAATATGTCATTACTTTTTGTATGGACATTTGAATATGTCATTCCTTGATTTTATGGACATTTGACTAAGTCACATCGATTCAATTTTTTGGCATTTGAACATACACCTTGTTTGTGGTATCTTTGGACCATTGACTTTTGACTTACTTTTGAGTGTTTTTATGTGTGTGCTTATTGGCTTATTGAGCTTGTATTATTACTATCTAGACATTACCATGATATTTATCATATATCTCATGCCTACATGTGATCACATTGGTTATATGTGTTTCAATGATATAATTACCTATACATGTTTCCTTTTATATGTTACATAATTACATTCACAAATTTTATAGTTGTCTTTCCCTTTTGAGGTGAGGTAACTCATAGTTACTATTTTTACCTCACCTCATAAGGGGGGCATATTAGTGGGGGTATGCTTGGGAAGCATGTTCTCCACACTTTGCATAGTTTTCAAATTCAATGGGGGCATGTCATACGTACATGACTTACACACATTCATAGTTTCTAGATTACAGTGGGGGTATACTTTGGAAGCATGTTCTCTATATTTATTTAGTACTCAATACTTATACCAATTTGAAATTTTAGTGGGGTCATGTCATATGGACATGGATTCCACACATTCACAGTTTTTAGATTCAATGGAGGCATGATTTGGAATAATGTTTTACACATTCATTTCATATGGTACTTATATCGATTTATAAACTCAGTAGGGGTGTGCTTTAGAAGCATGTTCCCCACACCTATTCAATATTTAGCATCTCCACTTTACAGTGGGGGCATGTTTTGGAAACATGTCCTCCACATTGGTAGTTATATCAGTTTCATATTTTTTCATATATAGTTGGAGCATGCTTTTGAAGCATTTCCTCCCTACGCGTTTATTTGAATTGGTCAAAATACACAATTATATGATTCAGATTCGTAGTTGTGGTACCATTGTTATACATAGTTTCATCATGTTACATATTTAAGGTGCATATTTTATGTAACATGTGCATAATATTATAAAATCTAAATCAATCTTAGATTCCCAAACTATCGCATTTATTGATACCCCACAAACTTTTATAGACTTTAGTGAGCCAATCTATTGTAGTAGTTGATTCACCTTTTGGTATGGTTTAAGTGATTAAATCACTCAATCTTTCAAAGTTTTTAGTTTGGATTTGATCATCCAAACTCAGCAGGGTATAAGTATCATTGGGTTGCATGGTTGAGATAATCTCAACTATTAGGTGGAAACTCACTTTTGCTCCAAAATTGTGGGCATGTGTCTTCTAATCTCTCTCTCTCTCTCTATCTATCTCCTTGGATATATGCACTTTAAATATTTATCTATAGTTATCCTAATCTCAATTTCAATGCCTTACAATGATACATCTTTTGCAAAAATAACTTGTCAATAGGCAATGTGGTTACATCGACATACATGTGTACTCCTAAACGTTGATATTTTATTTCAATCTATTTCAAGTACTTTTGACCTAGATTATATGCACTGATTATACACTATAACATGCTCTTGGTTACAATTCAATCACTAGTAAAGCACTCAAATTCAACTCCAACAAAGCACTCAAATTTAACTCAAATAAAGATAAGGTATGCATACACACCTAGGTACTTATTCCTTTCCTTTAAATTAACAATTTCATTACTAAATTAAGGGGGGAAATGTAGATGATATTTTATGATTATGTAGCACCTCAATCTTATACACTTAGAAAACTCAAAACTTAGTTGTTCTTCTTAGTTCTACACATGCCTTGTTCTATAATCCTCACACCTACTCTATCTTGTGCCCCTTGGCCTATCTCTTAGTTCGACCAACCTTATATTGATGACACATACATCCCATCTTACCCAAAATGCTTAAAATGTACTTATCTTACACCTTTACAAGTTTTGAGCCTATGCCTGCTCTCCTACTCCCTATACACTAATGCTTGAGATAGATCGTAGTGTTGACATTACTATCCTGACTTGATGCAAGTATCAAGTGCCCTAAAGTCATCTAATTTTCAAATATAACATATCATGATGATCATCCTAAGTGCTTCAATGTAATTTATTTTAATAGGATTGGTATAAATACAATACCAACCCTCATTCATTCCTCACCTAGGAATCAAACCAAAGAGAACTCAAGAAGCACTTAAGTTACTAAAAGCTTTTTTATTCTACTATATTCTGATATTAGTCAAAGGAATAACCCAACTACAGATCTAAATTACTAAAGGAGTAGTCATAAGGTCATATTTTCCAAGTTACAAGCTAGGTCATCATTGTACTTGCTTTACACACATTGTATGATTCATGCACAAGCCAACATGTAGGGGAGAACTATATAAGTTTGAGTCCCTCTTATAGATCATTGGTTATGTAGGTAGTGCCCTTTAATATTAAGGTCATTACGGGTCAGCTCGACACTATGTGCCCATTAACCCATTTTTCCCCAAGGTCACATTGGAGATGGAAAGCTAGGATTTTTCCATTTCACCAAGAGTGATAATATATGACCCATATATATATGCATTATAATGAAGGCAAAGCCAAACCTAGAAGTATCTAGGTGGTTGCATCATTTTTCAACTAATATTTTTTATAAGACACTAGCGTCAAACTTGAACACTAACATCAATGCAACCATCCCAAGCTGATGCAACTATTTAGAGAGCCAAAGGCACTAGATCCAGAATGTGATGATTGATTTAGAATCTACTTCATGCTTGTTTTTTGCCTATTCTAGATCCAGATCTGTATTAACATCATAACCAACTAAGTACTTTATTTTAAGTCATTTATATATATAACATAGTTATAATTTTCTTTGGTAGTTTATTTCAACTTAATAAATTTAGCATATGGTACATCTTAGTTTAACACATTAATTGGCCTACTATATATCTAATATTCACCCTTGTGCCCTATCATTTATATATCCTTAACCATATCTATGTAAGTAAGATTACTAATCCAAATTAGGGTTAGACATGTTTCTTAGAGTCCTCCTTGAGATGAGTTGGAGGAGCCTACAAAGGTGGCATTGGAATTTCTTTAGTGATCAACTTGAATTGGGCCTCCTTTCCTTTCTTCTTCACTACCTCCGCCCTCATAAGTACTTTGACATCACTGGCTAGGTTAAGATGAATCTCATCATCTTCATAGGGATCATGGTGGTACGTGATATTGATCTTAGTCACATACCTTACCACATAGGTGTTGATGATCCCCCAAGGATCCCATTCTCTATTCTTGACCCTTCTGAGGGTGTATGAATTCTTGTTATGCACCATATTCTTTAGTGAGGGTAGATTTTATATTCATGGTAGAAAATTAAGATTGGGAGGTTTGAGTGTGCCTTCTATCAATGATTGAATGAGTAACGCAAGACACCTTTAACCAATTGATAATCAATCTTTTGCTTTGAGAGGTGGTATAAGACCTAATAGGGTAAGAGGAGAGGGGCATGCTAGATTCCATCCACCCAAATGATGGCATGGTCTTGATAATACCACTAGGCTCATATCGTTAAGAATGTCATCTTTATCTCATCTGAGAGTCATGACATGGGCCTCTTATTAATGGTCATGTAGACCATTGGGTAGATATAATCATAAATGTCCTTGATGTAGTTTATGTAATGATGTGCATATAACTTGTAGAAAACCACATGAACCACAAAGTCAATAGGGGTACATGGAGGGAATGTAGAAGGCTTGAAAGTGAGGATGGCACATATCGTGTCTACAAGATATCTCAAGATATAAAAGTTTCCCCCTCCTCTTGCCTTGTTGACACCCTTGATCAAGTTGAAGTTAATGAGGTTCCTAAGGTTTGAGACCTGATTACCTTCAAGGATGATGCTTAACAGGGGCACCTAGAGGATGTTCAAGTGTATGACATATTTTGCTCTAAATAGACAATTCAACAAGATAGTTGCCATATGAATTCCTTCTTATAAGAGATGAATGGGGTAAGCATTGATGTCCTCCTTTCTATTATATGGATTAGGATTGATGGCCCAATCCTATAGGACCCCATATATATCATGTGTGTTAGTCCATGTATCCATTATGTTCTAGTCATAAACTAAGGTATACTTTGGGAAATTGTAACACTACTTGAAATTAGTCTTAGAGATATATAAAATTTTATTTTGAGACCCCATATAGTACACCAGGTCCTTCATAGCATCATGCATGTGTAAAGAGTTTTGTATCATACTAATGAAGAGATTGACACATGAGAAAACTTATTGTTTGGTGGTTGCCTTGTGCAATCCTAAATTCCCTAGGGTAGTGAGCTAGTCGAGGAATTGGGTCTCATCCTCATCCTCATCTGAGGTGGGGTTATACATATCCTTAATTACTTGGAACACTTTGTTGTAGTGCTAAGAGTGGGTTAGGTCTAATGAGAAGGTGGTATCTCTGTATTCGAGTTCAAGCCTAGGATTTGAAGATGGTACATCCATGGTTGAGAGTTGGGGAGTTGTTTAGCATAGAATTATAAACCTGAGGGAAGCACTAGAAGCTCAAGAAATATCTGAAAGTAAAGATATTTTGGAGTTGGGAGTGGTAATGATAAATTAGATTGATTCAATGACTTATAAGGCTCCATAAAGATCTCTTATATTAATGGTGATTGGGGCTCACCTTATGTGAGTTTAATTTGAGTTAGTTACACAATCCACTTGATTATTTCTTGATTTAGCATTTACTCAAAGAATTTTGAAAATTTGTACTTAGTTCATATTTGGTGATAGTGAAGGGATGTCTATAGGTTCTAGAATCAAAGCCTAACTACCAAATTTTAATGATGCAAAGGTGTGGTAGGCACATGCCTATTTTAACCCCTGTGGCACCTTGGGTATCCTCCAATTGGGCCATGTGTATTTTATTAGTTTGTTATTTTCCCATAGGATATTCCAACTAGGCACATTGGGGATTTCACTCCCTTACCTCCTAGGGTATTGAAGTCAGCCACTTGAACCTATTGAATACATGTGGTGCTCTACTATCAACTTATGGTCCAACTTGTATCTTTCCTTTCCTTTCCTAGGTTATTTCGATCCATTTTTCCATTTGATGTACAAGAGTTATGCATGGTACTTTGTGATTGGGTTTGGCTATACCTAATTTATAATTTAATCGATATGACATAGGCCCTTTTTATCATTTTGTACAAAAGTGCCATGCAGCAGACTATGGTTGGTCGAGCTCACTCGGGGCTCTAACATCTCTAACACCCCTAAGAGACTAATAAATCTAATATGATCCACATAAAACCTTATCATTCAATAATCTCTCTTGGGGATTTGACATCTATGATATCCTCAAGATACTAACAACTCTGATAGGCTCCAGGTGGCATCTTCTCACTCATTGGGTTCTCTTAGGGATCTGACATCTTTGAAACCACTGGGTGACTGACAAATTTGATAAGCTTCAAGGTAACTTCTCACTCATTAAGATCTCCTAGGTCACTAACATATCCAACACCCTAAGATACTGATAACTCTAATAGGTTCCATGTGGAAACTTTTCATTCATCGAGCTCTCCCATGGTTCTGACATCTCTAACACCCTAGAAGACTAATAGCTCTGATAGACTCCACATGGAGACTTCTCACTTCATGAGGCTCCTGCAAGATTTTATGAAAAGTGACAATTAAAAAAAGGGCCACAAAATCAAATGAAAGCTTATATGTCTACCAACACAACTCCATGAATTTCCAAATAGGACTCTAGGGTGACATCATCCCAAGAAAACCTACATAATTTTAACTGTGTGAAATAATACAATTAGCATAAAATATTTTAAGTATGAGAAAAATTTCATATCAAACACGAAAAGGCTAAACTATTATAAATTCATGCAACTTTAGGGATTTCCATGAAGATCTTTTGTTCGCTATGAGTGTTTTAAAACACTTAATTGATCAAGGTGAAACATGGTTTTGTTATTTTAAACATCTAGGGACCAAGTGCAAGGAGATCTAGAATCCAAGAAATTTTTGAGTTGAGGAATTATAGATGACTCCCCATTTTCTATGAAAAAAGGCACATGTTGGCCACAATACAATATATATTATTTTAAATTATATAAAACCAACTTCTAATGCTTCAAATACTCATATTTAGAATGAATATAAATTAGAATCTCATCCAAATAAACTATCACAAACTCAGTTGTAAAAGGCTTCAGCACTTCATTCATGAGTCTCATGAATGTACTTGGGGCATTTGAAAAATGGAATGGCATGACCAACCACTCGTAAAACCTGTCATTTGACTTGAATGTGGTCTTCCACTCATCACCTTCTCTTATACAAATTTAGTGATAGCCACTCTTAAAATCTATCTTGGTGAAGTACTTAGCTCAACTTAAATACTCCATTAAGTCATCTATTATTGGTAAAAGAAACCTATACTTAATGGTGATCATATTGATTACATATTAATTCATATACATCCTCTATTCTCCACCTTTATTGGGTACTAACAAGGTTGGGACTACACATGGGCTCAAACTCTCTCAGAATAAGCCCTTTCTCAATAGCTCTTGTACTTGATTCTTGATCTCTTCATTCTCCATGGGAGTCAACCTATAAGATACCTTATTTGGAAAGATTGATTCTAGAACTAGATCCATATGATGACTAATGATCCTTATATGTGGTAGTCCCTCCATAAATGCACTTTACACAATATATACATAGTCTTCCAACATATTCTAAATTTCCATAGGAAGATCACTTACCTTAGTGGTTGTAATAACTTGCATGGGCTTCGAAACTAGAGAATAACATGTCTCTTCCTCCTTGGCCACCTTAAAAAACTCTTTATTAGAAACCAACATAAATTTGAAACTATTGTTCACCTCATCTCCCTTATCCTTCAATGGTCTCAATGTGAGCCTTTTTTCATCAATCACAAGGGTGTAGATGTGTGCTCTTCCATCATGCCTGACTCTCCTGTCAAACTACCATGTCCTTACTAATAACACATGACATACATCCATGGGCATAATATCACACAAGACATCATCCTTATATGAACCAATCTGAAAACTCACCATACATTACTCATTCATAAACATTTGATAATTATTGAGCAATCATGAAGCCTTGTATGGTATAGGATGTACCATCCATTTTAGCCCAAGATTTATACCATTTCTTGAGAAATTAAATTATCCATGCTACCACTATAAAACACCACATTACAATACTTACCTCCATATTTTTTAAAAATTTAGAATAAACTCTTCCTTTATGTTGTTTCATTCACCTTTTTGGCTAGTTTCAACAATACTCTTTTCATTAATAGGGCCTCTCCTTGTTCCATATAATTTATGTGTGTTAGAGACCCAACACTATCTTCATTAACATGGGTTATATGGGTTGTTCCTTAAAATCTCTTCCTATTTTTGTAATTATTTTTTACACACTCAAAATCTCTATGCCAAGCATACTTTTTGCTTTTAAAACACTTACCTTGAAAGCCTATACCTCTATCTCTTCCAAAGGATCCTTTCCCTCTAGAATAATATCCTCCTCTTGCACTTGACTTTTGAATTTGTGAGTTGTTTGCCTCTACATCATTGTTTTGTTATCCTCTTACACCATTACCTTGTCCTCGTCCTCTTTAAGACCTCCTTCTACCTCTAAAGTTCACTTATTTTTTCCTTGACAACTTTTCTTCTACCTTTAATGCACTTTGATAGGCTTCCTCCATGGTTCTCAAATTCAATAAAATAATTTAATATTATATGAAAAAATGCATCGAATTCACATATATTACTACCTTCTCTAGATCATCTTCCATATTTCTATCTTTTATAGTGGTTCTATATAACTCTTTAGTGTACTCTTTGGTTCTAGTCTCCTTTTGACTCAAATTATATAATTTTATAAATAAACTCATTTGATAGTCAAAAGGCAAAACTTTGGAATTCAAATTTGTCACCATCCTATCCCAAGACTTTATCTTCTCATTACCTTTCTTTTGTCTCTCAACTTGTAAATGAACCCACCATAAACAAGCATGGCCCTTTAATTTTGTACAAGCAAACATCACCTTCTTGGGCTCCTCTATAGACTCATAGTAAAGGTACTTTTCCATCTCTGATATCCAATCCACAAGCCCCTCAAGATTCAATCTTCCATTGTAGTAAGGTGTATCTATATTTTACTTACTACCATGCCTTGCCATAGTTCTAAGAAACTTACTCTTAGTTTCATTATCCATGACCTCCACTCCAATATATTGAGATCCTTCTTCTTCATCCTCACTCACATCCTCAACATGAGTTACCTTTATTTATGTTGTTTCCATTACATCTAATTGTGCCTATATTCCTCTCATCATCTTTTCCAAGGCTACAACTTTAGGTCCCCTTGGTCTTGATCCTCTTACAACAACATTAACTTTATGTGCCATCATTTATCCCAATGTAAGCTTATTATGTACAACATGCCAATTAACTCAATTGGAGGCTTCACAAACAGTCTGTAAAGAAATACCTAACTTTGATACTAATTGATGCACGCATAGATAGGGTGATTGATTAAGGTTCACTTTTAATTTTGTGTCACTTGGATATTTACTCAAACCAAATCACATAATTCAAATCACATACGTAGACATGAACACTTCAAACCTTCAGGGTTTCATTAATTAAATAATAACAATGGTTGGACAATACATAGTTCACCCTCACATGCCTTATAAACTTATTTAGAACACAAAAATCTAGAAGGATGTCTCCTCTTCTTTTCTCAATGACTCCTCTTCATCCACTTGTTTCTCCTTTTCTTTAAAATTAACTTATCTATCTAAAAGAATATTCCTTATGACTTCCCACACATTTTTGGTTGTTATTTCAACTCTCATGATCTGAAAAAATGCCCAACATTTGATAATTTTTCAATTCTCAAGACTTTTAAGATTAATTTTCAAATATTCAACAATGGATCCTTCAAAAATGTCACAAAATATAATGGAAGTCACATGAAATAGTCACAGGAGATCATAATACTTCACAACCACCATTTATAAATAAAACCTATGCATTATAATCCTACTATTATGTATAAAATGATATCATACTTTATCATAGGTATTCCAACTGATTGACAACTCAACTCACAAGTTTTACAATGAAGTTACGATTATCTCCAGAAGTCCCTCCTACTCACTTATTTTTTAACTAAAAAATCAATCTACTAAATTCTTGGTCCTCAAGTGATATCACAAATCAAAAGATGGATATCTTAGCTCTCTACTTTTTACCATTGTTTCTTTAAATGATTTGAAAAATAACACACAACTTGTATAATGCATATGTTATGACCTCAATAAACATCTTCTATTAATTTGTCACTATGGTAAAGGATCATCTCCACCAAATATTTGTGTCTTAAGAGATATCACGTACTAACATAAACTTACATAAGATATGTATTATTAATTATTAAGGGAACACTTTCACAACATCATGCAAAGATCTTCACATACCTATTCAAACAAAGAAACAAATACAAGTGTGTGTAACAAAAGAATGCACAGAGCTAGCAAACATGAGAGTGTTCATAGGAAACACATGATTTTATAAATACATGCATACCAAAGGTGACTCAAAACAACAAAAGGATGGGTTGTGAGTCAACATATACAAGAGCAAATTAGAAACAAGAAAAATGTGTAGATAAATTTACCCTATGCAACACAACACTAAGATAAAATCCCAAACTAACATACTTTTGGTCGATGCAAGATTGTTTATTCACCATGGATGCTCTTGAATCACATAGTTTCATGATTGACAATGGATCAAGAGAAAATGCATGTAGAATGACACTAATTTATAGTCTTAGATACATAGAAAAATATTTACAAGCTACATTAAGGGTAGTCAAAGCATTTCAGGGGCATTCACAAGATACTTTGAGACATATAGTATTACCTCTCTATGTTGGTTTAAAAACAATGGATACTCCATTTATATACTTGCCAAGCACAGTGATATTCAATATGTTATTATGAAACCCTTAGATATAGAAAATTTAAGTATTACCATATACATTACATAGATGAATCAAGTACATACATTATAATCAAGTGGTCAAAGTTTAAGGTATCCTATATGAGTACCCTCTAAAAGTAGTGGTAAATCCTCCTCCCACACCACCGTCATAGTTGGTTATGACACCTATTCAAGAGCAACATCCAAATATAATTATGACCTCTAATCTAAAGTGAAATACAAATTTAATCAGTGCACCCACTCAAACACATAATGCATATTTAATTACAACACCTATATAAAATCTTTCTATACAATCAGATCAAAGGAAAAAAGGTATACCTTCCTAAGCAACAAGCATCATATCAAACAAGCAAGATTCTAATTTATGATACAAGCACACACTATGATCATTCCATTGATAGGATCATAGGTTGCTTCCCTTTTACAAGTATCATTTTTTTTTAAATCAAAAATTTTAAAAATACAAAATATAAAAAAATAAAAAAATAAAAATATTAAATATTAAAAAAATACAAAAACATTCAAAAAATAGAAAATCAAGATTTGAGCATGACACGAGGTGCTGGTTACTTGTTTACATATTTTATTTATCACATATGATGGTAGTTAGCATATTATTTTCTATACACACATACATTTCACAAGGTATTTGAGTGTGATGTAGGACACACATTACATATGCATTTTTAGATGTTGGACTTCCCTTCTACCTAGCGATCATTCTCATGTTGGGGACATCTAAATTCTACATGTTACACTATCATAGGTTATATCTATCTATGACCTCAAATGCAATTTTGAGCTATATATCTTACAAGTGTCTTGCTAAATCACTCATATTTTACATTGTGATACATAAATATGTTACTTTACTAACAAATATGACATTAACACATGTGGATGGAATAAACTAGTTTTGACTTGCTCCTTCAATGTTATTTTATTTCTTGAATAATAATATTAATATTTCTTACTTGTTGTGTGTGGCCCTTGGTCTTCATTTGAAAATTTATTGAACATCTCTATGAGATCAGTGTTTGGTATGTGCAACAATTGAACATTTTCATTGCATGTGGTGCTTCACCTTATATGTGTAATCTTTGTTTATTACGACATTTGAACATGTCCCTTGTATGCAGCCCTTGGCCTCATTGTATGACATTGCATGACAATATTGTGTGTTGTGCTTACATGTTTGTTGAGCTTGATTAGTGATGCCAGGATCTCTATCATATACTCTAAAGGTAGACTTTACTTTAAATATGCTTACTTTACTACATGTTTCATTGCTAAATCTATCTAGACATAACACTTTTTATGCCTTACATTCAATATGTTACATATATTCTTAAAATTACAATTGCATTTTCTATGATAACATACTTTCCAACATGTTCAGATATTTACTATAAGATCATATCTTTATCACATGATATAATTACTCTTCTTTTGATATTAGTGATTAGATTAAGTACACCCCTCATCTCAAAAGGGAGGCATCACATTGGCATTTCATTAGATAAGCAAACCTCAATGAATAGATTAAGTACATAATACAGGTTCAAAAATATAAAATAAATGTTGCAAAATTTAGAGTATAGGTTTTCAAAGATTCAATTTAATGTAAAAATCAGATTCTACAATAGAGTACAGGTTTTAAAAGATTCAAAATGATTCAGAAATCAAACATATGAAAGATATTAACACATCAATATAGATTTTGGGGGCATATGACATGCATGTGTACTCACCTCACAAAGACTCAAAACACAAAATCATATAAACTTGAATACATGTGCATGGGTAGATGCAAAAACAATTACAAGAGCAAAGTTGCAACTTGTAAATACATTTATAATTGAGAAAATAGATGCATAACATTATATATCATCGGCACATAGTTAGAGGGAGCATGATACTCATTAATGCTCAAATTTATTCAAAGTTTCAAATTTTCAAAGTGGAAAAATTCAAAGTTTCAAAGTGCAAACAATAAAAATTCAAAAGCAAAAGCAAATATTCATTTCAAATTAAATTATATGAGCAATAAAATGATGATTGGGGCATGAACACTCTTCATTCCTTTTCAATCATGCAAGTTATAATATAGATCCATCTGTAATGGTGTGATTTAAATATATGCGAGTGATGTATGTTTGAGTCCAATAACACTCAATAGCCTATTAATGTAGTTTTTTTATCCATTATATGGTTTTCCTACACATATATATTAAGCTTGCTTAGTTGGAATAATTAGGTCACTTAAGTGTAATAATGAGGTCATTAGTTGCACATGCACATGCTTATTTGTAGTCAACATGGTTGCACTATTTATTTGACAACCAATGTTGACATGTGAGGCTTGGCATGTTGCACATGGGTTTACTATTCACTTGGAAACTAAGTTGTTTTCTCATTTATAAATGGATGTGGCTCAATACCTCTTATCTACTTATATAAGGACCTCTCCTCCAAGACATTTGTGGTGGATTGTATGGGTTATTACAGTATAACAATTTGTCTAGTGTAGAGTTTAGTAGGTTGTTATCTTGTAAGCCATATATTGTTACGCCAAAGAGCACGTTAAGCATTTGAGCTTAGGTGTATGCCAATAGGCATTTTGTAAGATTTGTATAACAACCTTCCTCACTAATACATATTATTGTAGTTTTTACTCTCATTATGATTTTTTGCTTCAACAAAGTTGTGTGTTCATATCACCAGTTATTCGGTCTTGGACGTCTCATACATAGACTATTCTAACATGGTATAAGAGCAGGTACTGGTATAAAATGAACATCATTTTCTTCTGTTGTTTAGAATCTTGAGTAGTTTACTATTTTGTATTCTAACATAAACTTGCAAATTTGAGTGCTTCATCTGTAATTTTCTTAACAATTGTAATTGGCATTTGCTTGCCTTTTTTTAGCTAGGTATTACTTTTTTTTGAGTATTTGCATGAGTTATTTTATATTAGCATAGAAATTTTTGTTGTAGATCTAGAACTTTCCTGGCAGATCTATGAAGTACTCAAAGCCTTCTTATTATCCTTTACAAGGCATGTCCACATTGGAAGCTCCTTGGCACCCATCCTCCTTGGTCTATGCCACCACACGACCTACTGCCAACCCCTTATGTCATCCTTCTGACCTTCAATGTCATCCAAGGTTTTTGCATTTATCATCCGTCCATGACTTAAAACATGCCAAAACTATTTGTTTTTTGGTAAAATTGCATGCATTTGGGCCAAAAAATCTAGTTTGTAATCCCCGCAACCTCCTCTTAATCTCCACACCATTTGGGCCATTCTTCCATGCAATTTTTTGAAAAAAGTAGTTTTATAACCACACAGGGTTTAAATTCATGGTTTTGGTTATTTTAGAGTGGTTTTTGGCTTTTAAGAAGAGGTTTGGCACTTTTTAACAAGTCAAAGTCATTATTAAAAAAAATGCAAAGGTGGGGTGATTTAAAACATGGAGGAGACCCTTTCTTTTGAAGGGATTTTTTTAATGTTTTTATTTAAAAACAATCCATTGATTTTTTTGTATATAAAAACAATCTTTGAAAGGAAGATTTTTTTATTGTTTTTTAATTAAAAAAATAATATATTGTATTTGCCTCATTATTTCTCTTATAATTATCTTGGACACATTTTTAGTGGTAACCGACATCTATTAGGGGAGGCCATTTTTTGGTTAAAATTAGTGAATTTTGGGCAATTCCAAGGGTCACACCAGCTTTAAATTATGTTTGGTGTTGAGGGCATTGCCCTTGGACCTCGTAAGGGGTGTTACCCCTTGACCCTATTGGGGGCTCTTGGTCCTAGACACCCACATCATGCCCCAATGTATAGTACTTCTAAGTGTCAAATACTACTGGGTGAGGTCCGATCTGGTAGAAGGTCAGTTCCCCTCATAGTATAAATAAGCTTGTTTACATATATTGCTCATGGATGCATTTTTGGCTAAGTCTGATGTCTAGTATTTGAGCATGCATGGTACTTGAAAACATAAGGGGTTTATTTATGATAATTATGGAGGGGAGACATCTCTTTATTGATACTTATGGTGAGGGTACATCTCTATGTTGTATAATGGATTTAAATGTACTTGGGTACCTAACAAGGCCTTATTGCCAAGACCCAAATCTTTTACCCACCTAATCTATGCTTAAGGAGGGGTGTTAGTGTAGGTTTTTTATCATTTATATGGTTTTTCGACACATATATATTAAGATTGATTAGTTTGAATAATTAGGTCACTCGGGTGTAATAATGAGGTCATTAGTTGCACATGCACATGTTTATTTGTAGTCAACATGGTTGCACTATTTATTTGGCAACCAATATTGACATGTGGGGCTTGGCATGTTGTACATGGGTTTACTATTCACTTGGAAATTGAGCCAAGTTCTCATTTCCAAATGGATGTGGCTCAATACCTCTTCTTTACCTATATAATGACCTTTAATCCAAAGCATTTGTGGTGGATTGTATGGAGTATTGTAGTATAGTAGTTTGTCTAATGTAGAGGTCAATAGGTTGTTTAGCTTGTAGGCCATCTATTAGTGCACTAGAGAGCCTATTAAGCCTTTGAGCTTGGGTGTGAGATAACAATATTTTTGTAATCTTTGTATAAAAACCTTCTTCACTAATACATGTTATTGCAGTTTCTACTTTCATTGTGATCTTTTGTTTCAACAAAGTTTTGTGTTTTCATCACCAATTATTCAATCTTGGATGTCTCATGTGTAGACAATTTTAACATGGCCTTGGCATCACTTCTAATGAACCTAACAAGGTTCCACCTTTTTGGATTAGTACATTGGGTACTATTCCTTATTCATGAGAGTTGAGATAATGCATATTTCCAACTAGTTGAGATAATGCATATTTCCAACTCAAGAGCTTGATTAGTTATTCAAAATTAGGACTTTATCACTCTCAATTTATCATTGGTTTAAAATTACCAATTGCCTTAATAAGGGGGTACATTTCTCCATCATCAATTATAGGTTACAAGCTAATTTGGTTTCACCTATAAATGGGTATACTCATTCTTTTCTCTCCTTTAATTTTTTTAAAATTTCAAAGTTAAGCTTTTTAAATTTCAAAATGCACAAACGACTACTTCATGAGCTATTGAAGGCTTTGAAAAATTTGAGTGTCCTGCACAATTGAAGTATCTTCTCAAAGACAAAGTGTGTTGTACACACTCAGGTTCAATATTTTCCTCCTTTACTCTAATAATTTCATTTCTATAATAAAGGGGGAGGGGGGAAATGTAGACACATAATTCTAGTCATAGGTACTTGACAATGCTAATTCTTGACATGTTTTAAACCACATGATTTGTGCATAAATATACAACTCTTATTTTTCATTCCTCTAAGCCATTTGTTTATTTATGGGTTTGACCCTTTACTTATTGTTATCATTGTACATAACTTTAAATGTTAAATTCTCAAGCTGTCGAAAATCACCTACAAACTATCCCCAATAAAGGATAGTTGTCTTTTATCCTCCTATATAGGTCCATGCTATGTAGACAGAGGCATAATGTGCCACTATCCACTTGCAACAGTTGCACCCCATACCAAATAGCTAGTTTCTAAAATTTAAAATATCTTTTTAGGTCTTCCCACACATTTTACATGGTTAACTAAAGGAATTTGTCAAAATATTTTAATATAAATACATGTCAAGAGTCACTCATTGATACCACTTTTTATTCACTTGGTTCAAGCATATACACTTCTACATATTGAGAAAATCTACCCTATTTTCTCTAAATTCTAAATTAGTCACAAAGAATAATCATAAGCCAAGTCAAGAGCCCTCTAAAAAAATCCAAAATCCATCATTGTAAAGTATCAAATCCATCTTATAGTTATATACATGTATTCAAAAGATCAAAATTACACATTCACTCTACGTGGAAAACTATGTGGGCTTGATTTCCCTCTTTGGAGTATTGGATAGGTAGAAAACAATCGATCATCAAGGGGTGTTTGAGCTCAACTCAACACATTACACTCCCCTTTTTTATTGCAAGTTTCCAAGCTAGTAAAGTGTCCTAAGGGTTTCAAAGAAATGATAAGACAAATAATGATTTCAACATGAAAAAATCCTAACTGTGATATATAAAATTACTCATCATCCATAGGCATAAATTGCATAATGATTATTTTTTATGCACAATCAACCAGGATAAGTTTGTGGTCAATAGACTTGAGTGCACTATGCCTTTGTCCATATATAACAAACATGTCTAAATATATTTATTTATTTTACCTTTGATATGTCATTTATGGATTCCTAATTTATCTATCTTTTTCTATCAATAGTCTATCGTAGTCAATTGAGACAAGTCTGTAGTTAATGGATTGGAATGCACTATGATGCCATTCACTTGTAATATACTTGTCCAGATTATATTTTTGTCTCTAATTCTGATCTTGAGCCTATAAAATCACCTCTTGTTTTTTATTTTCACTGTCAAACATTCAAAACAATCAACAAAGATCATTGTGCAAGCTAAATATATTTATTCTTAGTGTTTTCTTGAAATATAAATTTTCCATATTTAACAATTTATCAAAATTAGAATAGTTGATTATTGTATATATTTAAAATTCTAATATTTTCAATTTTACACCTATATAATCAGATAAATAATTTATTTATTTTATCAAAAATAGGGTGAAACAACAAACTTACTTGAAAATTGTCAAATAGCGTAAAAATGGCCATGTAGATCCTTAGGGTTCAAAAAAATTTAAAACCTTTGTTAGAAGCAGATCTACAGAAACCTCTCTCTAATAAGCAGAATGTTGCTCAAAGATGTTAGAATATTCTCTCCTTTGATCAAACCATAATCCATCTACATTATTAAGAAATACATCCAACATTAAAGAAAATATGTCAAGCTAGTTGCTTGGGCTCCTTGTTACTCTACATATTATGTACACTGAGAATTAGAGCTCATGTAGTTCTATGAATGTGAGTGACCTAACCTAATGAGTGAGAGAAGACTCCACCTTATACCCCTATGATAATCAATGATACTAAATGTTATTTCACTGAATGAAATCATTCTTTTGGTATGAGTATGCACCCACAAGACTTTAACAAATATAAAGTGGAATAATAGTATAATTTGCAAACTCCTTGAGAAGTGTGTGATATATATGATCAATGTGTGTAATGATAATTGGTGATAAATGACTTTAGGTACATGTGTATATATAAGCATCTTTGAAATCACATTAGATCACATTCATGTGTATGTTGACCATGGAAAATCATGAACACTGAAATTAGAGGCATGGGAAAACATGGCATGGTAGTATAAAGGACCCACAAAAGACTTGACTATTTTTGGACTATTCTAAAATAGGTCAAGACCATTTTTGAATGTTCCAATACTATGCAAAAGAATCTATGAGAGTCAACCTTCACCCATAACATTGAAATTATTATATAAATATGGAAGGAGGTTTAGGGTTGGAAGGCATCTCTATATTTTAGGGAATCTTCTCAATTTAGATAAACCTAATTTGAGGATAACAACTAAAGAGATATTATTAGTTATTTGTAACTTATAAATAAGTAATGGATAATGATGTACACATAAATGTGTGTTTATCCATAAAGTGTACTAAAACAAGAGCATCTTAGACTATACAAAAGTGTATGCATTAATATACACTAACAAATAATATATTTGGATATTAACCATTTAAAAAAAATATATATTTACGTATTGAATGAAAAATCATTATATTGATATGGGAGATATTCATAATGCTCTGGTAGTTGATTTTAGTTTTTACAATAAACTTGATATGCCCTTTCAACAGGATAATTATGTGCGAGGAAAGAAGAGGAAACCCTTAAGAAGTATGCATGTCATAGTAATAATGACGAAACATTCATTTCCTTTTGGGGGAAGAGGAGGTGTTTTTGCCAATTGAATTGATGGTTGAGTTATTTATTTTATTTATCATATTCCTATTACACTTGCAATTTTCTCCATTGTTTTGTTAGGCTTTATTTATTTTTACTATTCTATGGCAAAATCTACTAAGCAAATAAGAAAAAATCCCATAGTTAACACTCCATCCATACAGAATAAATTGAGGAATAAAGGTATTGATAAACCTCTAAGGGAAGATAACTTTTAGGGTCATGTGCAAAATATAATAATTAAAGAAATGTTTAAACCTTATTTATATTTTGTTATGGAATCCATTAGGATTGTTATTAAAGAAGAATATTTAAGAAATGGTGGAGAGAAATGGAATGATGGTGTTCCCAGGTCTACATTTTAGTTGAATGTGGAGGAAATAGGGTAAAATAAAATAACCAAAAAAATATTTTATTGGCAATCCAAAATCGATGGAAATAGATAGCCAAGGCTCTCATCAACATCCTGATAAGTGAATTTTGTAAAACAATTGTTGACTTAGAAAGGAAGTTAAATAAAATATTAGTGTGTTAAAAGTTGAGAATAATTTTGGGGAATCTGCTTCTCAGCCTGGTCTAGTCAATGTTTTACCTACTAAAAGCTCTTATCACCCTTTGGTTCCTAAAGCTAGTATCCCTAATCCTAAGGACCTAGGTGAATCTTATCTTACTAACCTTGATGTAAAAGTGTGCCATAAAAACATCTTGTCTCTACCAAATAAAACTACACTAATGAACTTATGTCAAGGGAAAAGTCCATAATTTTTACTAGCAACTACCACCTACCACCCCTACATATTTAGATAATGCTAACAACCATAATATTCCTTTGTTCAAATGGGAAGTGTTTAAAAAATTAGTTCCAAAAGGAATGTGTTTAACTCTGCAATGTTCTCACCTAAAGTATTTAGTGGTGGAGATGAAGAAAAGTGAGAGAAATCAAAATAAATTCAAGGTCATAGGCATCACTTGTTTATTTTCAACATTTCCTCCTGAAGGTATGACAACCAAGGATTTCTAAATTACCATCTCGTAAGCGTAAGGGTTGGTGTTCTAGATGTGAACTAGACTGCAAACTTATTTTTGAATCCCTTTCTAGTTTTGTTATATATATATATATATATATATAGATAATTGTCTCTCTTGTTACTTTGAATACTATTGTAGCTTTTATTATGATGTGGTTGAACTTTACTTGATGAGTTTTAGGTTGATTTTTAGCTTTTGATTGTTACTAGGCCGTCATTGTAATTTAGTTGTACCAATACTTTTTTAATTTAACTTTCCAACAAGATAGTCATTGTAATTTATCAACTTGTTAGTGCTGTTACTCTTTAGGGTTAGGGCCCTTTATCCCCTCATTTAATATGTTAAAAAAATATTAATAATAATAATTCTAAAAACATTAATTATTTTCCTTAAGGTCCTTTAGTTTGTATAATATAAATAAATGAATTTTACTAAATTGTAACACAATTACCCAATTACTTTCAACTAGGTTAAATGGCATGTTCAATATAGAAATCAATCTTAAAATTAATTAATCTAAATCTAGAAGTAATGCATTTATATAGAGTTTTGATATTTAACTTTATCTTGCATTGTTATTTTTTTTTTTGACTTGATTCTCTTATCCCATATGTGTAATACGTGTCCATACAAACATATATTTGAAGTGTGTCATATTCACACTTAAAATGAAGTACACATTAGGTAGATTTGTTACCAAGGCATGATTTATTATGTGCACATAATTATTAAATACAAAATTAGTGTGCTAGTTACCCTCACATATATTATATGGATTAGTGTAACTCGGGGAATGATTCTACTTTTTACTTTACCAATAATAATCTCTCACTCACATCTTAATTTTTTTTATAAAAGAACCCTTTGTGTTGTTGTGAAAAGTAATGGAGCTTAGAGTCATCTCATGAGCTAGTGGAGATATAGTCTTTTAGAGAGTATTGTTATAGTGCAAACATTGCTAATTTAACTTTTAAAGAGTATTGTTGTAGTGCAACCATTGCTAGTTGCACACATATAGTGTATAATACACATAGTTAATACAATGTGTCTTTATTGGTGAATATCTCTCTTGCTTGAATACTTTATGTTGATGATGTATATGTTAGAGATATATGGGCTATGTTGTCATTTTTAATATGGTATTAGAGTGGCCTTTCCTAATAAGATCAATGAGAGTGTTTGATAGGAAATCTATATCACTCTCAAAGTTCAGTTGTTAGGAAGATCAAAAAGAGAAAGAGTGGAGGAGGAGCCTTAGGCACTCCAAAGCTTCAATCCTTAACAAGATTCAAATGATAATGATATTTTTTTCTCTTTTCATCTACTTATATGAGAATTTCTTCACAAGTCCCATCTATTTTGTTCAAATATGATTCATTCTTTCAATTGGATTTGTGTACCAATTGTAGATCTATATATGGAAGAGTTCCATGGAAGATATTTTTAACAAATTTTCATTTGAGTGTTTTTAATGTGTATCAGACAATTCTATTATGTTCAGAGTTCCATATAAAGTCAGTTTCACCTAAATCTGGCACCATAAGCTCATTTGTCAAGCCATATAGATTGCATTCCGCACATATCTAGAGAATTCACAGGGGTAAGAATGACCCAACATGAAGGAAAATGGCCTTTTTAGGTCATTTGACATGTTTTCAAGATCATATTTTGAGTTTTATATAGTACATCATGACAATTTGTTAGCTCTTATGTTAGGCTAAAAATTAGATTTGGGTCCATTTGGAGAGTGTTTTTTTCCATATTGTATTTTTTCTTCATGTGGCATGTTGGGCACTCTCAATTGATGATTTTGTAGTGTTTTTTCTACACACCTACCACATTGACACTTTTGGATATATTGAGTTGCTTTATTTTCACTTCCTAGTCAATATTAAGGGGGTGTTGTATATTACCAATGTTATCTTGGTTGTTTGAGTATGTTATGTACCTAGTGATTATTCCTAAAAGATACAAAGGTTGGTTCTTTTTGGGAGAATCTCTATAACACTTGATTTACAATCTAGTTGTTTCTTGAAGGAGCTCCATATCACTCCATTTATATTCTTTTAACCATGCCTTTTGTTCAGATGGAACACGTACCATTAGTCACTCATGTTCACATAACTAGATTCATAGAAGCTACTTTTGATTTGTTCCATTAGAGGATTCATCAAATTTGGTAGATATTTATTTCAACAGCTTCATTTTTCTTTTTCTTTTTTCATTATACATGAGTACCTCATCAGGGCTAGTTGTTGGGACCTATACTTATGAACATAAGAGTTTTTAGTTCTTAATCACATGAAGCTGACCTTCAAAGTGGGTGTTAGAGTATGTCATATTCACACTTGATGTGAAGTCCACCTTAGGTAGATGTGTTACCAAGGTGTGATTAATCTTGTGCACACAATTATTAAATTTAAAATTAATGTAGTATTTATTCTCACATGTGCGAGAAGAATTAGGTGTAACTTGGAGAATGATCTCAACTTTTACTCCACCAATAATAATCTCTCACTCACATCTTACTTTTCATATATATGAACCCTTTGTGTTCTTGTCAAAATTTATGGAGCTTATAGTCATCAACTGAACTAGTGGAGATGTAATGTTTTAAAGAGTCCTTTATAGTGCAACTATTATTGATTGCATACATACATTATATATTACACATAGTTAATACAATGTCTTTATTGGTAAATTTTTCTCTTGTTTGAATATTTTATATTGATGGTGTCTATGTTAAAGATCCATGGGCTATGTTGTTGTTTCTAATAATATTCTCATCCTTGCTCTTCCATGGCTACAATATCTAAAACTTTAAGAAAACAAAGTGAACTTTGGGAGCTTGTGGTAAATTAGGCAGATAGTAGAACCATACTAGTATCTGTCAAGCCCCCAAGTATGAAAACTATTCTACAAAAATACTTTGAAAACAATACATTGCATAAATGTAAATCATTATAGTGATATGCATAGTTCTAGGTCATGCGCCAAATGCTCCATAAGAAATACCAGCCTCAATAGCAATGAATGCTCTAATGATTGATTGATCCCTTATAGAATCCCTATGAGCACTCAATAGATTTTTGTGAATAATTGTTAGATACTTTGTCCAAATAAACTACAATGCATGTCTATTTATAATTATATTTACATTCAAATTAATATTATGAACACCCATATCGACTTCCAATGATTATGGCCTAAAAAGAGGGAGAACACAAGCACACTTGATTTAAAAGGGGCCACACAAGAGGTCTAAAGCACATGCTAACATGATGATAAGAACATGAACCTTTAAAATAATATAAGTTAAGCTAGAGAATGCATAATAGGGGATAAATATTAGCATGGTGGAAATCAACAAGGGAGTTCATATTTTATAATTTAAATTCAGTTAGTTAAGAGATGACGGGCTTCCAACAATAGCCAAGTTCTATATTTAGGTTATTTAGATACTTCCTTATCTTTATAACTTCCCTTAAATTTCTCTTCATGAAGTAGTTCTCTTTTACCAGTGTTTTTGCCTACTCTATGTAAAATTACACTTCTTGTCTTCTCTATATAAATATTACAAATAGTTGAATTTAAATTTCTTAATTATTTGTTAGAAAATTCTTCCCGTTTCTCTAATATAAGATCCACCATCACAACAAACAATAACCTCCACTACTCTAGCCAATTTAAATTTAGATTACATATCTATAAACATCCCCCATTAACATTACACTATGACCCCATAAATTTAATAAATAATCATGCTAAGAGACATTCTATAATGACATTTAGGAAGTGGTGGTGCACTGTAATGTAGTGAGTGTGTTCATTTTTAATACCAACTTTGAATATGATATTTGTTTGACCATCACTTCGATTTTTTCTATTTAAAAACTAATCTTATTATACCATATTAACTTTCATTAAGAATATAATTTTATAAATGAATACTATTACAAGTTAAAACCTCACTGATATTATTATATCATATTAAATTTTATTGAAAATATAATTTTATAATCGGACACTATTACAAATTAAGAATTTTAAATGCATATTTTTAAATTTCAATGCACCCTCCATTGTCACACATTAATTTTTTCTTATTTTACACGTTACGGTTATATCATTATGATTATCCAACTAAAAAAAATATTTTTTCAGTTCATGTGGTAAAATTGGTTGTTTTTATTTAAGTTTCAATGCTAGTGTATATTTGCAAGGAATCACTTCTGCTTCCATCTTAAAACTCCAAAGTGTATTTTGAGTGGCTTGCACCCAAACTCTCCAAATCTATTAAATAAAACTTATAAAACTAGGTTCATTTCTATGCTAAAAAAGCTATTATTTGATGGATTAATAACTTTGCTCTTATTTTTTCTTAGGTGAACTCGCCATTGGAGTTTGAGAGAAAAAGTAATAATTTTTGGGGATGTCAATTACACTAGCAACTATAGGGGACAATATTTTTTACAATTTTAATTATCTATTACTAAAATAAAAATAGAGTTACACTTTAGATTTGTAAATTAACTCTAATTATTGTACGAGTCATGGATTTTTGTACAATTGTTTGTATTAAATTACAATCAAAATATTTTGTAGATGTAATATGAAAAATTGAGCACACCAAACTATTAAAGCATTTATGCATTTCCTTTAGTGTTTCCATCTTTTACTATGATTTGTCTGGGAATGTTGAATAACAAAACTTTTTAGACCCAACTAGAGGTATCGTAATTCTAAAACTTATTTATTCGCTGAGTGAAGTTTATTATGGCTGAGTTTAGAATGAATGTTAAAGTGACTCTCGGTGCTTATGACTATTGCTTTAATTGATAGACAAAGGTCATATTCATGATTGCTAGTTGAAATGTATGTATAAGATAAAATATATATAACAAATAAAATACAAGACAAACTAAAAATTTTGATTAAAAAATTAATAATTTAAATATTATATTAGTTAATATTATTATTTTTTCATATACTTATTTCTTATTTTATATTAATAATTAACTCTCATATATATATATATAAAGATGTCGAGAGAAATTATTCTGATGTGGGATGTGGAGGAGAGCGGAGGATCCGATCCGGCTTGTTTTGAGTCAGATTTTTTCTTCCGATTTTTGCTGTAAATAAAAACTCAATGTTTTGTGATGTAAACTTCATGTATTATTATTAATTTTTGTATAATACATGATATCATGAAATATTCAAATAATAAAATATTTTTGTATCTACCATTTATTTTACAAATCTAAAATCATATTAATGTCTCAAAAATAATATCTATTCTACATCTTTTACATAGATTTATGTAACATATGTGCATCTTTCCAAAAATAAAAATTAAAAAAAAAAAGATAAAAGAAAAACATATATATGAAAAAAAAAAAAAATCCTATATGGAAATCTGTAATTAATATTTAATAAAGTATAATGGATTGCACATAGCAAGATATATCCATAGATTAGTTTTAAAATGCAGACCTAATAATAGCATTCTATTACGGACGATCAAAGATTCTCCAGCAAGTTCGGGAAAGATCTCAGCCGTCAAACGCCCATGCGCCTACGTGTCACAGCCGCCCGGCGAAGAGTAATCCACTCAGAATTTTTTTGCTGCAATTAAATTCACAAGCCGCAATAACTACTCCATGTGACCAAGAGGCAGTTTGCGGTCTCTATTCATTGATGTTTCTATTCAAGTCGTTTTATCTGTAGTGGCGTGGTTGGTTTCTCTATATAACGAAAATACTGGAGGATTCCTTGCCTCCCTTGCTCTTTGATTTGATCAAATTTCGCACTTTTTTCTATAGATTTGCAGGCAGAAAAAAATTCCTGCTTGCAGATCAATGCTAGACGTTTGAAGGTTTTTAGTTTTTTTAGGCCCTTTCTGTGCAGTTTAAGGCTTTTTTGGTGCAGTTCAAGGCCTCCTGAGGCTTTTTCTTCTGTGGGCGGATCTCCCTAAGCAGATAGGCAAGTGGGTTTTTAGATTTTTGTATTGAGTATATTTTTCAAAGTTTAAGTTATTGTCTTTGTGTTGGATTTTGCAAAACAAAACAGAGAAAACAGACATGAAGGTTGATGGATCCTTGTTGGGTTGTGTTCATAAAAATTGTGTTTGGTTTTTATTACTGAACTTGGTAGATTTATTTTTCCATTTGATCTATATTTTCTGATCCAAAACTGTTTTTGTGGTCTGTTTGTGGCAAATTTGTAGACATAGGATGTGTGGGTTCTTTGATTATATTGCCTGGTATGAAATTCGTAGACATTTTTTATTTGGGTTGTATGTCATATTCTGAAAAAAATATGGATCTAGATGTGAATATTTGTGATTTTTTATGGAATGTGTTTTCTTTATCTAGGTTAGACTGAGTTTCATTGTACAATTATGATGGATTTGTCACAGAATGTGAGATTGACTTGCTTAGCTACAGGAAAACACATTATTTGTTTTCAAAGTTTTGTTCTTTTATCATATGGAAATCGTGCTTTGGGGATCCATTAATTTAGATGATCGATGCCTCTTGGTAGATGGACAAGATTTCAGGATATGTCATTCAAATGTGGGAGCATCAGTTAATGTGCAATTGATTATCCTTTCGTAGGGGGTCTGTGTTCGGCTAGTTGATTGGATTTTTGATTTCGAGTTGGTGAGTCACAGGCCACAGGCGTCTTCGGTGTCTTCGGTGCACAGAGTCTAGCGTGGTTCAGCATATATGTATTGTTGCTACCATGATAAATGCTATATCCCATATGTATTTCTATCTGCCTTCGATCTCTAATAATGACCACTAAGAAATATATCTTGCCTTCATATAGTTGTGACTTTGACACTTACTGGACATCTTTCTAGGAGACATCATGCAACCTGCTACCATCGGAAGCATTCATCAATGTGCATTTGGCTTATGATTTCCTGGGAGAACCTTTGTTTGTCAAAATTCCTAATTCCTTGCTAATTAAATTATTAAAGCTTTTGGTTTTTAGTTTGTGAGATTTAGGGTTGAGATGCATTGCTCCAAGTTATTTGGTGCAGAAGTTATAGCATGATTAGGGATAGTTTCAGGACTGCCCATCGTTAGGGATAGTTTCCAGTGTGTCCTATGTTGGAGTATCAAACACCTTATTGTATAGCTTCCAGGGTGTCATAGTGCTGCCTATGTTGGAGTACCAAATACCCTGTTGTATAGCTTCAACTTGTGATTGGGTGGTTAGGTCCTGTGCACCTGATCTATTCAATTATTCTGAGACCCCTTCTTGGTAACAGATGTAATTTGGTTTGTGTACACCTCTGGCACTACAACCCTTATATTGCAGTAAATACTGTTGTAGTCTTTCCAATTTCTGTGATTTAGCTTCTGTATAATCGTGAAGATGTCTCTTAGTCTATAAGTTTATATAAACAGACTTTTTGCTCCAACATTAATGTTTAATTCATAGTATGACCACAGTAATAAAATAGAACCAGGTGTATGACTATAGTATAAATCTGGTTGTTAAAACTACCCTTAAGGAATGTAGGATGGCAAAATGTATGATTCGTCTAGAGTGGGAGAGAATAATAAGACAGACCTTCATTCATCAGATATTCCTCGTGATTCTTACTGTCTTTTTAACTCTATTTTTTTGGTTTTTTAATTGATGAGACTCAGGACTGAGATTCATGCCCTAAGGTTCCTGGATGCCCAGTCTCTGGCATGGTTTTGAATATATGCATGTTTGGCAAAGTGACATGATCTTGATTTTGCAAACACTAGACTGAGCCACCATTATCTCTGCAAATTGCCATTGTCTGTATGTTGGAGTAGCTTGACTTTGCAACACAAGATCAATATTTGATTCATTAATAAATGCAACTATATTACAATATATGATTCTGCTGGCTTCTGATTTTGGGTGTACAGGTAACACCAATTTTGTTATTCCAAACTGTGGGTTCTGAATATCAATGCTATAGGTAGGATTTGATGGCCATTATTTCTTGGGTTGAAGAGAAAAGATTGGCTTAACATTTCATAAAATTAATTTGGTGCAATTGCATTTTTAGATATGGCGTCAGCAGCACCAGCTTCAGGATGGTTGAGAGGAAAAGTAAAAGCTGTACCTTCCGGTGACACTCTACTCATAATGGGGAGTGCAAAGACAGAGTTGCCTCCTGAAAAGACAATTACGCTGGCATCTATTATTTCACCTAAACTGGTACATTTTCTTCTCTCCAATGTGTTCTGTATGCTGCACATTTTCTCTGGATTCGTGTAGTGCCTGTTCTACCTTTCCTATAGATTCAAATTTCTTTGGCCAATTCTCTCTCAATGTTTTGGACTTTTGAAAGTTATTGATCTCTTCAATGCTTACTTTCTAGTAATAAATGTTTTAGTTTTTTTTTTATTTTTTGAGTGCTACCATAGATGTTGCTGTCTTATTGTCTTTTTCATCTCTAGATATATTGTTTACACATGATCGGCTCATGATATTCTGTGATTTAACTAACATGATTTATATGCAATGCAGGCTCGCAGAGGGACTGAAGATGAGCCATTTGCATGGCAGAGTAGAGAGTTTTTGAGGAAGCTTTGTATTGGAAAGGTGCAGAGTGTGACTTGCTTTTGCACATTGTTCATAGATTTCAACTCAATTTCTGACTTGGGATAATATTATAATAATGAAAGTTTTGACCTATTTCAATCATTTTTTCCTGGTTTTGGCAGGAAGTAACCTTTCGAGTTGATTACACTGTTCCCACGATCAACAGAGAATTTGGATCAGTATTTCTTGGTGACCAAAATGTTGCCTACATGGTTGTTTCTGAAGGCTGGGCAAAGGTACAGTTTGTCCTCTTTTAATTTTAAAATCTAATGATCCTCTGAACTGTTTGTAAAATGTGTAAAATTTCATTAGCATGAAGTTTTGCTTCATGAAATTAATGTCTCCTCTGATATAACCTGTTTAATCATAAGTAGATTTTCTTGTGGCACGAGTTTAATCACAATTTAGTTAAATTTGTTTCACTTTAAATTATCTACCATTCATTGATTTGAGATCTGATGCATTGCAATGTATTTTGAATACCAGGTTAGGGAAGCAGGACCACAAAAGGCAGAAGTGAGCCCCTATATAGCAGAATTGCGTCGGCTTGAAGAGCAAGCAAAAACACAAGGTTTGGGCCGTTGGACCAAGGTAATATGTGGATTTAGTGGCTGACAGAACCAAACAAGCTCATGTTATAAAAATAACTGGGCAAGCATGCTTTTATGTACTACTTATGCATTTGTTTTTTGCAGACACCTGGTGCTTCGGGAGAATCCATCCGGGACCTTCCACCATCAGCAATTGGTGATCCAAGCAATTTGGATGCAATGGCCCTCTTAGCAACAAGTAAAGGAAAACCCATGGAAGCTTTTGTGGAGCAAGTTCGAGATGGTAGTACACTGCGGGTTTATCTACTCCCTGAGTTTAACTTTGTCCAAGTGTTTATGGCAGGGATCCAGGTGAGTCATTTGCTTTATGATATTTTTTTACTGTGATTGAGACAAACTTCTCTAGCATTTTGTGATCTATATTATGGAGCTTTATTTGATCAAACACATACATGATAAATGAAAGGTTTCTAACTCATTTTTACATTCTATATATGAATATCTGTTAACTTAAAGTCTCCCTCTATGGGAAGAAGAGCAGCTGCACCAGAAGTCCCAGCATCCCCTGATGTAGTCTCAGATGAAACAAATGGGGAAGTTGAAGCTACAACGTCTTTAACAACTGCACAGAGGCTTGCTGCATCTACAATTACAGCTGCTGAAGTTCCCCCAGATCCATATGCTAGAGAGGCAAAGCATTTTACAGAAATGCGAGTGTTAAACAGAGATGTGAGTTCATTGCCTCATTTCTGATTGTATTTTTTATTTCTTAAGAATTATTTTTTAAGGAATATCTTCTCTTACTAGATGATTACTGCCATAAAGTAGTTGACTGAATGGGGGTTAGTTGCCTTTAGAAACAAAAGCCATCCAGAAGCTGAAGGTCTTCTCTCTTTATTTTGCCTTCAAATTTTTCCCCTCTTCTTGTCTCCTTTTTGTTTTCATCTGTGCAATTTTTTCTGATACAGTGAGAATATGCAGGTTCGAATCGTTTTAGAAGGCGTTGATAAATTTAGTAATTTAATTGGTTCAGTACATTACCCTGATGGTGATGTTGCGAAGGATCTTGCGTTAGAACTTGTAGAAAATGTAAGTAGTTCATTAGTTATGTAGACAGTTGGAAGTTTTATTCTCTAAATTGATAATGCCATCTTCTGATGATGCTATCTCCATTGTGTTTTCAGTTTATAGTCTGGTGACCTTGTTGAGGATTATCCCGTATTTGTCTTCCTTGTTCATCTGTAGGGTCTAGCCAAATTTGTTGAATGGAGTGCTAGTATGATGGAGGAGGAATCCAAGAGGCGCCTTAAAAACGCTGAGCTACAGGCAAAGAAGGATCGATTGAGGATATGGACCAATTATGTTCCACCAGCTTCTAATTCAAAAGCAATTCGTGATGATAAGTTCACTGGAAAGGTTTGTCTTTGTTTGCAGAGATTGACTGCTGTGCTATATTATTACATTTGAATCTATTCTTAATTATCCTGCTGGAAAGCAAAACGCAATTGTTTTCTTTTTTTTTGTGCTTAATTTCCATATATGTGCAGGTTATTGAAGTTGTCAGTGGGGATTGCATTGTTGTTGCCGATGATTCAGCTCCTTATGGGAGTCCTTTGGCCGAACGCCGTGTCAATTTGTCAAGTATAAGATCTCCAAAAGTGGGCAGAAGAGATGAAAAACCAGCTCCTTATGCTCGTGAAGCGAAGGAATTTTTACGTACAAGATTAATTGGCAAACAAGTATACTATTGTAGCAGTTGAAACGTGGTTTCTATTATTTTTTCTTGTACAATTTTTTTTATTTCGAACTCAGGGTTTATGATTTGGTATTTCTACTGTTTTACAGGTCTATGTAACAATGGAATATTCTAGGAAAGTTGCAGTGACTGATGGTCCTGCACCACCTCCTCCATCATCAGGAATGTCAGATTCAAGAGTTATGGATTTTGGATCTGTTTTTTTAGTATCTCCTTCTAAGGGTGAGCTTGAGGATGTTGCCCCTACAATGTCAGCTTCTAACCAACCAGAGGGAATTAATGTGGGAGAGATGGTTGTTGCAAGGGGATTTGGTACTGTAATTAGACACAGAGATTTCGAGGAGCGGTCAAACTTTTATGATGCACTACTTGCTGCAGAATCACGAGCCCTTCATGGAAAGAAGGGGATACACTCAGCCAGGGATCCTCCTGTGATGCATATTCAAGATCTTTCAATGGTAAATAAAAACTTTTGGAAAATCTCTATTGTGAAAATCAGATATATTCTTTTGCAGAGGAAGTGACAATCTCTAATTGGTTTACTAGTTCTTACAGTGAATCAGAATGATTTGTGGTATGTAAAGTGAATGCTAGTGCACTTTTAATAATATTCTTTTAAAAATTATTCTTCAGGCGTCTGCCAAAAAGAACAAGGATTTTCTACCTTTTTTGCAACGAACAAGAAGGTTATCGGCCATTGTTGATTTTGTCTTAAATGGACATCGTTTTAAATTGGTAATTCCGAAGGAGACGTGTACCATTGCATTTGCATTTGCGGGTGTGAGATGCCCAAGCCGTGGTGAACCATTTGCAGATGAAGCAATAGCATTCATGCGCAGGAAGATACTCCAACGTGATGTTGAGGTATTTGGGTTTTTGATAAGCAATTTATGTATACATTGGGAATCTGAGTCACTTGTTTGGGACTGCTGCTAGTTATTGTCGTTTGTGAGGGACTGAAATGTGAATGTTAGTCATTTAGAACCTTTTCATATTGAGGAAATTATCATGATATAAAGTTATTTTGACAGGTGTTCTCCTAGTTACAGTGGTTAGAGTTGATATAAGTTTTGGAATCTGCACGGAATTGATAGGCACAATATTCTTCTAATATTGGAATGGATATTCTGTAATGGCAGGTAGAAGTTGAGACAGTTGATAGGGTTGGCACATATTTGGGATCCCTTTGGGAGTCCAAAACAAATATGGCAGTAACATTGTTGGAGTCTGGTCTTGCCAAGCTGCATACATCCTTTAGTGTTGAAAGGACAGTTGATGGCCACCTTCTTGCTCAGGCTGAAGAAAATGCACGAAAACAACGTTTGAAGGTTTGCTTCTTTGCTTGTGCATTTGTTTTATGATCTAGTAGATCTGTTGCAAGACATGGACCAGCTAGGGCTCTAACTTAGACCTGCCATTGGCTTTGTTGGGCATTCCACAAATGAGCCATTGTTATGCTGATAGGTGTTCTACAGTGACAGCAAGGGAGTGTAATGGAGTGAGTTTTTCACAGTATAAATTTGACATCCATTTGACCCCCACATGGAAGTTTTTTATTTGTGCTGGAGAAGATAATGGAATTATTAATCAATGTGCTATGTGAAAAATCCAAGATAAGAACCTTGAGATTGATATCTCTCGGCGTATTTCAGATACATGCATTTAAGATATTTGACTAGTTCCTTCACAGGTTCAGGCTTTTTTCCAGATTTGAACCTTGTCACCTATCTCTAATCCAATGCAAAACATGGACCAGCTAGGACTCGAACCTATGACCTCCTATCAGCACTGCCAGTTGCTATACCAGTGAGCCCCCAGCCCTTCACAAGTTTGGAATTACCCAGACTGCGGATTGGACCTCCAACAGGATCAACAATTTAGATCATTGAATTTGAGATGAATTCTGAAGATGCTTATGTTATCAATCTGTAAAAGGGAGAACTTGCAATACACACACACACACTGTTGCTATACCAGTGAGCCCCCAGCCCTTTACAAGTTTGGAATTACCCAAACTGTGGATTGGACCTCCAACTGGATCAACAATTTAAATCTTTAAAGTGTGCTGTTAGCGTTTCTTTGACATGAATTCTGAAGATGCTTATGTTATCAATCTGTAAAAGGGAGAACTTGCGATACACACACACACATGTTTGCTGTACCGGTGAGCCACCAGCCCTTCAGAAGTTTGGAATTACCCAGACCGTCGATTGGACCTCCAACAGGATCTTAGATCATTGAAGTGTGCTGTTAGTGTTTCTTTGACTTGAATTCTGAAGATGCTTATGTTATCAATCTGTAAAAGGGAGAACTTGTGATATATATATATATATATTTCTTTATATATTTATGTTTGTTTGACATGAATTCTGAAGATGCTTATGTTATCAACCTGTAAAAGGGAAAGCTTGCAATTATATATATATAGTATATATTTACTAACATCCTGAAGTTTCAGATCTGGGAAAATTATGTTGAAGGTCAAGAAGCTGCTAATGGAAGTGCTTCTGATTCTGCATCAAAGAAGGAGGTCTTGAAGGTAGTTATTGCAAGCTTTATACTAGGGTATTATGCCTCTCGTGTTTTGCAACATCTAATTTACCTGTAAATTATGCAGGTCATTGTTACAGATGTTCTTGATGGTGGGAGGTTTTATGTTCAAGTTGCTGGCGACTCCAGAGTATCCTCCATTCAGCAGCAGCTTTCTACTTTGAGTGTCCAAGATAAGCCTCCAGTTGTAGGCTTCAATCCGAATAAGGGAGATATTGTGCTTGCACAATTTAGCGCAGATGGTTCCTGGAATAGGGCAATGGTAAGCTACTGTTTTGTAAACATTAGCCTTCTTTGATTAACTCGATATCTGCATTAGAATTTCTTATTCTAGCCCTAGTTTTTCCTAGCATCAGACGTTAATATTATTGCAGTTGTTTAATTTGGCTATTTGTCATTTCTGTGTTCTACTACATAGGTGGTTAATGCTCCCCGGGGAGGAAGTATAGCGTCACCAAAAGATCAATTTGAAGTGTTCTACATCGACTATGGTAACGAAGAAAATGTTCCTTACAGTAAGATGCGACCATTGGATGCATCTGTTTCTTCTGCTTCCGGTCTAGCATTACTTTGCAGCCTGGCATACATAAAAGTGCCAGGGTTAGAAGAGGACTTTGGACACGAGGCAGCAGAATATTTTAGTGAGTGTACATTGAGAACTTCAAAGGAACTCATGGCTATGGTAGAGGAACGAGACACCTCTGGAGGAAAAGTAAAAGGGAAAGGGACAGGACCTGTGTTAATTGTAACCCTTGTTGATGCTGAAGCAGGATCAAGTATAAATGCAGCAATGCTTCAGGTAAGGTTTAGGGTTTCCTTCTCAAGCACTCCATAAATTCAGACATCTGCCATTGATTTTCTACTAAACATTTTGTTTTTTTATTCTGTTGCCCAGACATTTCTTTGTCATGGTTATTGATCTTTATTGTGTTTTTATCTTCACAGGAGGGTCTAGCTCGGTTGGAAAGGAAGAAAAAGTGGGATACCAAAGAAAGACAGCTTGCTCTTGATAATTTAGAAGAGCATCAGGAGAAAGCCAAACAGGGGAGGCTGAACATGTGGCAGTATGGGGATGTCGATTCAGATGAAGAGGAAGCTCCTGCCCGAAAAGGTGGTCGTCGGTAGGGTTGTGGAACTTTCAAGAGTCTTAGAATAGCTTTGTAGAACTAGCTGTACTTTTTACCATCTGGATTGGAGTTACTGGCTTGCCCTTTAAATCATAAGCTTGGGCAGTTTTGAGATGTTTTAATTTAAGAGACTTTGATGTTTTATTTGTCGGAGCACAAGACTAATAATCTTCTCCATTAAGGGGGAAGCTTGCTGCAATTCTGTGGCAATTTGGACTCAGACAAGAATCATCTGCATTTCTTATTGCATAGTTGCAAATATGATTTTTGAAGTGCGAATAAAGCAAATGTACATGATCTGCATTATATTTGTCCTTTGACTATGTTAATATTGCAGGGACATTGTATTCTGAAGCTATAATATGCAGAACATGTTTTCTTGTGCTTGTACTTGTTTAATTGATGTGCCAACAATCCTTGTCAGCAGGGTTACGGAAAAAACTGCTTGCAATTTATTTTTAGGATAGAATTACACAGAATGAGGTATGGTTTCATGTGGAAACAAGGAAACATGCTAATTTGATGCGAGGATAGACTTACAGAATGGAAAAAGGTTTTCTTGTGGAAACAAGAAAAGATTCTAATCTGATGCTGATATTGCAGAGTCTTCTACGTGACATATTTTTAATGTTTTATGGTTTAATTATATTTGACTTTATGATAGGGGATTATTTAGATAGGTAATTTGATAAGATTCCTTGGTTGAAGACGATGTGTAACATATATCAATATAAGAGATTTTATGTTTTTACAGAGATTTTTGGATAAATTGTGTATATATTTATTGATTGACATGTTTCGGATTATAACCTGTGATTCATTATGAAGGGAAAATCTACTAATTTTTTTGGTACTGTGTTTTGATCGGTAACCTCTCTACAGATAGTAACCATCATGTTTTGAAAAGGGCCTTGTTGAAAGTGAAGCTCTGAGATTATTGACTTTCCTTACACGAAAAGTTACTCTAGAAGTTTATCCCAAAATTTGTAGATAGAAGATGAGAGATGTCAACATCAAGGGATTTCTGAAATATCATTTTAAAAATAATATCCAGACAAAAACTTACGTATCCTTCTATTATCCTTTAGCCAACTTAAACAGAACTTTCTCTTGCATGTTTTTGGTATCTCCACATGATCTTTATACATTAAATATGATTAAATATGTGAGACGTTTTGGAAATAACTGTGGAGATTTCTATTGATTGAAGTTTCGGATCACATCATTTAATAAAAATCTGCACTGATTTTTTTGGAAGGGGAAAGAAGTTTGGAAGTTTAAGATTTTAAAAAAAGGTTGGGTTTGGTAAGTTTAGTTATTCGGTTAAGAAAATCTTATAAATTATAAAAAATAATTATATCATACATATTTGTAAAGCATAAACATAAATAAGTTGATAACACATGATAAGAAAATTTTAGTGTTAAATTTCAATTTTTATTGTTTAACATCATACAGATAAGAATATAACAATGAGAATTGTGAAATATCCTTTGTTTACATCAAACCTTGTATTTACACCAAAATCATTACAAGCAACATCATCTAATTCTACATTAGCTCGCTTATCAACAACATCAATATTTCCTTTATTTTCAAAGCATGGTTCGTTAAGACAAGTTTTTTTTTTCATTTACAAGAGAGTGAGTAAGCAATCATAAATTGTTATGAACAAACACAAGATCAGAGACTTTTCAAGGTCCTATTTGATTTCTTTTGTTAGTGTGGATTAAGTCGTGTGTACTCTAGTTTCTTTCACATGCAGGAAGCATTAGAACATTGGTTGAAGATTTGCACGACAAGTCTCTATAACTATGGAGTAGAAGTCCCATAAGTTTGTTGCTATTTAAATGGTTTCCACTTCATTTTGCTTGCCTTTGCTTTATTGATGCTAAAGATTTTCAGTCGGTTCATGAAACTAGTAAGTTGAAGTCTCGTTGCTTTCTTCTCCTCTTTATCAATAAGCAACTTGTTTATTGTTGTAAATACACCTTTAATTATCTCTTCATCTGACTCGTGATTTACCTCTTCTAATTTGAGATCTAAATAACATGGTGTTGTATGTAGAGCACAATGAGCATGAACCATTGCTTGTCCACAATTTTCTAAATGCGATTTACTTCTTCAACATTATTTACAAGTAATTTTTGAATTTCATCTTTTGCCCTATCCATTCCCTCGTATACAAAACCCATACAAATTTGATTGCTATCAATCATTCTCAAAATTCTATATATTTTGAATGGGTTTCATTGGAAAGTTTTGACTTTGTCCATTCATTGCCCTCTTCTCTACCCCACTTTGCAAAGTAATAAAGTTGGTGACAAATCTTGTTTTAAAAAGTGATAGAATCTCACATATTGAAAATGAAATATACAAGTTCAATGTCAAGCGGTGATTAATGATAAACTTAAAAATTTGTTTTTCTGCAATCATAATATTACTTACCCATTCCAATTTTGATAGATCTTCAAGCAAAAGATCCAACACATGGTGTTCAAAATAGACGAGAAAATCTATTCATGAGTATATCACTTGCAGCGTTACAATTTGCTACATTATCTATAATGATTTGAACAACATTTTTTTCTCTTCTCTCAAAAATTATGAATTTGATGCATTGAAAAATGCAAAAAGAAGTTTTTTGTTCCTTGTATCAATTGATTTTATAAACATAACACATATAAGCATAACACATAAAACAATCTATCACATTGTCTACATC
The DNA here is from genome assembly GCA_037957365.1 of Torreya grandis. Lineage (NCBI taxonomy): Eukaryota > Viridiplantae > Streptophyta > Pinopsida > Cupressales > Taxaceae > Torreya > Torreya grandis. The sequence goes on along the minus strand of JARHVA010000284.1, from coordinate 1,134,172 downwards.
ATGTTTTTGTTGTGGCCTCCACATTGACTTCAATGAACTTTGTGACTTTTAAACGCCACTTCCACTTTCACTTCTTTGGACAAATGGTGATGGAAAGCAACTTGAACTGTTCAAGGAGCCTCTTTGTGAGATTGAATGTTGGATTTTAGTCTTTTTTAACTTTGAAGTTAGTGATCTAGCACGATACACATTAAATTTAGTTTTCACTTTATTTATGAATTCTACATATTCTGATTCCATTGAATTTTCATTTGTTGCCTCCCAACGTTTCACCTTTGAGGATCCTCCAAAGTAACGGTAGCAAACTCTAGTTATATTTCATGTGATATTCTATTGCACAAGGTGCATCTCATATTTATTTTATCTTTATCATCTCTTTGGACAATGTACTTCATCTTTAATGAGTGACTTGACACATTGAAGTTTTTAGATGGACTAAAAATTTGATTTTCATTGTTAATAAGAATAAATTCTTGACCTTACTATTCAAATGTCCATGGCTCAATCTTGTGTATTATAAAACTATTCTTTCCCTACCCAATACCCACTGGGCCTACTTAACCTCTGATTTAAATTATAATGACTCTGTAAGGAAACTTTAAACTTATAAAATACCAAAATGTTATAATTTTTATATATAATAAAATAGTTATTAAAAAATAATGTATTGAAATATTTTATAAATTACAACTTTACAAAATAAAATTTAATGCAAATTAATTATAAATTTATAATTTTTGAAAATAAAATAATACATATTAAAATTTGATATTACAATTATACAAACATGAATTAAAATGATAAAACATATTTTTAAAAATTAACACAAATAAAATTTAAAGAAGTTATTAATCACAAACAATAATTGCAAAGTTAAAAAATAAATAAATAGTAAGACTAAATTAAATGAAAATTATTAAACATTCCCAATTTTAAACAATAAAAATAAAAATTCGAAGTAATTATTATTTACTATTAAAAATTTAAAAGATAAAAAAAACCCTACGAACTTAGGGGCTTACGATTAAAAGGAGGAAATATTTATATATAAAAGATTAAAATAGTAAAACTTACCTCACATTTTATAGGTTCACTCGAGCCTTGATGTTATTTTGTTGTTTCTAACCCTATGGTGTACCGTTTCTCAATTTTTGATTGTCGGTGTTCACTGTGCCTAAAATAACCCTATGAACTTAGGGTCTTACGATTAAAACGAGAAAATATTTATATATAAAAGATTAAAATAGTAAAACTTACCTCACATTCTATAGATACACTCGACCCTTGATGTTATTTTGTCGTTTCTGACTCTATGGTGTACCGTTTCTCAATTTCTGACTGTCGGTGTTCACTGTGCCAACTCTTAATGCAACACTTTACAGTGAGCCATCGTCATTTGCTACCGTTTCAAATTTCAAGCTTCAACTGTGCGTGAAACGAAAGGAAGCATGGTAAACACATTAGATTTTAGGGTTGTTTTACTTCTTTGTGAATTGCGTCGATCGTAAGACCCACATATCATGTAAAATACATTTTGGCTTTTAATTTTAATTTTTTCTTTTCAAAATATTTTTTAATTTTTTTAAATAAAAAATAAAAAATCAATATTTCAAAAAATCTGAATTTCATTCAACATATTCATTTTGGTTTAAAAAAAAAATCCGAACAATATATGAATTGTATTCAAAGGAATATAGTAACTATAAAACTTTCTCATAATATAAATATGGAAGCTTAAATTAATAAATTATAAATCCAAACAATGGAAACTCACTTCTTCCCCAATTTATCAATATTATTTAATTATAATTATATTTAAACCAATAAACATAGACATAAACATTTATAAAAGAGTTTTTTTTTTTTTTTAATAAATAATATTAATTATGAGCATTATTAAATCCGAGGCTTATACTGTGGGGCAAGGCCCCAAGATTCATCTCATAGGAGACAAGAAACAGAGTATGCCTTATAACCTCATTTAAATCGTTGGCATGTAGATGTTTTTAAAAGGAGCAGTTTTGACGCCCCTGGTTTGTGCGGGAAGGGCAATTCACAGTTGGCAGTGTATTGACTATACAAAGGAGTCCTACGACGGATCTTGGATGCCCACCGAACCCTCCTCTCTCTCTGCATCTACTTTTTTAGTTTACGACGTATCTTGGATGCCCACCGAACCCTCCTTTCTCTCTGCATCTACTGATTTACTCATGCACGGACAGCGATCCCGGGGGCTGAAAGGAAGCCATGAGCAGCTGGTACACCATTGTTGAAACTAAAGAAATTCAGAAAGAAGCAGCCACCTCTTCCCTCTCTATTCCACAGGGACCATATATTTGAGAATTGGGCCCACGTAGCAGGGCGGACCTGCATTTGTGACATCAAAAGGGCAGGATTTGAACGCGAGAAGATGAGGGTTTGTAAGAGTGAAATTCTGAATGATGGGGCCAATTTCTAGACGCGTTAATGCAATGGAACTTTTACTATATTGCTCAAATTGGGTATGTTTTAGAAAGTGAGTTTTTAAATAATTTTGTTTGGAAAATTTCAGAAATTGAGGGCTTGTAAGGAATTTTTTTTTGGTTAAAATTCAAACGAGGGCTTGTGAAAGATTTCTTTTACCATATTTAAGGAATTGAGAGTTTGAAAGAGAAGGGGCGATATTCAGGAGTGCGTTTAATTTCAGAAGTGGTTTCAATTTTAGAAGTGGATTTTAATGATTTGGAATTTTAAGCATGTTGCTTGAATTGGGTATGGGCTATGCTTTAAAAGTTTTGCTGAATTTTAGAAAATGAGGGTTTTTATGACATTTTTTGCAAATTTTATAAAATAAGAGTTTATAATGTTTATTTTAAAAGTTCTACAACATGGTTGTTTTCAAGAGATTTAATTTGACAAATTCAACAAAACAACGATTTGTAAGAAACATTGAGTTACCAATTTTCATAAAATCCAGGTTGTAAGAGTTCTATAAGCCAATTCCAAAGCATGGGGCCGATTTCAGGACTTGGTTTTTAATGCAGTGAGAAGCTTTCCATGTTGAGAGAATTGGGTATTTGTTGTATGTGAGAAAATGGGGGTTTGTATAAATTTTGCTTGCCAAATTCGAGACGAGGTTTTGCATAACTGTTATTGTTAGATTCCTGAAAATGAGTGTTTATAAAAGATTTCCTTTGTGAAATTCACGGTATTAAGAGGTTTTATTTGTCAAATTCCAGAAAATGGGAGTTTGTAAGAGTTTTCTTTTGCCAATTTCCAGAAAATAAGTGTATAAAAAAAATCTGTTTTCAACATTTCAGAGCATGGGTTGAGGCTTTGTGTAACTTCAGAATTTAGGTTGGTTTTAATCCCGTCGAAATTTCAGCAATGCTTCGGGAATTCCAGAAAATGAGGGGTTTGTAAGAGATGTTTTACACCAAGTTTCAGAGTATGGGAATCTGTCAAATTTTAGAAAATGGGTTTTAAATTGGAGATAGTTGGCTTTAGTGAAAGATGATATTCTATCATCTGAAATTTGAACACTACCCTTTGAGAAACTTGACTTGTAAAAATGAATTTGGGGCAAAAGTGTTTTAATTTTTTTGCCAATTCAGAGAAAATTGGTGATACTAAAATTTCCAAAACTGGATTTGTTTTTGTGAGAATTAAGTAAACTGAGAAAATGAGTATTGACTCTTCAAAAAGTAGGTTTTACTTTTAAATCGACAGGTGGAGTTTTAATATTACCGAAGATATGAAAATTGATTTTAGCAAAACTTGTGGGAAATTGGAATTCTTAAGTTTGATTTCAAATTTTCAACAGATAAGTTTTAATTTAGTACTGCCCACTAGACTGAGACATCAGGTGATCTTTGGAAACTGGACTTTATCAGTAAAATCAATTTCAGTAAATGAGTGGTGAAGTGGAGAAAATTGGTTAGTTTTGTTGCAGAAAATTCAATAAATGTGTTCCTAAATAGTCAAATCAGCGAATGTATTATGGTGAATCTTGGAAAATGTAAATTTTTCAAGTGAAATTTTAGAGAATGGTCTTCATATTGCCAAACTCAGTAGATGGATTTGACCAAAATTTCAGATGGTAGGACTTCAGCCAATGGATTTCAGTACTGTCTTGAATCCAAGAAGATAGTTTTAGCAAGGTTTGATAAACTTGGGATTTCTGGTGTTTTGTTGTTCCAAATTATAGGCCTTGGTTTTGGCTTCAGGAAAAGTATATAAACACTGGGCTACAAAAAATTATAGTGTTTTTCTGGTTCAAACTTACCCGTAAAACCAAAACTACAAGAAATCATAAAATGGTTGTGTTTTGGATTTGCTGATTTTTCTTTGTCAGGGTAATCATGTGAAGAAAATTTAAATTGGTCGTAGAATGTTCTATGAATGATAGTTACCTATGATAGAGATCTGGTTATTATCAATCATAAATATTGCTTTTGGATTTTGCTTTTATATTCTTTTTGCAACACACTTATGTTGTTTTTTTACTACACTGACAATACATTGAAAGCACAAGCTGCAGGAAGTGTGTTTTGAGTAAAAAAAATAAGAAAACATATAATGAAGAGTGTCATCACATAAACAAAAGTTTTTAAATTCACCTATTTTGATAAGCTTAGGTTTTTATTTGTAGAGGTAACTGTGAGATAAGTTTCCAATTTTGAATGGTGGGATTTTGTCCCAAGAGACCTTCTCATTGGACTATTTCTTGTCTTTCAAGTCTGGTCCTTCGTTGAGAGGTTTGTTTTTACAGTTGGTTTGTATACAGTTAAACATTTGATGTTTCAGGAAGTTAGGGATGGAAGTTTATTTAGTAGTAGAATCGTAAAATAAAGATATTGCTAACATGAAAAAATGATTTTCTTGTATTTCTTGAGTCTCCACTTTGCATTGCCTTTTTGTTCCAAGCAATCTGTTCAATGGGGTCTGGGCTGGAAAGTCTTTATTATTCTGCACTCATAATTGTTGGTCAACTCCGGCTTTTCTTGCACCATGGGGGCAACTGCTAGTTAATATCTTATCAACAATTTTTTTTTTGCTTTTTTACTTAAAAGCTTCAAGATTAACAATCTGTCACAAAATATAAGAATATGATTAATATAATTGTTAAGTGACATACATAAAGCATTGGATGTTATTCCTTATAGTTGTCATATAAAATGTATATATGTAGTACTTTTCTTTTAAATTAGTAAAAAATAAAAATAAAACTTAAATCAAGGCAGAATTCAACGCAGGGCCCTTCCCTAATCTTCCCTTCTCCAGCGATGACGGTGTTGGGTTCATTCTGATTTCAATATTTAGGACTTGGGTATATTGCGTTGATGGGTTTCATGAAAGAGTTGCAAGGGAATCTTCAGCATCCTCCTTCGTGTGGTGGGCAGTTTATTTCTCCTCCACCCTTGGCTCAGATTCAGAGCCCTATTCCGGAGCTTGAAATTTGGAAGAAAGCGAGGCATTGTAAGGAAAGGGTGGTCGTTGTGGAGTTCTTGTTTCAGTTCGCTGATCAACCCTGTGGAGTGGCTCCTCCTTGGCTAGTTTGGGCTCTTCGACGAGTGGTCTTTGTTGTGATGCACAGTCCACTGGGTAGTAATCGTGGAGCTGCCTCAGTTGGTGGTATAAAAGCAAGGCTTCATTGAGTGTCGGAAAGTATTGAGCATGACCTGGGTGCGGGGCTTAATTTCATTCTTGAGGTTAAGTTGGAGGAAAATTCTAAATGAAATTGCCTTTGGTTTTTGGTATGGTTGTTCATTTTGAGTGTTTTCGTTTTGGTTCCTTCGTTATGTTGTTGGCACTGTTGGTATGGTGGTGTTTTTTGTTATTTTGCAAACTCGCCACTTGGTTGGCCTTGTCCTTGTTGTGACTTCGGTTTCTCCTTTGTAAATCCTTGAGGTTTGGTTTTCTTGTAAAACTTTGCATTTTTTAATAAAGGGCAAGAGACTTGTTTAACTGTGGGATTGATCCAAAAAAAAAAAATCAAAATTTAAATCAAAATTTCTATTATCTTTGAAGGATTTTTTTACAATTACTATATAATTAAAATAAATCAATATAATTGTCATGTATTGGGGTTTATTTTATTAAATTTTGAGAAGATTTCACAACTTTGAAGATTGGTAATGGAATTTAAAACTCTTATATCTAAACTATTAAGTATTAGTGCAAAGATTTTAAATACATTTACTTAAATATGTCGAGAGAAATTAATCTCAAAATTATTATTTTGAATTTTTCACATATCGTGTTGATTAATAATTTTATTATTTTCTCCACCACTTGCCCTCTCTTTGGTGATGATAGACTCCAAAATTTTGTTCAAGGGGAAAAAAGTCTCCAAACTTTACCATATGGTTAAGATATATTATGATTTTTCAATTAATTTTTTTAGAAAAAGTTTTTTTAAGTAACAGTTTAATAGACATCAAATGTAAGGTTGAAATTATCAATGAAATGGATATCAAATTTAAGGTCAAACATAATTGTGAACATTACCTTCCATCTTTGTTGCATCTATAGAACATCTTTTAGCGTAATTAGTTTTTATAATTGCATTATTTTAGGATATTATTGTTTGTTAATTATTAGATCCTATTAGGCTCTTATTACTTTTTTGCCCTTGAGTTTTGATTATCTTGCCATGTTCCCTCTATTTTCCTTTGTCTCCTCCCTTCCATGTTATCTTGGATTTTGGGTCTTTTCCGTAGAAATGTACATTATATGGTTTCCAAGCATTAGATTTGTACAATGTATGGTTCTAACACAAGGCCTAGTGACCTTTGTATTGGTTTTTCCATGCCTTGTGTTCTTGATACGTTGGCTTTTTTCGCCCATCGTATGTCGGTTTATGTGCCAATATGGTTTTAATTTGAATTTGAAAAGTTTGTAATTACAAATGTGCATTAGTACATATGTATGCATCTAAATTTGCTCGCCTTCATCGACTTGCTAATTTTGGCACTAATTTCATCTTTGTCTAATTTGTCTTACTGAACATCCTTGTCATTTTTCTAACATCCCGCGTCATTATTCTTCATCATACTAACCTTACCCCTTCCTATTTATTCATTAAATCTTCTAATTAATCCCACCTATATCCTAATGCCACTTATCTATCATTTTGTGAACTTTAAATTCACAACTCACTTACCTACTTACTCTTAGGCTTTCCTAGTAGCCTAACCCCTACTCTTCACGTAACCCTTAATCTAATATATTTTAATGTTCCCCTAATCATCATTAGATTTCCTAATAAAATCTAGAATTCTCTACCACCCTGCTTCTTCTCTAGAGAATTCTAAGGAATTTTAAATTCCTTAGAGTTCTCTCTGTGGGGAATTCTAAGAAATTTTAATTTCCTTAGAATTCTCTCCTTTCTCTCTAGAGTTTTCTTCTCTATAAATTTCCAATGAATTTTTAATTCATTGAAAAATCTCCCTACATTACCTATTTAAATAAATGGCTCCCTCTATTCCAAATAATGAGTAAAATGTGCAAGAAATTTATTAAGTTAAAATCTATTAATCCATCCAATAATCATCTCAAATCCATAATCTTCCAATAATCCATTGTCTATGAGTCAATTTATTAAGCCAACATCATGTTGAAAATCTGAGTCTATTTGAGGCAATCCAACACCAAATCAAATAACCTTTAATTTTAGTCTTGTTTGGAGCATAAAATTACGAAAGGTGCAGAATCTTTTTATTTGAATTGTATTTTTATTTAATTAGCACCAAATTAAAGGTGTGCTGGAATTTTGTATATGATAGTGATAAGTTTGTATAAATCAATTCATTTGCACAAAATCTTTGCATTACATTGGCAACCAGAGTGGGATCCCTCCATTTGGACTAACCTTGTGTGCTTGGAGTGATTGACATTTGCCTTGCAGGGTAGATTGAGGACGGATTGTGGCTCAGAGTTTCAAAAATCTCACGTTCCAAGTAAAAAACAACTTTGCTCTACAAAAGATATTTTTGCATAAGCGATCTTGACCTTAACAGTCACGATTTTGAGCAAACCACCCGCTTAACCGCTAGCCATTAGTCTTTTCATTAAGTTTGTGCAAAATCACAACTTGAAATAGGCGATTTTGATATGTAGTTATGATATTCATTTTTGGATTGCTACTTTGAATAATGACTTGCAATTTTGCATTTAATGTATATTCTATCAAAAATCTAATCCCATCAAAATTTGTGATTTTGTTGTATATAGTTGCGATTTTTCTTTGCACTTGAAACACACATATATTAGATTTTGATTGAACTAATTAATAATTCTAGATTTTATGATGATTGCATCATCTTGGTTTTAAACATAACTTTGTTTTATAGGAACAACAAAGCTCTTGTGAAGAGTTTGGATGGTCATTGGCTATTTTTATTTTATGGAAAATCACCTATTGCTAGTTACAATATTACAACTAAATTGTGACTAGTGATTTTGAACCCTGTATATTTTAGGATTCTAGTCAAATTACCTTATAAATTTTGAGCATTTATTAGACTTTGTATAGTTCTGTTTCTATCTCTAATTTTATTTTGCAAGGACCAGAAGAATCTTGTTATCAATTCAAAGACTTTTCCCCAACCTGTTTCAAAACTGAAGATCGCCTAGCTATGGGTTTTTAAGTTTAATTAAGTTATTATTGGTTAATTCACTTTAATTAGGATCTCATAATTTTTCATAAGTAATGAATAGGGTTTTTAAATGATTCATATTATCACCTGGTTAGAAATTATTAGTATAAATCCATATCGTCTCATTTCTTGTTAAATACTTCATTTTCTCAGTCAATTGTACATTATGTTGATCTATTCTAAGTATTTATAAAGCAATTAAGAATATATCATCACCTTGGTCAAAATTTGTTAGTGACCTTAACGTTGTGTTCTATTTGATGCAATATCGCAACTCACAGGGTTGTTCTTATTAACTATTTCGAAAATAGAAAATTTTCTTTCTTAATGCAAAATCACTTCTTGTATTTCTACGATTTTGATTGTAATCTGCGGTTTTGCAATATCGTTTATTTTCAGTTGTAGTTTTACAAGTCTTATATGCGATTTTGAATATAATTAACTGTGTGGTTGTCATAATAGTTTGTTGACTATTTACGATATCTCTAGTCTGTATTTGTGATTTTGACATGTCATAAGTGATTTTTAACTTTTTGAAAGTGATTTTGCATAACACTAACCATGTATAAATGAATTTTCTAACTGTAGTAGTGATTTTACATTCATTTTTGCCTTCAAATTATCTTTTTTGAGTGTATTTTTAAGATCATTTTTAGTGAATTTTGAGTCATTTCGAGCATCTCGTAAGTTCTAAATTATTTTTGGCATCAGGATCACTTCTGGGGTGCTGCCCCTAGACCCTGCAAGGGACACTATCCCTTGACCCCGCTGGGGGATGCCACCCCCAGACCCCCATGTCATGGCACCTCATTCAAAAAATCACTTATTGCTTGTTACGAAATTACAACTAAATTGTGAGTAGTGATTTTGAACCCTGTATATCTAAGGATCCTAGTCAAATTACCTTACAAATTTTGAGCATTTATTAGACTTCGTATAGTTTTGTTTCTATCTCTAATTTTATTTTGCAGGGACCAGAAGAATCTTGTTATCAATTCAAAGACTTTTCCCCATCCCATTTTAAAACTGAAGATCGCCTACCTATGGGTTTTTAAGTTTAATTAAGTTATTATCGATTAATTCACTTAAAACAGGGTATCGTAATTTTTCATAAGTAACTAACAGGTTTTTTAAATGATTCCTATTATCCCCTGGTTAGAAATCATTAGTATAAATCCATATCATCCCATTTCTTGTTAAATACTTCATTTTCTCAGTCAATTGTACATTTTGTTTATCTATTCTAACTATTTATAAGGCAATTAACAATATATCATCATTCTGGTCAAAATTTGTTAGTAAACTTAACGTTGTGTTCTATTTGATGCAATATCGCACCTCACAGGGTTGTTTTTATTAATGATTTTGAAAATAGAAATTTTTCTTTCTTAATGCAAAATCACTTTTGTATTTCTATGATATTAATTGTAATATGTGGTTTTGCAATACCGTTTATTTTTAGTTGTAGTTTTACAGGTCCTATATGCAATTTTGAATATAATTAACCGCGCGGTTACCATAATAGTTTGCTGACTATTTACAATATCCCTAGTCTGTATTTGTGATTTTTGACTTTTGGGAAGTGATTTTGCATAACACTAACCATGTATAAATGATTTTTCTTACTGTAGTAGTGATTTTACATTCATTTTTAACTTCAAATTATCCTTTTTGAGTACATTTTAAAGATCATTTTCAGTGAATTTTGAGTCATTTCAAGCATCTCACAAGTTCTAAATTGCTTTTGGCATCAGGAGCACTTCTAGGGTGTTGCCCCTAGAGCTTGCAAGGGGTACTACCCCTTGACCCCGTTGGGGGATGCCATCCCCAGACCCCCATGTTGTGGCACCTCATTCAAAAAATTGCCTATCACTAGTTACGATATTACAACTGAATTGTGATTAGAGATTTTGAAACCTGTATATCTTAGGATCCTAGTCAAATTACCCTACAGATTTTGACCCTGTATTATAATTTGTATAGTTATGTTTCTATCTCTAATTTTATTTTGCAGGGACCAGAAGAATCTTGTTATCAATTCAAAGACTTTTCCCTGACCTGTTTCAAAACTAAAGATCACCTAGCTATGAGTTTTTAAGTTTAATTAAGTTATTATCAATTAATTCACCTTAATCAGGGTCTCATAGTTTTTCATAAGTAATTAACATGGTTTTAAAATGATTCCTATTATCACCTAGTTAGAAATCATTAGTATAAACCCTTATCATCCCATTTCTTATTAAATACTTCATTTTCTCAGTCAATTGTACATTCTGTTTATCTATTCTAACTATTTATAAGGCAATTAAGAATATATCATCATTATGGTCAAAATTTGTTAGTAACCTTAACATTGTGTTCTATTTGATGCAATATCGCAACTCACAGGGTTGTTCTTATTAACGAATTTGAAAATAAGATTTTTTCTTTCTTAATGCAAAATCACTTATGTATTTCTATGATTTTGATTGTAACCTGGGGTTTTGCAATACCATTTATTTTCAGTTGTAGTTTTACAAGTCTTATATGTGATTTTGAATATAATTAACCACACGGTTACTATAGTAGTTCGCTGACTATTTACAATATCCCTAGTCTGTATTTGTGATTTTGCCCTGTCATAAGTGATTTTGATTTTTTGGAAGTGATTTTGCATAACACTAATCGTGTATAAATGATTTTTCTTATCGTAGTAGTGATTTTACATTCATTTTTACCTTCAAATTATCCTTTTTGAGTGCATTTTTAAGATCATTTTCAGTGAATTTTGAGTCTTTTCGAGCATCTCACAAGTTCTAAATTGCTTTTGGCATTAGGAGCACTTCTAGGCTGTTTCCCATAGACCCTGCAAAGGGCACTACCTCTTGACCTCGCTGGGGGATGCCACCCCCAGACCCCCATGTCGTGGCACCTCATTAAAAAAATCCCCTATCGCTAGTTACGATATTACAACTGAATAGTGACTAGTGACTTTGAACCTTGTATATCTTAGGATCCTAGTCAAATTACCCTACAAATTTTGAGCATTTATTAGACTTTGTATAGTTATGTTTCTATCTCTAATTTTATTTTGTAGGGACTAGAAGAATCTTGTTATCAATTCAAATATTTTTCCCCATCATGTTTCCAAACTGAAGATCACCTAGCTATGGATTTTTAAGTTTAATTAAGTTATTATCAGTTAATTCACTTTAATCAGGGTCTCATAGTTTTTCATAAGTAATTAACAGGGGTTTTAAATGATTCTTATTATCCCCTGGTTAGAAATCTTTAGTATAAATCCATATCGTCCCATTTCTTGTTAAATACTTCATTTCCTCAGTCAATTGTACATTCTATTTATCTATTCTAACTATTTATAAGGCAATTAAGAATATATCATCATTCTGATCAAAATTTGTTAGTAACATTAACGTTGTGTTCTATTTGATGCAATATCGCAACTCACAGAGTTGTTCTTATTAACGATTTTGAAAATAAGAAATTTTCTTTCTTAATGCAAAATGACTTCTGTATTTCTACGATTTTGATTGTAATATGTGGTTTTGCAATATTGTTTATTTTCAATTTTAGTTTTACACGGCCTATATGCGATTTTGAATATAATTAACCACACGGTTACCATAATAGTTTGCTGACTATTTACAATATCCCTAGTCTGTATTTGTGATTTTGACCTGTCATAAGTGATTTTGACTTTTTGGAAGTGATTTTGTATAACACTAACCATGTATAAATATTTTTTTTAATTGTAGTAGTGATTTTACATTTATTTTTGCCTTCAAATTATCTTTTTTGAGTGCATTTTTAAGATCATTTTCAGAGAATTTTGAGTCATTTCGAGCATATCACAAGTTCTAAATTGCTTTTGACATCAAGAGCACTTATGGGGTGTTGCCCCTAGACGCCGCAAGGCACACTACCCCTTGACTCTGTTGGGAGATGCCACCCCCAAACCCCCATGTCGTGGCACCTCATTCAAAAAATCACCTATCATTAGTTACGATATTACAACTGAATTGTGACTAGTGATTTTGAACCATGTATATCTTAGGATCCTAGTCAAATTACCCTACACATTTTGAGCATTTATTAGACTTTATATAGTTTTGTTTCTATTTCTAATTTTAGTTTGCAGACCAGAAGAATCTTGTTATCAATTCAAAGACTTTTCCCCATCTTATTTCAAAACTGAAGATCGCCTAGCTATGGGTTTTAAGTTTAATTAAGTTATTATTGGTTAATTCACTTTAATCAGGATCTTATAATTTTTCATAAGTAATCAATAGGGTTTTTAAATGATTCTTATTATCACCTGGTTAAAAATCATTAATATAAATCCATATCGTCCAATTTCTTGTTAAATACTTCATTTTGTCAATCAATTGTACATTCTATTTATCTATTCTAACTATATATAAGGCAATTAAGAATATATTGTCATTTTGGTCAAAATGTGTTAGTAACCTTAACGTTGTGTTCTATTTGATGCAATTTCTCAACTCATAACGTTGTTCTTATTAACGATTTTGAAAATAAGAATTTTTCTTTCTTAATGCAAAATCACTTTTGTATTTCTACGATTTTGATTGTAATTTGCAATTTTGCAATACCGTATATTTTCAGTTGTAGTTTTACAGGTCCTATATGCGATTGTGAATATAATTCACCATGTGGTTACCATAATAATTTGCTGACTATTTACAATATCCCTAGTCTGCATTTGTGATTTTGACCTGTCATAAGTGATTTTGACTTTTTGGAAGTGATTTTGCATAACACTAACCATGTATAAATAATTTTTCTTCCCGTAGTAGTGATTTTACATTCATTTTTGCCTTCAAATTATTAATTTTTAAGATCATTTTCAATGAATTTTGAGTCATTTCGAGCATCTCACAAGTTCCAAATTGCTTTTGGCATCATGAGCACTTCTGGGGTGCTATCCCTAGACCCCGTAAGGGGCACTACCCCTTGACCCCACTGAGAGATGCCACCCCTAGACCCCCATGTCATGGCACCTCATTCAAAAAATCACATATCACTAGTTACAATATTACAACTGAATTGTGACTAGTGATTTTGAACCATGTATATCTTAGGATCCTAGTCAAATCACTCTACAAATTTTGACCATTTATTAGACTTTGTATAGTTCTGTTTCTGTCTCTAATTTTATTTTGCAGGGACCAGATGAATCTTGTTATCAATTCAAAGACTTTTTCCCATCCTGTTTCAAAACTGAAAATCGCCTAGCGATGAGTTTTTAAGTATAATTAAGTTATTATCGGTTAATTCACTTTAATCAGGTTCTCATAATTTTTCATAAGTAATTAACAGGGTTTTTAAATGATTCCTATTATCACCTGGTTAGAAATCATTAGTATAAATCCATATCATCCCATTTCTTGTTAAATACTTCATTTTATCAATCAATTGTACATTCTGTTTATCTATTCTAACTATTTATAAAGAAATTAAGAATATATCATCATTTTGGTCAAAATTTGACAGTAACCTTAACGTTGTGTTCTATTCGATGCAATTTTGCAACTCACAATGTTGTTCTTATTAACGATTTTGAAAATAGAAATTTTCTTTCTTAATGTAAAATCACTTTTGTATTTCTACAATTTTGATTGTAATATGCGATTTTGCAATACCGTTTATTTTCAGTTGTAGTTTTACAGGTCCTATATGTGATTTTGAATATAATTAACCATGTGGTTACCATAATAGTTTGTTGACTATTTACAATATCCCCAGTCTGTATTTGTGATTTTGACCTATCATAAGTGATTTTGACTTTTTGGAAGTGATTTTGCATAACACTAACCATGTATAAATAATTTTTTTTACCGTAGTAGTGATTTGACCTTAATTTTTGCCTTCAAATTATCTTTTTTGAGTGCATTTTTAGGATCATTTTCAGTGAATTTTGAGTCATTTTGAGCATCTCGCAAATTCTAAATTGCTTTTGGCATTGGGAGCACTTCTGGGGCGCTGCCCCTAGACCCCACAAGGGGCACTACCCCTTGACCCTGCTGGGGCATGCCACCCCAAACTCCCATGTCATGGTACCTCATTCAAAAAATCACCTGTCGCTAGTTATGATATTACAACTGAATTGTGACTAGTGATTTTGAAACCTGTATATCTTAGGATCCTAGTCAAATTACCCTACAAATTTTGAGCATTTATTAGACTTTGTATAGTTATATTTCTATCTCTAATTTTATTTTGTAGGGACTAAAAGAATCTTGTTATCGATTCAAAGACTTTTCCCCATCCTGTTTCAAAACTGAAGATCGCCTAGCTATGGGTTTTTAAGTTTAATTAAGTTATTATCAGTTAATTCACTTTAATCAGGATCTCATAATTTTTCATAAGTAATTAACATAATTTTTAAATGATTCTTATTATCACCTAGTTAGAAATCATTAGTATAAATCCATATCATGCCATTTCTTGTTAAATAATTCATTTTCTTAGTCAATTATATATTATGTTTGTTTATTCTAACTATTTATAAGGTAATTAGGAATATATCATCATTCTGGTCAAAATTTGATAGTAACCTTAAATTGTGTTCTATTTGATGCAATATCGCAACTCATAGGGTTGCTCTTATTAACGATTTTGAAAATAGGAATTTTTATTTATTAATGCAAAATCTCTTCTATATTTCTATAATTTTGATTGTAATCTGCAGTTTTGCAATACCATTTATTTTCAATTGTAATTTTACAAGGCCTATATGCAATTTTGAATATAATTAATCGCATGATTACCATAATAGTTTACTGACTATTTACAATATCCCTAGTTTGTATTTGTGATTTTGACCTGTCATAAGTGATTTTGACTTTTTAGAAGTGATTTTGCATAACACTAACCATGTATAAATGATTTTTATTATTGTAGTAGTGATTTTACTTTCAATTTTTCTTTCAAATTATCCTTTTTGAGTGCATTTTTAGGTTCATTTTAAGATTATTTTTAGTGAATTTTGAGTCATTTCGAGCATCTCACAAGTTTTAAATTGCTTTTAGCATTAGGAGCACTTATGGGGTGCTTTCCCTAGACCCCACAAGGGGCACTACCCCTTGACCCCATTGGGGGATGCCACCCCCAGACCCCCATGTCGTGGTACCTCATTCAAAAAATTTAATGTAAAATTTGTAATTTTTTTAGTATTTTTATTAAAGATTATTATACTAACATTTGGGTTGGATTTTTATAGGGATAAATTTGGTGGTACTGTTGTCTCGCTTGATTTTACATAGCCATTTTTCTTGCAAGTCATATTTTGTGACATTTTTTTTAACATCTTGTCTTTCAAGTTGCCCCTCAAGATTACCAAATTTAAACTACTAATAACTTATTTTACATGGTGCCTATTAAATATTTTTGTATTTTAAAAAATCATATTGTATATATTTTGTATATTTCACACTTAATTAATCAAATAATAAATATTTTTGCTTGTTTGAGTGTCACTTGAGGGCTATAGTGGCGTATGCTCTCCTCTTTGCATTATAATGATGAGTCTTAAATGATCAAAAACCACTAACAAACCCTGACATTTTTATTTTTTAGAGGGGAAACATGATGTGGAATTGATACCCGCATACTTGCCATAGTCATAGGGGGATTATGATCATGGATTTCAACACCTGCACAAATTCACACTCCATGTTCTGATGGAGTCTAAAAATCAGGGACAATTACCGTTAGGCCAAGTGAGAAACCCCATACAAGATCTCGTGAAGGTGAGGAATTAATTATTCGACCCAAGCATAAGAGAACACCCTATATGGAGTTTGATCCCACATAACCAGTGTATATCGAGAATGCCCTTAGAGAACTTATATAGCCTATAATAGGACCTTCAACCGTAACAAGCGACTTATTGTCAGAGTCAATATCAACTTCCAAGTGATCGTTAAAGGAAAATGGGGTTGAGAGGGTTTGGGATATTCTATAACAAGTCAACAGCGTACAACCTCACTCGTGAATCCGTTAGATGATGCAATCATTGGGTTACACTCCCAAATTAGTTTACTAATCTTAGGTTTGTGATTTGATTGATTTGGTGTGTGTTGTGCTAGACCAGTGTTATTTATGAGTCGAGTAAGCATTTCACTCAAAATTATACACAACTATCTAGGTCTCCTATATCATCATATTGTATATCCTTGTCTATTCTATCCTTACACCCATCTTGTACATTCTTAAAAATATTATACATGCTTATCTACTTAACTTGTCATCATATCTTTCATCATATATTATACATCCTTAATATTGTATAATATTATATATCTTGTCATGCCATCTTAGACACATCCTGATCTAGTTTTACATTGACATCCTCTTATTTCTCTATCACCTTATCTAGTCTTGTTTGATCATCTATCCATCATGTATTTAATCCTTCATTCTACATCTTTGTCTAAGTTATCCCATCTTGTCATTATACCATATCAAACTAATTATTTATTATCAGTCTCCATCATCATATCATATTACATTCTTAATCATTTTATATATCTTTATCTTGTACATCCTTATCTTATCATTATCCTTCATCTCATCTAGATAGATCCCATCTTACTTTGTCTTTCCTTTTTATCTTGCAACACATCTAGTTGGATGTTTAGGTAACACACTTGTCCAAACCATACTCACCATACCCCCAATAATCATTACATAAACACCCTTATATACTTGTCTTGATCTGAATCCCATCATCTTTGATCCCTCTATTTATTCCCATTTACCTTTCATCACATAATATTATATCCATCCCACCTTGAGCAAATCGATCTAAGTCTTGAGCTAGTGCTTTTGTTGTCCTACATATCATCCTACCACTCTAGTCCAAAATCAACTTTTCTATCACCCATTATTCTATCAAACTCCCTACTCAATCAATACCTTGTTAACAACCTATCACTTTGTCGATTTCAATATAGCATCCAGTCATCCTTAATCCACTCATCTCTAATCTAGTCATCTTGCCTATTTATGACTAGTACCCATCTAATCATTGTCTTGTTGGTTTGAATCTAAGCATTAGTTGAATCCCCATCCTTTTTCTAGTTTGAAAACTAGGCATTATCAATAAATCATTATCACTTATCATATTATCAATTTGATATATAATCCTAGTCTGATATCATAATCCATTTAGTCTATCTAGTTCTCACCATCACCTGTCATACTAGCTCAATCATTCAAACTTAATTTATCCAAGAATCATATTTTTACCCAATCCCTAATCTACCTTCACATAATTCCCCTTTTTTTGTTTAACTAACTTTCATCCATCACCCATTTATCATCTACCAACATGGATTTGGACCTAGTTCTTGTAGAATAATACCTATTTTCTAACAAGGATGATATCCTTTTGTAGGCCCTAGAAATGGGTGCCCACCCACCTTCAAACCTTGATCCCATCAATCCTAAAGTAATGTCCCCTATCCTTCCCAAATATCCATCTACACTTATCTTGTATGCTATCCCACCATAGTCAACCCAATTATCCATTAATCATAACCATAGTCGTAACATCCCCCAATATATAAGTGATGAGGTCACCCTATTTTAAAAGTATATCTTTGATAATAAGGATGAGTGCCTCTTATGGCTATTAGAGATGGGTGCCCACTTTATAATGATTTTGAATGCCTACACCTAAGATCACATACCAAACAAGTGCGTCATCAACCCTTATCTAAATCCAATTCTTGTGATAACTAATCCCATTTTGATCTCCCATCCACTAGTCCTAGTCATGGTCAAGACCTTCCTAGTCAATATACCAATAAAGAGATTGCCTTATTTAATAAAAATATTATTTCCAACAAAGATTCAATCCTTTTTAAGCTCCTTGAGATGGGTGCCTAACTTCTTGAAGGATTTGACCCCATTCAGCTAACCTTACCTCCAGTTCGCACCCATCCACAATTGAATCCTCCATTTACCAATCGTAGTCCATCATAAATCCCCCATCTGACTAGCAAAGGGAATCCTATCTTTTCATCCTCATCTAATTTTGATTTATCTCGTAAAAAATATCACACACCACCATCCCCAAATATCATGACATCACCATCACATTTTTCTACTCTTAAATCCAACACTTCCACATCCAACACTATAGACAAGTAATATACCCCTCTCAATATTGTAAGAAGCCCTATTTTAGAAACTAGAGGCCATAGGCATAATTGTCTACCCAAAAATAAGACCTCTATATTTTTCCAAACATATGCCCTCATGGTATTGAGAAAAATAATTTTGTCTATATCATAAATTCCCTAGGCATTTTATTAATAAATGTCACCCTTTTAGAGACTATGTCCAAAACTTATTTGATAATGGAAACATTAAAATTGAGGCTGAATCCAATATATCTACAACTAGGAGTGTGTAAAAAAGGGTATACAAAGGCTTGCTTCCTAAGCATGATCACTATTATTCCCTCTTCAACCAAGGTCATGACCCCAATCCTTGCCATACCATAAGAATCCCTAATCAAACCATCCCTATATCTTATTCACATCAAATCCCCCATTTTCATAAATCCATTGAGTGTAAAAAATCCATTCATAAACCCAAGGTGAAGAAGATACTTTTGGACAATGATGTTATACACAAGTCCCTCTCTATGACTACTATCAAAAAATCATCTATTGGTGACATCACCTCATCAACATGCCAGTTGGATTCAAAATTAGAATGGTCAAGATCATATCTAACATCAACATATGAATCAAAATCTATGTTAGAATCATTATTCCTTTTAGATAACAAAATTCATGTTGACACCTATCTATATGAGGATGTATCTAATTCAAATGTCAACCAGTCATAAGGCATGATTATTGATTTGTCGCAAGATGATGAAATTATAACACAATTCTTGGAGTCTTTATCAATCAAAGATCATCAAGTTGGATATGACTCAACTTTAGATGCTAATTCTACAAATATTCTTAGTGATCCTTTTGATATTATTGAGGACACTTCCTCTAATGTTGATGTTGGGTCTCCTAGTAGATTTTATGAGAACTAGGTTGCCCATCATCCCTTTAATCCACCCCTTTCACCATAGATCCCTAATCATCCACCTCCTGTTAGAAATTCCTCCATCCCACTCCCCAAATGGGAAAAATAGGAACGCACATCGTTGGATTCCATTCAACATGTAATCTTGCATGTTGAATCTACAAGGATCCAAGCCATCAATCAATTAATCAAGCCAAATAATCAAGTCAGTTGTGATTCAAAAATAATTAATCAAAGCTAAGAATATTTTCATAATCAACCAAGTCAAAAAATTTCATCCCCTAGTAAAAACATCCTTGAGGTGCTATGGGATCATCGAAGTCAAAATAATCATCCTCCAAGTCTAAACTCAAATACCCTTGGTGAAGCCCAGTTACAGGCATGAGGGGGCAATAAAAATCCAATCAAGCTATCAAACCAAGAAGTCATCATGGCACAAATTACCACACAAGTCAAAATTAATGTGGCCAATCATCCTTATAATATTTGGATAAAAAATCAAATAAATCCAACAATCTTGGATTCCTTAACCTTGATTGACACATGACACCAATAAAGAATGCCCCCTCCCCCATATCCAATGATGTATGTAATTGGTAAACCCTATTTTTTATCTCCACCCAATCACACCATTCATCATCATATCACTCATCCACATCTTCTATTTCACTATCAAAACCATCCAATTCCATCCCTAACACACATCACTTTCCTAAGTAGCATCATCTCTAGTAGGGGTTACAAAGACACTCAGACTAGCTATCTAGAGATGTCAAAATTAAGACTCAATAAAGGTCACAAGGACATCAATACATCCAATAATGATAACATGATTCTAACATCACATATCTTCAAAATAGTTGTTGGCTAAAGATCATGAAAATGGTAGTATCCCTGCATCTCTCACCCATATCTAGTAAATTGAGATGCCATCAATAAAGTTTTAAAAAAAATCTTTCATCCAATGGTGAAAACTAGAATTTCGGCACCTTGGACAAGTACCATGATGAAAACCAATTTTGGTGTCATGATAAAATAGTTTATTGTCTGCATTGTACCTTAACACTTGGGGGAAAAATACATCCCTTGTCAATCCCATCCATATCATCCTTGTTTATCATATCCCTCGGTCCATTATCCCTACCCATCATATATTGTATCTAATTATGTACATCTATTCTTCCAATTTTGACCTTTGAGTATAATATATCTTGGGCAATATTTTGGAATCATCTTGGCATATCCTCTACTTGACACTCAGGTAACTAAACATTTGGTTCCCTCACGATGTGGTTGTTGGAAATCCCTAGTCCATTCTTCCTCACACATCAACTTCTTTGAACATTATCCAAGTCCATTTTTCATTCCATTTATCCTCATCTTGATTTCTAAGCTTGGTGTTCCCTTTGTTAGTAACCCCCTTTATATAGTGTACATAAATATCCCAAATGACCTAAACATTGAAATATTCAAAAAACCCTAAAATTCATAAAATTTGGAAAAAGCCAAAAATATTCCAAGATGTCTTTTCTTATGTTTATTTCCCCATTAGCATCCATCTCCATTCCCTTCATCTCTAATTTACATAACCAAGTCACAGCCATCCATCTCACTATTATCTTTCATCCCATATTCCAAACTGGTACAAATATAGTCTATATTGAGCTAGCATTGGCCTAGTCTCACTTCAACCTGATAAGTCCTAAGTCTCTTATATAAGTTCAAAACATGATCAATCCACAAGTTGACTAGCCCCTATGTTTAAGTTAAACTTTTATCAAGCACACCCTATTCACAACCCTATTCCATCCTAGTCTTGATCAAGATAAGTCTATCCATCCTCATTCATACCATCATTATACATTTACATAATAGACAATACCCTATTTGCTTTATGTGTGTGTTATTTATATGATCTGTGTTTTTATTTGTCTTTTTGTTTATAGTCACTTATCTATAAATGTTTGTCTGTATATATCTTTTTTTGTCTTATTTTGATCTTTCTTGTAGCAAAAATATTTTTGTCTATTAGGTAATGAAAGAGGATGGTATGATGACACTGAAAGCTATAATGATGATTCTAGGTGCCTTCAATGATGCAGATTTCATCATTTACCCCTTTTATAATCATGAACTTTGACACATTGTCCTCTTGGTCATACTTATATCATGGGGCATACTACCTAGTGTTATATTTACATCATATTGCTTAGACTACGATGAGACCTATTACATCAATGATGGATTGAAAATATACTGCACTCATCATTCCTCCTTTCCTCTATCACCTGTCATAACATCCAACATACCATATCTAATCATTTATCCTAGTACTTTATCTTTAATCCAATCATCCACTTCCACTCTAATATCCAATCATTCCTCCAAGTCCTTTTATCATCACATCTATATCCTCTCGATAATCATCTATTATTCTCTAATCATCAACATCTCAACTCAACTCTCAATCCAATCATCATCACACCTAACATATATCTAACAACTAACATGTCAAATAGTCATCATCATCCTAATATTCTAATCCATCATCGTCATCTATTATCTAGTTTGAACTACATTGGCCTAAGGTATTTTTAGACTATGTAGGTAGTGCTCAGTCACATGGTGTGTTTGAGGTCAGGTCAGCCACTCTCTCCTCTTTCCATGTCATTCATCATCACATCCCTATTATCCCTCATCATCCTCAAGTTTTGCATCAATCAAATCCTTGAACTACAATATCATCATTGAATAATAGATCTATTGATTAGTCACCATCCCCATAATCATCTCCCTAATATTTTTATCAATCACCTGCACCTATCGATTAGGCCTGACAAATCACAACATCTATATTTTCTTCTATTAGTCATCCATTATCACTAATTGGTCAATTCATCATTTAAAGATTATAGTTTCCTCCTTTAATTGGGGCCTGAACAGTACCATAACTTTATTATCATCTCTTGATTTATTTCATGTGTCCTTGATATGGGCATCATTGCTATCAATCACATTATAAATCATTGATTTGATTGCATTAAAATCCAAATCTTCCCCTTAATATTTGGTCACTTGATCATATTTCTTCTTTTCTCTCTCATACCCTTCATCACATCAATCAACTTTAGCTCTAAGTTACACATGTTGATTAATATTATTAGATCATTGTCTTATTTTGGCTCGATGCTCTCCCATGTATGTGTCCTTTCTTGGGATATGTTGATAGCTTTTGGCCTTCTCTATCAATAATCTTGGGTCACATATCTCTTTGACATGTGTCTTTGCTTGGGATATGTCTAAAGCTTGTGACTTTTTATCTTATCATCATCATGTTAAGTTTATTCCCCCTTAGGATTTATCGATAATCATGACACAGTTATTTCCAATCCCTATGCATATGTCTTTTCTAGGGACATCATCACTTTATAGCTCATTTCTCATGTCAATTTTATCTTCTTGATCTTTAGTCCCACATCTCGCATCCCATCCCCTTGTCAATTCATCCATCTTACCCCTTGTTTATTCTTTTCGAGTGGCCATCTGCCTCCTTCCTCCCCACATGTCCCCTCAAAGGGGCATCATGTTTCCACTAACATCATTTATTAAAATTCATCCATGAATGTCTTTCTTATTTGAAAGACCATTAATCCTACTTTTTCCACTCATAATGCCCTTTCAAAGAGGGGTAAAATGTATGCCTTTAGATTTTATCACCTTCATCGGCTTGCTAATTTTGACACTAATCTCATCTAAATTCATCTAATTTGTCTTACTAATCATCCTTGTGATTTATCTAACACCCCCTTCATTATTATTCATTGTACTAACCTTACTCCTTCCCATTTATTCATTAATTCTTCTAATTAATCCCACTTATCTATTATAGTGTGAATTTTAGATTCAAAACCCACCTACCTACCTTCTCTTAGGATTTTCTACGAGCCTACCCCCTAATCCTACAAGCCTACCCCCTAATACTCACATAACCATTATTATAATCTGTTTTAATATTCCCCTAATCATCATTATATTCCATAATGGAACATATAACTCTCCACCAACCTTATCCTTATCTAGAGAGTTATCTCTCTAGAGAATTCTAAGGAATTTTAAATTCTTTGGAATTCCCTCCTTTCTCCCTAGAGTTTTCTTCTCTAGAAGTTTCCAATGAATTTTTAATTCATTGAAAAATCTCCCTCTATTATCTATTTCAATCCATGACTCCCTCCATTCTAAATAATGAGTGTATTATGTATGAAATTTATTAAACCAAAATCCATTAATCCATCCAATAATCTTCTCAAGTCCATAACTTTCTAATAATCCATTGTCCATGAGTCAATTTATCAAGCCAATATCATGCTGAAAATATGAGTCCATTTGGGGCAATCTAACACCAAATATAATAACCTTTAATCTTAGTCTTGTTTGAAACATAAAATTAGGGAAGATGCAGGCATAATTTAGGTATAATCTTTTCATTTGAATTGTATTTTTGTTTAATTAGATCTAAGTTAGAGGTGTGCTGGAATTTTGTGTAGGATAATGATGAGTTTGTATAAATAAATCCATTTCCATAAAGTATTTGCATTACAACATATAATATAATGAACATAAAATGATAAGGAATAACTATACATTTATTGAAGGAATCTATTGTGGAAGTGCGAGAGCAGTTAATTTCAGCATTTAGATCAAAATTGAAGTGAATTCTAAAGCATTTATTTCTTTTTCCATGTATTTATTCTAGCATAAAAATTCATGTAAGACTTGAACTTACCACTTAGTGACATTCATTGAGTGTTGATTACCAAATTTGTTTCTTGCCTAGGGGCTTGATAATAATGGAGGGATAACACATGCCCCCTAATGAATCCTCCATGTTTTAGTATGTGATGATTTGTTAGGGTTATGGAGAAGGATATTAGTTTCTCAAAGATCTGTGTAGAATTTCAACAAAGTGAGGGAGGTTTTGAAACCCTAGCATAGGCTAATAATATCATCAAATAAGATTTCACTTGCATGAAGTTTTCTAGAATCGTGTATAGAATTTTTCAAAAAAGTGCACTGACATTTTTAGGAGAGTGCATTGGATCACAATCTCCATTCTTTAATTTCACATTCAGTATGATTTACTGCTTAATATGATTAGATTTATTTAGGCATATTTTGTAATTTATATGGGTATATATATTGCATTTTGAGGTAAACCCACTTTCCCATACTAAATTTTGGTGAACCTGTGCTCTCTCTTATATCCCTAAGGGTTGGATATTTTTTCATTGTGGTAGTTCTGATTATTCTAGGGCTTATACAATTTGTTTGAAATCATTATCCCTAGCCCTTGTCTTACCTTTAAACCCTAGTTTGTTTTGATTTCATATTATTCAAACCTTAGGATATTTGTATGTTAAAAATGTTTCCATATTATGCCACATAGAGTGATTAGATCTAAGATCCAAATTAGGCAGAGTGATAGAATAAATTATAACCTTATTGATTTTGTTGAAATTCCATTGGTCAAATCTATAGCTTACTTGAAAAAGAAAAAAGTCTCTCTCAATGATCTTATTGTTCCTTCTACTAAAGTATGATATGTTTCAAATGATGTTGTAATATCTTTGAACTATAATGTTTTAAATGGAACTCAATTTGATAAGTCTTATGATAGTGGTTATCATGATGAACCTGATAGGGCATAAATCCTTGTATTTTTTATGAAACATTTCACCACTAACCCCAATGAAATAGAATAAATGTTGTTTTGGAAGATGTCAAATGAAAAACCCTACATTAAGAGGCTCCAAATGAACCAAAAATACATGATATACCTTATAAAGTGAATAATGGATATTTGGATGCAAACAATGTAGACCAAACTCTTAGAAGATCACCTTCCATGCCTCATAATGTGGCTATTTTTAAACTTTATTTTGAAAGTATTCCTCATCTTATTTCTATCACTTATATTCTTTTTAATTCTTCTCTAAGTCTCAAAATGTTTTGATACCTTCTTAACATACTTTGATAACTTCTCAAGTTCTTCCAAATCCTCCACTTACTACTTCTAAAATTCATCAGCCTTCTCAACATAGTTCTCAAATTTCATATGTTGTTCACAATGCTTCTCAACTTGTTTCTTTGCATAATGTTTATATTACAACTTACTCTACTACTGCCTCTCTTCCACCCCCTAAATTGATCCCCTATAATACAAGCTTTGTGTGATATACAACAAGTTATATTGATTTCTCAAGGGTCTCAAAGTCCAAGTAATAAGGTCGCTTCTAATGATATCTTATTTAACCCCTTGGCTTATGAAGCTCTTACATATACTTTTCTAGTAGGATTTGTTGCTCCAAAATTTGAATTATTCAATGTAAACAACTACCTTTCACACAATATATAATCATTTTATGCCTCTTGCCTAGATTCCACTCACAATGATAAATTATTGACCGAGTTATTTTCTATAAGTTTAAATGATTATGGTTTGGGTTGGTTTTATACTTTTCCAAGTGGATTTATGTATTAGTTGATTATTGTATAGCTCATTTTTTATTAACATTAGCATGAAAATCACATTTAGACATATTATTTAACTTAAAACAAAAACCTAATGAGACTATTATTGCTTATGTGCTTATATTCAATACATTGGTTACACAAATGACTGGACAATTATTTTATAGTGAAATTAAAATTATATTTACTAAAAACTTACTTTTCCATATTAAAGTCAAAGTGGTCATTAATAATTACCAATCTTTTGATGATTTTTTTTTTTTGTGGTTAAAAATTAAGAGGTTAAGTTTTTAGAGGCAAACATCCTAAAATATGGGACCAATGCCCCTACCTTTAGTGGATCCAAATTTCAAGGTGAAAATAACTCTAAGGCCAAAAATAATGACAACAATTTTCAACCTTAGAGTGAGGCCAAAAATTTAGTGAATGTGGTGGAACAACCACCTAATATGTTAGTCTTATCATACCTTAGAGAAGAAAATATTTACAAAGCTGAGTGAAAGTCCTCAAAATGTGATTAAATAATTACTTGAATGCAATATGCTTACTTTATCTTCTATTAAGGATTTGAATCCATCCAAACTATTGCCTAATAAATTATTATAAATGATTACAATTTTTATTTTTATTTTTGTATCTGACATAGCCCATGGATATTCATCATAGACACATCCATATAAATTATTTAGGCAAAATATAAATTCACCAATAAAGACACATTGTATTAACTATGTGTAATATACAATATATGTATGCAACCACTGATATTATCACTATACCATTACTCTTTAAAAGAATACATCTCCTATAGCTCAAGAGATGACTTTAAGCTCCATTGCATTCTGTAAGAACACAAATGGTTTTTATATAGAAAAAGTAATATGTGAGTGAGAGACTATTATTGGTGGAATAAAATGTGGGATCATTGCCCAAGTTACACCCAACCCTTCTCACACATGTGAGGATAAATACATCATAAATCTCACCTTGGTAACACTGGTAGACTTCACAAAAAGTGTGAATATGACACACTCCAATAGCCCCCATGAAGGTTAACTTAGGCAATGTGGTAAAAAAGAACATGTCTTATGCTCATAAGTATGGGTCCTAACAACTATGCTTGATAGGGTAATCATGTACAATGAAAGAGAAAAAATAATAATAAAGCTTCCAAAGTAAATGTCTACTCAATCTGATGAATCCTCCAATGGAATTTATAAAAGGTAGATTCCTTAAATTTGGCTGTGTGAACAAGAGTGACTATTGGTATGTGTTCCATCTAAACAAAATACATGGATAAATGGTTAAAATGGAGTTCTTCCAGAAAAAACCATATTGAAAATGCAATGCTATAGAGCTCCTCTTAGAAACAACCAACTTCTACACCTAATAGAAAAACTAACTAGGTACATAACAAACTCAAACAACCAAAGAAGTATTATAAGTACACAATACTCCCCTTTAATTTTGAATAGGGAGTGAAGACAAAGTACCTCAATATCTCCAAAAGTGTCAAAGAAGTAGATGTACAAAAAAAAATGAAAAAACCTCAAGTGAGAGTGCCCAATATGCCACATGAATAAAAATTGCAAGGTGAAAAAAATGCCATCTAAATGGACCTAGATCTAATATGTAGTCATCCATCAAAGCTAATAGTTCATCGTAGTGTACTAAAAAAACTCAAAACCTAGTCCAAAAAACATTCCATGTGAGTTGAAAAGACTTTTTTCCTTCTTGTTGCATGTTGAGTCATTCTTACTTCTACAAATTCCCCAAATTTATATGGATCATGATCTACATGGCTTGACAAATGAGCTTATGGTGTCAGATTCAGGTGAAATGAAAGTAAAAACTTTCTGTATCACTCTGAACACAATGGAAATGTTTGATACACACCAAAAACACTTGAATAAAAATTGGATACAAATCTCTTCCATGGAACTCCTCCATATGTAGATTTGTAACTAATACATGAATCCAATCAAAGGAATGAATCAAATCTAAAAAAAAGGGGACATTTTGTAGACATAAATTTGGTCATAATTACTTGATAATCCCAATTCATGACACATTCCAAACAACAAGAATTATGCACAAACATATGAATATTATTCACCATTCGTTTAAGTCATTTGTCTATATATGGGTTCGATCCTTTGTTTACTTTTATCATTATGTAGAACCTTTCAATTTAAAATGCTCAAAGCTATCTAAAATCACCATTAGACTATTTTGAGCTTTGTACATAGGTTCCTAGCCTTTTTGGATAATTCCACACTAGGCAAATAGGGCCACAGTGCGTCACTATCCACTTAGGTTGGACATCCCGCACAAAATAATGGCAAGTTTGTAAATTTTAAAATAATATCATAAATTTTCCCACATGTTTCATAATTTTAGCTAAAGTAAATTATCAAAATATTCACCTATAATACATGTCAAGAGTTAATCACTAAACACATTTTCTATTCACTTGGTACAAGTATACACACTTCTACACATTGAGAAAATCTACCCCATTTCATCCAAATTGTGAATTATTCACAAAGAGCATCCATAAACCAAGTCAAGAACCCCTAAATCAAGTCAAGAACTATCATTCTCAAGTATCAAATACATCTTTTAACTATATACACATAGTCAAAGTAACATAATTACACATTCAATTAAGGTGAGAGACCTACGTGGGCTCAATTTCCCTCCTTGGAGTATTGGATATGTAGGAAACGATCAATCATCAAGGGGGTGATTGAGGTCAACTCAATGCATTACATTCCCCTCTTTTTCTTACAAGTTTTAAAGCTATCAAAGTGCCCTAAGATTTTCAAAGATAAAATAATAAAAATAACAATTTATGCATGGCCAAACCTTAAGTGTGATATGTCATATTTGTCATAATATATAGGCATGATAGGTGTAATGATAAATTTTTATGCACAATAAACTAAGACAAGTCTATAATTAATGGACTCAAGTGTATTGTGTCACTATCTATCTACTACATTATTGTCCATAAATATATTTTTCTTCTACCTTTGATATATGACTTACATAATTTTGCTTTCTCTGAATTTTCCTATTTGTGACATGTCACATTCAACTGATACAAGTCCACGATCAATAGACTAGATTGCACTACACCATTTTCCACTTGCAACAAACCTATCTAGATTATGTTTCTATTTTTATGCCTAATATCGAGCCTGTATAATTACCTCTTCTTATTATTTTCACAAAAAACCATAATAGTCAACAAATATCATTGTGCAAGTTAAGTATATTTATTCTTAGTGCTTTCCCAAGATAACAATTTTCTATATTCAATAATTTTTCAAAATCAAAATAGTTAATTATTATATATCTTTAGCATTCTACTATTTCTAGTTTTAGACCTATATAATCAACATTACTACACTTAGTGTTTTATCAAAAATAGGGTAAAACATATTGGTGAACTCAAACTTTTTTTTAAAAAATTTTCCTATGAATTGTGTTTTGGTCGTTTTAAAACTCATAAGAGCTGTCAATTTGGGCAAAGTAGTTTTCAGTTTTACCTATTGCATGGTGTGAGGGATATTATCTCAATAATCAAGCCATTATACAACACTATATATGGATTTTAATTTTCACATATCTCATGATATATTAGAAATGCCTAGGGTTTGTTTTTTATTCATATGAAGCTTTTGACCATTTGTTCTTGTAGTGCATCGATAAATAGTTAACCCCAAGAAGTTACCCTCAATGTACCCCATGAAATTGGATAGTGCGACTAAGGTAATAATGGAATTATTTATAGTTAGTGCCTTCACTATTGTATTAATTAATTATGACTGGGATAAGTATATCTAAGAGCTTGCAAAGCAAACACACATTTGACTAGTTACACCCATTTTTCCTTTTCTTTTGCATGTCATCCAAAAAGGTTACTTCTTCTTTGAATCTAATATGTCTTGTTAGATTATGTTGAATTCTTATAGAGCATACTTAAAAATCTTCCCACATTGATAATATAGACATAGATGATTACTATGTTGATGCAACCCTTTACAACTATATGCACATTGAAGATTATATTAGTGATAAATATGATAATCAAGCTAACAAAATTATGAATATATAATCTATGTTGTTACCTGTCACAATGACACACCCTACTGATGGACTTATCATGAATATTGATACTGATATAGATAAGGAGGATGAAGTTAATGATAATTTTTTTATTAAGTACCTTAATGACAATCTATATAATATTGATTTCTTCATATACATTGAATAATATGAGCAAAATAAATTATCTTATACTTCCACTTCTACTTTATATACTCTAATTATTAATATTGTATCCATTCCTATATTAGACCCTAAAATTACATATGTGCCAACATCCATAGGTGTGGGGACATCACTTGGTTTACAATGGATTAACATGCCTATTTACACAAGGGCATCATACACACCTCCCTTGATCACTAGACAAGGTTCAATTCTAACTTCTCCTAATGTTTTCTCTCTTGAGCAAATTTTTCTAGCCTTACATGCTAAAATATTTCAATTAGAGAAAGGTGTTTCCAAAGATACACATTTAATACAATCACATACTCTAATTCATAATCCTTTGGCACCTGCAAAAGCCTCTTACCCACTACCAACAAGATTTGTAACACCCAAGCTAACAATTTATGAGGGTAAAGGTGATCCTGAACATCATTTTCAATCCTTCCATGTAACATTTTTGGAGTATTCTTACAGAAAAAAGTTACTGAGATCTTTCTAGTAAGTCTCAAAGAATATGCTCTTTGATGGCTTTACAATATCCCAATTCAATATATTAGAGATTTCAATCCATTAGTAGATCAAATTTTAACACATTTATCAATAAACATTGCTAAAAAAATTATCTTATGCAAAAATTTATAAACTCAAACAAGGGTCAAATGAATCTATTAGAGAATATGTTCTTTGGTAAAATAATATGCTTTCAAATATGACAAACTCTATGGAATATAATGAATTTCAAGATATATTTACTCAAACCTTGTTAGCACCACTCCATGAATAAATAATGTTAGACAAATTTAGAGATTTTGATGAGCTATGCCATACAATTAAAGAAAGGGAAGTTAAGCTTATAACATTGAATAGATTAAAATATACACCAAGTGTTCCATATACATCAAATGTCAAGTTCCAAAGCAATCCAAACTATAAAGTCAATTCTAACGAAAGCAAACATGAATAAAAACTAGTAGTGAATGTATTATCCAAACCATCAAACAAACTTCAATTAGCAGCTCCACCTAGGAGGTAATTTACAAGGTTACCACAAGATCCTCGTATATTTTTTCAAAAGCTTATTGATTGTAATATTATATCTCTACCTCCTCCACTTGATATTGATTTAAACAAGACTCAATCTAAGGGCTTTGATAGTAATGCATTATGACTACCATAACTATATTAGGCACTCCACGAACAAATGTTATAGGTTAAGGCATAAAATACAAGATTTTATTGATGGTAATACTATTAAGGTAAGCACACCTACTAAAGAAGAAAGACCACAATATAATGATAATGTAAAGCTAATTTTTATTTTAATTCCTTTTCCAAATCATGGTATATTAGAACTAGTAGATAAATATGAAGTGCATCGTACATACAATGTGCATCCTCCTACTAAATCATATGGGCATCCAATAGATGGAATCATTGGTACATTTATAGATGCATTAATAAAATTTCCAATAATCATATTTGATGATGATTTATATAGGCATTTACTATTTATTAGATCATACATCAATAAATAACCTATTAATATTGTCAAGATCGATAATGCATCAAGTGAAAATGCATATACAATGACACTAATTTACAGTCTAGGATACACAGAGAAAGATATAAAAGCTACATTAAGGGTACTCATAATTTTATAGGCATACACAAGATACTTTTGGACATATAGTACTAACTCTCTAAGTTGGTTTAACAATAATGGCTACTCAATTTGTAGTCTTACCAAGCATAAGGGTCTTCAATATGTTATTAGGATGCCATTGGATACAAAAGGTTCGAGTAATACCATCTACAATACATAGATGCCTCAAGTGCATACATTGAAACCAGGTGGTTAAAGTTCAAGGCATCCCATATGAGTACCCTCTACAAATAGTGGTACTCCTTCTACCCCACCAGCACAACAATTGGTTTTGATACCTATTCAAAAGCACTATACAAAGGTAATCAGGGCACCTAATCCAAATTAATGTATATAGATAATCAGTGCACCCATTCAAGCACATAATGCATATTTAATTATGGAACCTATACAATTTTTTTCTATACAATCAGATCAAAGGAAAAAGTTACATCTTCCTAAGAAGTAGGCTTCATACCAAAAAGTTACGCAAGGTTAAAATAAATATAAATCTCATACAGTGCATCCTAAAGTAACTACTAAGAGAATTCAACATGTTCCACAATAAATAAATGTATTTATACAACAGACTTCACCAAGTCCTCACTCTCTCCAATTACGTATATGTCAACAAATTCTATAAGTAGTGATCATGATAGTTATGATACAACACTTGATGTTTTTTCAAATTTAGATATATCTAAATCTACCATTCCTCATTTATGTAAAATCAAGATTCAAATATTTGATCCAAGAATGAATCATGATCCTTTCATTTATGGGATCATAGGTTAGGTCCTTTGCATCTATATCAAAAACAAAAATTAAATAGAGCAAAAATATGAAAAAACTTTTAAAATATTAAAAATAAATAAAAATCAGCACTTGATCATGACTTGAGATGCTGGTTACTTATTTTTGTGTGTTATTTATCATATATGATTAGTAGATATCATATTATTTCTATACACATGAATTTCATGAGGTATTTGAGTATGATGTAGGACATACATTATATATACAATCTTACATGCTAAACTTCCCTTTCACCTAGTGGCCATGCCTATGTTGGGGGAATCTATATCTACACATTACATCATAAAAAATTTTATCCATGACCTCAACTGTAATGTTGAGCTACATATATTATAAGTGTCTTGCTAAATCACTCATATTTTATAGTGTGTCACATAAATGTGTTACTTTTCTAACGATATGACATTGATACATAAGGATATAATAGACTAGTTTTCACTTGTTCCATGCTCCTTCAATGCTATACATTTTCTTCCATAATAAGTTTAACTTTAATTCCTTATTGTGTGTGGCCCTCGACCCTTGTGTGAAAATTGCTTGAGCATATATATGATATCATTGTGTGGTATGCATGACACAAACATGTCCATTGATTTTGGTGCTTAGCATTATGTGTGTGAAATATTTTCTTATGTGACATTTGAACATGTCCCTTTTATGCATCCCTTGGCATTTTTGTATGACATTATGTGACATTATTGCATCTTGTGCTTGTGTGCTTGCTAAGATTAAATAGAGGTACCATGATCTCTATTATGCAATCTTATGGAATATTATACTTAAAATATACTTAATGTATTAATGATTCATTGGTAAATATATCTATACATGACATTTATCTACCTTGCATTCAAAATGTTACATACATGCTTCTAATGGAAAATTGCATTTTTTTATGATACCATACTTTCCAACATGATGACATAAATATTATACGAGCATATATTTATCATGATATAGTTAAATATTCTTTTGGGATGAGTGATTTGCACAATACATTCCTCATCTCAATATGGGCACATTACATTGTCATTGTTTTAAATATCCAAATCTGCATGAGCAAATTTGGGACATAATATAGGTTGTAAAAACACATAGTACATGTTTCCAAAGATTAAAATTAATGTAAAAATCAGATTATACAACATAGTACATGTTTAAATATTCAAAATGATTCAAAAATCAAACATATGGTATATATTAAAACATCAATATAGATTCTAAGGGCATATGACATGCATATCCACTCACTTTTCAAAGACTCAAATCATATAATCATCCATACTTGAATACATATGCATGAGCATGTGCAAAATAATTAAAAGATCAATGTTACAAGTTGAAAATACATTTGAAGTTGAGCATATATATGCATAAAATTATATATCATTGGAACATATTTAGAGGGGGAAATATACTCATTCATTATCATGCTTATTAAAAGTGGGAAAAAATACAAAAATCAAAGTTTTAAAGTTTCAAAGTGAAAAAATAAAATTATGCAAATTCATATGAAAAACATTCATTTCAAAATAAAGTCTATGATAAATGTTGTCATGATGGGAGCACAAATACTCTTAGTTCCATTTTGATCACACAAAATTAGAATCTA
Source organism: Torreya grandis (assembly GCA_037957365.1). NCBI lineage: Eukaryota > Viridiplantae > Streptophyta > Pinopsida > Cupressales > Taxaceae > Torreya > Torreya grandis. The sequence goes on along the minus strand of JARHVA010000284.1, from coordinate 1,099,575 downwards.
GATCCATCTCCATCAATGTGGTTCAAATATGTGTAGGTGATGTATGTTTGAATCTAGTGACACTCAACGGCCTTGGCACCACTTATAGAGAATTAAACATGGTTACATATTTTTGGATTAGTGCATTATGTACTATTCTATTTTCATGAGAGTTGAAATAATGCATCTTTTTGTAGACACTAAATCTAAATTATATAGCACCTCAGTCATGTATACTTGGCAAGTACTTCTCATGGTTGTAACTTTTGGTTTAAGATCTTCCTACTAATGAAAGGCTCACATCTGATATCTCTTGTGCCTATTGATTATCTCTTAGTCTCACCATATGTTATCCTGATGACCAAACCTTCTATACTACTCAAAATGATATAAATTTGTTTATCATCATCCTATACAAGTTTTGGACTTGTACCTATTTTACAGCTTCCTAGACACTTGCATCCCAATGAGACGTCTATGTCAATGCTAGTGTCTTATGCCAAACTAAGTGTCTAGTGCCCTAATGTCATCAAATTTTCAAAGGAAGTGTATCCCTATGGTTAGCCTAAGTGATTTAGTGATATACATTTACAAAAGGGATTGGCATATATAAAAGATCAATCCTCATTCATTCCTCACCTAACATAGACCTAAAAACTCACAAGGCAACTTACCAAAATCTCTTAATCAAGAATGCAAGTGATCAAAATCTTCCCTATTCTTTCTTATTTCAAATATTAGTCATAGGGACAACCCATCTATAAGTCTAAATTACTGAAGGAGCACCATATGAGCCCTATTTTTCAAGTTACAAGTTAAGTCACTCTATGTACTTGCTTATCACACATTGCATCTTGATACACACACATGCCAACACATAGGGGAAAAAAGAATAAATTTGAGCCCCTTTTTAGAGTATTAACTATGTAGGTAATACCCATTGACAAAGGGGTCCTTAGGGAAGCTCCACATAATGTGCCTAGTAACCTATTTTTCCCATAGTCACATCATGGGTGAGGAATCTAGGGTTTGATCATTTAACAAATATTGATAGTATATACATGAGATCTGAACACACCAAAGAAAAGATGACAAAAAACCTAGAAGGATCTAGGTGGTCACACTTAGATCCAACTAATATTCCATACTAGACACCTGCACCCAAATTAGAAAGAAGTGTTGATGCAACCATCCAAATCTAATGCAAACATGTGAGGCCATAAAATGTAAATTTACAAAATATAAAGAATTTTTTAGGGTCCTACTCTAGTCCAATTACAACCTATTTCAAATTAGATGTGCATGTGTACACTAAATTAGCTAAGTAATTTTGTTTCTAATTTATTGTAATATCAATCAGTAGCTGTACTTTCTATTTTTAGCATATCTCAACATTATAAATTTAGGATATTTTTTTATCTAATTTTGCTAATTAATTAGCATGCTATAGATATATTTATCACCTTTATAATTATTCATTTATATATTCTTAACCATATACTATATTGATACATCTCAACTTAGTGTTAAACATTTGGTGAACCTGACCTATGTGTCTTTGTATGTAAAACCCTAAACATGGATTAGGGTTTATTATTTTTCTGATTGCTATAATATTTTCAAATTATAAATTATTCATTTATAAGCAATGGAAAATGTTAACCAAAAAACTTGTTTTCAAATGGAAGATAAAGATGCATTAGTTACTCATTTTAATAACAACAAGGGATTAATAGATGCATTTTTTTATGTTAGAAGAGATGAAATTAGTAAGCATGATAAGGCTAAGAATTCCTCACCTAGTTATGGTGAATCCTTAGGTGGTAATTCAATCGATTATATACCAATAACCCTCCCCTTGGGCACATCACCACTTCATACTTCTAATGGGGTCATAGGATATGTTTTTACACATTTTTTGATAGAAACAAATCCCACTATTGCTAAATCTTACATGGGAAACACTAATATTTTAAACCATCAATTTTAATGCCTATATCTACTCAAACTATGGGTGCACCTCCTTTGGAAACTTTCCAATTTTAGAACCTTAAAGACCAAGAGGTGAAAGCTCTTGTCCAAACTATAAAACTTTTACAAACTAAGGTTACAAATATTGAACAAAATTCTATGAAATAACATTATGTTATTAATTCACAAGAGGTATTTCCTAAATCTCTCTAACCTGATATATCTTTGCACCCCTTACCAACTAGTTTTGTTAAAAATTAGTTCACATTTTATGATGGCAAGGGTGATCCTAAAAAACATCTTTGGTCATTCTATGCGGTATGTTTTGATTATGCCTCTAATGATAAACTTTTGACCAAAATATTTCCAAGGAGCCTCAAGGACTATGTTTTAAGGTGGTTCTATGATTTACCAATCCAATCAATAAACACATTCAAACCTTTTGAAAATTATTTTTTGGCACACTTCTATATCAATATTCTTGAAAAGTTTTCCTATGCCCAAATTGCAAACATAAAACAAGGAACCAATGAACCTATCAATGAATATGTCTTAAGGTACAAGATAATGTTGGCTAAAATGACAAATATAATGGTAGATAAATATATTCAAGACATATTCAACTAAATTTTGCTTTCCCCATTACATGAGTCCATTTTTTTCAAAAATTTCAAATGTTTGGATCACATATACCATATTATTCATGATCATGAAATGAGACTTATATCCTTGAACAAAAATAATTATGCAACAAACACATCAACTACATCAAATATCAAGTTTAATATCAAACCAAGTTATATGTTAAACTCACATAATCTAAAAAGGAAACAACTACTATGGTTAATGTAGTGTCACAACAACCTAATCGGCTTATCTTATCCAATGCACTAAGGAGACAATTTACACACTTCCCTGAGTCTATAGCTTCATTACTTCTAAATATTATGGAATGTAATCTCATATCTCTCCCTCATATTATAGAGGTTTATATGAGTTGACCTCTATCCAAAGGATATAATGTTAATGCTTATATTGACTGTCATCAAGGCCCAAGGCATTATACAAACCAGTGTTTTACCTTGAAGCATAAGATTCTAGACCTTATTGATAACTAAAAAATAACATTTGATGATCCTCTAAAGGAATAAATTTCATAACTTGGTGATCACCAGAATCAAAAGGTATTTAACAATCCCTTGCAAGACCATTCTAAAAAAGATCTAGAAGTACAAATGACATACAATGCACATCCTCCTCCATCACATTGTGGGCACCCATTAGATGAAATTATTGGTACTTATACACAACATACACCTATTATGATTTAGATACCTTCTATTACTTATGATGACAATGAGATTGTGGATGATAACTTAGATCTTCATTCCTCATTAATTTTGGCATACCTTGATCACCAACCTATACATAGTGTTATTATTGATAATGGTGCAAGAGATAACATTTACACCATGACATTACTTACGTACTTGGATTATAAACATAATGATTTATGTCCTTTGACTAAATAATTTAGATAATTTGATATGTTATTGGGATGACCCTAGATGCATACACTATATGCAGTACCTTTTACAATGCATGGATGTGTCAAATACATTCATGCCAAAAGGGTAATCATAATTTTTAGAATTCAATATGAACATCCACTTGAAAAAAATTAGTTTATACTAAGATAGTTAATTATAAAACCTATTAAGGTTAATCCTACACAAAAGGGTAAACAGCATGAACTCCCCTTTCTTAGGTGGTTAATACTTGAGAGACCATTGTATCAGAGACACACAGTGGATTTCACATAATCCTTATCTACTACGCACCATATTCAAATATTCAAGGAACCTAAACATGTTATTATTACTAATAATTCAAAGAAAACATATAGCATTCAATGATGGGTTCTACGAACCCCTAATCCTATTGTATTCTCATAACTAAAAAGTCCTATTTTACATATGTAGAGCATTACAGATCTTCCAATGCCAAATATTAAACATATACATGTTCCTTGGTAGTATCACTAGTTTATTGCATCAAGTTCATAGTGGGAGATACCTATAAAAATCCCATGTATGAGTTCATAATATTATATTTTCTTTTCAAATATTCTAAAAATACCCAAAAAAATTAAAAAATCTAAAAATATTTTCATCTTTTACATGTTCTATTAGCTCCTTGGCATCTACATTGTTATTTTCATGTTGGTAGATAACATATCATCTATTTTATATATACACATGATTCATGTATATTTTGAGTGTGATATAGGCATACCCATGCACATGATCTATGGACTTTAAGATGTTGGGCCTTCCATCTACTCAGGTCATTTGGACATTGTGGGCATCCACTTCTTTGATCATGATACATCTAGGTTATATCATTATATGACCTTCCTCCATTATCATGTTTGAGATTACATAATTAAACATTACTTTATCCATGCTTATATCTTTCACAATGTACTTGATATGTTATGTAAATAACATTTTTTGCTAACACATGTATCAATGGACTAGTATGATATGTTGATGTTAGTTACTTATGTTCCATGCTTTCCTTTTTTTAATTCCTTGAGTGTGTTCTTTATTTTATATTATCATGCATTATATTCCTTGTTCAAGAATTTGAATATGCTCCATTTATTATTGTCCCCGTGCCTATGTTTGCCTATTATGACATTTACATGTCATAGTTTGTTGTATGTTGACATTTAAATGTGTCATTTCTCACTTCATGGACATTTGACTAATTCATGTCCCTTCAATTATTAGGCATTTGAACATGAACCTTATTTTATATTTACTTAGAGAATTTTCTTTTGATTTAATTTTAATTTCTCTTGTGTGTGTGTGTGCTTGATTTCTTCTTGAGCTTTTACTGTTACTATCTAGATGTTTTCATGATTCACATCATAAAGCTTAGGACTTCATGTGACCACACACTATGTACATCATTGTTATATTTACCTATACATGTTACACATCTATGTTACATGATATATCCATAGATTATACATTTATCTTATCCTTTTAAGGTAAGGTTACTACCAATTTCTACTTCCCCTCATATCAAAAGGGGGGATATATCAGTGGGGGAATGTCATAGAGGCATGCTTTTCACACTTTCACAATTTTAGATTTAAGTGGGGGCATGACTTATACGATTATTCAATACTCAGTATTTTCATACTACAATTGAGGCATGTTATGGAAACATGTTCTCCACACTTATACCGATTCTTAGTTTCATATTTTAGTGGGGTCATGTCATGGGAACCTGTCTTCCACACTTGTTCAAAATTGACAAAAAATACACATTTATATGACTTAGATACACACTTGTGGAAAAAATTTATACATTGGTACCATTGTTATACCCAAATTTTAGCTTGAGACATATATGAGGTATATATCACATGCAAAAGAGCACCTTAAATTAAAATATCAAATCAACTTTTAGATTTCAAATGCTTCTACATATTTTAGCCTACACCAGGATGGACTTTTATGGATTGTTATTGAGCCAATACAATGTAATGGTTTGTTTTGTTTTGGCAAGGTTAAAGTTATCAAATCACTCAATATTACCAATTTTATTACATGGAGTGATCAAATTATCCACTAATACTAGATTTATAGTGTGAGTTGACTTGAATCACTCAAGCTCACTAGGTTATAAGTATGATTAGGTTGCATGGTTGAGCTAATATTAACTACCAAGTAATAACTCTACTTTTCTCCAAATTTGGGTGAAATTTTCCCTCCAATATTTATATATATTTACACTTGCAAGTTTTACTATTATCCTAGTCTTGACTCAAAATCTTCACAATAAAGCATCTTTTCCAATCAAATTTCCAAAAGACAAGATGGTTACATTGATACACATGTGTAATCCTAACCTTGCTCTTTTTATTTCAAAAATTTAAAATTATTTTAATTATAGATTATATGCATTGATTGTATATTGTAACATTCTCTTAGTTGTAGGTCAATAACTAGAAAATCACTCACGTAAGAGTCACGTAAAGACAAGGCTTTAAAGCAAAAATTTCATTATGAGATTGGGGGGGTGTAGATACTAAATTTGAATTATATATAACCTAAATATTGTATATGTATAATTAGAAAGTACTTCTCATGGATTTACCCTTCATTTATAAGACTTTCTCATTGTTAAAAGGTTCACATCCACTATCTCTTTTGCCTATTGCTTATCCCTTAATCTAAATATATGTTATTCTAATGACCAGAACTTATATACTATTGAAAATTATACAAAACTACTTATCATCATCTTCTATAAGTTTTGGACTTGTACGTATTTTTCAACTTCTTGGACACTTGCATCCTAGAAGGATGCCTACATCGACACTAGTGTCATGTGCCCTAATTTTATTAAATTTTCAAATGAAACATATTCATATGGTTAGCCTAAGTGATTTAATGTGAGATATTTACAAAATTGATTGGTATATATACAATATCAATCCTCATTCATTTTTCACCTAGCATAGACTTAATAAATCATAAGGCAACTTACCAAAAACACTCAATCAAGCATTCAAGTGAGCAAAATCTTCACCATTACTTCCTATTCAAATTCTAGTCATAAGGATAGCCTAGCTACAAGTATAAAGTATTGAAGTAATACTCCATGATCCATATTTTTCATGTTATAATATAATTCACTCTATGTACTTGCTTATCACACATTGCATATCGATACACACATAATCAGACATGTAGGGGATAACTACATAAGTATGAGGCCCTCTTCAAGATATTGGATATATAGGCAACACCCATTGAAAAATGGGTCCTTGTGGTAGATCTAAACCATGTGCCTACTTACCCATTTTTTTTCACAGTCACCCCATGGGTGAGGAATCTAGGGTTTAATCATTTGACAAAGAGTGACAACCTGTGCATGAGATCTAAACACACTAGAGTAAAGGTGATAAGAAATGCATAAGGCTCCAAATGGTTGCACTTGTATCTAGTTGATATTCCATATTAGACACTTGTGTCAAAATCAAATAGTATCATTGATGCAACCATCTAGATATGATGCAAGTGTTTGAGGCCCCAAAATGAAAATTTATTGAATCTAACAATTGTTCCAAGATCATGTTTCAATCCACTCCAGCCTATTTTAGCCCAGATCTACATATGCATAGTAAACTAGTTAAGCACTCTTATTTATAATTTTATTTTAATATCAATCAATAGCTATAATTTCTATTTTTAGTATATCTTAATATTATAAATTTAACATATTGTTTATATAAGTTTAAAAATTGATTGGCCTATTATAGATTTATTTATCACCCTTATGCTTATTTATTTCTATATTCTTAACCCTATAATATATTGATACATCTAAATTTAGGGCTACACATTTTACAACTCAAGAGATTGATTAATTATTAAAATTAGGACTTGATCATTCTCAATTCTACATTGGATCGAAATCTCCAAATGATTTAGTAGAGGGACATGGTTCTCCATTATCAGTTAGAGATTACAAGGAAATTTTGTTTCATTTATAAACAAATGTACTCTTCCCTTTCTCTTTTTTAATTTTAAAATTTAAAATTTTAAAAAATGACTACTTTATGAGTTTTTTCAAGGTTTTCTACATTTGAGTGCCTTGCATAATTAAAGTTTATGCTCAAAGATAAAGTGTATTGTGCACACTCAGGTTCAACTCTTTCTCTTATATTCTAGTAATTTAATTTTAAAATAAAGTGGGGAAAAATGTAGACACATAAATTTGGTCATAGGTACTTGAAAATGCTAATTATTGACACATTACAAACCACATGACTTGCACACAAACACATGATTGTTATTTGACATTCCATTAAGTCATTCATCTATATGCAGGCTTGACCCTTTGTTTGCCATTATCATTACACAAAGCCTTTCAATGATAAATGCTCAAGCTATCTAAAATCATTGTTAGACTATCTCCAAATTTGAACACATGTTCCTAACCTTTTTGGACAAGTCCATGCTAGGTGGATAGGCACATAGTGCACCACTATCCACTTAGGTTGGCCATGTTACATACTAAATAATGATTATTTTACACATTTAAAATCAAAATTTTGGGTCTTATCACATGTTTCATAATGTTAGTTAAGGAAAATTATCTAAATATTCACCTATAAATACATGTCAAGACTTACTCATTAAACACACTTGCTATTAACTTGGTACAAGCATACTACTTTTGCACATTGCAAAAATATGCCTTATTTTCCCCAAACTTTGAATCATTTCATAGGAGAAACCATAAGCCAAGTCAAGATTCCTCTAAGCAATTCAAGAGCTATCATTGTAAAATTTCAAATTCATCATCTAGTTGCATACACATAGTCAAAGGAACATAATTACATTCACTCTAAATGGGAGAGTGGGATTGATTTCCCTCCTTGGAGTATTATATACACAAATAATAGTCAATCATCAAGGGGGTGATTGAGATCAACTTATGTCATTACACTCCCCTCTATTTCTTGAAGGTTTTTAAGATATCAAAGTACCCTAAGGGTTTAAAAGATAAAAGAATAAAAATAATGATTTATAACCATACGTGCAATATATCAAATTTCTCATCATCCATAGGCATAATAAGCACAATGATCAATTTTTATGCATAATAAACTGAGAAAGTCCATAATAAATGGACTTGGGTGCACTTTTTTACTATCCAAAAATATATTTTTATTTAACTTTTGACTTGTCACTTACATAATTATGATTTCTTTTTCTTTTCCTATCTACCACCTATCATAGTCAAATGAGACAAGTTTATGGTCAATAGTTTGGAGTGCATTGTATTGTTTTCAAATTACAATGAACTTATATATATTCTATTTTTTATTTTGTGCCTAATACTAAGCCCAAAAAATCATATCTTCTTCTAATTTTCATAGTCGAACATTCATATCAGTCAACAAAGATATTTGTGCAAGCTAAATATATCTCTTCTTAGTGCTTTTCCAAAATAACAATTTTCCATATTTAATAATTTATCAAAATTAAAATAGTTAATTATTGTATATCTTTAACATTATGATATTTCTAGTTTTACACCTATATAATAATTATTAATAGACTTATTATTTTACCATAAATAGGGTAAAACACTTGTGAAGAAATTTTCATAGAAGCTATTAAAGAGAGAAAAAATTATCTTTACTAGTTGAAGCTTACTAAGGATTCAAGCTTTGGAGTGCCTGAGGTTCTTCCTCTACTATTTATTCTACCTATCTTCCTAAAAATTAAGTTTTGAGAGTGATTTGGATTCCTCTCAAATACTTTCATTGATCTTATCAAGAAATCCTGCTTTGATACCATATTAAAAATAATATATTTTTTTTTTGTATTCAACATACCCCATGGATCTTCAACATAGACACCATTCATATAAATTGTTAAAATGATATAAAGAGAGATTCACCAATAAATGCACATTATATTAACTATGTGTAATATACAATGAATGTGTGAAACAAACAATAGTTGCAGTATAACAAGACTCTCTAAGAGACTACATATCCACTAACTTGGGAGATAACTCTAAGCTTTGTTTAATTCCATAAGAACACAAAGGGTTATTATAAATTAAAATTAATATGTGAGTGAGAGATTATTATTGGTGAAGTAAAATGTGGGATTATTCCTAAAGTTACACCTAACCCTTCTCACACATGTGAGGATAACTACCATATTAATTATATATTTAATAATTATGTGCAGATAATAAATCACACCTTGGTAACACATCTAACTAAGGTGGAATTCATATCAAGTGTGATTATGACACACTCAAACATAAACATAATGCATTAGAATCATAGTAAATTTTGTAAATAAATGCATTAATTTAAAACATAATATCCAAGACCTCATTGATAACAACCAAATTCAAATAGAGGGTGTCAATAATAATTTAAATGAATTAGTGGATCCATATAAAAAATAATTCAAAATATTTACCAATCCTATTCAAAACCATGCCACTAAACCCAAAGATCAAGGAAATGTTTATATGATACATCAAAGAGAACCACCACAAGATTTTAAATCCCATCCAATTGATGGATTCATAGGTGTGGTTACTACAACAAAGAAAGAGCCTCCTTAAATGATATTTCATGATCATGATATTCCATATGATAACTTTAACAATGGGAAATTACTTATATGAGCTTTGATATGTGAGTGTCCACGTAAAATAATAAAATTTATGATTTATAATGATTCAATTATAATGTATGCATGGAAAAAGATACCAATAACCTTGGCCTTTATCAATGAATTTAATAGGTACTATCAATATTATGTTGGGATATGATGGGATCATTAACTATTTTGATGCATTATTTTATCTATCATAATGGGTCCTAAGACCATCATAGTTTAGTTTCATCTGCTATCAGATAATGGGTCATATGATATTCTTCATTGAAGACCATGGCTCAATCAAATTCAATAAATTACATAAATGTTACATCGATGATTTTTTTTCATGATGACAAAGTGATTATTATTTTTAGAGATATTTACTATCCCTTAGCATAAGTTCAAAATGATGTTTTTCATATAGAGTTACCAAATAAATCTAGAATCATATGAAGTTAAACAAGTGAGCCTAAATTTAAAGAATATATTATCCCACCTATAAGGGTGTATTTATCATAACCCTCCTATACCTATATAAATAACAACACCTATAAATGATCCAATTTTTGGAGCTAGAATTCAGATAAGAGAATACACTATTATACAAGAAAGTAAAACATATAATATGGGTGGTTATAATGATGATGAATATAATGTTGATGATTACACTAATTATATCAATGATAATTACAATGGATCAATATTTCTTAGACTCATAGGGACATAGACATCTAAATCTCACTCTTGATGATGCAATTTATTCCCATTATATAGAGTCTGATGTTGATTATATGATTGGTTAGCACTTTACCCTATTTTTGATAAAATAAACAAATGTTTATTTTATTAAATAGGTGTAAGACTAGAAATATTAGAACACTAAAGATATACAATACTCAACTACTATAATTCTAGTAAATTACTAAATATGAAAAGCTTCTTTTTGGGAAATTAATAGGAATACATATACTTAGCTCACACACATATACTTGTTGACTAGTATGACTGTTTAACTAATAAAATCATAAAAAGAGGCGACTTTTTAGGCTCAGTATCAAACACAAATTTTTAAAAAAAAAATCTAAATAGGTCTACTATAAGTGGGCAATAACATAATGCACTCTAATCCATTGACTACAAACTTATCCCAATTGACTATGAAAAATTGTAGACAAAAATAAAAAGATAAATAAGAAATCTATAAATGACATATTAGAGGTAAAATAAGAAGATATATCTCGATAGGTTCCCTATAGGTGGATAAAGGTGTAGTGCACTTGAGTTTGTTGATTGTGGACTTGTCTTGACTGATTGTAACATATAATTGATTATTTCACCACTTTCACATGCATGAATTAGGGTTATGGATGTGTTTTTAGATCTATAATATTGTGCAATATCACTAAAATGATCAAATCATAGTTTCTTGCACACAAACCAAATTGAAATCAAATCTGGGGGGGATCAAATGAAAGGAATTGAGTTGGACTAACCTTGGTCAATCTATTTTGAAATATCAAAGACTACACTAAATTGTAAATACTTTGAAGAGGGATCAAAATCAAATGTCTTTCGCCCACTTAACATGTGTGTGTGGAATGGTAAATTAAATTCTAGATGATCTTGCTCATATTTTATAATTGAAAAAAGTATGTAGATGAAGATTTAATTTTTAATATTGATTTAACAAGCCTATAGAGAGAACATAAAAATATTTGAATAACATTTGGATGTGAGGAGAACCATCCTTAATGATTTAGAGAAGCCTTAAATTTATAGATGTGTTGATTTTTTATTTGAGACCTATTAGCATGCAAAAACTAACCCAAGATAAGATCCAATGGAAAAAATAAATAATAAAATGAAATGTGATTCAAAATAAGATCTAAAAATTACACATGGATAAGTTCATGCTAAATGGATAGGGCCATAATCCGGTCCTATCTAATTACCATGGACTTGTATAAAAGGACAAAGGACCAAAACTAAGGATCTCCATGACAAAATGGCAAGATAAATGGATAATAGACAAGCTCACAAAGTAGAATAAATAAAAAATAAATTAAAACATGGTAATAGATGACTTATTCACAATTAATAGTCTACACATACAAGGTTGAAATAAATGACATAAAGGATAAGCTTGTACCAAGTTTGAGTGTCTATCATGTTCTTCTCCATTTTATATCCTTCTCAAGTGGTTAGATCCCACATTCTCTTTTCTAAGTTTAATATTGATCTTGAACTATAATTCTTGGAATATCATTAGCCACCTAGAGATCCTTCTACCCAGCATAGGTTTGTTAACCAAGTACTACAAGGCCTAATGATCAATAAAGAACTCAAAGGGTGTTACAAGAAGATAATGCCTAAACTTACGTAGTGCAAACACCATTTCTAGCGCTTCTCATTCTATAGTAGTATAATTTTTCTCTATAGCTGAAATTTTTATACTTTTGAAATGAATAGAATGGTCTAGTACACCATCTCCTAGCTGCACTAACACAATGCTCACCGCAATACTTAAGGCATCTACATGAACATGAAATGGCTTAGTCTAGTCGGTAAAGACCAATATGGGAGTTGTAAGTAACCTTTTCTTTAGTTCAAAAAATGTTTATGACACTCTTGTGTCCATTCAAACCTCATATCCTTGTATAGTAATTTCTCTAAGGGCATAAATATAATTGTGTAGCTTTTGATAAACTTTATGTAGTACCCTGTATGACCCAAAAATGCTTGCACTTTTGTAGAACTATTTGAAGGTGGAATTATTACTATGACTATGATTTTAGCTTATCAACCAAAATTCCTTTAATACAAACTACATGGCCCAAAAAAAATTGAATGGTGTGAAAAATAAGCATTTTTCAAATTTAATGCAATTCCCAGAGCTCTACAATGCTCTAACATTAATCACAATTTGGACAAGTGATCTTTAAACAAATAAATATAGCCCAATCATCTAAATAAACTTCTAATAAATCATGAATAGAATACTTGAAAGTAGTAAACCATAGCCTTAGAAAATACATCTGCAACATTATTTAGACCAAATGGCATTACCTTATACACAAAAGATTCCTATTCAGTTGTAAATGTTGTCTTGGCCTAATCCTGCTCTATGATGGGAATTTGATTATAGCCACTAAATCCATCTATAAATGAATTACTTCATATATTACAACTAATTCTAGAACCTCATCAATGAAAGGTATCAGAAAGAGGTCATTGATGTAGGAATGATTCAGTACACTATAATCTCCACATACCCTGACCTTGCCTGTTAAACAACCATATGACTAACCCAATCTACCTTTTTGACTAGATAAATGATACCTACTTATTGCATGAAATCCATCTCAACCTTCACATTTAACTTCATGTTGGGATTAAATCTATATGGGAACTTTTTGATAGGTCATGCACACTCTTTAAGCTCAATGTGCATCTCCCCCAATGATGGATTTAACCCTTTCACCTCTATGAACTTAGTGTGAAAAACATCTTAATAGTCCCTCAATACATATAACCCTTTTGAAATTTTATTATGAGTCTAGTAATATCCCAAAGTGACATGCTTTGGTATAAACTTTGTTCTAATGTTCTCAATAATTTTTTTAATGGATCCTAGTATATCCTATTAGATTCAATAGGAATGGATTCTTGTAGAGTTCTATGTCCTCCCTATTTTGGAATATTAAATTTCATAGATTCTCTTCCTTAGGTTGTTCTATAACTTGAAATTTTAGTGGCTCAACTTTTTTTTCCAGTTTGAAGAAGCCATTTAAGTCTAGATCCTTAGCACTATCACTGGACTCTATCAACTCATTTTGAATCATATTAAAAGGTTGTATAAGAAACTGGTCCTTTTTATTAACCTTATAATGTTGTATAGCTACATTTAAATTGAAAGTTGTTTCTTGTGTGATGATGAGTCTATCATAATACTAAGGTCTTTCACTCACCCATGACATAGAAACATTATCATTTTTTGTAAATCATTATGTACTATAGGATTTTCATCTTTAAAAACAAACATTTGAATAGATTATTGTTGAATTTGGGCCTAATTCTTAGTTTTTCACTTGCATTCTTGATGCATATAACATGAAGTAAGAAGTGGTGTTAAAGTGTATCTAAAAACATCCATCACCTTGTGCAGACCATATGTCTATGCAACTATTTACATACAACTCCAGATACTGTCCTTCTTGAAAAAATGGCTAGTATTTCTTAACAATGATTGGTCTCTAAAAACATACTCATAATAATTCACAAGCCTCATCCCAAGATAATTTATTTTTCCCATGAACTACCCACCAGGTAGTAGTTACCTTCAAAACATAATTGAGTGCACTTATGCTTTGATCCATATTAGGTACATGATGTTCTAATCAAAAAATAAATTGATTGAGATCCTTAGTTAGGAAGTATTATGTTAGTTGTAATTTAGTGGTGAATACCATTCACATAGGATGCACCTCATGATCTCCCAGGACCCAATTCAACATATGTGTATCCAAGTCTCCACTTATTAAGGATGCTACTTCCTAAGGTAAACTACATTTTGGAGTAGATTATGTGTAATACATAGCTGTTGCACCCATATTATATAGGAAATATACCTCATATCAAATTAGTGATTACACATTCGATGACCTACATTATTTAACCTAAAAATGGTGTGTGGGTAACTTTGTTATAACTAGTCTATACATGAAACCTAGCTATGACTATACTTGACATTCTAGTTGAGGATTGAAGAATTGATATTTTGCAACTTGCAGAGCATTTTATTTGTTATTTATATTCACCTTGAACCAACTATTATCCTAAAACACAAGGTGACTCTGATTATCCAAGAATAACATATGGCTTATGCTTAGACTTATTCAAGGGTATCATAATTATCTTATCTCCTTGGTGCACCTACAATTGTTTTTCCATTGTATTGATAATCATTTGACCATCATAAACCAATTTCTTACCAATCAAATCAAGATAATGGGTCTCTTCTATTTTCATGTCAATCACCTCAAAATATCCTCATAACCTTAAGTCAACAACCTTGATTTCTACATCTTTAAGCCATCCAATTGATTCTACTCTTCCACAATCTATGAGAATGAGAGTAATCAGACTATAGCTAGGCATTGGTCGACTAATAGCCTCCCATTTAGATATGGTTATCATATTTACTATAGTTTGAAATTCAAATACAACATTAGGTATCTCGTACTCTACTATTTCAATATCCATTAAAGATTCAACATCTTAGGGCTTTTTAATTTTTACATACCATATAACCTTGTTGGTATGTTCCCTCATTGTGCACACTCAAGAAACTTATGCAGAAGATTTGTAATTTTATGTGAAATATATTCATTTTACAGGGTGATGAAGAGTTTCAATAAATATGGTAATGCAGTCACTACTCCTTCCTATCACATTATGTGCACAATTTATCCATACATTTGTGCATCAATAGCTGTAGCATCCCCTTCTAATGCATTTTATTATTGTATGTTTTATAGAAATTATGTTACTTGATACATCAAACCTTTTTATATTATAAGGTTAGGATACTTATCATGTTAAACCTTCCTGATTATTTTACATGGTAGCATCTCTAACAGTGTAAATCCTTGTTATGTGTATTGTTTCCTTGTCACTTCTTACATGAACACATTCTCTCTAGGTTTTAATTTATCATATTTACATTGTGTATAAGTTTTTCTTTCCTCTATTTATATAAAAATGGATAATATTCAGTATGATGTTGTGTTACAATTCTAAAATATAAGAAATACATTTGCCTTTGAGAGTTAGTCAGTATTTTTTGTGCGAAGTGGTAATACTCACCACATAGACAACATTGAATCAGTTCATGCACTTGTTGGTTGTCATTATTTTGACCTCCCTAGTATCCACCACAGTATCTTCTCTTATATCCTCATTTTTTTTGAAAAACCCAACCTTATGATTTTTTCCCTTCAAATCCTCCTAACTGTTATTTCTATGCATCATATCCACCATATTGCCTCTGAGGTGACATTGAAGCCCAATTTTATTGTTAATGTTGAGAACTCACAATTTTATATGAGGAATAATATCAATATTATAGAGATAATGATGTCGATATAGATAGACCTTGGTGTTTATATTGAGGTGATAAAGGCATCCACCCAAGACCACCTTGTGTTGCATTAACCATTTCCGACTTCGGTCTTAGAATTCCCTATTTTGAAGTAGGTATATATTATACTACGACTACAAAGACATTTTTGGTAATATCTTCCTTTAGTTCTTTTAGATCATGACAAATTTTCTTATCATTATTATTCAACTTAAAACAATTGCATCTATGATTTTTGAATATACTATTGTAGTAAATGGCACTTTAATGTTGCATGTCCTAGTACTTTGCATATGACATAGAATTTAGTTTTGATTTTAAGAAAATCATTCATATGATGTCCTTCATTACCACAATTCATACACCATAGACC
This sequence comes from Torreya grandis, assembly GCA_037957365.1. Lineage (NCBI taxonomy): Eukaryota > Viridiplantae > Streptophyta > Pinopsida > Cupressales > Taxaceae > Torreya > Torreya grandis. The sequence continues at coordinate 1,082,894 of JARHVA010000284.1, read as the reverse complement.
TAACTTGGGATTATTTTTCTCATGAATCTCATCCATATTGCTAAGAAAATCATCTATTTTCATCTCAATTTTACAGCTAGCTAATGGAGCATCTCCATAATCTTCAATTTATTCTACCAAGAGCACAACTACTCAAGTATCATTCATAGTCATAAATTATGACTACATAATGGAAAATCTAATTATTGATATAAATTATTCTACAAACCAAGTATCCTTATATTTTTCTTCCATGATAAAATAAATCTTGTTCATTATGTCTAAAAATCTGTGATCATATTCTAATGCAAAGCATCAACAACACACTTAACATGTACATATGTTAAGAGTTTAAATTGATAATTTTGGTAATGTGTAGGTGTTAGGGGTCCAATAGGGTCCTAATAAGTATGTTTTCATCCTTATAAGTCATTAGATAGTATGTTTTTATCCATTTTGGAGTTTCCCTCCAAAATCAAGATTTGAATATTGAAACAGTGTAACTTGGCTTTAGAGTGAAATTGTGGGCTATTTGAGTAATTTAATAGTTGAATAATGTTATTTAATTCATAATTTGTCCTATAGTTGTCTTATAGGTGTTTTAAATTGATGTAGAGGGTACACAAAAACTTATTTCACTTAACCTTGTTATAAGATGCACTTCCTTGACAATGCTTATTGGTTCATTGAGCATTCAATGCTGTAAGGGTTAATTTATGGTTTGTAATAAATTATAGTATTTCTTAGGATAAAATTAGTCTAGATTATCTTCTTTACCAACACATAACTTCCTTGAAATAATAATTCACCTCCTACTCAACTCTGCCTACTCAAAAACATAGTCTTACTATTTTTTAAGGCATAATTACATAGTACAGAGCAGTACAATCACATATTAGAAAAAAAACAATTTATTAAAATACCCTTTATATTAATCTATCTATCCACAAAGTTTCAAACTCTAAGTATTCCTTTATACCACTTTAATATCCTCTTTTAACTCCATGTTTAGGCCTATTAGGCTTATCAACCTTATTTCCGCACACAGTCCCCTGTTATAGTACAAATATGTATACATTCACCCTAAAAAATCTAAAATATATTATTCAATATCACTGTGCACCTAATAGCATAATTTTGGCTATTTGTATTGGTGGAAACAATTTTAATTTACACTTTTACCAAAAAACCCTAGAAATAGGGTTTGTCAAAGTCTGCTCTATTTAAGAAGGTGTAAAATAACGTTTAACACTTATAAAAAGGTTTCAAACGCTATAAATGATTTAATAGGGTATTTATTTACTCTTTTCACCTTTCTTGTTAAGATTGACCCCTCTTTTGATGCTTCTAATAGTTAGTTCTCTTAAATCTTAGTTTGACTATGTACTAAAATACCATAATCTACATGCCTTTACCCAGGGTTTCTTACTCAAGAGTGTTGAAAATCCTTAATCCAAATCCAATAAAATAATTACCACTATAAGGTAATCATTTTCAACATATTCAATCAATATCTAGAAACTTCTCAATCATTTTTACCTTAGTGGACATCTGTACAGATTTGTAAGGTAGAGAACACAAGAATATATAGGGCTCTGTGAAAATCTTGATTCATAAACTAATGAATATGAATTATAAAATGAAATGAATAATTTAAATAATAATAATTTCTCCTTTAAATAAGTTACAAATGTGAGCATGAGTTCTTGAACATGTTTGTGTCAATCATTTCATCAAATACAGTCATAAGTAAGAGAGAACAAGCAAGCATGAGCAAGAGAGAGATGAATAAATGAGGAGCCAACATAAGAAAGAATAAAAAAGGCATATGTGTTTCAAATATGCCTTAGAATCCAAGTGGACTTACACTTTGAAGAGGGATGTTGCAAGGAACCTAAAATTTAGATCAATTATAACTTTCATGGGAAAACTTTTCTTGCTCCTCGATAGTATGATGCAAGAGCATTACTACCCTTTTGTAAATATTTTTCAATTTCACATGTTAGATTATTTTGTAAGTCATGTTGGTCTATAGGATTCAATATTAGTTTCTAAATCTTTGTTGGATTTGAATTAGGCTCACATAAGCCTTTTCCTACCAAAATCCTTTGTTTGAATTTTTAAATTTACAAGTTGAGTTTAGAGACTACAATCTTGTTTTAAGAAGTATAAATATTTTTGTTGTAGGTTAGGTTTTAAATAAATGGTAAAAAGTGTCTAAATACTCACATGACTCACATAATGAGTCATTTTGGTGAGTAGGTTAGTAGTTAGGCAATGTACTAGAAGGAGTTACATAGGTAGTTACATCAGTTTTGACAATAAAAACAAGTAATTATTTTATTGAGAGTCATTAAATGTAAGAGAGGATGGGGTGGAATTAAAACATGTAAAGAAGACAATACCCAAAGGAATGATTTTTTTTTCCTTTTTGAAGATATTTATATAGTAGACCCTATTTTTGTTAATATTTTGCCTACCAAGACTGTATTTACATTAAATACAAACAAGTTTCTAAGCAAAATTTATGTTGTTACTCTTGTATACTAATAATAAAGTTGTTAAAATTTTCTAAACTATTAATAATCATCTATTTGAGTGGTAAAACATTTATTTCAAGGTAGTTCTTTGTTACTGTGTTCATAGTCAAGTCAATGCTTGTAGAACATCAATAAAGGATGGTTAGAGGTGGAAAGCACATTCAAAGTAAGTTATATAAACCTTTGTGTTTGAGGTAATAAGGTAATTATTCCCTTATGATGAAATAAGTAGTTATTAATATGGTTTTTAAGTCTTTGAGGAGATTCAAACTATAGACTATATCACACCCTATTTTGGGAGTAACAAATAAGGTTAATTGTATTTGATGGAATGATTGACATAAACATGTTTAATAAATCATGATCATATTTGTAACTTCTTGAAAGCAACATATATTTTTATTTTAAGTCTTTCTTTCAGTTGCTAATTCATATTCATTAGTTTATGAATCAAGATTGTCATAGAGCCCTATATATTCCTATGTTCTCTACCGTATAAATTTGTATAGATGTCCACTAAGGTAAAGATGCTTGAGACGTCGCTAGATATTACTTGAATACATTGATAAAGATCTAAGTTTAGTGCTCAATAGGTGATTAGATGTGGATTAAGTAGTTTCAAAATTATTGAGTAAGAAACCCTAGGTAAAGGCCTATAGATTATGGTATTTTGGTACACAATCAAACTAATAGTTAAGAGAAATGACTATTAGAAGCATCAAAATAGGGGTCAATCTTAAGAAAAAAAGTGAACAAAATAAATAAAGACCCTATTCAATCATATATAGGGTTTTAAACCTTTTAATAAGTGTTAAACCTCATTTTACACCTTCTCAGACTGATCAGACTTTGACAAAACTTATTTTTAGGGTTTCTTGAGAAAAGTGTAAATTAAAATTGTTTCCATAAGTAAAAACAACCCAAATTGTGATATTAGGTACACAATGATATTTAATAATATATTTTTGAGTTTTTAGGGTGAATGTGTACGTATCCATACTATAATAGGGGACTATATATGAAAATAGGGTTGACAAGCCTAATAGGCCTAAATAGGGAGCTAAAAAAGGATAATCAAGTGGTATAAAAGGAGATTTAGGGTTTGAAACTTTGTGGATAAATAGAGTAAGATAAAGGGTATTTCAATAAATTATTGGTTTTCTAATATGTGATTATGGTACTCCGTACTATGAAATTATGCCTTAAAAAAGGCTAGTATGACTGTGTTTTTGAGTAGGTAGAGTTGAGTAGGAGGTGAATTATTGTTTTAAAGAAGTTATGTGTTGGGAAAGGAGATCATCTAGACTATTTCAATCTTGAGAAAAACTATAATGTCTTAGAAACCATCAGTTAACCCTTAAAGCATTGAATGTTCACTGAACCAATAAACATTTTCAAGGAAGTGTATCTTGGAACAATGTTAAGTGAAATAAGTTGTGTGTACCCTATGCATCAATAATGTACAAGGCATGGTCATGAACAATAAAATAAGAATTTTGAGTTATAACTACCATATGCATAGCATTGGAAATAATATAAAGTTATTTATATGATTTATAAATGAAAATGCATGTTGAGAGGGGGAAAGTTTTATAATGTGTGTAGAAGCTTGAAGAGAGGTGAAGAGTTTCAAAGGTAGAACCAGATTTATACAATTATGCGTATTTGACAAATAAATTATGTATCCATCAGATTATATGTTGAAAATATTGAATGAAGAATAGTGTTTAATAAACCATCATGGAATTCAATGATTATGATCCAAGTAAGTTATATTTATTTATTGTGTATGCTTCTTGAAAACTACCATGATCAATATTCATCAAAAATAGAGTGTCAACTAACAACTAGTATGTCTAAAGACAATTCTATGTCATTCAATCCTACATATTAAACCAGACTATGTAATTAAAATATTGATGAGGAATCTAGAAATTTGGAAGTATAATCATATGGAGAGTATGGAATTGATAAACCATTTGAGTAGGGTTAGAATTCCAAGAAAGACCTTTATACATAGTCACCTTGAAATACGATCTTTAAACAACAAAGAAGGAAGGTGACAGAGTTGATATCTTGATTGTTTAGTAAGTGTTTAGAAGCATAGGAGTGTATTAAAGAAGTATACTTATTGAGCCATATTTTAATGTCAAGATTATATCTAGCTAATAAGAGTTAATTCAAACTGTCACTATATTGTGCCAAGTCCTTAAGTACTAACCCATATTCATGTATTAGTGTATGCAGAAGTCTTTTATTATTTGATCAAGCATAAACATACATTGCATAATGCATAGAGTATTGGGGCAGACCCTAAACAAAAATTTGTTTCAATTTAAGTGTCAAAAAAAACTTTATAATAAATTTATATACCCTCAACCTATTGCACAATCCTTGAAAAGCACACAAATTCTTATACTTTTATATATGTGAGACATATAGTGATTATTTATGGCCAAGTAAGCTTTGGAGGAGTTAAGATAAGTGTAAACAAACCTTATGTAGGTCTTAGTTGTGTTTGAAATTATATTAAGTGCAAATTTGACCTTTTAGTAAGCTCTTGGGCACCCTCTGGACTGTGTAACCCCAAACTAGGGTTTAAAATTATAAATTGGTATAAATCAAATTTCCTCTAGTGAAATTAGTTGAAACTTGGTAGTTTGATGTTATTTTATAGGACCTACACGATTATGGTATTTTTGAGTTGGTTTGATACCTAGATGAGACCTAATTGGTCATAACAGGTGAAAGTTAAGTGATTTGCTTTGAGAATTGGGTTATGGAATTGTGTGTGGAGTTGAATTAGGGTAATGAGTACTTGAAATTATCTTAAGTTGGTCATGAAACCTTATAATGCATTTTAGACAATAAAGTTTAGTCAAAATTAGGGATGCAAGAGATTAGTCTTCAAGAAGGAAGGTGAGATTGTTTTGAGAGTTATAACCCTGAGTTTGTGTTAGTTGTTCACATATGTATGAGATTACAAAGATGTAGTTTTATGGTCATTGGAACCCTTAAGAGAAGATTATAACCCTATTTTAGGCTATTATGCCTATGAGTCCATATGAGAGAGAGAATTTGAACCATGATATAAGAGTGTGATGTTGAGAATGGACTATGAAATGATAATGATGGTGACATAAGTTGTGAGGACCGAGCTAGATGAAGGGATGATATGTTTTCAAGTCCAAGAAGATTACTATGCATGACTAAAAGGTTTAAGATCCCATTGAAAACTCATTAGTGAAGAATAAGGTCAAATACAAGTCAAGAAGAGACAATCAAAATTAGACAGAGTAAAGGAGAGTAAAGAGATCAGAGACCAAGAAGTACAAGGTAAAAGGTAATCATATATTTGTATCTACATAAATTAGTCTAATTTCTTTTGCATCATATTCCCTTGCTAATTCTCCACTTCATTATCAAATATGCTTAAGATTTTGAATGGTCTAACTCAAACACTTCATCTTAAATTCTATGATTAATTTATCCTTAACATGTTAAAGACCTTGGAAATTAACATCCACTTTACAAATGAACTCCAAAGCTTGACTTGTTAAGGTTCCTATGAGTTTGCACCTCTTCACATCTTCATCAGTCATTCCCTTCACCTACCATTTAATATCACAAGTTAATAAAGAAATTTTAGGGTCAAAATACCCATCATATGGAGTTAAATAAAAAAAATCCTATGTTGAATCCCATGCTTGGCACCCTTATAAGTGATACTAGGGCTTCTGTGCATTAAATTTTATAGGTGTATTGAAACTATTTTTGAAAGTGAATCTAGAATATTATAACCTCTTCTTGTCTATTAATTTCTTAATTTATGAGCTAAGTTTAGAAAATTTATGTATAAATTATTCAAACCAATTTCTATATGTCCCTTTCTCAACACTTTATTTTCTTTTCTCTGATGAAAAAGTTGGCTCGAGGGATGTGTACTCATGAAATGAATGATTTATGTCTTAAAATTCTTCTATCTGTGATCTTGAACCTGTGATACTTCTATGGTTGTGCATAAATTCCTCTAGATGATGCTCTTTCCCTAGTCCAAACAACATCCTTCCTTGTAACTATGATTTACCCTATCTTCTAAGTGCTCTACTACCAAGCTACTTTCCTCTCTCTCCTCACTATATTACATAACCTCTTTATCCCAATTTGTGTCTTCTTTTTCAATCCCTTCTATTCATTGCTCTATATAATGTTCACATTCTCCAATTTTTGTAACTTATGTAACCTTTCTTTAGGCTCCTCTCTCTTGTCATTCTTTATTTTACTCTTACTCCTATTCGTAGTTAACTAAATATTATCCAATTTATTCTATCTTCTTTGTTTTTGTATCTCTCTTTCCAATCCCAATTATTTTTTCTCACTCTACTTATTTGTGTTCTCCATTTTCTGGGTTTCCTATGCTTAAATTTACATCATTCACTCCTACATTGCATACACCCCATAACACCCAAAGTAAATACTTTGTGTTAGTATGGGTAGGCACCATGGCATTTTCAAAAACCAACATCTTGATCAAAATAGGTAGTCATTGAAGGAACTACCATCAGATTCCTCTCATAAATAAGTCTTACATAGCTTCAAAATCCAATTATCCTTTTATAATTTTTTTTAATGTAATTGTAAATGGCAGTCTTGGTCCAATGATCTATTGCACAAGTCTAGTTAATATCTAGAGCTTACAATGTGTCTATCTTTTATTCCATACAAACTATAAATTTCATCCTTCTTGGACAAAAATAGTAATACTCCAATCTAGATAACCATAAAGTAAATAATCTAGGTAACTCACATTAAAAAAATCATAAATTTCTCCATATATATACTTATAAATAACTTATTTCACAGTCTTTCCAATTATTTTTGCTTCTTCTTCTACAAAATTATGGATTATTTCATCTAACCATCTCTCCAAATCTCTTTGCCCTAGTAGTCATCTCAACATATTTTAACCAAAGATTCCATGCTCATTGCACCATTGTTAGCAGAGGTTCCTGGAAAGCTTATCAGAACATGTTAATATAGGGATAACAATGTGATAAATGACAAAATAATACAATAAACTATATTTTAGATTTAACTTATCCATTAATTAAATAAAATATAAATGGAGATACAAAAAATGAAGTCTTATTAGATAAATAACATTTGATAGAATCCACATGACTAATAAATTTAAAAAATAGAGCATCATTGTGCACAGAACAACCATAAAAGACATATAAGGGAAACCATTTTAGAACTATATATTAATCTCTATCACATCAAAACCATTTCATAATACAACTAAGTAATATATAAATTTTTTTACAAAGTGCTACCACTTCATATTCCAACATTTGGCTACATTCAAAGGAAAGAATTTTCACATTCTATAGATTATTCCTATTTTTTTAACGAACTGAATACATAAAAAGAGATATATAAAAGACAAAATTAGTGTGAGTCACACACGTGTCCACTAGTTACATTATATGATTTTTGTATCCCTTCTACACCCAATAATAGATGGGTTTTTAGGATATAATAAGATTAAAATCAACCTAAAAGATCAAGAAAAAACTTCATTTATCACACATTGGGAAACATTCTGTTATACAGTCATGACTTTTGGATTAAAAAATGTTGGGGCTACTTATCAACATCCTATGGCACATATTTTTCATGATTACATACACAATATAGTTGATTACTATGTTGATGATTTATTTGCTAAATCTAAACAAAGAGTAAATCATGTTATTGATGTGTGATAAATTTTTGAGTATTTAAGGAAATATAATGTATGCATTATGTACATATAAGTGTCTTTGGGGCCACTTTGAGAAAATTATTTGGATACATCATGTCTCAACAAGGCATTGAAGTGGATCATTAAAAAGTATAAGCTATTTTAGACATGTCTCCACTAAAAGGGTTAAATAAAGTATGATCTTTATAAGGAAAAAATTAGGCAATTAGACATTTTGTGGCTCAAATTACTGATAAAATGCAACCTTTTACATGATTGCAAAAAAAAAGGATGTAAAGTTTGAATGAGTTAACTATCATAAAATTTTTGATGTTATCAAATAATATTTATTTCAACCACCTATACTTATGCCAGCTATCCTTGATAGACCTTCACTATTACACATATTTTTTATTGAGCATGACTTAGGGGTTCTATTAGCACAACATGATGATGATCATAGGGAACATATGGTATATTACGTTAGTCATACTTTGGTTGATTATGAAAATAATTATAACACTATTGAAAAATTGTGTTTTACATTAGTTTTTACAACACAAAAGCTATGACACTACATATTTATTAAAGAGATAGGTTATATTTTTTATATATAAGGGTGGATAAAGGATTCTTATAGGATTCCCACCCTTTTATAATAAGCCTAGATATATAACAATGACCACACACATGAAACAAAATAACCAACCTCTAATTGCCAATCGATAGCGAACTGTTAGCAAACCCACAATGAATAACAAAATAAGATAGGGTTACATACTAACCTAAAAATGACATCATAGATAATGAACAAAAAAGGCTCTTCACCCTTCACTTCTCTTATGTTTATGAATCTTAAAATCTTCTTCATGAATATTTGTAAGGTTAGAAATTATGTTTTTATGATTTAAACTTTTAAGGTAATATCTTGGTGCTTAATTTTATACTGAAAGTTTTCCCTGTAAACATGAGCATATGTCAATCTACTCATACTCAACAAGATGTGATACCTGAAGATCATTTAAGTTGCACCCATCCTTTTGGCTATAATTCTTTGACTAGTCTTCATTCCCTTAATCCTATTGGATAGGGTTCTCTTGGTTAGGAGGGATCCTCTTCATATTTGAGGGTTGACACTGGTGAGGGTGTTCTTTTGATTCTTCAACTGGTAATCCAATCTCATCTTCAGTCAAAAAATAAGTGTCTAAGTGCTCATTTATATTTATATCATATGACACTTTTTGTATGTAAAATTTGATAATTTTTTCAAGGTGGCCCAGTTATTGACATCCATAGTAGTCAAATCTAAAATTCTCAGTCTAGGTTGAATTCATTCACCTTTGTTTGAGAGGAGAGTTATGCTTGAGGACCAAGGATCATCACATTCCTTGAGTCATAGGTTATCACAAATGTTGATCCTCTATGATTTCAACTATCAAAATCACATTTGTTAGGGCATATTTCCATAATGGGTCATGCTACTCTAAAAATTTAAACTAAAATTTAGTTATCAAAAATTAATAAAAGGAAAAGTCATTAAAAATCAATTAGCAGTAGCTCCATTAAAAAACACTATACCAATTATCGATGATTTTAAAGATGATCTCACTTCTTGCCATATTGATGATGACATTTTGACAATGTACTTTTATAGATCTAAATGCACCATAGGTGTCAGTTTTGGTAGTGTTTGAATCACACCTCAAGGTCAATCTATGTAATTTTCTTATCACTTTGGATTTTCTTGCATAAATAATATTGTTGAATATGAAGCACTAATATTGGGATTATAAATAACATGTGCATTACAAATAAAATCTCTCAAGATATATGAAGTTTCTCAATTAATGGTCAACTAAGTAACAAATATATACCAAATAAAAGAATAAAAAATAAATTACATATAAAGAATTGGTACATTGACTAATGACATGTTTTGAACATGTTCTCATAGAAATCATACACAAAAATACAACTGAGATGCAGATGTTATGGTTAGTGTAGATTTTCTAATTATTATTCATATCAATGATGATCATGTTATTTTTATTATCCAATAGTTACAAAAATGATCCATATTTACAATCTAAGTGGAAGCCTTAGATATGCTTATAGTTACTCACAAAGTAGTTAATTTAAAATGGTACTGTGACATAATTTTTTATATAAAGTAGCCATACCAAAAAAATGTTATAGCTAATGAAAAACATAAATTACAATGTGATGATACTCATTATGTTCTTATTGGTGGGTCTTTATTCAAAATATCAATTAATGGACAAGTACTTAGATGATTAAATGGTGAAGAAGTTAAATCAACAATCCTTCACGTGCATGATAGTTCATGTGGTTGTCATTTTAGTGGCAAATCTATGTTTTAAAAAATAATTATGACAAAGTTACTATTGGTGTACAATGGAATAGGAATGTCATGAATATGAAAAACTTGTCCACAATGTCAAAAGGATGGTAACCTTAATCATGTCCCATCATATTAATTAACACCTATTATTTCACCTTGAAAATTTTCACTACGGGGTTTTAATTTGATTGGAAAAAAGACTTGAAATCAGTAGATCATCACAAGTTCATCATTATGGTCATATAATACTTCATAAAATGGGTTGAAGCCTTACATTTTCAATCCACTAGAGATGCAGACATGTGTAAATTCTTAATGACACATTATTTCAAAGTTTTAAACTCCATCAACTTTGTTACTAAGAATGGATCATCTATATATAAAAAAATAGTTAAAATATTTTGTGCAAAATATAAAATTTCTCAAACATTTTCTACACCATATTATCCATAAGATAATGGTCAAGTCGAAGCTACAAATAAAACTCTTATTAATATCTTAAGTAAAAAAGTTACAAAACACAAAATAGATTAGTACAATTAGATCATTTATGCAATTTGGGCATATTGTACAATTATGAATACATTAACAAAATCAATGCCATACTCTCTTGTTTATGGCAGATAAGCAATATTACCACTTGAATTGGAAATTCCTTCCTTGCATGTATCCCTTAAAGATGTAATCAAAGATAATGAGTATTGGGAAAATACATTGCATGAATTATAAATATTTTATGGAAAACATATACATGCTATTGAACATCTCAAATTTTATCAAGATCACATAAAATGGGCATATGGGAAAAAGATTCACAATTGAGAATTTCAAGTAGGTGATCTAGTATTAAATGAAAACCATAAAAATGCAAACGCAGATAAAAAATAAATAAATGTAAATTCAAACCTAATTGGTTGGATCCATTTGTAATTACAAAAAAGTTGGTACGAGAGATTATTGGTTAGTTACACAAGAAGGAAAACCTATGAAAACTAGCAATATCATGCATTTAAGTAAATATTGTACTTAAAATATTTCAAATAATATAAAATCTAAATGTACATAGCTTCTTGATTGTTACATCTTATTTTGTTATCTCTTGCACGTTTGATCACTCGATCAATTCTTCTAATCCCTTGGATCTTTTTAATTTATCTTTCTCTCGATATTCTTTTTCCCTTTCTAAATATGAAGTCTAAAATAGTTGTCAATTTTGCCATTTCTACCATGTATCTCTCTATATTCACACTCTGCACTAATAAATATTCATTTTATATCAAGGTTAGAACTGTCAAGTAGAGGTCAGGATTGTCTACCATTCTTGACCCCAATTGGATGTTCATGTCCTCAAATTTTCATTTAAAATTTGAAAATAGTGCAAGAGCCTTAATTCTTACAATTTTTAACTTTTTTAATCAGTTATAGTATGTCAATCATTGTTTATTCATGAAAAATATTTATCCTTACATGATTCATTACTTATACATATTTCAAACTTTAAAAATGTACATTGATGAAAATATGATGTATAATCAGTCCTTTGCATAATTTTTTAGTCTCCTATAGATTTAAAAACCTCAAAACTCATATATAGTGGGGGCATTTTGTTCATACATGGCCATGCCATCATTTCTAGTGTACCTTGCATTGACACATGTCATCGATTGTTCAAATTCATATCTCCTTTAATATACTTTAGAACCTTTGATTGGTACTAGTTTATATTGTTTTAATTTCTAAATTCAAAAAAATATAAAAAATCAAATATGAAATACTAAAAAAACATTTAAAATATTCTAAAAATTCAAAATGAAGACCTAGACATGATTAGACATAGAGTTACATCATTTTCATATGTTATTTATCTCATGATTAGTTGATAACATATTCTCTTTCTATCACACATGCATTTTTATGGTATTCATGCATGTTATGTAGGACATACAAACTTTATAAGGTTAAGGTGTTGGACTTACCTCTACTTAGTAGCCTTGCTAAATTGGAGGCATATTATCTGCATGTGACATTATATGAAAGTGTTATCATTGTATGATTCTTATACTATTGATATGTATAATATTTATAAATGTCTTTGCTAACATCTTTATTTACAATTATGTACATGGATATGCCATTTATTAAGATGTGATCACATTACATATACATGGCTTAGAATACATTTATAGTTTTGTGTTCCATTGATGTTATTTACTTGTATATAGTATACTTTTTTTGTATAATGTGTTTAGCCCTTGGCCCTTATGTGCAATTGTTTACATGTTGGAAATTTGAACATGTTCATTTGATTTTGGCCCTTGGCCCTATGTTGTGTACAATATTTAAACATGTTCCTTGTTTATGAAATCATTCATGTCCTTATGTGTGAAACACTTTTTGTGAGAGAGTAATCCAAAGAGGGTTAATTTGACTATTAGTCACTACACATAAAAAATGATTGAATAAAATCAACACTCTAAGCTTATTCACTATATTTGAGTAAGACTAAACAAATATGAATAAAATAGAATGAAAAACAAAATACTTTATACCTTCCTTGAAAGACTTCATTTATTTACCAATTCTAAGAGGTATGTGCTTGGATTATAGAACTAGAGGTCTTTGTTGATGTTGAATCCACATGCTAGCAACATCTCCCCTTGTTTACACTTTATTTGGTTTGAGAATTATGAAGCTCCTTAGATATTTTGATAGAGTAAGTTTAGATTCAATAATATTGTCTATAATAAATGGGGGACATTCAATTTATAAACTTGTTGAATCAATGAAAATCATCCATCTTGATCTCCAAATGAAGGGCTAGGAATGAGTCCTCACCTTCATCAATGTTAGAGGTTATAAATGTAAAAGGGTCCATTTAAATAAATTTGGAGTGTGGAAGAGATTGAGAAGAAAAGTGCAATCATGATCCCTTTTGAAGTGTGTAAGAGGATGTAATAAGGAAGAGTGTGTAAGAAGGTGTAATAGAAAGTAAGAGCTTGTTTTCACTCCTCTCATTTTCCATTGACTTTCCCATGTAATATCACCAAGATGAGGTAATATTACCTTTTTTTATTTTAGATAAATATGGATATTTCAAAAGTTATGTAAAATTATATTAGGGGTATATTATGTTAATTAATAAATGTTAAACTATTAATTAGAAGAAAAGTGATTTTGGTGGGGTTAAAAGTGTTAATAGAAGACATAATTAGAATTGACATGAAGTGTCTGATTTTAAGTGTTCACATTTTCCCTCTATTTTAGAAGGCCTTGTGAGACACAAGGCAAAGTAAAGTCTTTTCAAATATTGGCAACACTAAAAAAGATAGATAAAAAATAGATGAAGAAATAATTAATGACCCATGATTCCCACTCGAGGGAGTGGTCAAACAATAATTTATCAAATGAGCTCTTGAAAATAAATAAGAAAATGGAAAAGAAGAAGAGTGGGATTAACCCATGGATGAGATTAATCCAAATGAGCTAATGCTTGCATGATTTTATTTGCAATGTAAATAAAGTAGAAAAATGATTTGCCTCAAAGAGGAGGGGATTAGGAAGGATGCATCCCAAGATAAATGACACACTTTGAATTGCCCCAAATAGGACAAAAGTTGTGAGATTAGGGAATGATCTATCCTAAAATAAGTTGCACACTTTGATTTTACCTAAACAAGGTGAAAGCTACAAACTTTGAATTAGAAGAAAGAAAGAATGATTAAATTTCCCTAAAGAGGGAGAATTGATCGTTGATTAAATTGATTTGCCTCAGTAGGGTGGATTTGATTATTGATTAAATAATTTTCTCCAACAAGGTAGATTTGATCATTGATCAGTTTAATTGATTGACAATCATAGCTCAAGGATTGCATATGTTAGATTAAAGATGAGATGAATGATGCAAATGTAGGTGTAATTGGTATAATGACTTTATAAAGATTGAAGAACCCATAAAAAAATCAAATGAGAATGCTCAAAGGTAATGAAAGAGATTATTAGAAGAAGATAATGATGGCAAAATAACAATGATATAATAGTGGTCAAGTTAACCCTAGAAACTGAAGGTAACTAAGTGTTGCCTAATTATTTCAAATGGAACTTAGGCCAATGTAATTATCCCAAGAAGAAAGAGAAAATGGAATTAGGAAAATAGATGAAAATAAATGAATAATAATGAAAATAATTATGACTAAGCTAATCCTAGATACATCATGTATCTAAGTGTTGCCTACATAGTCTAAAATAGACCTCAGGATGATGTCATTCTTCTAGAATTCAAGAGAGAATATGATGAAGAATAGACTAGATGATAATCCAATGTTGGAAAATGTGTATGACTCTATTTTATATGCTTAGTCAGAGATACACATCTCAATTAGCATATATAGAGCCAAAATGTTCAATTGTTGATTTAATCATAAAAAATATGATGATGTGATATAGTCAAAGATGGTCAAGAGGATTGGATTAGATAATATATGATTCTACAAGGGGATAAACTATCATTATGACATTGTCATATAAGGTCCCAATACTTGATTTTTGATATAGTAAAAAATAGTATGCATCATGATAGAAAACACCATGATGAATTAGATAGTATGTGCACAAGGACTGACACCCAACCTAATAGACAATCAACAACAATGCACCAATGATAAATACCATGATGATAATGTTGACATATGCCAATGGATGGACTCAAGTACAACTATGTAACAGGGAACACTATGATGATGACCCTGTTGGCATAATGGACCAAGTCAAGGAGATAATAGAAAAAATAAATAACAAACAAGTAAACAAAAACGAAAAATAAAATAAAATAAATCATCTTGTCATTTAACCAAGTCAAATACTCGACTTGATATGCTTAATAATACCCCAAGTAAGGATAAATGCAAGAGGAGATAGAATGGGAAGACATGGGGGTAAGACATCCCAAAATAAGTTGCATGGTTTGATTTTCCCCAAACAAGGTGAAAGTTATGAGCTTGAATTAGAATTACGCTGCCACAAAGAGGGCAAACTTTGGAAGGATACATCCCAAGGGTAGTTGATTGGCTTAATAATGAAACAATGGATTGTTAACAAGACCTAGGACAAGACAAATGTTTTTTGAATTTTTTTTGTGGATTTATATCTCTTGTGTATATTTAAAGCCTCTTTTTTATTATTAAGACATTTGAAATTTTTAGAACATTTAATATTAAAAATATATATATATATAGCATCTTAACTCAATGGAGGATTATGAGATGCATAATTAACTCACAAAATAGTGAGAGCATGGGATCAATAACTCATAAAATGGTGAGATCATGGGGTTAATAACTTACAAAATGGTGATAGTGTGGATTTTTAGTTACACAAATTATTGTTTAATTTGGATTAGACATGATTTTGGTTGTGGCAGGGCCAAAATACTCTATAAATTCTCTCAATAAGGCCACAAGTTTTTTATTTTATTTTTTAGGCCTAAGACATGATGCAAATTAAATATGCTACAAATTATCATTTGTGCCAATATTGACTTCAATAATGTCTTCATCATGTAATGAAGAACTAATTATGATGCATGGGAATAAATAAAATTATATAAAGTAATCATGTTTAGTTGATTTTTTCTCTTAGTATGCCTTAGAAGGCATTGGGTTCATTAGGTTAGTCCATTAGTGAGTCTCTATACCCCTTTAGTTTTTCCCACCAAAATGGGCATTTAAAAATTTGAATATGTTGTTTGCTTGATTAGGAAAGTTTTGGTGTGTTTTCATGGTTAGTAAATGTTATTTTAGGGTCATGTAATGAGTTTAGACAAGTTTAGAAGGTGCCTAAGCACATAACATGTGAAAAAGGATAATAACTAAGAAAATGAATGTAATGGCCAGGCGGTTACCAAAAGTTGGTTATCTAAGGAAAATAGTTTATTTTGTATATAACAAGTTTTTAGTTGGATGTATAGGTTGGATCCCATAGGAATTAGGAAGTTGATAGTAAGTAGTTAGTTGGAAGGTGATAAGATAAAGAGAGATAGAGGTTCAAAAAGAAATTGACTATGTAATATGTCCTATAGACAAAGTTGCCATGAATATAAGTAGAATTAATAAAGATTGATTTTTTTTTTTGGAGTAATGTTTTGAATCTTTGTATTGGAATTTTTTTATAAATATAATTGATTGTGAAGAATCTTTTAATATCAATAAAATAAGCATCTTGTTATGAACAATGCAATGAATAGTGATATTAAGGACTGTGAATCAATTTATGTGTTTGACCATTGGAATTTTAGATGAGTAAAGAAATATTATCCTTTAAGTAGTTTGTTGTGTGTTCATAAATATTTTAGGAGTGGAATCAATAGTTTAAGGAGTCCTACACCCATATGTGATTTTTGTTATTAATGTAGGCAAATCAAGATAACACCATGTGTTTATACCCTATTCACAAAATACAACCAATTTATTTGTATGTGATCTCCCAAACTCTAGGGAAGCGTGATGGAGGTTGGATAAGGGTTGAGTTTGATGAGGAGAGACTTAAACATGTGGTCACACCAATATGGGAACAATTCTAAAAGCCTCAGGCATTTGAACAAGTTGTTATGCAAGACAGTTCTGTGTGTACCCTATTCTAAACAGACAGGTAAAGAATCCTATTGAAATGTTTTGTATGATAAAATATATAAGGGTGGTTGTGGATTTTAGACAGTGTATAAAGTCACATTAAAAATCAAAACCTTGGAGGAGACTTTAGAGAACTAGTTCCCTATTGTATAGTGAGTATTGGTGGTGATTGTAGGTTGAGATTCACTTCTGAGTTTGACCATTGAAACTATCCAATGGAGTAAGGCATGTATTAAGGAGATTTGAAAAGGTAAGAGTTTATATATATATATATATATATATATATATATATATAGTTTCAAGACATAAATACATCTACATTTTACATCTAATAACTCAACAAAAAGTTGATTAGAAGATAACTTTGTGATTATTGTATGCATAAGGTTTGTGTTGACCAAATTTGACTTTTGGTCAAATTTGGGCACCCCTAGGGAAATTTTTTGATCTTAAACATTTTAAGGGGTAATAATATGTTGTCATGGCAGTTATACTTGTTACATGATGTCATTTAAGGTCACATTAGCTTTGGTTTTAGTTGCATTAGTTAATTTGTCCTTTTGGGGGTCATTTTATGTCATTTTAAGAGTCATTAATGCATTTTGAATGTTTACCAAGGTGAATAAATGTCATAATTTCATTAAAAACATCCAGTAAGTTAGTTTATATGTCATTTATGTTATTTATGTCAAAATTTTGTAGTTTCCTTAACTGAAGTTGTAAAAACTAGTTGAAAAAGAAGAAAAATGGCACTTGTACAAATTCTTGGGAAGTGTGCCACATGGGAATAATAATGGGAGGTATCCTAATGATTATAAAACTCACCTAAATTATTTTTTTAATCTTGAAATATAAATTTGAATCCAAAACCATTCAAATCCCTTCTTATTCTTTTTGGCAGATTGAAGTGATCAAAAATTGGGTTCTGATAATGGTTTTAATTTAGAGTTTCAGTGGCAGCACACTGTAGAGCTCTTTGAGAGATTTCTGATGCATTTTTCAAAATGTAAATCTGAGTTTAGGAGCTCCTATTATGGCCATTTGAAGATGGTTGATAAATGTCACAATGCAACATGTGGCACGTGTTTCAATGTGGTTTCGACATTTGGCACGAGGACCTATCAGAGGTCGACACTTGGCAAATTGAAAGGTTTGCAAAAAAATGGTTTGATGACATGCCACATGGAGTTAAGTGTCTAAGCATTAGATAAGCTCATTAACCGAGCCATATGGTGAGTTCGAAGGATAGTTCGAACTACGAAGCCTGAGTAAGGTGGCAAGCCTGAGGGAGATCAGGAGATTTCTTAGTCGAGTCACATGGAAAACCAACACACCTTATCGAGTCAGCTTGAGATAATGTTGTTCCACAAAGACCGAGACCAAGCCTAAGCTCGAGTAAAATGCTTTTATGTGGCTGAAGCCATGTGATAAGTGGGCAGTTGAAGGCTTTTTAAAGCCTTGTCTTATCCGAAATCCGTTGCATGTGGGATAAACCCACGGAGGAAATGGCATTCAAAGGCTTTGATAAGCCTTGTTTAATCCTTTCGACCCACACATGTGGGATAAAGATAAACCCAAAGTGCCAAAAAAGGAGGATACTGACGGTTTGAACTCTTGACCTATCATCCAAAAGAGATAAGCTTTGACCGCTTGTGCTGTGGGGGTCAAAGTGTTATTTAAGGCACAAATTTCTATTTGAAGTTATCAAATTTTTTATTGTGTTTTATTTTTAAAAGGCCGAGACTTTTTTATAGCTTATGTAATGGATTTTTATCCATTCTCTGGCCATGATACATAGTATTAATACTCTGATTTAGCCAATTTGCATATTGGAGGAGTATTTTTCAAACCTTAGAGGAGATTTTTAGGACTTTTGGAGTGACTTTGCAGGTGATAATGAAGACTCACAGAATTCAAAGGTGTCAAGCTTGATTTCAGTCACGGTGAAGGTGAATTTTTACATTGAGATATCATCTTGTAGGAGAGTTGTTTATTATTTCCAAGTGTTTGAAGTGCCCTTAATGGAAATGGTCCACTCCTTTGGTGAACCCAGAGATGTAGGCGTCAATTATTGAGCCAAACTTTGTTATCACGTCTTGTGTTTTGGTAATTGTCATTTGACGCATGTTTTTATTTTAGTTTGTTGATTTGCTATTAATTAGTAGATGAACTCATGCAAGTGATTTACATTTTGACAATTAAAACACACATTATTAAAAAAATGGTTAAATGGTGAATGAAAGTACAAGTCACAAAAAATTTCAATCCATTTTTAAAAAACTGTGTTTTTCTGCTATCTCTTATCATTTTTATAAGTTCAATTGAAATATTCAAGAATTTAAAGTGATTTAAAGGGAGATATTAAAGTATCCATAAAAACTATTTGCACTTCAATTTTAAGTGTAGAGTTTTTGGATCAAGTTGGTATCAGAGCAGTTAGAATGCAAGATTTGCTTCTAGTTGTGTATTGATAGCTGCTTCTAGAATAGTTGGATTATTGGTTTGTAGATTGATTATATTGTAGTGTGCAGTGTGGAGTCAAGTGTTTACAAGAAACCATGGGAAAGTTGTCACAAATTGAGGCCATCAAAGATGAAAATGCAATCTTGAGATGCCAAAAATTTGCACTTGAATTGCAAGTGGCAAAGTTAAAATTGGAGGTTGAATCCAAGGATGAGCTCTTGATTAGATTTCAATGTGGTGAGTGTGAAAAGGTAAAGCCTTCAAATTCAGATGCAGAGACTATGACTGAGTGCACTGTAAGTTTTTCACCACAAGAATCTTCATCTTCTTCTACCATTTTAGATTTAGATTCTAGTAATATTGTTTTTGGTGATTTTGAAAAATACACTAAGGGCATAGGATCTAAATTGTTGTTTAAAATGGGTTATAATGGAGGAGGACTTGGTAGAGATAGCCAAGGTATATCTAACCCAATTCAAGTTGAGCATAGACCTCTTCGTGCAGGTTTGGGTTATACTAGTGTGCAGGTGGATGATGGAGAAGTTTCCTCCATGGCTAAAGGAAGATGAGCTTCCAATAGCAAAGGTTCTAGGCCACTAGTTCAAAAGTGTAAAGGTAAAAGAGGTATTGAGATTCCACCTCCTGATTCTTACACTAAATCTTCTGATCCAATTGATACTTTTAAGAAGTTTGGATAAAATGTACAAAAGATAATGCAATCATTTCCATGCACTTTTTGTGGGATGAATAACCATAGTGCTAAGACTTGTTGGAAACAAAATGCTTTATTGAAGCAGATTGCATGTTTGAAAGACCATTCTTATGTTAAGTTGAGAATTGGCAAAAGGGAACCCTCACCTAAGAAGGATGTTTGTACTCATTGTAATGTGAGTGGACATAGGATTGATAGATATTTTAAGCTTCATTCATCTTCACATTCAAGTAATGTTAAAACTAAGATGATTTAGAAACCTCTCACTAAGGTTAATGAAGATAATTCAATCCATAATGTGGTTGACAATACAACCTAGGATAAGGTAAAACCTACAAGTGAAAATCCATTTAAGAGGTTAAGTCAATAGTATGTAGTTGATAATGAATCCATAGAGACAATCAATTACACTAGGAAGAAAGAATTGGTTAAGTGGATTATCACTACATTCTTTTTGCAAATTATGATTAAGAATTCACCTAAGGGAATGAACGAGCTTTGATAGATGTATATTAGAGTTGGTGGGAACACTTCAAGATAGGTTTACCATATGAAGTTTTTCAATTCTCACTTTTTGATAACTCTAAGATTTGATCTCTAGAATATACTGCATGGGTAGTCTAATAATGGATAAGACATTAACTCATTTGAAATGGTTGGGGATATAGCAGAGTGATGTTGTGAGTTATTTCCTTACAGCATTTAAAAGTTAGACTGCTATCTTGAATGTATCTATTTTGGCACAAAGATGTTTAGATGCATTTGTTAAGACCCTTTGGGCATGTTTAGATGTTAGGCGGCATACACTTTTGGTTGTTTGCATTTGCTTAGCATATAAGTCCCATACTAGGGCATTGTATTGCAACATTTACACAACATTTATTGTATGTTATCGACATTATAAACTTGTCTTGCAGTTACATTGGGAGTTGTTTCAATTTTTGGCAATTCACCGTTTTACAGGATGTGACATTTGGGCAGGCAGTTTGATATGTTGTAATCTCTTTGGTAGTTGCAGATTCACTTACTCATGCCTTTAGATTAGGCATTTTTATAGTTTGATTGTGAATCATTTTAATGCAATTGTTTATACCTCTTGCTATGATTGGGTTCTATTTTCATGGATGCAGTATACCAGTTTATAGTTTCAGGGGATATTGGACTTTTAGGGACCAAAAGCTTTCCATTAGGGAGGTGTGATCAGAAATTGGGTTCTTATAATGGTTCTAATTTAGAGTTTCAATGGTATCACACTGTAGAGCTCTTTGAGAGCTTTTTGACACATTTTTCATAATGTAAATCCAAGTTCAGGAGCTCTTGTTATGGTCATTTGAAGATGGTCAATAAATGTCGCAATGTGACATGTGGCACATGTTTCAATGTGGTTTCAACATTTGGCATGAGGACCTATCAGAGGCTGACACTTGGCAAATTGAAAGGTTTGCAAAAAAATGGTTCGATGACATGCCACATCATCAACATGCCACATGGAGTTAAGTGACTAAGCATGAGATAAGCTCGTTGACTGAGCCATATGATGAGTTCGAAGGACAGTTCGAGCTACATGGCCCGAGTAAGGTGGCAAGCCCAAGGGAGATTAGGAGATTTCTTAGCTGAGTCACATGGAAAACCAACATGCCTTATCGAGTCAGCTCGAGATAATTCCATTCCATAAAGACTGAGACCAAGCCTGAGCCTGAGTAAAATGCTTTTATGTGGCCGAAGCCACGTGATAAGTGAGCAGTTGAAGGCTTTCTAAAGCCTTGTCTTATCCCAAATCCATTGCATGTGGGATAAACCCATGGAGGAAATGGCATTCAAAGGCTTTTATAATCCTTGTTTAATCCTTTTGACCCACACATGTGGGATAAAGATAAACCCAAAGCACCAAAAAAGGAGGAGACCGACGGTTTGAACTCTTGACCTACTGTCCAAAAGAGATAAGCTTTGACCACTTGTGCTGCAGGGGTCAAAGTATTATTTAATGCATGAATTTCTATTTGAAGTTCTCAAATTTTTTACTGTGTTTTATTTTTAAAAGGCTGAGACTTTGTTATAGCTTTGGTAAGCTTATGTAATAGATTTTTATCCATCCTTCGGCCATGATACATAGTATTAATACTCTGATTTAGTCAATTTGCATATTGGAGGAGTATTTTTCAAACCTTAGAGGAGATTTTTAGGACTTTTGGAGTGACTTTTCAGGTGTTAATGAAGATTTGTGGAATTCAAAGGTGCCGGGCTTGATTTCAGTCACGGTGAAGGTGAATTTTTGCATTGAGATATCAGCTTGCAAGAGAGTTGTTTATTGTTTCTAGGTGTTTGAAGTGCCCTTAATAGAAACGATCCACTCTTTTGGTGAACCCGGAGATGTAGGTGTCAATTATTGAGCTAAACTCCATTATCACATCTCGTGTTTTGGTAATTGTCATTTGATGCATGTTTTTGTTTTTGTTTACTGATTTGGTATTTATTAGTAAATGAACTCATGCAAGTGATTTACATTTTGACAATTAAAACACACATTATTAAAAAAATGGTTAAATGGTGAATGAAAGTACAAGCCATAGATAATTTCAATCCATTTTGAAAAATTGTGTTTTTCCACTATCTCTTATCATTTTTACAAGTTTAGTTGAAATATTCAATAATTTGAAGTGATTTAAAGGGAGATATTAAAGTATCCATAAAAAATATTTGCACTTCAATTTTAAGTGTAGAGTTTTTGGATCATGAAGTGACTTGTAGGTTTTGCTTAGTAGGGCTAACACAAAGAATTTTAGGAAAATTATCATAGGGGAATATTATAAAATAAAATACATTAAAATTCATAAAATAATTTCAAATAATGGAAAACTTTGATTCATGAACCATCCATTCAAAGTGAAATGTGCAAAACTACCTGCTCATCCATGCACCCTTTAGGTTTTCCTTCATTTTGGGAAATTACATACAAACCACTTGTTTATATATTTTTTAAATGATTTTGGATATTTAGCATAAGGTATTCCATTATTTTTTTCACTTTTTGATTAGTTTTGATGAGCAAATTACATCAAATTTATAGATTGGTATTTTCTATGTACAACGGGCAATTCTTTTCATTTGCAGAGTTTCATGCTTTGAAAGTGGCCACAGAAGGTTGTGTTAGTTCCCTTTAAATGTTGTCAATGTCATCCTAATTATTCCCACCTTGAAACTTCATCCTATAAAACAATCTCCATAAGTTTTAGTCCTATGCATATCCATACAACTCTGTCATTAATGAACCTTCACTTGCTTTCATAGGGACTTTTCACGTTGAAGATAAGGTCTTGACACTTATTCATGTGTTTTGAGATATGATAAATGTTTTGGAGGTATAGAGATGAGTTTATAACTTATTGAAAGATACATGATGCTTGTTTTGAACACATGTATACTTTTTGCCTATGTGTTTTTAAGGTGCACCTATAGGAGATTGGGTAAAGATTTCAATGAGCCTTTTTGAGTTGATAGTTCTAGTTCTTAAGCTCTCATTCCAGATCCAAGGTGAAAAAAACTCCATAATAGACCCCTTTAAAGAGGTAGAGTGGAAAATTTAATAATAATAATGCTATAAAATTCAATGACTATGTTTAGAGACTCAATCCCTAAATGAACAAAATAGAGGTCTTGGGGATTTTGTAAACTATTGAAAACATGCCTCTGAGGGTTTCTCATGCATCTTAAGTATTAGATCATCTAGTCCTTATATAGGATAAGACGTGTAAATTTTTAAGAGATGGTGAAAATTTGAGATGGGAGTTTTTAAGGTCCAAAGATGGCCCCAAACACACTAAGAATAGGTAGTTTGATCTACAGGTCCGAGCCTAAAAAGATATTCTCTCACCCCAAGTTGCATAAGGGACTATATACTATATCTAGATGATTAAAAATGACCTAAATGAACATTAATGATAAAAGGATCATCATAGGAAAGTTATATACTATTGTTTGATCTCCTTTCCACATTCATCAATTCGTACAATAACACATTGAGCACCTACAGGGAGGAGAATGGGCAAATGACAATTGACTCATTTTGATAGATAATGATGCTTTAGGAATTTAAAAGGGAATTTAGTTCAAGATGTGTAGTTGGTGACCCAAGATCATCAAGGATAGGGTGACATGATCTTGTCTTGATTCACTTGGACACTCCTTGTCCATACAATAGGTAGGAAATATACACCTACAACCATAGTATTGAAGTAGTAAACAATCATCTAGTTTCATGAGTTTTGATGGTGATTTAACACAATCAAGGTGAGTATAAAGTGAAATAAAGTACCTTATGTATTATAAATGCCTTAATTAGGTTTAGGATAAACATTTTTTATGACTTGGATCAAGTGGATTAAAAGCTATAGGCAAGGGTCAAAAGGGCATTGTCCCAGTCAAAGGAAGCATACTCAGTTTCCAAGGTTAAGAGGACATTTGAGGTTAGGAAAGAACATGTTTGACTTGGAATCATAAATTATCAAGGTTATAATAATTAAAAATACCCTATATACCCTTGATAACCAAGTTCATACCCCTCTCATGCCTAAAAGCTCACCTTAGGTCATTTAGGTGAGATTTGAGATAAACTACAATATTGGCATGAATTTTGGTTTTCTTGAGTTATCTAGAAGAAGACATTGTTAAGTATATAGTATATAGGTAGGGTAAAGTTGTAATATGTCTAATTATCATATTGAGAGGACTTCCAAGCGGTGACAAACACCTACAAGTAGGATTGTTACAGTCAAGGTAGAGTTTCGATTTGGAGGAGCAAAATGAAACATGAACCCTCCAAGAGTGAGAGGAAGGTGTGAATGGTTTAAAGGGAATTAATAATGATCTAATAGATTCCATAACATACCCAACACATTTATAATGTTCTCAAATTCTCCCCTCACTTGGTAAATGGACTACAATCTATACAAGCAAGCTAGGAAACCCTTGGTTTAAAGGGTAAGCATAAGGAATCCACTAAGGAGAAGGGTGATGGAAGGTTTAAAAAGATCCATGAGAAAAAATTAAAGGTTATAAACATGTATAGGTATATTATAAACATGGATTTTTTTTTAAAAGGTTACCTACAGGTGAATTTGGGTGAAAATGTAAGAAAATAGGGGTTTTTAGCCCCTTTTTTAGACAAGTTAAGTTGATTAGGTACATAAATGATGGAGTTTAACCTTTAAATTTTGTAAAAGTAATAATTAGTACCTAAAAATACTCCAAAAAATCTCATTTTTCCATGTTAATCAGGGCTATATCTCTCTATTTTATCTCAGATACCAACCACTCAAGAAAATCAGAGCTTTAGTCTACCAAGCAAAAGATGGGAAAATGAGTGGATGACTTAAGATGAGGCCTTGATATCTCCCAAAAAATTTGGGTGATGTGTAATTAAGGTTTAAATATGATTATTAACACTCACATAAGCTCCAATACCTCAGAGTGACCTGATTGTGCATGCATACAGTCCAATTTGGCAAGGTTCCACTAGGCCAAGCTAGCAAAAGTGAGGAAAAGTGATGAAAGGAGTGTTGGAGAGGTCATGTGTTAGCTTGGTGAGTATGAATGAAGTGTAAACATGTGGAATAATTCATCCTAATCATGATAAAATATTCCAAATGATCCAAACCTGTAAGGGGTGTGCCAAGCACATTAGGCCTTAAGGAGACTTGAAGCCAAGTGGGGATCTATATGCATTTCTAGGCCTTGATGAGCTATCCAAATGGTTGTAACATTTTTATGTAGTGATTTTATATATTTATGGGCTTTTTTAGGCATATAAAATTCAATAATATTGTTTTTAACTTGGAAATAGCTTAGACATGCACTAAAATGGAGAAACCAAGTCGAGAGGTCAAATTGTCAAGCTCGTATCTTTTCAAATGCTATGCATAGGAACCAGAAGGATTAAGGGGAGTTAGTAGGGTCCCTTGACATCAATATTGTGAAATTTGGAGACAGGTTTAACTTAAAGTTTTTATGAACAAATATTAACTAAAACTACCTAAAACCTTACTAAAACCTTGGTTATGACCCAGTGAGGAAAATGAGCGTGGAAAACCATTCTAATGGCATAGTTTGGCAAGGAAACCTATTAGATCATGGAGATGAATCACTCATGATCTCACACATGAAATTATATGCATGTAACTATATATAAATTAGTAAAAATGTGGTTTTTCTCATAATTTTTTATTTTTCTACACTTTTCATCCAAGTGTCAAAAGTTTTTGGCACGCTTGATGGAACTCGAAGTCCTAGAAGATTGTCCAAGATTGGTGCTAGTCTTGGCATAGTTTTAGCTACAAGATAATATAAATTAAGTACCTATAAACTCCACTAAATTTTTCAACTCTTTGGTTGTTGATCAGTTTCAAATTTCCATGCTAAATGTAACCACTAAGTCTATTGCTAAAGGTTTACCTTTTGAGTTTGTGCAATTACCCTTATATTCTACTAGAAGGTTTAGGTTTGTGAACATCCATCCTTATTAAAAAGAGTTGGTGTTTAATAAGTCTAATATCTTGTTTATTTCAATCCCTAATACAAAAATTTCACATTCCAAGATGGCTATAAATTAACCTTTTGTAGCATTCACCAAATCATTTCCTTTAAATCTTGCCCAATATGACCAAATTCCAAGAGCAACCCTTAAGAGTGTTCCATCTTTTACTAGAGAGGGTCCTATTATTGCCATTTAAAATATTATAAAAATATAAAACTTTTTCAATATCCATAATATCATTGAAGAAAATGTAGCTATTAGGTTGTTGGCATTGTCTTTTAAAGGAAAAGTCTTGGATTGGTATGGGACTCTACCTGAAAATTATATTAGTTCATGGGATGAACTAGGAGATCTATTAACTAAGAGGTTTGGAGATAAGAGTGACTATGTATCTCTAGTTGAGCAACTGACCACTATCAAGAGGGCACCACATGAGTTTCTGCAAGATTTTAACACTAGGTTTGAAAAAACATGGAATAGGATCCCAACTCTTGTGAGGCCTACTCCAAACTATGCATTCTTGTACTATCTAAAAGCATTAAATAGTGATGTAGTTATGATGATCTAATACATGGGTGTTAATACACTCCTTGATGCCTATGAGATAGCCATCAATGCTGAGAATTATCTTGTTCAAATAGGAAATATTATTCTTAGGCCTCTAATTCTATTGTTCCTAATTTTTAGACTCCTAGTCAAAACATTTTACCCACCTTCGTTCCTTTGCCTAGTCATGAGAAATATACCATTGTTCCTTCCAATGAGATCCATGAAGTTAAAATCTTGTTAAAAAGTGTAACTAATGATTTGGTTTCCCTAAAAAATCAACAGGCCCAAAGTTATAGGCCATACCAATCCTAAAATTAGTTTGGACAAACCAATAGACCCCCTTTTCCAGGAAATGCTCAAGGACAAGCTCAAATCACCCAAGCTAGGCCTTATCAAAGCTAAAATATTAATGCTCCCTCATATTCTAATTTTTTTTTCTCACTCTAAATAACTTGGTTCAAGAACAACCATGCTATCCATCCTTTGAGCAAAATCAAGAACAAGTTGCATATGCAAATGAAATGCACAACCAAACCATGGTAATGCAAGGTAATCAATCTTTCCAAGTTTCAAGTTTTAAAGGAAAAATGCAAAATGTCATGGATAATGGTCAACCAAAATCTAACTCTACCATCATAAATCATTTGGAGGGGGAGTTTTGTGATATCAATCACTTAGGGAATCCAAGTAATATGAATACTAGTGTTGCCTCTAACACAAGGTCCAAGAAAAGGGCTGTTAAAGAGCCACAAGGAGCAACTCAAGGACCTATTTTGGTCCCCACTTTATCTCCAATGGTAAGTGTGTAAAATTCACCTCCTAGATTGAAATAAATTCACAAGTTTTAGAATATGAAGACAACTCCTATTCACCCTTCTTCTTAAGCTACAACACAAGGAGCTAATGTTCCTAAGGAGCCCCCAAAGGTGAACAATTATTCCATTAATGTTTTATACCAGATGAAGAAGCTACACATGAAAATATCATTGTGGGACTCTTTAAAAATACTAGGATAGAAGGATATGCTCCAAAAATAATTGCAAGGATTGGGTAAGTAAGATGGCTCATCTAGGAATGAAAATGTTGTCCAAGTTAATGGAACTCAACCTATAAATGGTCAAGTAAAAAAGAATGAAAATACTCCTCATTTATACCTATCTATAATCATTGGTGATTTACTGGCTCATAATTTCATCATAGATAGTGGGGCTAGTACTTCAGTTATGCCCAATTATATAAAGGATAAACTAGGCCTCAAATATGAGCCAATGACTAAGGGAGTCTTACAATTGGATGGTTCACCAGCTAAGACTTTGGGGGTAGTTAAATATTTGAATTTTATACTTCATTATTATCCCACATTATCTATTTCTCATGATGTGTTTGTGGTAGATTTACCTCCATACTTTTCCCTTTAATTGTCAAGAGAGTTTACAGCTAAGATAGGTGGATACTTGGTAGTCAATTGGTCTTACATGGTGTTTAGGACAAAGTATGGTACTAAGGTGAAGATTGAATTAGAAAATAATAATCATATTCACTTGGACCCTTACACACCTAAAGTGGAAAATTTTAACTATGTTATCATTGATGAAGAAGAATTCCACATTGACCAATCTCCATCATCTTCCCTTGAAAGAGTTTGTTATTTGTTCCTAGATGAATGGGTAGATGAGCATTATGAGTATGATCCTTAAAATTTCATAGAGGAATATTGTATTGGGGTGTATTTTATACATGATAAGGATTCTTTCATACCAAACTTAGTGAATCCAAGTGAGAATGTGAATGGTTTAAGGTAGCTTTTCTTTGATGGGTCAAGAAGCAAAATTAGGGTAGGTGGTGGAGCAATATTGGTTTCACCTTCTAAATAAATGTAATATTAAACTTTAAAAATTAAATTATCATGTACTTTTAATCTGGTATAATATGAGGCCTTTATTCATGGCCTTGGATGGGCTAGGAAAAGATGGATTAAGGAGTTGCAAGTGTATGGAGATAGTGAACTTGTTGTGAACCAAGTTAGAGGGCAAAATTTGACTAAAAAATCTTTGCTTAGGTCCTATAAGCATAAAGTATG
Source organism: Torreya grandis (assembly GCA_037957365.1). NCBI lineage: Eukaryota > Viridiplantae > Streptophyta > Pinopsida > Cupressales > Taxaceae > Torreya > Torreya grandis. The sequence continues at coordinate 1,053,311 of JARHVA010000284.1, read as the reverse complement.
GAATATTGTGGAAGATTTCCAAGATTTCAACATCACATCTATTCCAAGAGAGGACAACAAGCATGTTGATAGGTTAGCAGCTATTGGAGCTCAATTTGATGTTCCAAAAAGTATAAAAGAGGATAAGAACCAACCTCATCTAAAGGTGATTGTAAGGCCATCCATACCAGATAATGTCACTAATTGGAAAGTGTTTGATAGTGACAAAAAAATAGCTCTTTTTATATAGGAGGAGGCTGGATTTTCTCCCAAGAATCAGTCCAAATACAACATCAATATGGAAGGTAAGATGTCCAATTGAAGTCCAACAAGCTTCCTAAAATCCTAGTTACTCTTGAAACCATATTCAATGAAGATGACTAGCTAAAGAAAGAGAAGGTAAGCATGTCTACCAAGAAAGAGAAATATGAGAAGGTATAAATATTTAAGGATAAGTTACTTGCACTTGGAAAAGTATGCACTAGTCAAGAGAAAAATGCTTTCATTGAGTTATGCAAGGAGTTTAGTGATGTCTTTGCATGGGAGTATAGTGATTTGAAGGGTTTTGATCCAAGCCTAGCTCAACACACCATAGAGATAGATGAAAATTCCAATCCTATTAAGCAAATACAAATTACAATCAATCCTAATATTGAACCCTCATGAAAAAAGAGCTCACTAAGTTGATTGAATCTAAAATCATCTTTCATATCAAGCATTCATCTTGGTTGGCCAACTTAGTCCCTGTTAGAAAGAAGAATGGGGATATCAGGTTATGTGTTGAATTTAGGGACTTGAATAGAGTTTCCTTGAGGGATAATTTTCCCCTTACTTCTATGGAACAAATTCTATAAGTTGTGGCAGGTAGTGAGAGGTTTTCTCTCCTTGATGGGTATTCTGGGTACAATCAGATTTAGGTGAAGGAAAGTGACCAATATAAGACAATATTTACTACTCAATGGGGTACATATGCTTATAGGAAAATTCCTTTTGTAATGTCTAATGATGGATCTAAATTTCAATGTGCAATAGATATGGCTTTTCAAGGACTAATCAATGACTTTATGTTGGTGTGTCTTGATGATGTAACAATTTTCTCCAAGGATGGAAATGATCACTTGAATTACCTAAGGTAGAATTTTGTGAGGTGTAGAGAGTTTGGAATGTCTCTCAACCCAAATAAATATGTGTTTGTTATCAATGAAGGCAAGCTCTTGAGACACATTATCTCTAATAAAGGCTTATCCATTGATCCTAAAAGGGCGAGTGCCATCTTGGCTTTGTCCTTGCCTAAACACAAGAAAGGTTTGCAAAGTTTCCTTGGGAAAGTCAATTTCATAAGGATACTTATTCTTGATTTTGATAATTTTTTCAAGCCTCTAACCTCCATGCTAAGGAAAGATGAAGTTTTCACTTGGATAAGAAGGAGAAAGGAAAGTTTTGAAGAGATCAAACAAGCCATTGCCCAAGCTCCAACCCTTGCAAGTCCTAATTTCTCAAAATATTTCATTTTGTATACTTTTGGCAATGATGAGGTAATTTTTTCCATGCTTAATTAAGCCAATGATGAAAATTTAGATTGACCTATTTCCTTCTTTAGTCAAGGTTTAGAAGGCTATGAGGTAAGATATACATATTTTGAGAAGCAAGTACTTTCATTTATTAGGAGACTAAAGAAATTTATGCACATGTTATCAAATAACAAGATTCATATATTTGTGCCTCATCCTAGTTTCAAGGATTTTATTTTGATTAGGGATTTAAATGAGAAGACAGAAATTTGGATCACAAAAGTGATGGAATATGATGTGGAAATCAAGACAACCAAGATGGTGAAAGGAAAAGGGTTATGTGAGCATCTTGCCTCAGACTTAAAGGAGAAAAATGAGGTTGTTTTGGTACTTCATGATAACCCTATGAAAGCTACACATTCACCCATGAGGAGTTGGACACAAGACATGATTCATTTTCTTCAAACTGGTGAGTGTCCACAAGGTCTTGATAGAGCTAGAAGAAGGTACTTTAGATTGAAATCCATTCCTTATGTACTTATTGATAGAGTGATATTTAGGAATGACTTTTTAGGTGTGCTATTTAGTTATATTAATTCAGATCATATTGACAAAGTATTGTTTGAGTTTCATGATGGATGAGTTCGTGGTCAGTTTGCTCTAAGAACCACAACTGCTAGGATTATGAAGGCTGGATACTTTTGGCCTAGCTTGTTCAAAGACACCCATGCTTGGGTAATAAAATGTCAAAAGTGTGATCTTTTGGATAGAAAACAAAATATTTCTACCTTACCTCTTCATCCAATCCAATTTGAACAACCCTCTATGTAATGGGGTTTGGATTTCATAGGCCTAATCAATCCACCTTCTAGTACTGGTCACAAGAGGGTGTTGACTGTTACAGATTACTTTGAAAGATGGGTGGAGGCTATAACTCTCAAAGAGGCAAATGAAAACTTAGTCCTAGACTTTTATGAAGGTATAGTAACAATGTTTAGGGCCCCTTCAACAATGATCTCATATAATGCATTAGATTTTCTTGGAACAAGGACAAGTGAATGGGTTTTGAAGTATGGCATCTATCTCAGCACCTCCTCAAACTATTATCCCCAAGGCAATGGACTAGCTAAGTCCAAAAACAAGAATCTAATTAGGATCATAAAGAAGACAATGAAAGAGAATGAAAGGACTTAGCATTCCAAGTTGAAGACAACCCTTTGGGCTAATAGGATCACCCCAAAAGAGCAATTGAAAACTCATAATACACACTTGTTTATGGAAGAAAATATAGACTACCTATTTCACTTGAGTTACCAACTTTGGACCTCACCTATCAGATATAATTGATGGAGAATGAAAGCATGGAAGTTAGGTTATGTGAGTTGATGGAGCTTGAGGAGATAAGAGATCAATCTATGCAAACTATGAGAGCTCACCAAGAATAAACCAAGAGATACTTTGACAAGCAATATATGCCAAAAAGTTTTAAGAAAGGAGACATTGTCCTAAAATGGGATGAAGATAGGGCTAAACCTAGAAGACACACAAAGTTTAATGCTTTGTGTAGTGGCCCATATGTGATCACACAATGAAATCAACATAATGATTTCCAAATATCAAGGTTGGATAGAGAGGAGATTCATATCCTAGTCAATGGGATATATTTCAAACATTTTTACTAAGGTTATCCTCTCTCTTTGTACATATTTTCTTATTTTTCTTGTGTTCCCTAAGTGCTTAGGCACAAGTGTGAGTTTTGTCTTGTGTCTTGTCTTGTTTTGTGTTTTACTTGGTCTTGATTTGTTGGTGTGTTATGTTTGTTTTGAAGAATCCATTGACTCCATCAGCCCTTGGTAGGATAAGGCTACTGGTCTTTAGTATAGTAGGCATACTACCCCTATGAATCATCACTTTGTTGACCAAATTTGACTTTTGGTCAAATTTGGGGAACCCTAAGGAATTTTTTTGATTTTAAATATTTTAATGGGTCCTACTATGTTGTCATTGGAGGTATACTTTTTACATGATGTCATTTAAGGTCACATTAGCTTTGGTTTTAGTTACATTAGTTAATTTGTCCTTTTGGGGGTCATTTTATGTCATTTTAAGAGTCAATAATGCATTTGGAACATTTGCCAAAGTGCCTAAGTGTCATAATTTGGTGTAAAACGTCTAAGAAGTTAGTTGATATGTTAGGATGTTAGTTATGTCAGAATTGTATAGTTTCCCTAACTGAAGTTGTAGAAATTAGTTGAAAAAAAAGAAAAAAAGCACTTGTATAGATTCTTGGGAAGTGTACCACATGGGAATGATAATGGGGGGTATCATCATGATTATAAAACTCACATGCATTATTTTTTATCTATAAATGTAAATTTGAAGCCAAAATCATTCAGCTTCCTTCTTACTCTTCTTGGTAGACTGAAGTGACTTGTAGGTTTTTGCTTAATACAGATAACATATAGGGTTTCAAGAAAAATTAACTTGGGAGTATATTAAAAACTCCAATACCTTAAAATACATATAATAATTTATAATAATGGAAAATTTTGCTTCATGAACCATCCATTCAAAGTGAAATGAGGAAAATTACCTGCTCATCCATGCACCCTTTAGGTTTTCCTTCATTCTGGGAAATTAAATTCATACCACTCATTGAGATTGTTCCTAGATGATTTTTTCTATCATATAAGGCCTTAAATGCTTTGTTTCAATTTTGGATTGGTTTTGATGAGAAAATTACATCAAATTTATAGATTGGTCTTTTCTGGGTGCAACATGCAATTCTCTTCATTTGCAGAGTTTAATGCTTTGAAAGTGGCCACAGAGGGTCATGTTAGTTCCATTTACATGTTTTAAATGTCATAATAATTATTCCCACATTAAAAATTCATCCTCAAAAACAATGTCCATGAGTTGTAGTCTTATGCATATCCAAACAACTCTACCATTAATAAACCCTTAGGTGCTTTCATAGGGACTTTTCATGTTGAAGAGAAGGTCTTAACACTTATTCATGTGTTTTAAGATATGATCAATGTTTTAGAGGTATAGAGATCATTTTATAACTTATTAAGAAATAGATGATGCTTGTTGTGAACACATGTATACTTTCTACCTGTATGCTTTTAAGGTGCACTTATAGGAGACTGGGAAGAGATTTTGGTAAGCCATTTTGAGTTGATAGTCCTAGTTCTTAAGCTCTCCTTCAAGCTCCAAGGTGAAAAAAACTCCATAACAAAACAATTTAAATAGGTAGAGTGGTAAATGAAAGAATAATCATGCTATAAAAGGCAATGGTTGTGTTTAGAGACTCAGCCCCTAAATGAACAAAATAGAGGTCTTGGGGCTTCTATAAACTGTTGAAAACATGCCTCTTGGGGTTTCTCATGAATATTAAGGATTGGATCATCTAGTATTTATATATGAAAAGACATGTGAAAAGTTTGAAGAGATGCTGAAAACTAGATACTAGAGTTTTCAAGGTCTAAAGATGGCCCCAAACACACTAATACCAGGTAGTTTGATCTACAAGTCTGAGTTTATAAAGAGCTTCTCTCAGCCAAAGTTGAATAAGGGCCTATATATTATATCTAGATGATTCAAAATTACCTAAATGATCATTCATGATAAAATGATCATCATAGGAAAGTTATATACTATTTTTTGATCTCCTTTCCACATTTATTAGTCTATACAATAACCCATTGTGCACCTACAGGCAGGAGAATGGGCAAATGACAATTGATTCATTTTGATGGATAATGAAAATTTATAACTTTAAAATGGAATGTAGTTCAATATGTGTAGTTGGTGACCAAATATCATCAAGCATAGGATGACATACTCTTGTCTTTCTTCACTTGCACACTCCCTATCTATATAATAGGTAGGAAATATATGCCTACAACCATAATATTGAAGGGGCAAATAGTGAGCTAGTTTCATGAGTTTTGATGGTGATTTAACATAATCAAGGGGAGTATAAAGTGAAATGAAGTATATTAGGGATTTTAAAAACCTTAATTAGGGTTAGTCTCAACATTTTATGACTTAGGGAAAGTGGATTACAAGCTACAGGCAAGGTTCAAAAGGGCATTGTCCTAGTCAAAGGAAGCATACTCAGTTTCTAAGGTTTAGAGGACCTTTGAGGTTAGGAAGGAACATGTTTGACTTAGAATCATAAATTATAAATTATATAAGACTTATAAAGACCCTAGATACCCCTGATAACCAAGTTCATACCCCTCCTCTCATGCCTAAAAGCTCACCTACAAGTCATGTAGGTGAAATTTGATATAAACTACAATATTAACATGGATTTTAGCTTCTTTGAGTTATCTAAAAGGAGACATGGTTAAGTAGATAGTATATAGGTATGGGAAATTTTTAATAGGTATAATAAGCATCTTGAGAGGACTTTCAAGAGGTGATAAACATCTACAGGTAGGACTGTTACAGTTAAGGCATAGTTTAGATTTGGAGGAGCAAAATGAAACATGAATCCTCTAGGAGTGAGAGGAAGGTGAGAATGATTTCAATGGAATTAATAATGATATAATAGATTAACCAACATACCCAAGACATTTCTAATGTGCTCAAATTCTCCCCTCACTTGGTAAATGGACTATAATATGTACAAGCAAGTTAGGAAACCCTTGGTTCAGAGGGTAAGCATAAGGAATCCACAAAGGAAAAGGGTGTTGGATGGTTTAAAAACATCCATGATCACAAATTCAAGGTGATAAAAATGTATAGGTATCTTATAAACATGAAATTGGTTTGAAAAGGTTACCTGTAGGTGGATTTGGGTAAAAATGCAAGAAAATAGGGTTTTTAACCCCTTTTCTAGACAAGTTGAGTTGGTTAGGTACCCAAACAAGGGATTATAACCTTTCCATTTATTATAGAGCCTCATTATGACCTTATAAAACTCAAAAAACTCTCATTTTTCCATGGTAATCAAGGTTATATCTCTTTGTTTTATCTCAAAGACCAACCACATAAGAAAATCAAAGCTTTGGTCTACCAAGCAAAGATAGAAAATGAGTGGATGACTTAAGATGATGCCTTGAGATATTAAAGTATCATTGGGTGATATGTATTAAAGGTTTAAGGATGATTAAGAACACTCACACAAGATCCAACCCCTTAGAGTGACCTGATTGTGCATGTATACTATCTAATTTGGTAGGGTTCCACTAGGCCAAGCTAGCAAAAGTGAGGAACAGTGATGAAAGGAGTGTTGGAAAGGTCATGTGATATATTGGTGAGTATTAATTAAGTGTGAACATGTGTAATAAGTCATCCTAATAATGATAAAAGAGTCCAAATGATCCAAACCTGTAAGGGGTATGCCAAACCCATTAGGCCTTAAGGAGACTTGAAGCCAAGTGGGGATCCATATGCATTTATAGGCCTTGATGAGCTATCCAAATGGTTGGAACATGTTTAATTAGTATTTTTAGATATTTATGGTCTTTTTTATGCTAAAAATATTGAAAGAAGATGGTTTTTAACCTAAAAATAGCTCAGACATGCACTAAAATGGAAAAACCAAGTCGAGATGTCAAATTATCAAGCTCATATATTTTAAAATGATATGCATTGGAACCATATGGATTGAGGGGAGTTATAAGGGTCCATTGAAATAAATATTATGGAATTTTGAGGTAATTCAACATGCAAGTTTTATGAACAACCCTACTAAAACACTGGTTATGATCCGATGAGGAAAATGAGCTTGGAGAGCCATTCTAATGGCACAGTTATGAAATAAAACCAATTTTATCATGGATAAGACTAAATCATTATCTCAAAAATGTAAGGATATGTATACAACTATATGGACAATAGGTAAAATCTAGTTTTTCTCACCATTTTTTATGTTTTGTAGGGTCTATGATGATTCAGAGGGTGAAATCAAGTTTTATGGGATGATAAAGACCTATTATAACTCCATATGTTCATTTTATCCTATGTAAAATCTTATATGTATTCAAAATAAAGCTCTCCTTTTAGCCAATCAAAATTGGCATGGTGTACACAAGGGTGAAAAGTGTGGAAACCTCAAATAGATGTCTTTTTAAGGTGAATTTGAGAGATATAAGGCCATGGATAATATTTATAGTGTCATTCACCCACTCCCATGGATTTTCATGGGAAACTAAAGAATTTTTTGAGGCCAAGTGTGAGGAGTGACTGAAACAAGGAGTTTTAAGACTATAGACAATGATTGCTTCATCCAAGGAGTTTCCAAAAGAATAGGGATGAAACCAATGCATTGAATTGCATGCCTAAAAGCCTTAAAACTCATCCCAATCATCATATATATCCCTATTTAGTGGTGGGATGTTCAAATAGATGCAAATTATGAATGCATTATTTTGTGTACGGATTGAGAGTTTTATGCCAGTTTTCACAATTTTCATGGCTGGTATGAACAATTAGAACTCCTAAATTTTCATGGTTTGACTCATGCCTCTTTTAAATAAAAATTTTAATTCCTTTTATAATATTTACACATGTCCAAGTGACATTTGGACTTACTTTGCTTTGCCTCTCTCTCACAAGCTATAAATATGTATTCTTTTGCTTCCTTTTGGAAACCTCCATTGGTTAATGGGGAAAATATAGCCAAATTTTTACATAAAAGACTCTTGAATAAATATACAAGTGATTTTAACACTCACATGTTTTACTATTGATTATTTATTATAATCTTTTTGGTCTTGTTTAGTGAAAGATCTTCTTTTCTAGTATGTTACTCTTGATTGTCTACCAATTTGTAGAAGGGGTATTGTTATAGGTATTTGTTAGTATTCCATACTAAGTTTATAGGTGTATTATAAGTAGTTATTATTGTATCCATTCATGTAATCATCCATTACCATCCTAAGTATACAATACCTTCTTGAATCTAACATATGAAACACTTATGTGATAATGCATCCTAAGTTGTGAATTTTGTATGAGAGAGGCTTTATTTGTATTTAATTAGTAAACACTAAATCAAGTGGGATGACATTAAACATTGGTGCATCACCTTTTTTTATTTTTTTATTTGTTTTCCTAATCCATTTTCATCCATAATTTGATAGGTAAAGAAGAGCCGCAAAGAGTGCATCAAGGGAACTAGCCCTTCTAGAGATTCATCTCTCAACATTATCACCCATTACAAGAGGGATGTCTCCATTGTGCCACTTAGATGAGAAGATATAGGCATATCCTTAGGGGTGAAAATCCAAGTCTCAATAGTTTTTGGCATGCTTGGTGGGACTCTAAGTCCCAGAAGGTTGTCCAAGATTGGTGTTTGTCTTGGCATAGTTATAGCTACAAGAGCATCTACATTCAGTACCTGGAAACTCTAGTAAAGTTTTCAAATATTTCATTGTTGATTAGTTCCAAATTTCCATGCCAAAGGTAACCAATAGGTCTACTGTTAAAGGTTTACCTTTTGATTTTGTGTAATTACCCTTATATTATGTTAGAAGGTTAGGTTTGTGAACACCCATCCTTATTCAAGAGAGTTGGTGTTTAATAAGTCTAAGATCTTGTTTAGTTAAATACCTCATAAAAAAATTTAACATTATAAGATGGCTAAAAATTAACCTTTTGTAACATTCACCAGATCATCTCCTTTAAATCTTTCCCAATATGACCAAATTCCAGGAGCAGCCCTTACGAGTGTTCCATCTTTTACTAGAAAGGGTCCTATTACTACTATTGAACATATTAGAAACATAGAAAAATTCTAAAATATCCATAATATCATTCAAGAAAATATGGCTATTAGGTTTTTGGAATTGTATTTCAAAGGAAAAGTCTTGGATTGGTATGGGACTCTACCTAAAAATTCTATTGGTTCATGGGATGAACTAGGAGATCTATTGACTAGGAGGTTTGAAGAGAAGAGTTACTATCTATCTCTAGCTAAGTAATTGACCACTATCAATAAGGAACCACATGAGTTTATTCAATATTTTAACACTAGGTTTCAAAAAACATGGGATAGGATCCCAACTCTTATGAGGCCTACTCCAAACTATGCATTCTTGTACTATCTAAAAACATTGAATAGAGATGTAGCTATGATGATCCAATCTATGGGTGGGAATACACTCTCTGATACCTATGAGATATCCATCATTTCTAAGAATTGTCTTATTCAAGTAGGAAATATTTCTCCTAGGCCTTTAATGCCATTGTTCCTTGATGTGTAGCCTCCTAGTCAAAGCACATTACCCACCTTGGCTCCTTTGCCTAGTCATGATAAATCTGCCATTGTTCCTTCCAATGAGATCCATGAAGTCAAAATATTGTTTCAAAGTGTCACTAATTAGTTGGCTGAAATCAAAAGGCAATAATCCCAAAGTTATAGGCCATACCAATCCTATAATCAATTTGTATAAACCAATATACCCCTTTTTAAAGGTAATGGTCAAGGACAAGGTCAAATCACCCAAGCTAGGCCTTATCAAAGCTACAATGTCAGTGTTCCCTCATCTTCTAAATTTCTTATTCCTGATCAAAATAACTTGGTTCAAGAACAACCATGCTATCCATCCATTCAACAAAATCAACAAAAAGTTACTTATGCAAATGAAATGCACAACCAAACCATGGCAATGCAAGGAAATCAATCTTTCCAAGTTTCAAGTTTTGAAGGACCAATGCAAAATGGAGTGGAGAATGGTTAACCACAATCTGAATCTACCCTCAAAAATCATTTGGAGGGAGAGTTTTGTGCTATCAATCACTTAGGGAATCTAAGTAATATGAATACTAGTGTTGCCTCTAACACTAGGTCCAAGAAAAAGGTTGTTGAAGAGCCACAAGGAGCCACTCAAGGACCTATTTTGGTCCCCACTTAATCTCCAATGGTAAGTGTGTCAAATTTATCTCCTAGAGTGCAAGAAATCCATAAGTTTCAAAATGTAAAGATAGCTCCTATTCACCCTTCTTCTCAAGCTACACCACGAGGAGCTAGTGCTCCTAAGGAGCCCCCAAAGGTGAACAATTCTTCCATTAATGTTTTAGAATATATGAATAAGCTACACATGAACATCTCATTTTGGGACTCTTTGAAAATACCAGGGTAGAAAGATATGATCCAAAAATAATTTCAATGATTGGATAAGTTGGCTCATTTAGGAATGAAAATGTTGTCCTAGTTAATGAAACTCAGCCTATAGATGGTCAAGTAAAAAAGAATGAAAAGACTCCTCATTTATACCTATCTCTAATCATTGGTGATTTCTTGGTTCATAATTGCATCATAGATAGTGGGGCTAGTACTTTAGTTATGCCCAAGTGTATAATGGATAAACTAGGCCTCAAATATGAGCCAATGACTAAGGGAGTCTTACAATTAGATAGATCACTAGCCAAGACTTTGGGGGTAGTTAAAGATTTGAATTTGATCTTTCATGTTTGTCCTACCTTTTATATTTCTCATGATGTGGTTGAGGTATATTTACCTCCATACTTTTCCCTTTGCTTGTCAAGAGAGTTTATAACTAAGATAGGTGGATACTTAGCAGACAATTGGTCCTACATGGTGTTTAGGATAAAATATGGTACTAAGGTGAAGATTGAATCAGAACCTATTCATCATATTCACTTGGATCCTTACACACCTAAAGTGGCAAATGTTAACTATGCTATCATTGATGAAGAAGAACTCCACATTGACCAATCTACATCATCTTCCCTTAAAGGAGTTTCTGATTTGTTCCTAGATAAATGGGGAGCTAAGCATTATGAGCATGATCCTTACAAGTTCATAGAGGAATCTGGTCTTGGGGTGTATTATATGCATGAGAAGAACTCTTTCATACCAAACTGAATCCAAATGAGAATGTGAATGGTTTATGGCAGCTTTTCTTTGATGGGTCAAGAAGCAAAATTGGGGCAGGTGGTTGAGCAATATTGGTTTCACCTTCTAAATAAAGGTACTATTCAACTTTTAAATTTCAATTCTCAATTAATTTTAATGTGGAAAAATATGAGTCCCTTATTTATGGCCTTGATTGGGCTAGGAAAAGAGGGATTAAAGAGTTGCAAGTGTATGGAGATAGTGAACTTGTTGTGAACCAAGTTAGACTGCAAAATTTGACAAAAAACTCTTTGCTTAGGTCCTATAAGCATAGAATATGGGATCTTATGGAATATTTCCAAGATTTCAACATCACATCTATTCCAGTAGAGGACAAGAAGCATGTTAAAATGTTGGTAGCTATTGAAGCTCAATTTAATGTTCTAAAAGGTATAAAAGAGGATAAAAACCAACCTCATCTAAAGGTGATTTTAAGGCCCTCCATATCAGATAATGTCACTAATTGATAAGTGTTTGATAGTGACCAAAAAATAGCTCTTTTTATATATGAGGATGCTGAATTTTCTCCCAAGAATCAGTCCAAACTACAACATCAATATGGAAGGCAAGATGTCCAATTGAAGTCCAACAAGCTTCCTAAAATCCTAGTTACTCTTGAAACCATATTCAATGAGCATGATCAGCTAAAGAAAGAGAAGGTAAGCATGTCTACCAAGAAAGATAAATATGAGAAGGTATAAATATTTAAGGATAAGTTACTTGCACTTGGAAAAGTATGCACTAGTCAAGAGAAAAATGCTTTCATTGAGTTATGCAAGGAGTTTAGTGATGTCTTTGCATGGGAGTATAGTGGTTTGAAGGGTTTTGATCCAATCATAGCTCATAACACCATAAATATAGATGAAAATGTTAATCCTATTAAGCAAATACAAATTCCAAACAATCCTAAAATTGAAACCCCGATTAAGAAAGAGCTCACTAAGTTGATTGAATCTAAAATCATCTTTTCTATCAAGCAGTCATCTTGGTTATCTAACTTAGTCCCTGTTAGAAAGAAGAATGGGGAGATCAGGTTGTGTGTTGACTTTAGGGACTTGAATAGAGTTTCCTTAATGGATTATTATCCCCTTCCTTCTAAGAAACAAATTCTACATGTTGTGGCAGGTAGTGAGAGGTTTTCTCTCCTTGATGGGTATTCTAGGTACAATCATATTTTGGTGAAGGAAAGTGACCAATATAAGATAGACTTTAATACTAAATAGGGTACATATGCTTATAGTATATATGGATTTTTAAGGACTTTCAATGACATTGTGTTGGTGTATCTTGATTATGTAACAATTTTCTCCAAGGATGCAAACGATCACTTGAATCACCTAAAGCAAATTTTTGTGAGGTGTAGAGAGTTTGGAATCTCTTTCACCCCAAATAAATGTGTGTTTTTTGTCCATAAAGGCAATATATTGAGACACATTTTCTCCAATAAAGGCTTAAACATTGATCCTAAAAAGGTGAGTACCATCTTGGCTTTGTCCTTGCCTAAACACAAGAAAGTTTTACAAAGTTTCTTTGGGAAAATCAATTTCATAAAGATTCATTCTTGATTTTGATAATTTGGTCAAGAATCTAACCTCCATGCTAAGGAAAGATGAAGTTTTCACTTGGATAAGAAGGAGGAAGGAAAGTTTTGAAGAGATAAAACAAGCCATTGCCCAAGCTCCAACCCTTGCAAGTCCTAATTTCTCAAAAGATTTCATTTTGTATACTTTTGGGAATGATGAGGTAATTTTTTCCCTACTTACTCAAGCCAATGATGAAAATTTAGAGTAGCCTATTGCCTTATTTATTCAATGTTTAGAAGGCTATGAGGTAAGATACACATATGCTGAGAAGAAAGTACTTTCATTCATTAGGAGACTAAAGAAATTTAGGCACATGTTATCAAATAACAAGATTCATATATTTATGTCTCATCCTAGTGTCAAGGAATTTATTTTTAGTAGGGATTTGAATGAGAAGAGGGTAGGTTTTGTCATAAAAGTGATGGAATATGATGTGGAAATCAAGACAACCAAGATAGTGAAAGGAAAAGGGTTATGGGAGCATATTGCTTCAGACTTGAAGGAGCAAAATGAGGTTTTTTTGGTAATTCATGATGACCCTATGCTAGCTACACCTTCACCCATGAGGATTTAGATAGAAGACATGATTCATTTTCTTCAAATTGGTGAGTGTCCACAAGTTCTTGATAGAGCTATAAGAAGGTACTTTAGATTGAAATCCATTCCTTATGTACTTGTTGATGGAGTGATATTTAGGAATGAATTTTTAAGTATTTTATTGAGGTGTATTGATTTAGATCATATTGATAAAGTACTATTTTATTTTCATGATGGACGAGCTGGTGGTCACTTTGCTCCAAGAACCACAACTACTAGGATTATAAGGGATGGATAATTTTGGCCTAGCTTGTTCAAGGACACCCATGCTTGGGTAAGAAAATGCCAAAAGTGTGCTCTTTTTGATGTCAAACAAAATATTTCTTCCTTGCCTCTTCATCCAATCCAAGTTGAGAAACCCTTCATGCAATGGGGTTTAGATTTCATACGCTTAATCAATCCACCTTCTAGTGTTGGTCACAAGTGGGTGTTGACTACTATAGATTACTTTACAAGATGGGTGGAGGTTATATTTCTCAAGGAGGAAAATGAAAACTCAATCCTAGACTTCTATGAAGGTATAGTAACAAGGTTTGGGTCCCATTCAATAATAATCTCAGATAATGCATTGGCTTTTCTTAGAACAAGGACAAGTGAATGGGCTTTGAATTATGGCATATATCTCAACACCTCCTCCAACTATTATCCTAAAGGAAATGGACTAGCTGAGTCCACAAACAAGAATCTAATTAGGATCATAAAGAGGACAATCACATAGAACCAAAGGACTTGGCATTCCAAGTTGAAGACAACCCTTTGGGCTGATAGGATCACCCCCAAAAGAGTAATTAGAAACTCACCATACACACTTATTTATGGAAGAGAATCTAGACTACCTATTTCACTTGAGTTACTAGCTTTGGACCTCACCTATCAACTATAATTTATGGATAATGAAAGCATGGAAGTCAGGTTATGTGAATTGATGGAGCTTGAGCAGACAAGAGATCAAGTTATGCAAACTATGAGAGCTCACCAAGACCAAACCAGGAGATACTTTGACAAGAAATATATGCCAAGAAGTTTCAAGGAAGGAGACTATCTTAAAATGGGATGAAGATAGGGCTAAACCTAGAAGACACACAAAGTTTGATGCTTTATAGAGTGGCCCATATGTGATCACACAATTCAAGCAACATAATGATTTCCAAGTCTCAAGGTTGGATGGAGAGGAGCTTCATATCCTAGTCAATGGGCTATATCTCAAACATTGTTACTAAGGTTTTTTTCTCTCCTTGTACATAGTTTCTTGTTTTGTTTGTGTTCCCTAAGTGCTTAGGCACAAGTGTGAGTTTTGTCTTGTCTCTTGCCTTCTTTTTTGTTTTGTTTGGTCTTGCTTTGTTAGTGTGTTGTGTTATTTTGGTGTTTGTTTTGGCAAAGTCCTTGCTAGTTTTATTCAAGAATCCATTGACTCCATCGGCCCTTAGTAGGATAAAGCTACTGGTCCTTGACATAGTAGGAAAACTACCCCTATGAATCACCATTTTATTGACCAAAATTGACTTTTGGTCAAATTTGGGCACCCCTAAGGATTTTTTTTTTATTTTAAAAATTTTAAGGGGTCCTAATATGTTGTCATGGGGGTATAATTATTACATGATGTCTTTTTGGGGGTCATTTTATGTCACTTTAAGAGTCATTAATGCATTTAAAAAATTTACCAAGGTGACTAAGTGTCATAATTTCATGGAAAATATCAAATAAGTTAGTTGAGATGTTACGTATGTTAGTTATGTTAGAATTTTGTAGGTTCCCTAATTAAAGTTACAAAAATCAATTGAAAGAAAATAAAAATGGCACTTGTATGGATTCTTGGGAAGTGGTCACATGAGAATTCTCATGTGGGGTCTCCTCATGCTTATAAAACTTACCTCCATGCTTTGTTTGATCTGTAAATGCAAATTTGAAGCCAAAACCATTCATTTCCCTTCTTGCTCTTTTTGGCAGACTGAAGTGACTTGTAGGTTTTTGATTAGTACAGATAACACAGAGGGTTTTAGGAAAAATTATCTTGGGGGTATATTATAAACTCCAATACCTTAAAATACATATAATAATTTAAAATAATGGAAAATTTTGCTTTATGAACCATCCATTCAAAGTGAAATGTGTAAAATTGCCTGCTCATCCATACACCCTTCAAGTTTTCCTTCATTCTAGGAAATTATGTACAAACCACTTACTAATATTATTTCCAAATGATTTTGGATATGTCATCTAAGTCCTTCCATTATTTTTTTCACTTTTTGATTGGTTTTGATAAGCAAATTACATCAAATTTATAGACTAGTCTTTTTTGGGTAAAGCAAGCAATTCTCTTCATTTGCAGAGTTTCATGCTTTAAAAGTGGCCATAGAGGGTTGTGTTAGTTTCCTTTACATGTTTTCAATGTCATCCTGATTCTTCCCACCTTCAAACTTCATCCTCCAAAACAATTTCCATGAGTTGTAGTCCTATGCATATCCATACAACAATGTCGTTAATGAACCTTTAGGTGCTTTCATAGGGACTTTTCATGTTGAAGAGAAGATCTTGACACTTATTCATGTGTTTTGAGATGTTATCAATGTTTTTTAGATATAGAGTTGAGTTTATAACTTATTGAGAGCTAGATGATGATTGTTTTGAACACATGTATACTTTTTGCCTATATGCTTTTAAGGTGCACCTAAAGGAGACTGGTCATAGATTTTAAATAAGCCTTTTTGAGTTGATAGTCTTAGTATTAAGCTCTCCTTCAATTCCAAGGTGAAACAAACTCCATAATAAACCCATTTAAAGAGGTAGAGTGGAAAATTCAAGAATAATCATGCTATAAAATGTAATGACTATATTTAGAGACTCAGTCCCTAAATGAACAAAATAGAGGTCTTCGAGCTTTTGTAAACTATTGAAAACATACCTCTTGGGGTTTATCATGCATCTTAAGGATTGGGTCATCTAGTACTTATATAGGATAGGACATGTGAAATTTTTTTAGAAATGGTGACAACTAGAGATGGGATTCTTCAAGGTCCAAATATGGCCCCAAACACACTAAGACCAGACAGTTTGATCTATAGGTATGACCCTAAAAAAAGCTTCTCTCACCCAAAGTTGCATAAGGGCCTATATATTACATCTAGATGATTCCAATTAACCTAAATGAGCATTAATTATAAAATTATCATCATAGGAAAGCTATATAATATTGTTTGATCTCCTTTCCACATTCATCAGTCAGTATAATAACCCATTGAGCACCTATAGGGAGGGGAATGGGCAAATGACAGTTGACTCATTTTGATGGATAATGATGCTTTAGGAATTTCCAAGGGAATTTAGTTAAAGATGTGTATTTTATGATCAAATGTAATCAAGGAGATGATGGAATACTCTTATCTTGGCTTTCTAGCACACTCCATGTCCGTACAATAGGTAGGAAATATACACCTACAACCATAGTATTGAAGTACCAAACAATGAGCTAGTTTCAAGAGTTTTGATGGTGATTTAACATAATAAAGGTGAGTATAAAGTGAAATAAAGTACCTTAGATAGTTTAAATAACTTAAGGAGGGTTAGGCTCAACATTTTATGACTTGGAGTAAGTGGATTACAAGCTACAGACAAGGGTCAAAAGGGCATTGTCCTAGTCAAAGGAAGCATACTCATTTTCCAAGGTTAAGAGGACCTTTGAGATTAGGAAGGAACATGTTTGACTTGGAATCATAAATTATAAAGGATATAATACTTATAAATACCCTAGATACCCTTGATAACAAAGTTCATACCCCTCCTCTCATGCCTAAAAGCTCACCTACTAGTCATTTAGGTGAGATTTCATATAAGCTGCAGTATTGACATGGATTTTGGTTTCCTTGAGTTATCTAAAAGGATACATGGTTAATTATATATTATATAGATAGTGGAAAGTTTTAATAGGTCTAAGAAGCTTCTTGAGAGGACTTTAAATAGGTGACAAACACCTAGAGGTAGGACTGTTATAGTCAAGGTAGAGTTCAGATTTGGAGGAGCAAAATAAAACATGAACCCTCTAGGAGTGAGAGGAAGGTGTGAATGGTTTAAATGGGATTAATAATGATATAATAGATGACCCAACATATCCAAGACATTTTTAAGGTTCTCAAATGCTCCCCTCACTTGGTAAATGGACTATAGTTCATACAAGCAAGCAAGGAAACCCTTGGTTCAAAGGGTAAGCATAAGAAATCCATTAAGAAGGGTGTTGGATGGTTTAAAAAGATAAATGAGTAAAACTTAAAGGTGATAAACATGTATATGCAGATTAGAAACATGAAATTATTTTGAAAAGGCTACCTACAGGTGGATTTGGGCAAAAATGCAAGAAAATAGGGTTTTTTAGCCACTTTTTAAACAAGTTGAGTTGGTTAGGTACCTAAAAGAGGGATTCTATCCTTTCCCTTTGGTAAAAAATCCTAATTAGGACTTTATAAAACTCTAAAAACTCTCATTTTTCCATGGGAATCAAGGTTATATCTCTCTATTTTGTCTTAGAGACCAGCCACATAGGAAAATCAGAGCTTTGGTATACCAAGCAAAAGATGGGAAAATGAGTGGATGACTTAAGATGAGGCCTTGATATCTTCAAGGAATATTGGGTGATGTGTATGTAAGGTTTAAGGATTCTTAGGAACACTCACACAAGATCCAATCCCTTAGAGTGACCTGATTGTGCATGTTTACAGTCTAATTTGGCAGGGTTCCACTAGGCCAAGCTAGCAAAAATGAGGAAAAGTGATGACAGGAGTGATATAAAGGTCATGTAATAGCTTGGTGAGTATGAATCAAGTTTTAATATGTGTAATAAGTAATCCTAATCATGATAAAATAGTCTAAATGATCCAAACCTGCAAGGGGTATGCCAAGCCCATTAGGCCTTAAGGAGACTTAAAGTGAAGTGGGGATCTATATACATTTCTATGCCTTGATGAGATGTAAAAATGGTTGTAACATGTTTATGTAGTGTTTTTAGATATGTATGCGATTTTTCATGTAGAAAGCCTTTCAAGAAGATGGTTTTTAACCTAGAAATAGCTTAGACATGCACTAAAATGGAGAAACCAAGTCGAGAGGCCAAATTATCAAGCTCATGTCTTTTAAAATGATATTAATGGGGACTATATGGATTTATGGGAGTTATTAAGGTCCCTTTACATCAATATTTTGTAATTTTTAGGTAGGTTCAATTTCCAAGTTTTATGAACAAATCTTAACACCTAAAACTACCTAAAACCCTACTAAAACCTTGGTTATGACCTAATGATGAAAATGAGCTTGGAGAGACATTATAATGGAATATTTCATCTATTAAACCTATTTTATAATGGATAGGATTCACTAAGTATCTCACAAATGCAATGATATATATAACTATATAGACAATAGGCAAAATGTGGTTTTTCTCACCATTTTTCATGTTTTATAGGGTCTATGATGTTTTAGAGGGCACAATCAAATTTTATGTGAATATCAAGACCTATTCTAACTCCATATGGTCATTTTATACTATGTGTAAGTTTATACGTGTCCAAAATAAAGATCTCCTTTCAGCCAGTCAAAACTAGCATCGTGCACACAAGGGTAAAAAGTGTGGAAGCCTCAATTAGATGTCCTTTTAAGGTGAATTTAAGAGATATAAGTCCATG
Source organism: Torreya grandis (assembly GCA_037957365.1). Taxonomy (NCBI): domain Eukaryota; kingdom Viridiplantae; phylum Streptophyta; class Pinopsida; order Cupressales; family Taxaceae; genus Torreya; species Torreya grandis. Next base: position 1,034,095 of record JARHVA010000284.1, on the reverse strand, counting down.
GATAATATTTATAGGTTTTATTCACCCCTCCCATGTATTTTCATTGTAAAATTAATAATTTTTTGAGGCCAAGTGTGAGGAGTGACTAAAATAAGGAGTTTTAAGACTATAGACAATGATTGCTTCATTCAAGGAGTTTCCAAAAGTGTAGGGATAAAAAAAATGCATGGAATTACATGACTAAAGGCCTTAAATATCATACCAATCATTATATATATCCCTAGTTATTGGTGGGATGTTCAAATAGATGCAAATTATGAAGGCAATTTTTTATGCTAGGATTGAGAGTTTTATGCCACTTTTCACAATTTTCATGGTTGGTATGAATAATTAGACCTCCTAAATTTTCATGTTTAAAATCATGCCTCCTTTCCATGCAAATTTTAACTCATTTTTTAAATATTTACACATGTCAAAGTGGCCTTTGGACTTACTTTGCTTTGTCTCTCTCTCACAAGCTATAAATATGTATTCTTTTACTTCTTTTTGGTAGCCTCCATTGGTTAATGGGGAAAATCTAGCCAAACTTATAATTTAAATACTCTTGAATAAATATATAAGTGATTTTTCCACTCATATGTTGTAATATTGAGTATTTATTATAATCTTGTTGGTCTTGTCTAGTGAAAGATCTTCTTTTCTAGCATGTTACTCTTGATTGTCTACCAATTTATAGAAATGGTATTGTTACAGGTCTTTGTTAATATCCCATCCTAAGTGTATAGGTTTATTATAAGTGCTTTATGATTTTATCCCTTTATTAAATCATATATTACCCTCCTAATTATTAAATACCTTCTTGAATCTAACATATGAAACATTGATGTGACAATGCATCCTAAGTTGTGAGTTTTATGTGAGAGAGGATTTGTTTATCTTTAAGTAGTAGATATTAAGTCAAATGGGAGGATATTAAACATTTTTGAATCACATTTTTTGGTTTTCTTATTTATTTTCCTAATCCCTTTTCATCCACAAGTTGATAGGTAAAGAAAAGCTTCAAAGAGTTCATAAAGGGAATTAGCCCTTCTAGAGATTCATCTCTCAATATTGTCACCCATAGCAAGAGGGATGTCTCCATTGTGCCACTTGGATGAGGAGATCTAGGCATATCCTCAAGGGTTAAAATCCAAGAGTCAATATTTTTTTTATAGGTATTATAATTTGGATAATTTCAAATAATGTTAGAGGGTCTCTACATCAAATTAGCTCAATGATTGGTGTTTTGAAGAGGTTTTCACCAAAAATAGCTTCTTTATTTTGATTTTCCCATAGCACCTCAACTAAGGTTTCACTGAGGAACATTCACATTTTATTTTAATTATCATCTAGTGCCTCAAATAAGGTTTCACTAGACTTTGATTATCCCTGAGCACCTCAAACAAGCTTTCACTAGGAAATTACTCTTCTATTTGAATGTTGTCTTGGATCCCTAGAAATTTTTATAATTAAATGTTACCATGGAATAAGTTTAATAATGTGTGATTTTTTTGGTCCCAATCAACATTTTTGAGATTTTGGATGTCAATATAATGGCTAGGAAAATTGGTTTGAAAAGAAGGGGTAATATCAATGAGAGGATAAAAGGTTGCACAATCCTCATAAAGGCTGCTAGGAAAACTTGCACCCAAGTTGAAGGAAACTCCTCTAAACTTGTGTAAGGATCACATTTTTTTTTAGTTTGATCTATTAGAATTGTGTAATTGATGTTGTAACATCTACTAAGATGTGTTGATTCTAAGGTTTATTTTGACTCAAGGGGATCTGGTAAAAGTGTATAGCCAATGTCATAATATTCACTAATATATTATACTTCTAAGGTTGATTATAAATCAAGGGGGTCTGGTAAAAGTGTATATCCATTTTCATAATATCTACTAATATATTTTATTTCTAAAGATTCTTAAAATTTAAGGGATTGAATATGATGTTGAGACCAATGTTGATTCTACTTTCGATGTTAAATTTGATATTGGATCTATAATGGAACCTGATTCTAATATTGATTTGAAAATAGAACCTAACTTTGAATTTGATGTCAATGTTGGTTATAAATGAAACTAATTTTTTATGTAAAGGTAGCCACAAAGAGGGCTTGTTGAATTGTGTTATCCACAACTACCTTGTTCACCTTTGACTTAGAAATAAAGGTTTTGGGATGAAGAAATTTTATAAAATAGAGAATGTTTAACAATGGATAAAAAGGGATTTATTGCTTAATAATAATGGGTTCTTCAAATATGGGCTCATCGAAGATGGGTAATTTGTCAAATAGAGGTCATTATTAAATAAAGATGGATCACCAATGGTTTGGGTTTGTTTAAATATGGGTGATTTGACAAAAATAAGGATAATGGTTTGACTATATTGATCTTGCTTTGGAAGTGGACATATTTGATCATGCTTGAAAAGGGGAACATGATATATCTCAATCGAGTAGTTATCATATTTGGACACACTTGGGTCTTCAATAAATAATGGCCTTTGAAGGGGTAATGACATAATAGGTCTGGATTGTTGGATTTATTATGTCTCTAAGGCCAACTTAGATTTTGGAATAAATAGATGAAATGTTAGGAGTAGATGCCAAATATAGTGGTTGTTGGCTAAATTGAGAGAGTTGTTCCATCACTTCTTAACTAAATACCGGTGATGCTAAAATAGGATTAGCATTATGGGATTCTATGACTCATATTAAACTTGGACTAATGCCCCAAAGCAAAGATACATGAAAGGGTATGGTATTAGAACGAATTGGAACCAAAGAGTGTTGAAGAATTAACCTTAATTTGGGTCTTTCTTATAGTCTTCTAGGCTTATGTTAAGTCTTATGTGTGTGTGTATTTATTATATTTATAAATGCACTTTATTCTACCCTTTTGAGGTGTCATTCACCTCTTTAATATATTTGCTGGATTTGGAGTTACTTGCATGTAACTCATCTCTCCTTGATTTGCATACACATCCTCCCCACTTGTAATAAGATTAAGAACACATGACACACATGCTAGAACTTGCACTTGTAACTCTTTTTCTCTCTTAGTTCTTTATACAGAAGTCTCATATTCTCTTCTTCAACACTTGATACACTCTCAATATACTCTTGTTGATCTAACCTTTCTTTGGCATTCTTATTTCTCTCTTGGCCTAAGGCCATTCCTATCCTAGCTTCTTCATGTTATTTTAAATGGAGTTTCTTGTTGTAAGCTTTCAATACTCGTGTGAGGATTTCCTCTGTATAATAGTTTCCCCACTTGTCACCTTTGTCTCAACATTATGGCTTGCTTTTATCAAGGTGATGTTGTTCATTTAAGCATTTGTATTGCTTGTTTTCAATGGTTTATTTCAATCTTTGGCAATATGCTAATATGATATTAGAGCATGTTGCCTTTTAATGTTAGTTTTTGAATGTACAAATTTTTGATGGAAAAACAATTTTTTTTTACACCTATTGCAACAATAAATTTATAGTTTTCATTGATATTTGCAAATATTTCTAGTCATTATTTGCTTTTAAGCAAGTTTTTACTTATGGAACATTATTTTACATTCTAACCTTTTTGCAGGGTTCTAATTAAAAAATTATATGTATTCTTATTTTTCTAATTCTAAGTTTTGTTTTACCAAAAAAAAATAGTAATCCTCTTTTGTTGGTTGTTCATACAAGATCTTGGTTCACTTTTTAACACTTATTTTATTTGGAGTTGGGTGCTTCACCTTTTTCCTTGAATTTTATCTTATTTTTCTATATTTTTTAGTTTCTATTTTTTCTGATTTGTTTTATTCAAAGAAATTAAACAAATCTTCATTCTAACTATATTTTTTCTAACAATTAATACTTTTTTTATGCATGTTCTTTAGCACTTCATTCCAACATTACCTTCAGTTTTTAATCTGTTATTTTCCAATCTGGGCGCTCCTTTCTAGGGTTATGTGCTTTCTTCTTGAATTAAAGTTTTCAAACTCAAAAGTTTTTTCTACGTGTCATGTTTGTATTTTCTTTAATGCCATTTAAATTTATGGTGTAATATGTTTTTTAATAATTTAATTTAATATATAAACTTTTAAATTATTCTCTCTTTTGCTAATTAAAGTTGCTATAATTGTTTATGCCTTAATATAATAGATTAGTTTTTCTTTTATCATCATTTCATTTTTTTGTATATTGAAATTTGTTTTATCACAAATATTTTGAAATGATGTAGATGTGAAAACATGATAATATTTTGATTAATAGTTTTAGACAAAAAATTATTAAGTGAGATAATGAGATTCTTTTATTGAAATATTACATTAAGACTATTGTGTTATTGCAAACCTCACATGATAAGAAATTACATGAAATACAAACACTTATTGACTCTCTCACCGCTCAATTATCAACTTTTAAACATATACAAACATATAATATTGTTGTTTTACCTCTTAAAGAGTGTACTAATTTGCCACATGATATTTTTAACCCTGACCTAAAAATTATGCAATCCATGGGGTATGTTGGTTGGGGGCTTGGTAAATATGAAACAAGTATACTTGAACCTATATTTTTCAATCTAATAATCATTGTAAAAGTATCGATTTGAATGATTCAACTATTTCTCATGAAGGAATTATAATGTAACTTCTTTTGATTATCATGTTTGGAATGCTCATGCTTTGGTTAAAAGTAAAAAACCTTGTGCACATTATGGAAAACATGGACATTGTATATCTAAATGTTAGAAATTTTATCCATGAAAATCTTGTGATAAATTCATGCATGACACTTTACATTATTGAAAAATGACAAAATCTCCTAGTTCTTTAAGGGTAAAACTGTTTGAATTCCTAAAAACAATAAATTTTATAGACTTTGATATGTCTTCTTGATAATTCTTCTAATACTTCATGTAGGATATATTTTACAAGTGACACATCAGTAATAATGTTCTAGAAAAAATATGTCAAGTTTTGAATCTTGACACATTTCAGATCTTCTTCTATGATCCTTCATCAGGGAAATAATGTGTCACACATTATTTACTTGATGAAGGATCATAGAAGTGGATCTGAAATGTGTCAAGATTTAAAACTTGACACAATTTTTCTAGAAGATTATTACTATTGTATGGAATATGGAAATATCATACCTTTAAGTGACACATCTTCTCTATCTCCATTTTGATTAACTTAATCTCTTTTATGCATTCTTGATTTAACTTTTTGGGGTTTAATTATGTAAATATTATGTTTAGATTAAAGGGCTAAGATGTCTAAATCAGTTAAATAAATTACAATAATTCAGCACTGATTTGTTATGGCATTTGACCTTATTTAAATTTCTAAAAATAGTGATAAATAGGCATAAATATAGACTTATCTAAAAAGTGACTATTGCAGATGATCTAGGTTCAGATCAATTTTGAGTATCATCAACAAGATTTTGGAATCTGTTTGCTCTCTAGACAATAACACCCTATATAAATAGTAGCACCATGTTGGTATAGTGTCCTCAAAGTGGTGGTAGTGTCCTTTTTACAATATTATTCTCATTTTTTGGGAATACCTGCACCTATATTTTTAGGTCATGTTCTTACGTGTATGAAACTTAGATTTTTGTGTTTTGTCTAGAAAATCTGATTTAGTGTGCAAACCCCAATTTTCCTTGTAAGTATGACATGAGAAATAATTATGTGTTCATTATTAGGATAGGCTAGACATCCTCAACACCCTATTGTGAAGAGAGTTTCCTATATACCAATACTCTAAAGAGGGATCAAGCCTGATGTAGTTCTTTCACCTAATTCTTGATGCAAGTGTAAGTGAATGCTTGAATGAGAGTCAATTTAGATGCCTTGAATGTGATTGAGCTTTGAAATATTTGAAAACTAAGATTTAGGTTATTATAAGTGGTAGTATGCATAAGTAGGACAAAATCAGGATCAAATACCTTAATTTTTCTCAACTGGTTTGAATGTGTTTTTGCATCTATTTTCTATCTAATGAATAGAAGTCAATTAGACTTGTATTTATAGAGATATGCAACTTGTGCGAATAATAAAATGTGATTAGGCCAAACTTATGAGGGGAACACATTTGAAAAAATATATGTTTAAGAGAATTAAAGCTAAGAATAGTAGTGCCCAATCGGGGACACTAACACCATGTGGTTGTAGTGTCACATATGTGGTGTTAATATCCACTTGATAGATTGATGAGCAAGTTGGGTTGGGATCTAAAAAAGTCATCTTAGGACTGTGTTTTGATTGACTATAGGTGATTTTGGTCTATATAATGATTGTAAAAAAATGTCTAAGGATCTAGGATAGGTTTAGAGCTAAGATCAGGATAGGTTAACTCAAGTGACACTCTTAGCAACCAGTTACCACTTTTAGGTGATTACATTTGCCTCCTCTTTATGTTATTAAAGAAACAAAGAAAAATTACTAATATAAAAGAAAAATAAGTACACTTGGAATTACCTTAGAAGTGAAACCCATGTAACTGGATTTGAGTATGTGAATCTAGGTTTGCATATGTAGAATATGATCCAAATCAATGTTCTGTAATGAAACATGCAAAAAATTAGTCCTTACTGAAAAGATTATTAAAAAAAATACTATGCTAATATAAAGTAACTGAGTAAATTTGAGTAAATAGAGAGAAAATTAATGAATGTACCTCATTGGGTATGTGAACTGATGCATAAACCTAGTGATAACCTATGTGTGTGAGTGTACATAGTGATTATATTATTGAATAGCTTGGACTAAGTTGATGGCTTGCTCAATCCTCATATGGGTGGCTCAATAACTCAATCTAGTTTTGAATCCATCATTGCCCACCCTTACTCAATGGATATTGATCTGTGAATAACTTTAATAAGACTATAAGTGTATCTAACCCTCTCATGTGGGGTGCTCAATAACTCAATTAGACCATGAATCCATCATTGCCCACCTATGTGAAGTAGATGCCTATGTAACTAAATTATGCAAAGTGCCAAAATTATCTAACTAAATATATCTAATTGTGTATGTTGGCTATGTGGCTACTCAATTATATTAGGTGACTTTAGGCCACTCGAGAATGCTAACCACTACAAATAGAATAAGGCATGAATCTAGTGACAATATGGAATGTGGTATCAAGTGTATACAACATATATAATGACATAGAGTTTTTTCATTCCATCTGATCAACCTATGTGTAGTTGAGTATATGGAAACTATGTGTTATGCACATGCCCCCAATCTAGTATGTAAGTATACTGAATCTGAACTAAATATGTAATAACTAAATATGTGTAATTGAACTAAATTTAGGAGTGATCATTTTGTGCATGATGCCCCTAAATCTAAGTAATTGGTATGATCTAAGTTGAAACAAATATATATAAGTAAAATTTGAATATAACTGTCAAACTTGTGATTGTATCTATGCAAATCTATATACAAGTCTAAATGATCTAGATTATCCTAAAGTTAGGTCTACTAGACAATAGTGCATTGTAATAGATAATATCACTTTATGGTACCAGTGTCCCAATTTGGATGCTAATGTCTACTTGGTCTGAATCTAGGTGATCTGAACTATTTTTTGAGTCTCTATTTTTTCTTGTGTCTAATTTTTGAAACTGAGCTTGTGTGCTAAAATTCAGTTATGAATAGCAAAGTAAGAGCCTGATATCTATGACAAACTCCTGTGAATGCCCCCTCTTTTGAGGTTAGTTGTGAAATTTGTGTAAAAAATATCTTTTATAGAAGTATCTCTACAAAATGTGTTAGCTAGAGTAGTGCATGATATTCTAATACAATGTACAAACATAACATCAAAATGTAAATGAATCTAAGTATACGTAAGTAATGTATGATGTATGTTGTAATATAGTATTGCAAAAGGGTGTCAAGATATATTTAATCAATGTCTATAGAAACAAATATGAGTAACTACCTTGGGGGATTGGGTATGATGTCCATCATAGAACCTAAGTAGGAAGGGTAGATGCATGATGTCCCTCATGGCATCAAAAATTGATGTGTGTGTAATAAGTAAATATAAGTGTCATGGTGTAGAAGCATACAAGGAATCACACATACAATCACATGAGGCACATAAAAGTTAGGCCAAGGGGACACAATAAAAGGGACATGGAAACATGTCACTAAATTTAAGAATGAAGACATAAAAGGACATGTTCTAATGTCCACATATGAAAACAATAAGCAATTTGGCTTATAGCCACATAGAAGGATATCTTAAAATGTCTACATGTAGAATCAATAAAGCACACACAAGGGACATGGGAACATGTCCAAGGCATAAAAATAGAGAAGTGACATAGAGCCAAAGAATAATGGAATATTCAAATGTCCTTGAAGATGGAAGAAGCATAGAAACATAATCAAGTCTAATATAGGAAAAATAGAAATGAAAGCATGTATAACTATATAGTAAAAATCTATGTAGATGATAGGATGCATATATACTGAGTCTAACTAGTGATAGTTGGAAAAAAATTTGAGCAATGAATAGCAATGATAAATATCAAGATATATTAATGCATAACCTAAAATGTATATTATGTAATGATAGAAGCTAGTAGTAGCAATTATGTATGAGATGCCCCCAAATGGGTAGATGTATCAAATGTATAATCTTGTATTAATGTAAATACACCCAATGGGTAGATGATAGCTGGTCTATTTCAGTGTAGTGGATCAAAGTCCTATCTAGAATCTATAAGTGCTCAACAAGAACAAGTGAATCATATATGTATGATAAAATGACTATACTAGGATAGCTAATAATATGCAATATCTGTCAAGTAGTAGAAATGTATACATATCAATGCATACAATCTATAAAAAAAATTATTTTTATAAATATTTGAATTTTTTTTATATTTTGACATATTATATTATTTTTATATTTTTTGAGCATAAGCTATGTACAAGGAACGAGAGAGAGAAGGAAATATGTACAAGAGTAGGAACCATACTAACCAGGGAACCATACTAACTAGTGAGTCTCACGGGAGACTCACTATCATCATGCCCTATGTTGATTATAGGAATGATAATCTCTTGTGCGATGTGATTGATATGTTGTAGTTGAATTTTGTTGCATTAGGAATATGTGTATTGTTCATCATAAGAATCATAATATTGTTCAACATTAGAATCATAATAACCTAGAATGCTAGAGGGAATTGCCTCATGTTTTAGAGTTGACCTTTCTAAATTGTGCTTTGGAAAATTGATTGTGATTTTTCCCTTTGAAACTATGCTTATTGTAGGCATACTATTATGCTTATTATAGGCATACTATGTTGTGGAGGCTCTTTTTCTAGAAAACCTGTTTTGAAAATGCTTGTTTGTGTAGCATGATTTTAACTTCACAACTTAAGTTCTTAATCATTATGTAACATGTCCTATGTATCTAGATGTTTGGTCTTGATAAACTATATATGTGACTGATGTGCTTTAGGATGTTCAATAAACCTCAAACTTTGTTGACCAATATTATTAACTGCAAGAATAGGAGAAGTGATGCCTTGGGCCTATTTGCCCAAACCTTGACCATGAGAATCATATTGTTGTAGATATTTTTGACCAAACCCATGCCATATTAAATGTTTAGCCTCATTTTGGAGAGGTAGATTTTCTTGATTTATTTTTGCTTGTTGTATTGTTTCTTGTTGTGATTGTGATTTTATAACCTTTTATTGTTTTGAGTTATGCTTTGGTAACCATTTTTGTACTATTTTTGAATTCGAACCTTTTTGAATTGGTAGATGTGTCAGTGTATTTTTTTTGGATGAAGTGTCATTGTGTGATTCATCTGTATCCATGATTTGTTGTATTTTTATTTTCAATGTTAAACATGAATCAGTGTGATGCCCATGCATTCTATGATATGCATAAAAATATTTGGATCTCCTCATTAGGTATAGAGGAGGTACGTTGATCAACTTATCTTTAATCATTTTTCTTAGTGTCTCACTTGAAGTATTATTTTACCTTTGAATGATTTTTGAATCACTAGATGTAGATGTACTTTGTTGTGATTTTATGCTCTGATATATAACATTATTTTCCATAAATTGACTAGTTGAAGATGTATAAACATGATTTACACTATTGTGACATGGAGGAATTTATATTGTAAATTGTTTTTCCAATGTTGTAATCTAATCATGTATTAGTTTATTTTGATTTTTTAAACCTATAATTATCTTTCTCATACTGATAAGTTGATAGCATAGAGTTTCACAAGTGTGAACCCTAGTTGTGTTTGTTTGAACATGTAGGCACACACCCTAGAGGGAAAAGGTGTGAATAGGTTGAGTATGGGGATTAGTGACATTGGTATAGGTCATTTCATCTCATGGAGGAATGATAACATGGACCTAGTTAAAGGGAAATTAACTATCACCCTCATGGAAATGAGGAGGAGAAGGAGATTCTTTCTTGTGCATAAGATATGACATTGAATCTTGAAACATAATTGTTAGCTTATGTGCTAATTCCTCTATGTGTGTATAGGTTTGCTTGTTAATGGAATTATATATAAGAGAAAGATAACATGCTATGAGATATGACATTTTTTTCAATTGATAGAAATCATCATTTATACATGTGTTTATGTATTTTCTAAGTTCATTCTGAATTAAAGGGAACAAACATGCAAATGAAAGTGTTATACTTTACAACAAAAAGTAATTGATTTATTCTATCATTATGATCATGATTATATGAATTAGAAGATATATGAATATGAAATCTAAGTTTTGGAAATAAAATATGAGTATAAATAGAAAAAGATACATAAGTGTGTGAAGGGTTAGTGTTTTTAAATTTAGGGTTTCTTTACAATAAATTTAAATTATATTTAAATAAAATTAAATCCTAATATGAAATTGATTTAATTAGATAGATTGTCTAAAAAAATAGAAGTATCCAGCCATGAAGTATTGCACAAAATTTGGATTAATGTAAGCTAGGATTTGAAGTAATATTTAACTTTTTTGAGTTTAACTATATAAATCTTATGTTTATATTAAAGAGTTGAGATGTCTAAATTAGTTAAATAAATTATAATAGTTAAGCATTGATTTGTTATGGTATTTTCCTTTCTAAAAATAGTAATAAATAGGCATAAATATAGACTTATCTAAAAAGTGATTATCGTAGATGATCTGGGTTCTAAATAGTTATGAGCATCATCAACAAGATTCTAGAATCTATTTTCTCACTAGACAATAGTGCCACATATAAACAATAGAACCATGTTGGTATAATCTCCTCAAAGTGGTAGTAGTGTCCCCTTTGTGGGATGGTTCCCTTTTTATAGGAGCACATGTGCCTATGTTTTTAGGTCTTATTCATGCACACATGAAACTTGGAGCTCTATGTTGTGCATAAAAAACTTAATTTAATGTGCAAACTCTAATCCTCCTTATAATTATGGTATGAATAATAATTATGTGTTCATTATTAGGATAGGATAGACATCCTCAACACTCCACTATGAAGAGAATTGCTTACATACCAATACTCCAAAGAGGGATCAAGCCCGATGTAGTTCTGCCACCTAGTACTTAATGCAAGTGCAAGTGAATATCAAAATGAAAGTAGACTTGGATGCCTTGAATGTGCTTGAGCTTTAAAATCTTTAAAAAATAGGCTTAGGGATATTTTAGATGGTAGTATTTAGAAGTAGGGTAGAATAGGGATCAAATACTTTAATTTTGCTCAAATTATTGTTGGTTTGAATGTGTTTTTGAATCTATTTTTCATCTAGAGAATAGAGGTCAATTAGATTTATATTTATAGAGATATGTAGCTTATGTGGATAATAAAATGTGCTTAAGCTAAACTTAGGAGGGGCACACATTTCAAAAAATATATGTTTAGGAGATTTAGGGCTAAGGATAGTAGCACCTAATTGGGAATACTAGCACTATGTGGCTATAGTGTCCCAAATGTGGTATTAATATCCACTTGGTAGATTGTTGAGACAGTTGGATTGGGATCTAAAAAAGCTATCTTGAGACTGTGTTTTGACTGACTGTAGGTGAATGTGATCTATACAATAACTATAAAAGTGTGTCTAAGGCTCTAGAATAGGTCTAGGGCTAAGCTAGGGATATGTTAACTCAAATGACACTCTTAGCATCTAATTACCACTTTTAGGTGATTACAATTCTTTGTTTTTTATTGCATGGGATATATGCTTTGATTATGTTGACTAACTTATTTTCATGTAGGATATATCATTTTATGATAGAAGTTATCTTTGCTTCATTTGCCTAATTATACATCTACTTTTATTAATTTATTTATATAAATTATATTTTTGACATATTGGTTATTAATTTTAAATATTGGTGTAAGCTTATTTGTCTTCTAGGTTTTATGAATCATTTCTCTTTTTGTTGGTATTTGTTCTATTATGAATCAACTACATTGTCTAAAGAGGATTCTTAGAGATTTTAAGTGATCACACTTTCATCATTGTGACTTTTGGTGACACATTCTCTTCTTTTTTTTATAAACGATTGTAATTCTTCTTGAAATAAGTTTCTATTAAGGGGGATTATTATGTAATTTTGACTCCCTTCTTTATTTGTAAAAGTTTTTTTCCACTTTTGTAACCCTAAATATAAGTTTAAGGGGGGGTGTCAGTGTTGGGTTTTTATTCTTTAATAATATTTCAAGTTCTGAAGTGTAACCCCAATGAGATAGCACATTGGCCCTTCACGCAAGACTATGGTCTTGTGCACTCACCCAAAGCACACAATAAGTGTTACATCCCAATTTCTTGCCAATCCAACTTACTAGATTATCCATGGAAGTCTATAGCTAATGAATTTATATTTGGCTATTTTTTTACTAAGCTTGATTTATATGCTATTATGGGATAGTAAAATATTACTTAGATACATGATGATACATAATTTTATATTATAAGTTGGTTAATGTATGTGTTTACATTTCAAGCATATTAATGTATTATTTCAATTATATTTATTACTATATATTTATCATTTGAAATGATCTAATTACCTACATATTGTGAGATGGACACAGGAAAACTCATCCCTCAATGTGTGTCGAAGGGAGAGCATCATCCGAGTACTTTTCCACACCAACCACAAACCAACGATCCTCCACACTAATCCCATCAAGAAATTCTCCTCCCTTCATGGATGAGAAGATAGTGATAGCACAAGAATCCAGAGAGATAAACAAGTACTTGTGTGTTGTATGATTCTAAATTAAACATGCAGTTTATCATAGAAATTTGTTCTATTGCAAGATATTATACAAACATGTGAATCACACTCATGAAATGATAATATCTCACTAAACATACTTTGGCCTAAAGTTTTATAAATAATAATGATCTAGATCAATCAAATTCATACACAACACTTGATCAAATTACCTTCATCTATCATGTTAATACCAGTAAGCCAATGAAGTCTATCTCACTCCTTACTCCTTATCAACAATGGAGATTGGTCAAATATAATTTAACCATAAGATTCATATAATTTACATCCTACTAACAAACACATCATATAATATGCTAATCATAGGAGTAACCAAAGCATACATTTATTTTATCAAACGTATGAATGAATCTTACATTATTTTCTATCACATACTAAAAATAATTACTACAGTTTATACCACCTAGAGAAATACACATTTAAATTTAAATTTTCACTACCACCATTAGTTTTTAACATACTACCCTTATGATAATCCATATTACCATAGTCTAGTATTCTAAGACATAATACTAGTTATTCCAAAAATAATCATATAAAGTAGTCTTAAATTCATGGAACCATAAGCATCTATATAAATAACTATTTATAATGAAGTAGGTCATTGTTCCCATAGAACACAATAACATATGATCATAATATTCACTTAAACTCTCAAATTTTACATGCATGCATACACAAATTCTTACCAACTATTATAAAATATGTTATTTATAGTAATAATCAATATGCATATAGTAAATTAGTCAAATATAGATGTAACTCTAGACATAATAATTAAGCAAATATGAGGCTATACCATCCGGTTATACCCTGAGTCTAAACTACATACTAGCATTCAAGAAAATATAAAATATAAGCACACATTATGATGCACTAATAAATGTTAAATATAACCAAATATTAAAACATATAATCATCCACATTATATGTGCCACACACAAGTATTCAATACTAAATACATATAAACTAATAGTCAATCAATCATTTGTAGAGAAGTAGAGAATTCATAAACCTGTTATAACATTCATTAAACATCTCGTTCCTTTTTCAAGAATATTGTTTTAAACTGGTTATAATTTTTTATTCTTATGAATTTAATGACTTACTCAAATATCCTTGAAACTATAGGTACAATTCTTATATACAAGCACTTATACACCATAATATTCATTACATGTAAATACTCTGATACTATGTAATTACTAAACTGTGGTTCATAATACTTTTTAAACAAGAGCTTCCTACTATTATTTATAACTTTAATTGAGGAACACATACTTATTTCCTAATAATGAATACCCATCCTAAGTTATAAATATGCATCTATCATTAAATGATAGGTCGTGAGCCTAGGACTTAGTTTGTACAGTTTCACAAATCTTGGTTCTCATGACCAATTCTTATATGTTATCAACTTAGAGGTATACAATATAATATATCCAATGTACATTAACACACAGTGATTCTCAAATTCTCAGATAAATATATTGATTTCCTTTATGCATAGATATGTTCAACGATATAAATGACCTCATTAGCCTTATGATTCTAAGATTAATACTTGGTTAATATAATTTTATTGACAGGCTAAACTAAACATGTTCCACAAAAGAAAGAGTAATTTCATCTAACATTTGATATCCATCTAGAGGCTTGAATACACACATTCTTAAGGTTATATATATATATATATATATATATGATTTAATGCTCCACCCATGGAATTACTACCATAAAAATACACCTTCAATCACATAAATATGTTATTGGTCATATTGACACCTAAAAATATTAGTATTCTCAAAAGAGTTTTTTGAGAGATTACTCAATCGTTGTAACATTGTGTAAATGGTTATGTTTTAAAACCTCACAACTATCCCAAATCAATTTTGGGGATTTTATAAGGTCTATGAATACTAGGTTGAAATTTTATGAACCCAGGGTGGCATAACCAGAACTAACCCCTTGTTATTACTATTTATGGATTTTTAACAATCAATAAAAGTGTCATAAGTTACAACTACTCAAGCCATTTGTATAAAAAAATTTATTACAAAGTTATATTTATTTTCATATGATTGAATTTGGGTTAATTCATAATCCCATAACATAGGTAAATGAATCCATTAATTACAAGTATATATATTAGGCTACAAGAATCTTAGCTTGTGATACTTCTCATCAAAATAAAGCTAAATTATAGGCTATAATCTTCTTTTACATTCTATATTAAGTCCATTATATATATCCCAATATACAGCTTAGAATAATAATAAACACTATTATTATTATTATTATTATTATTATTATTATTATACTCATAATTCCATTAATTTATTAGACTCATCTCATTAATCAAGTAATTAGCTCTATTAACGACTACATACCTCACGAATAAGTATAAAGAATAATTTATATCTCTTGGCTATGGTTATGGATCAAAAATAAAATAGCGACACCACATGTTATGGATAAAAAAAAATTATGTAAAATTGGGTTATACCACAATGATGGATCAAATATATATTATCATGTAACATGTTACAATTAAAAAAGAAAATAACTCCACTAGAAACTATCTATTGTTTATACTAGCTGAGATAAAAATTGCAAATATGTAAGTCACTTTAGTTGTAAGTTTCATATATGATGATGTCATTAAGCATATCTAAATACTGGAACATGATTTATTTATCAATGACTTCCTTACTGTGAATAAATAAAAAACTATACATAGTTCCATCCATTTCCTATCAGCATGATAATATCTACAGCGATTCTATGAAGTAGGAATAGCTAAAAAAATCTAAACATGACATTATTTTATTTCCAATGATTTATGCTTGCTATTCAGACCTCAGAAGACATACATATTGTTAATTAAAGTCAATAACTTCTTATTAAATCACTGTCATACTAAATAGGTTACATAAATAAGACGTCATATAATAAAATACTTACTTAATTGAATACGTCTTATTTAATATAAGATGTCATACAATAAAATACCTTACATAATTTAATACACCCTATTTAATATAAGATGCCACATAATAAAAGACTATGTAAATAAGAAGTTAATCGCCTAAGTTTAATACAACTTAACTCCTTTTAACATCAACTGTATAGTATAGATACATGATGCCAATAAAGGTATACAACTAATCTAATGTCTGTAATATATATGCACACAATATAATCATGATAAGGGGTTGCTCATTGTTCTAGTATGAAGCAATTGTTATTATATTACCGCTTGAGTGAAAATAACAATGTTGTCTAGTGATGGCTATAAAACTACAGAAATCTCATTACATTTACACATAACTTTCAAATAAATAGTGCCCTTTCTAGAATCTTTTTTCATTCTTATTAGCATAATTGTTAGAATTTGAAAACATCACTTGTTAAATTGCTTCTTGAAAACTGTGTTTTTATCCCAATATCACATCCTTGCATCTTTTTTTTCCTTTTTTATCTTCTCCTCTCTAATGCCTCAGATAATCACTTCCTCCAACTTTCCCTATGTAAAATAGGCACAGCTTTTTTTCCAAGATTTTTTTATTTTTTGTTTGATTTTTTTGTTTTTGTTATTTTAATATATTGCTTTCTTTTTTAGATTTTCTAGTCTTTAGTTATTTCATTCTCTCTTTTTTTGTTTTAATGTCTTTTTTGTTTTTTCTTCTTCTAGAATAATTTCTATTTTTTTTAAATATATTTTTAATATGGAATGCTAAAATTCTCTAATTTATTAAATTAAATTAGTATCCAAATATACTAGAACAATTTTAAATGGCAATTTTAAAATTTTTAAATATCCTATACTTTTAAAATTTATTTTTGCCAAAAAAAAATTCCTACTATTATTAATAACAAAATGTGCCAAGCACGTAAAAGAATCCATTATGATATTTTTACTTACTCTAGCAAACCACAAAAAACAATACTCCAAGAAAAAAATAAACACATTATAAGCAATTATTTTTAATGTATTTCTACCATGTACCAACTATTGTGGTGTGTGTAGGGTTTCACCCACTCTCTGTAGATCTCTTACGTCTTCATCTATATAACCATCTTTGATAATGCTCTCTCTCTAACACACTTTAAGGCATGAGTTCTCTAGCATCCACCTCATAACACACAAGTAATTAGATCATTTCACATTATAAATATATAGCAATAAATATAACTGAAATAATACATTAATATACTTAAAATATAAATAGATACATTAACCAACTTATAGTAAGCAATCATGTATCTAAGTAATATTATACTATTTCATAATAGCATATAACTCAATCTTAGTAAAAAAAATATCTAAATCTGAATTCATCATCTATAGATTTCCATGGATAATTTAAAAAATTGGCATGATAAGGAATCAGGATGTAACATTCTTCCCCCTAAAGCTAGTCATCATCCCCAATAAATATTATTCAAACATAAGTTCTAAATTTAAAATATTATTTAGCAAAATAATAACATGGTATACAATATCAAGTTAAGCAAATGAATAGAAAATTATCTGTAAAATTCATTGTAGCTCCTTCAAGTTGCACCATTCTCAGAGTATTAGTCCCACAAGACCCTACTCTATGACATCTTCCTATTATTCAAACATGGTTTATGAGTATTACTTACTTTGATTAATTCTATAATGACTAACCTAAAGTCTAGAACCATCATGACCAACCTATATACTATAGGACTAAGCACTTATGAATCCTTGAAGGGTCCCATATATCTCAGTAAAAATTTCACTAATTTCCTAAGAGCATATAAAATCATCATATAAGTCAAAATAGATGACCAAGGAGAGTTTCACAAAATCTTCCAACTCCTCTATACATCTCTCTAACTTATAGCGTGTTTTTCTAATTTTGGAGAAAAGTAATTAGGAAACCTGGTAAGAATGATGTGTATATGTTAATACTATCACTACTCTGCATAGCTCTAAATAAGTATAACATGTCAATATTATCACTACTCCACGGAGCTCTTTTATAAGTATGACAATGAATAAGAACTGGAAACACTACATTTCCAATGTATACAAAATGAAGGAATAAACTTTCCTCTATATACTTACATATGACCATATGACTGAATTTGACAAGTTTTGCCTATCAAATCTAGGATTCAACAAGTCCATCTATTGGATCCAACTCAGTAACAACTGAGTCAATGTGAGACAAAGTATGATACCATCCTATTGCTTAAAACTTACATTCATAATTCTATTGGAAATATTGTCTTTGATGTCAAAGGTTTAGCATTATTGGTGATAAAGGCCCCATTGCATTTAATGTTGTTTGTAATAAATATATCTTGGCTAATATGAGTTAATATTTATTTAATATTAATGAATATATTTTTGGTTGCATATGAGACAAAATAAGGGCCCATGGAGAAGTCAAAGAGCCACGAGGTAAAGACAAAAGAAGGATGGGACGCATTTTCCCATGAAGAGTCATATTGGGGAATACCAAGAGTCACCAAGTGAAGACAAAAGAGTAAGGGTGCAATTTCTTATGAAGGGACACTTTGAGGAATACAAAAAGTCACCAAAGATAAGGACAAAAGTGGGAAGGACATTTTTGGTCATGAAGGGTCACCACATGACTTTTCAAAGGCTTGAATATGAAGGGTCATATAAGTTTGATGCCATTTTCCATGAGGATTGAAGGGTCACAAAAGGGGAAGGCCAAAGGTCATTTGAAAAGCTATAAATAAAGGCTTGAGAAGCCATTTGTAAATATGGTAGAGAGAGGTTGATTTGATATTGTAATATCTAGCTTAGAAGAGCAATTGTGAGAGATGAATATGATTTGTATTTGTTATATCTAGCTTAGAAGAGAAAAGGTGAGAGAGAGGAAAGAGATGTTGTATTGATCTATCATTTGTTGAGATAGCAATATTGAGAGATAGGTGTGTGGTATACACAAAGGGGTTGGTGCTCCTGTGGGTTGGTGCTCACGAATTTTTGTTGGGTTGGTGCTCGACAAAGGGTTTGGTGCTCTTGTGGGTTGGTGCTCATGAATAGTAGCTAGGTTGGTGCTCGGTAAAGGGGTTTGAAGCTCCTATGGGTTGGTGCTCATGAATTGTAGCTGAGGTTGGTACTCGACAAAGGGGTATGGTGCTCCTGTGGGTTTGTTCTCATGAATATACTTGAGATTGTTCTTCATGGTTTTTCCCACATTAGGTTTCCACATTATATATGGTGTCTCTCTCTATCTTGTGTGATGTTTATTGTTTGAGTTTTATTTCATATCTTGAATGTTTGATTAAGTAGAATTTGATAAAGGGAAATTTTTATAAGATATATGATATATTGATTCACCCCCCCTCTCAGTATATCCCATGCTTAATAATTGGTATCAGAGCAGGTTCTTTTTTGAAAAGTTTTACAGCTTGAAGGTAGATCGAGAAAGCACGATGGATGGGTCATAGGAAGGATTTTCTACAAATAAGGCACCTTTGTTTGATGGGATGAATTATGCTTTTTGGAGCATGATAATGAAGGTTTATTTGATGGCCCTTGGATTTGACATATGAAAATCAGTGGTGGAGGAATATGAAGAGCCACAGACATCGACAATTACTCCAATAGAAAAGAAGGCAAGTGAATGTAATGCTAAAGCTTTAAATGCTATTTTATGTGGTTTATGTGAATCTAAATTTGTTAAATTTATGCAATGTAAATCTGCTCATGAAACTTGAGTAAAAATTGAGAATATTTACAAAGGTGATGGAAAGGTTCAGCAAGCTAAGTTACAGACTTTTAGAAGGCAGTTTGAAAGTTTGAAGATAGAAGAAGAAGATATAGCAAGTTATCTTTTGCGAGTTGATCAAGTTGTAAATCAGATTCAAGGTCTTGGATAAACATTGGATGAGTCAACGGTGGTGCAAAAGTTTTTGAGATCTCTATTAATGAGACATGATGCAAAGGTTTCGGCAATTGAGGAGATGAAGAATTTAGCCAAGCTAAAAATGGATGAGCTTCATGGTATTCTCACGGAATATGAGATGCAGATAGAACAAGATAAACCCTCAAAGAGAGAACCAGCTTTCAAGACATCACTTAAGGAGGAAGCTAAGATTCAAGAATCAAGTGATAGTTCCAGTGATGATGAAGATGACAATGAAGCACTTTTCATTCGCAAGCCAAAAAGAGGAACAGGTAAATATCAAGGAAAATTACTTTTTAAATGTTTTAATTTTGGAAAGATTGGACATTTTTTAGCTAGATGCCCAGATAAAGTTAAAGATGATGAAGAAGAAAAACATACATACAAGAAGAATTTCAAAGGCAAATCCAAGAAGGGATTCAAGAAGAAGAGCCTGTTTTTAAGGATCCTAGCTTAGTTGAAGATAGTGGAGTCAGCAATTCAGAAGAAGAAGAGGAGGAAGCTAAAGTAGATATGGAAGGAGAACTCAATTGTGCCCTAGAAGAGTTAAAAGCTGTTAAGAAGAAGAATCAAAGATTAAAGCACCAGATCGAGAAAAATGAACAGGAGTCAAAGGAAATGATTGAAGATCTACAAGCACACTTTGAAGAAGCCAAGAAGAATGAAGAAGATCTCACATCACAGTTAGAAATAGCAAGAAAAGATTGTGAAAGGTATGTTATCGAAATTGCCTCTTTAAAAGAAGATATTAAGAAAGCATCAGTGATAAAGTAGTCAGTGATTCAAAATTTGAAGATAGCACTAACATGCTGAATAAGATATTGGAAAGTCAAAAAGCATATTCAGATAAGACAGGGATCAGTTTTGAAAAGAAAAAGAGCTATGTTGAAGCTCTTACACAAGAGGAAACAAAAAGGGGAGAAGTGAAGAATACAAAGAACATTTCAAATAGAGAAGGCTGGAAGGAACAAAGCTACAAAAGGCAATCAGATCATAGATATATAGACAGGTCTTATTTTTATGGCTATTGTTTTTATTGTAATGGATATGGTCACAAGAAATTAGAATGTAGAAAAAGAGCTAACAATTTCAGAAATAAGGAGAAGGAAAGTCAAGTAGAGTCAAGTAGAAGCCACAACTCTTTTGCTCCTCTATCAAGCTTTGATGAAGAGACCATAGTGTGCTACAAGTGCAGCAACTTCAGACACATAGCTCGGTATTGCAAAAGTGTGTTTGAGTCAGTTCAGAAGGATCAGAGTTTCAAAGCTCCATTCATCAAGAAGAAGTATCAGAGTGTCAAAATTCCATTCATCAGGGAGAAGTTTCAGACATATACATGGCAGAAGAAACAACATGAAGATTCTATGATGGTTCAGACAGCCCTGCATATAAAAGGTAAAGATCAGCCATGGTTAATTGATAGTGGATGTTTGAGGCATATGACAGGAGATAAAAGTAAATTCATATCTCTAAAGAAGATCAATGGTGGTATAGTGAGATTTGGAGATAAAAACACTGCCAAGATAGCTAGAAAAGGTACTTTGAGTTTGGATTATGGTAGAACTAAGACTAAAAATGTTTTGTATGTAAAAGGTCTTAAGCATAATCTGTTGAGTGTTAGTCAAATATGTGATCAAGGATATACATTAAATTTTCATAAAGAAGGTTGTGAGATTAGAAGAAAAGATTCAAATGAGTTGATTGCAGATGCTCAAAGGATAGGGAACAATGTATATGTATTGTCAAATATCTTCTTAAAGGCACAATCAAAGGACACATTCAAAGATCAGCAAGAGGAGTTGGGAGTAATTTCTATTACTTCCTACCATTGATGTTCAGCATCAGTTGAAGGGGAGATAAGTGTTAGCTCTAGGTAGGCCCTTTGCCTTTGATGTCAAAAGGGGAGAATAACAAGTATAGGTACAGTTGCAAAAAATAGGTATAGGGAATAGGTACAGGTTGCTACAATAAGGGAGAGTTATTGTATGTTTTTAGATGACAGTATGTGCAGGTGACAGGATGTGGCAGTTTCAAGATTGAGGTTGCCATCAATGACAAAGGGGGAGATTGTTGGAAATATTGTCATTGATGTCAAAGGTTTTACATTATTGGTGATAAAGGCCCCATTGCATTTAATGTTGTTTGTAATAAATATATCTTAGCTAATATGAGTTAATATTTATTTAATATCAATGAATATATTTTTGGTTGCATATGAGATAAAATAAGGGCCCATGGAGAAGTTGAAGAGCCACAGGGTAAAGAAAAAAGAAGGATGCGATGCATTTTCCCATGAAGAGTCATCTTGGGGAATACCAAGAGTCACCAAGTGAAGACAAAAGATTAAGGGTGCAATTTCTCATGAAGGGACACTTTGAGGAATATGAAAAGTCACCAAAGATAAGGACAAAAGTGGGAAGGATGTTTTTGGTCATGAAGGGTCACCACATGACTTTTCAAAGGCTTAAATATGAAGGGTCATATAAGTTTGGCACCATTTTCCATGAGGATTGAAGGGTCACAAAGGGGGAAGGCCAAAGGTCATTTGGAAAGCTATAAATAAAGGCTTGAGAAGCCATTTGTAAATATGGTAGAGAGAGGTTGATTTGATATTGTAATATCTAGCTTAGAAGAGCAATTGTGAGATATGAATATGATTTGTATTTGTTATATCTAGCTTAGAAGAGCAAAGGTGAGAGAGAGGAAAGAGATGTTGTATTGATCTATCATTTGTTGAGATAGCAACATTGAGAGATAGGTGTGTGGTATACACAAAGGGGTTGGTGCTCCTGTGGGTTGGTGCTCACGAATAGTAGCTGGGTTGGTGCTCGGCAAAGGGGTTTGAAGCTCCTGTGGGTTGGTGCTCACGAATTTTAGCTAGGTTTGGTACTCGGCAAAGGGGTATGGTGCTCCTATGGGTTTATTCTCATGAATTTACTTGAGATTATTCTCCATGGTTTTTTCCACATTGGGTTTTCACGTTATATCTGGTGTCTCTCTCTATCTTGTGTGATGTTTATTGTTTGAGTTTAATTGCATATCTTGAATGTTTGATTAAGTGGAATTTGATAAAGGGAAAGTTTTATAAGATATATGATATACTGATTCACCCCCCCTCTTAGTATATCCCATGCTTACCAAATTCACCACTCTTCCCTTGGGTCTCCCCAACCTAATGATCTCCCAAAAGTGCACAATGTTCAATGAGTCACAGTTTTATGATAACACATCATAGAAAGCAATAATTTAAACTAAATAATTTTAGATGTATAAACATGCATATAAAAGAAATCATACAATCAATCTATAATTATATTAAATTGCCACTAGCCACACATAACTAGTATCATATTTCATAGCTTAACTTATTTTATTATATTCATGGTTAAGAGGAAATAATGTTAATATTAACATAACATACTAAGGTCAAGGATCACATTGTCCCTACAACCCTATAAAAGAAACAAGCAAGATATATCTCCCTACTTTTTTGGATAGAATATAATAAATTAAAATTTTATCTCAACCCCTAAATTGATAAGATGTTCCGTATATCCTATACCTTACTCCCTTCCGATGAAAGGTATAAAAATATTTCTTCAACTCAACATGATTTAAGAAAAAGAGAACAATATCAATCTAATCAAGTGTGAATAATAACATAATGATTCCTAATATAAAATTTAATATATAATTCAAGATTTGCCACCTCGCATGGTCTTAAAATCATAAGTTAGATAAAGTAGTGACTCTAAAGAGTCATAAGTGAAAAGTATATAACTATCATCTCCAAAAATTCTTACATACCCTCACAACGTAAAAATAAAATGTTGTAACTCAATGTTGCCAAAACACTACCTACTTACCAGATCTGTAAGTATAGTTTCACAAACTAGTTCCACAACTAGGAAAAATAAAATACTAATCACAAAGATGTATCAACCCATCCAATCCTATAAATTCTCTCTCAATAAGAAGTAGAAGACATTCTCCCACAAACTTCAAGGAAGTAAAGTCAAACATCATTCAAAGGCAAGTTCTCATAAAAGAGAACACTCAATCAACATCATAAAAAAAAATGAATCCTCTCAGTGGCTTATAATGACATCAAAGGAGAATGAGATAATACGACTCATCTCTAAGTTAACTGAGAGAGATGAAACTTCTTCCTAAACGACATAACTTAAAGGGTGCCAACCATAAACAAGCTCCTAACACATAGGAATTCTCAATGAAAACAACACTCTACGGTAAGAAAATCTCCACCACATTAGGTGGTACCAAAACTAAAATTGATTTTATAAGATTTTCCATTCTTGGGATTAGTGAAAATAAGGCACAAAAATTAAAGCACTATATATATATATATATATATATATATATATATATATATATATATATATATATAATGTGCAAAGTATCCCATACTTATAAATACTCCAAACATAAAACACAAATGGCAAAGGTGACTTGATTATCAAGAAGGGTGTAATCGCACACGAGGTGTTTGATCTAAGTGATCAAACTATGGTAGAAATATTTTGTTCATAACTCATGAACTATGTTATATACTCATCTACCCAGGCCTCATTATAACCATCACCATTAGGCCATTTGATAAGCCAACCCTGTAGCAATTCTAAGAGGGTATTAAAGCTCCTAAAGATGCACACTCACTACACCACACACATTTCACAAATGTCACATACTTACAAAATTCACCAATCCATACATGAGGATCTATCAAGTTTCAAAACTCCAATCATGGTATGCATGGTTCTACACTCAAGCACTACAAATCCAAAGCACTAGTGCAATACTTCATGTCCCTAGGCTTACACTAGTGAACAGAAAGACATGAAAATTCTAATGGACTCATTAGGTCCTAGAGTTCGAGCTATAATTCTAATACCATATGTAATAACTTTTTTGGGTTAGACATAAAAAAACATGATTTTTTTAATTAAATAAATATACCAAATTTAGATTACACCACAAGAATATACAGAGACCATAAGAATAATCAAGGTGTGATAAAATCAACAAGTATAATACATCACATATCATTGATCTCTAATATCATGAGAGTACACATCATAATTCAAACATAGAAAGTAATCACATTAACTCAACTACAATTGAATAAGTCTATAGCCATTGCTATCAATATACAAGTAGTTACAACTCTTCATGACATTATTTAATAATTAAAATACAATATAATGTACATATAAAATACATGGTTTTCATGGAGCATAGTTCCTGGACTCAAGTATCTATGGTAATCTCAAGTGTTGTCTTGATAATTAGTACTATTACAGGGAGGGAAAGCATCATTCGATCACTTTTTCACATCAACCATAGACGAATGATCCTCTACATTTCACCAATGAGTAAATAGTGATGGTGCAAGAATCTAGAGAAACAAGTAAGTACCTATGTGTTTTATATTCTAAACTAAACATGCAATGTAGCATAGAAATCCGTTCTATTGTAAGATATCATATAAACATGTGAATCGCACACATAAAATGATAATGTCTCATTAAACATACTTTGGCTCAAATTTTTATAAATAATAAATAATAATGATCTAGATCAATCAAATTCATACACACCATTTGATCGGACTACCTTCATTTATTATGATGATCGCAGTAAACCAATGAAGTCCATCTCACTCCTCACTCTGTATTAGTAATACAAATTTGTCAAATACAATTCAACCACAAGATTCATCTAATTTACATCCTACTAGCAAACACATCATATAATATGCTAATCATAGGAGTAACCAAAGCATATATTTATTTCATCAAATATATGAATGAATCTTACATTATTTTCTATTCCATACTATAAATTATGACTACAGTTTATACCACCCAAATAAATACACATTCAACTTCAGATTTTCACTACCACCATTAGTTTTTGACATACGACACCCTATGATTACCCATAATACCATAGTCTAGTATTCTAATACATACTACTAGTTATCCCAAAAATAATCATATAAATTAGTCTTAAATTCATAGAACCATAAGCATCTATCCAAGTAACTAGTTATAATGAATTAGGTCACAGTTCCCATGGAACACAATAACATACGATCATAGTATTTGTTTAAACTCTCAAAGATTACATGCATGTATACACAAAGTCTTACCAACTATTACAAAATACATTATTTATAGTAATAATAAACATGTATATAGTAATTCAATCAAATGTAGATGTAAGTCTAGACATAACAATGAAGCAAATATGAGTCTATACCACCCGAGTATATCTTAAATCTAAACTGCATACTAGTATTCAATAAAATATAACATATAAGCACACATCACGATGCACTAATACATGTTAAACATAACAAAATATTAAAACATATAATCATTGATATTATATGTGCCGCAAGCAAGTATTAAATATTGAATACATATAAATTAACAGTCAATCAATCATTGGCAGAGAAACAGAGAATTCATAAACCCATCATAACATTCATTAAACATCTCATTCTTTTTTCAAGAAGACTATTTTAAAATGGTTATAGTTTCTGATTCCTATAAAATTAGTGACTTACTTGAATCATCCTTGGAACTATGGGTAGAATTCCTATATGCAATCACTTGTACACCATAATATGTACCACATGTAAGTACTCTGATATTATATAATTACTAAACCACAGTTCATAGTACTTTTTAAACAAGATCTTCCTATCATTATTTATAACTTTAATTGAGGAACACATACTTATTTCTAGATAATGAATACATATCCTAAGTTATAAACTGCATCTATCATTAAATGTTAGGTTAAGAGCCTAGAACTTAATTGGTACAATTTCATAACTCTCAGTTCCCATGACCAATTCTTATATGTTATCAACTTAGAGGTATACAATCTAATATATCCAATGAACATTAACACATAATGATTCTCAAATTATCAGACAAATATATTGATTTATTTTATACATGGATATGTTCAACAATAAAAATGTCCTTATTAGCCTTACGATTCTAATATTAATACTTGGTTAATATAACTTTATTGATAGGCTAAACCAAACATGATAATATGCATTTAACATAGAGTAACTTTACAATTCCAATAGAGATCCATTTCCACAAAATAAAAAGTAACTCCATCTAACATTTGATATCCATCTAGAGGCTTCAAAGCACACATTCCTAAGGTTAACTATATATATATATATTTATTTAATATGGTTTCATACTCCACCCATGGAATTATAACCATAAAAATACACCTTTAATCACATAAATATGTTATTGGTCACATTGACACCTACATATATTAGTATTCTCAAAAGAGTTTTCTGAGAGATTACTCAGTCATTGTAACATTGTGTAAATGGTTATGTTTTAAAACCTTGTGACTATTCCAAATCAACTTTGGGAATTTTATAAGGTCTATGAATACTAGGTTGAAATTTTATGAACCTAAACTCGCATAATGAGAAATATCCCCTTGTTATTACTATTTATGTTTTTTTAATAATTAATAAAAGTGCCATAAGTTGCAAATACTCAGGCCATATATATAAACAATTTTATTACAAAGTTATATTCATTTCCATATGATTGAAATTGGGTTAATTCATAATCCCATAACTTACGTAAATGAATAAGTTAATTACAAGTATATATATTAGGCTAAAAGAATCTTAGCTTATGATACTTCTCATCAAAATAATGCTAAATTCTAGGCCATAATCCTCTTTTACATTTTATATTAAGTCCATTATATTTATTCCAATATATAGCTTAGAATAATAATAAACACTATTATTATTAACTTTTATACTCCTCATAATTCTATTAATTTATTAGA
Organism: Torreya grandis; assembly: GCA_037957365.1. Lineage (NCBI taxonomy): Eukaryota > Viridiplantae > Streptophyta > Pinopsida > Cupressales > Taxaceae > Torreya > Torreya grandis. Next base: position 1,006,030 of record JARHVA010000284.1, on the reverse strand, counting down.
TTCATCTCATCAATTAGGTAATTAACTCTATTAATGGTTACATACCTCATGAATAAGTATAAAATTAATTTCTCTCTTAGCTATGATTACGGATTAAAAAAAATAGTGATGCTACATGTTATGGATCAAAAAAATTCATGTAAAATTAGGTTATACCACAACAACAGATCAGAAATGTATTTTTATGTAACATGATACTGATCAAAAAGAAAATAGTGACACCACTAGTAACTATCTATTGTTTATACTGGTTGAGACAAAAATTACAAAGATACAAGTCACTTCAGCTACAAGTCTCTAATATGGTGATGCCCTTAAGCATATCTAAAGACTATAACATGGTTTATTTATCAGTGACTTAGTGTGAACAAACCAAAAACTATACATGGTTCTATCCATTTTCTATCAACACAATAATATATGTAACAATTCTACAAAGTAGGAATAGCTAGAAAAATCTAAACATGACATTATTTTATTTCTAATGATTTATGTTTGTTATTCAAACCTTAGAAGACACATATTATTAATTGAAGTCGATAAATTCTTATTAAATCACTAACATACTAAACATGTTTCATAGATAATATGTACCATATAATAAAATACCTTGATTTAATACACCCTATTTAATATAAGATGCCATATAATAAAAGACTATGCAGATAACTAGCTAATTGCCTAAGTTTAATAAAACAACTTAATTCTTTTTAGCATCAACTTGTATAACATAGATACATGACAGAAATAAAGGTATACAACTAATCTAATGTCTGTAATATATATGCATGCAATATACTCATGGTAAGGGGTTGCTCATTATTCTAGTGTGAAGCAGTTGTTACTACATTACTGCTTGAGTGAAAATAACAATGTTGTCTAGTTATGGCTATAAATTATAGAAATTTCATTACATTTACATAGAACTTTAAAATAAACAATCCCCTTTCTAGAATCTTTTATCATTCTTATCATCATAATTACTAGAATTTCAAATACGTCACTGTTAAATTTCTTGTTGAAAATTGTGTTTTTCTTCCAATACCATGCCCTTGCATCTTTTTTTGCCTTTTTGATCTTCTCCTCTCTAATGCCTCAGATAATCACTTCCTCCAAATTTTATTATGTAAAATAGGTGCATCTCTTTTTCCAAGATTTTTTTATTTTTTATTTTTTATTATTTTAATATATTTAATTCTTTTTAAAATTTTCTAATCCTTAGTTATTTCTATTCTCTTTTTTATGTTTTAATGTCTTTTTTGTTTTTTCTTCTTCCAGAATAACTTGCATTTATTTTTTTAATATATTTTTAATATGGAATGGTAAAATTCTTTGATTTATTAAATTAAATTAGCATCTAAATGTACTATAATAATTTTGAATGGCAATTTTGAAATTCAAAAATATCTCATATTTTTTAAATTTATTTTTCTCAAAAAAAATGTTCCTACTATTATTAATAACAAAACATGCCAAACATGCAAAAGAATCCATTATGATATTTTTACTTACTCTATCAAACCATAAAAAGTAATACTCCAAGCAAGAAATAAACACACCATAAGCAATTATTTTCAATGCATTTCTATCATGTACTAACTACTATGGTGTGTGTAGGGTTTCACCCGCTCTCTATATACCTCTGATGTCTCCATCTATGTCACCCTCTTCAATGATTCTCTCCCTCTGAAATACTTTGAGGGATGAGTTATCTTACATTAACCTCACAACATGTAGGTAATTAGATCATTTCACATGATAAATATATAACAATAAATATAACTGAAATAATACATTAATATGCTTGAAATGCAAACACATACATTAACTAACTCATAGTAAGAAATCATATATTATCATGTATCTAAGCAATATTATACTATCCCATAATAGCATATAACTCAAGCTTAGTAAAAAAATAGCCGAATTTGAATTCATCAGCTATAGATTTCCATGGATAATCTAGCAAGTTGGCATGGGGAGGAATCAAGATGTAACATCCTCCCCCCTAAAGCTAGTTATCATCCCTTATGACTCTTATTCAAACATAAGTTTTGAATTAAAAAGATTATTTATCAAAATAATAACATGGTATATAATATCAAGTTAAGCAAATAAATGAGAAATTACCTATAGAACTCACTGTGGTTCGTTCAAGTTGCACCATTCCTAGAGTATTGGTCCCACAAGACCCTACTCTATGACATTTTCCTATTATGTCAGGGAAACCTAGAACAATAAACATGCTCTAATCCCACTGTGTCAGGATCTTGATCTACCAATTAGAGCACATATGATTACTTCTCGTATTAGCAACTAAACACGGAATTTAACTAGAATCAATAAGTAACTAGAAATATGAAACAACATAGGAATTGAGAGACAATACACAATTGTATTAATAATCACTCAGAAGAATATACAATAAAGTAGATGCCACTTCTTCTTCCACCTCAAAGGTTCGCCACACCTCAAGACCTCCTTCCCTCTCTCTCTTGGTCACAACAATCAACTCCAATATAGAATTGATGTTCACCTCTCCAACCAGTCAGTGACACGCTGCTAGTTCACCAAGTACACAACCGTACTCCAAGTAGATCTCCTGCTCTCTACTGCTACCTGCAAATAACTAGACCTTACTCACCATTGTAGATCTCCTATACAAAGTCATGCCCACATGCTGACCAAGATCATACACACACGAAGAACCCTTCTGATTCTCCAAACCAGTACCCACCTTGGTACTGTGGCACTAGGAGGAACGCACCATTGCTCTCTTCTCTCTGAAGGAGCTTATTGCTCTCTTACTCACTAGCTACAAGTTTACAATACAGCCCATGAGTCCATATATAGATCTCATGCTTACAATAATTAGACTAACCTAATTACAATAATTAGACATGCAACTCAAGACTAAGACTAGCCTTCGACATGCAAACTAACAGTCTCAAAATAGACTCTCCGAACTCATCATGCAAATTGCCTGTTCTCACACAGGCTGCCGACGTCGGCTCCTCCATGACCGATGTCGATCGACTGGTGACCGATGCTGATTGCTTCCTCACTGCCATCTAACCGACGTCAGTTGATCAGACCGATGCCAGTTTCCTTGCAACTGATTCTACAACTCTCTGCAACTCTGCATCCTTCGTAACTTCTCCTGTTTGCATCCTAGTGAAGCTTTTAGCTCCACAACCTAAAAATCTCCCACTTGGAGATAAATAGTTGCACCTGTACTTGTACCTGTACACTGTCTAAATTATTCCTTGGCTTGTATTCCTCTTCAAGATCAATCCTAAAGACCAACCACCACACAACCTGTGATGCTATACCTGTCATTCAAGTAACCTGCCACATCCAAACCTACATATCCATGTAGTGAAGAACTTGACCCTGCATAACAAGAATCCCTGCTGCTAGTCCCACTGAACTGCCCTCCAGTACTCCTTCCCCGAATTGGCTCCATACTTTTTGACAACCCCCACTGCTTGGGAAAACAACTCAAGTCTACACTAGACCTCATGTGATTTTGAACCCTATTTCAAGCTAAGCTTGAACTATCCAGCCCTTGGTGTGCTTTCTGATTCTGCAACCTGCATCATGAACCCCGCCAACACTGTCTTCACATCAGCTCCCACTGGAGATAAAATCTCCATGTCTCTTATGCCAAAGAATTTCACTACTTCAAATTCTTCATGACACACCTCTGAACTAACCTTACCCTTAGCTCAGTAAATACCTGTATGTACAAACCTACTAGTAAATCACCCACATACAATAACAAGATGATGTTGCGACCATCATCTACCTGGTAAGATAAAACCACAATAGTTACACTGACATTAACTGAAGCCATGCTTAGTCATCCACCTGTCAAAACCTGTACCACTGTCCTGTAGCTTCTTCAAGACCATATGCCATAGCCTTCTGTCTCTTATATCCATCCACTCTCTTCTTTAAAATGGGAATCCATTCCATCTGTCAGTGCTTACTTTCAGCTGATAACTCTACCAAAAAATACCTATTTGGTTCTTCTCCAAGGACTCACACTCCTCATCCATGCCAAGCTCCCACTGTATCTAGATTCTACCTGCATTGCTTCTTCCATCTTCCTAGTTCTTAACCATCAATAAGCAATATAAAGAAGGTGAACAATGAATATGAGGTTCACTTACCCTTTCTGACCTCAACATGAATGTTTGAGACTTGTTGACAGCTTGCTGTCCACTCACCATCCATACCAGTGACCGATCTCGGCCATCTCCCAGTCTGTTCCCAACTGATGTCGGCTCCCTATACTAAACTTGACTACCGACGTTGTTTCCCTAGCCGACGCTGGTGTCCCTACTACCGACGTTGGTTCCTTCATGACCGACGTTGGTCTTCCTGTTGTCGATGTTGGTTACTGTCTGACCGATGTCGGTACCTATGTTCATCTGTGAGTGATAACTTTTTACCCATGAGCTCTCCATGGATCAAAATCCTAATCAAATCAACCCTGCTCTACTTAGAATAATTCAGTTTCCTCACTTGATCTCTATCCATCATCTCCTCCATGAACACCAAGGCTTTCCAGTTCTTTAGCTTGTCAAAAACATCTGACTTCCACTTCAAAACCTACATTCTCCTTCTACATATGTGACTAAGCCTATGAAGCCCCATCTCTGCAACAGAAGGTGAATCAGCAATATAAGTAGATAGATAAAGGATACCTACTTTCTTACCACCATCTAATTCAAGTGTATCCGCTGTGAGAGTTACAGTGCATCTCTCATCACCCAAATTTCCTAAAGAAATTAGACTCATCTCCAAGACTGGTACTTGCATGACTTCCTTCAACCACTGTGTGTCATCCGCCTACAATTTCAGCTTCACTTCCCCTTTGTTAATCATCTGACAAGGCTCTCCAACCCCTAAATAAATCTCTCTAAGGTCTCCAAAGACATATCCATGAAAATATGCTCTATTTCGGGCTGCATGGAAAGAGGCAAAAGAATCTGTAAACAAAGATTCTACTTTATCCATAACATTCTATGCAATATTACCTGCAACATATGCTTCCACACGCTGATCTTCTATCGACCAACAATCTCTTTTTACCTGCTCTTTCTTTCCATCAATCAGACCATTTGTGCTATTTAATTTCTCCATTCGTAGCTTACTTTCTTCTGTTGTTGCTATACTCCCACTCAATCTGAAACACCTGTGAGTGACCTGTAATCAAAAACACTACCAGATCTAAAACCACTTGTTAGTCAACCCAACCAAAAGCTCTGATACCACTTGTTGGTATCAGCTCTTGAACCTACAACCAAGGCTCTGATACCACTTGTCAGGGAAACCTAGAACAATAAACATGCTCTGATCCCACTGTGTCAGGATCTTGCTCTACCAATTAGAGCACATATGATTACTTCTCGTATTAGCAACTAAACACATAATTTAACCAAAATCAATAAGTAACTAGAAATATGAAACAACATAGGAATTGAGAGACAATACACAATTGTATTAATAATCACTCAGAAGAATATACAATAAAGAAGATGCCACTTCTTCTTCCACCTCAAAGGTTTGCCACACCTCAAGACCTCCTTCCCTCTCTCTCTTGGTCACAACAATCAACTCCAATACAGAATTGATGTTCACCTCTCCAACCAGTCAGTGACACGCTATCAGTTCACCAAGTACACAACCGTACTCCAAGTAGATTTCTTGCTCTCTACTGCTACCTGCAAATAACTAGACCTTACTCACCATTGTAGATCTCCTATACAAAGTCATGCCCACATGCTGACCAAGATCATACACACACAAAGAACCCTTCTGATTCTCCAAACTAGTACCCACCTTGGTACTGTGGCACTAGGAGGAATGCACCATTGCTCTCTTCTCTCTGAAGGAGCTTATTGCTCTCTTACTCACTAGCTACAAGTTTACAATACAGCCCATGAGTCCATATATAGATCTCATGCTTACAATAATTAGACTAACCTAATTACAATAATTAGACATGCAACTCAGGACTAAGACTAGCCTTCAACATGCAAACTAACAGTCTCAAAATAGACTCTCTGGACTCATCATGCAAACTGCCTATTCTCACACAGGCTGCCGACGTCGGCTCCTCCATGACCGATGTCGGCCAACTGGTGACCGACGTCGATTGCTTCCTCACTGCCATCTGATCAATGTTAGTTGATTAGACTGATGCCGATTTCCCTGCAACTGATTCTACAACTCTCTGCAACTCTGCATCCTCCGTAACTTCTCCTGTTTGCATCTTGGTGAAGCTTTTAGCTCCACAACCTAACATATTATTCAAACATGGTTTATGAGTATGACTTACTCCAATTGATTCTATCATGACCAACCCAAGGTCCAAAACCATCAAGACTAGCATATATGCTATAGGACTGACCACTTTTGAATCTTTGAAGGGTCTCACATATCTCAATAAATGTTTTACTAACTCCCCAAGAGCACATAAAATCATCATACAAGTCAAAATAAATGACCAAAGAGAGTTCCATAAAATCTTCTTGTTAGCCGTATTTGGCCCACATACCAACCATGTGCCTAGTTGCTAAAGGTCTTGAGGTAGAGTTCTTGATTGATCAATTAATCAAATGGTTGGATGATCTCTAGATGAAATGAGTGGACCAGAGAGGCTATGAAGCTCACAAGCTTCACTTGAAGTGTAATTTTTCAATTTTGAGGACTAGTCCAAAGTTGCAGAGGCCTTATGGAGTGCTTTGGATAAGAATGGAAGCTTGTGGTATCCATTTGGTCCACTAACCATCCAAAGCTTGTCCACACATTTGTCTATAGTGGCAAAAAATCTGAGTAGGCATTTTCATGGCATTAGATCTTACACATGTGAATGAGTCAAGGAGAGTTGGTCACATGGGTTTCTTCACATTAGCTCCAAGTTTATATGCACCAAGTTTAGGTTCATGTATTATAACAATATGAGAGATATGTATGGGTAAAGTTAGCTCCTAACACAGAATTCGCTAAGTTTCCATACTTAGCCATTTTAGGCTAGACCATCTTCAAGATGTCATGCAAGATCACATGAACCAATCAAATTCAGCATTTTATAAAAGTATGTATAAGGTTCAAATGACTAGCAGATCAAAAGGGTTTGTTCCTTTCAGCATTAGGTCCATTCTCTGCAAGTTTGGTACCCCTGTGATCCATGTGCTTCAAGTTATAATATTATAAAGTTGGTCAATAAGTGGTAGACATTCATGTGAGTGTCATTTTTAAGACCCACAAAGTGATCATTTGGATCCAAAATCCTAGGCAAGAACCTAAGAAGGAACATGTGGCTGACAAATTTTGAGCGTGTAAGAGATCTAAGCAAATCAAATGGTCAATGAATCCCATAATGAGAGATTGAGCTCGAAGCAATGGGTCTCAAAGATATATGGTCCATGTTTAATCAGATCTCAAAATTTGATAGTGCAAAGTAAATTCAAAAAGGTTAATAATCTAAGGCAATTTCAATAGCCAATAAAAAAGAAGATGAGCCAAGATGTTTGACAAAAGTTGATAAATCATGAATAGACTTGACTTGGTAGGCAAATAAAATACCCTGAACTCAAGCTTAACTAATTTAGTAGAAGAAGTAAAGGAAGAGAGTTTGATGTGGACTCAAATAAGACTTGGCATTGAACAGAGTGCTCTATATATGTATATTTGTATGAAAACCAATATCCTTAGATTGGTTTTCACCTATAGTTATCTCAGTCCAAGATCCAAGGCACAAGAGTAGATATATGATTAATGAGAAGATCATCCCAGGTTAGGCCCTTGATAAACTACCATTCAAAACAGGCATAACGTGTCTCTGGTAGATACAAAGATTTTATCCTCTTAATGAAATCTAGTAGAAGATCAATAGATCAAAACTCAAGGATTTGGAAAGTAGTTGGAGTATTTACTTCCAGCCAAATCATGACTTGCCACTTTTGATAAACTCTTGTCTTCTAGTGTAACTTGCTCAAAATAGAATGATTTATTATCATGAATAATGTGTTCCTCCTTCTCTCTCTCATTTTCCCCTTCTCCTATAATTATCCCTTTCTTTCCATTTTATAAGGGACCTCAAATTTTAGACTTTATTTTATCTTTTTGAGAGATGGGACATTCCTTGAGATACTCTAAAGTATACTCATCTTGATTAGGCTTGACACTGTTAATAATTTGTAATAACTAACTCTTAATGCAATAGGACTTTCTTTTCTATCTTTTGCCTTGAATTTGTGTTCAGCAAGTTGTGCACTATGGCATTGTGTGAAGGAAAATCTTCCTCATTCATGGTCCTTTCTAATTTTGTTTAAGGAATTTTCAATGTTGTTTGTAGGTCTAGATTAGTATTTTATTTTAAACCTCTTCTATGAAATACTTATGCAAATTAGATTGATCTTAAGGTTGTGTAAGCTAGTACTATCCTCTATTGATCTAATGTGGGTTCAAGCTTATGGGAGTTTCCCTTTAAGATTGTTGCATTACCTAGTTAACTTTATTAGGAGCCCTTACTCTCTATCTAACCCTTTTCCCATGAAGCATTAGAATTAGTTTTAGTCTTAGGTGAGCATCAAAGAGGAATCCAACCTAATTCAAAGGTTTAAACCCACCATAGATGACCCACAGCCTGGGGTTATTTCCATGTTTGACTAGGTTTTGAGTAAGGAAACATGAACAACCTCTTTGCTTAGTTCAAGGTGCAATTCTAGTCGACAATATTTTATGACACACCCAGTGGGACTAAGGTCCAAAGCAAGTGAAGATTTTTGGTGTTTTATTCTTCCAATTAGCATTTAGAGGCACATTTGAAAACATCATTGGTGACTTCAAGCATCCATCAACTAGTCTAAGCAACCAAGGTGCCTAATCACCATCATTTGGTATGTACAATCACCACCCATTTAATCAAAATGTATATTCATTCATTCCTTATCCTTCATATCAAATTAGCAATGTTCATGGATTCACCCCAAGTGGTCCTCAAAGTTTATTGTAATAGCCATATAATCATTCCTATCAGCCCTACAATAAGATTATCTATCCTCCATATCAACCTACTTTCCCCTCTAGTTAGCCTTGTTGAGCCTCAACTAAGAAACATGAAGTCTTTCTATCTTGGAACCTCTCCTATGCCAATAACCCCAGCTATTTCATACCCTCTATTATGAATCCTGCCCCTCCCACACCCATTCAAGAAAGGGAGGAGGTGGCCAAATATTTCACCATATTCCCTTCATGGAAATTAATAAAGGAAGGTACAAAATAGAAAAGGGAAATGTAAGCCAATAAGATCTAGGAGCCAATATTCAAAGAAGAAGGATTAGTTTTGCAAGAGATGAATCAAACAACTATAGCTCAGCTCAATGAGCTTGGTATAAATTATTTTTAAGACTTTCCCTCCTTCCCTCAAAAACTACTTAAAGGAGATAGCATAAGAGTCTATGATGAAGAGGTCATAATAGGTAGTCCACTTCTTTCAAAAGAAGAGGAGTCAGGTTTTAGTCTGACTTCTTGGTATGGATTTGACATTTTAGAACCTGAAGGTATGGTTGAGAGTAGGGAAGAATTAGTTTGGTCTCAAGATCTTCCATATGGTATGGCCATAGATGGAAATGAGCAAAATGAAAATATTGATATAATTAATCAATCAATTGACCATGTTAGAGAGGTCATAAATGAGCTTGAGGAAAAAGAAGATTGAGAGGAAGTATGGCAATAGATGTTCTATGAATTCATAGATCAAGTAGAGGTTTTAAACCAACCTATACCTCCTCTAGAGCATGAAGAGGAACTCACCCATTAGGTGGAGGGTGCTAACCAATCTCAAGATGAGATATTCTTTGAAGGTAGTTTTGATGCCTTAAAAAATGAAGGAGAATGGTCAGATTTATAACCACAAGAATATGACATGATAGACCTTAGGTGGACTGATGAACTACCATATGGTCCCCTCCAAATCAAATAAAGTCAATATGGTGTTGAAATTGACATTATCTTGGATGACCAAGAGGAAGTTGCTTCTTAAGATGACTTAGATCTTTTTTGCCTAAATTTTGACAGTCAACGAAGCACTGATTCAAAAGAGGAGTTTGTAGGGACCCTTAGAGTCCAATTTGGAGAAAGCCTTGATTAAATACACGAATATGCCTACATTGAAGACATGTTTTCCCCTTTTCATCCAATTGAGAGTACATCAAAGGAATTAGTAACCAAACATTTTAGCTCACATACCATAAGCCCTAAAAGGTAAAGCGTGTTCTAGCCTGGTTTATCACAAATAAGTGATGCCAAATCCTTTTAATTTGGTACAAGTGGGGATTACATGTAAATAAATTATGAACTTGTATACATATTAGGTTAGATTTCACATTTTTCTCTAAATACCCTTATGCACATTTTTTTTGTGTTTAGTAGGTTAGTTGTTTTTCTTTCATGCATTTACCTACGTGTATTTATCTTTATTATTTTGTTTTGGTCCTTGTTATTTCAAGAGGAGGTTCAAAAAATAGGTATCTTTGCATCTTATTCATTATCAACTTAGTTGTAGAGAAGTGACTTCATGCCCAATGGATTAGATGAGGCAAAATGAACTGGGTTCTCAAGCATAACAAGCATGCTTCCCTATGAGTCACCAAAGATGTTGGCCATATTTGGCCCACATATCAAGTATGTGCCCGTTTGCTAAAGGTCTTGAGGCAGATTTTTTGATTGATTAATTGATCAAATGGTTGGATGATCTCTAGATGGAATGAGTGGACCAGAGAGGCCATAAAGCTCATAAGCTTTTGAAACACTTTGGGTTCACTTGAAGTGTAATTTGTCAATTTTGAGGACTGGTCCAAAATTATAGAGACCTTATGGAGCAATATAGATAAGCATGGAAGCTCATGGTATCCATCTAGTCTACTCACATCCATATCTTATCTAGACATTTTCCTATAGTGTCAGAAACATTGAGTAAGCATTTTCATGGCACTAGATCTCACACATGTGAATGAGTCAAGGATATTTGGTCACATGGGTTTCTTCACATTAACCCAAACTTAATATGCACTAAATTTTGGCTCATTCATTATAGCACAATAATAGATATTCATGGGAAAAGTTATCTCCTAACATAAAAGTTGTTAAGTTTCCATACTTAACCATTTTCAGCTAGACCATCATCAAGACATCATGCAGGATCACATGAACTAGTAGACTTCAACATTTTATAGAAGCATGAGGCTCAAATGGCCAATGGATCAAAAAGGTTTGCTCCTTTCAGAATTAGGTCCATTCTCTACAAGTTTGGTACCCCTACGATCCATATGCTTGTAGTTATAAAATTAAAAAGTAGGTTAATAAATGGTAGGCATCCATGCGAATGTCATTTTTAAGACCCACAAAGTGACCATTTGGATCCAAAGTCCTTGGTGTGAACCTAAAAAGGATCATGCATCTGACAAGTGTTGAGCACATAAGATCTCTAATCAAGTCAAATGGTTAGTGAATCCTAGGAACAAATGAGAGATTGAGCTTGAAGCAGTGGGTCCCAAATATCTATGGTCCATGTTTAATTGGATCTCAAAATATGATAGTGCAAAATAAAGTCAAAAAGGTCAATAATCTATGGTAGTTTTGATAACCAATAGCAAAGAATATGAGTCAGGATGTTCGATGAAAGTCAATAAAGCACGAACAGACCCAACTCGATAGGCAAATAAAAGAAACCAAACTCAAGCCTAACCCAAGTTGGTAGAAGAAGTAAAGGAATGGAGATCAATATGGACTTAGATAAGACCTAGCATTGAATAGAGTGCCCTATATATGTATATCTATAGGAAAACTAATATTCTTAGATTGGTTTTCACCTATACTTATCTTTTTCCAAGATCCGAGGCACAAGAGTAGATATATGATTAATGAGGAGATCATCCCAAGTCAGACCCCTAATAAACTACCATTTAAAACTGTTAGAATAATGAATATTTAAGATTACCTAGGGATAATAGGGTAAGTTATTTATTACCTAGGGTTAATTTTATTTACCTAGGATAATTTGTTTTATTGTTGAGAATCTCTCAACAATATATTTGTTTGTAGTATTTGAAAACAAATAGTTTGTTTTCTCTATTTTGTAAACATAACAAATAGTTTGTTGTCGTAAAACAAACTATTTCTATTATATATACTTTACAATCTATGAGAAAAAAAAGAGAGAATAATAAGAGAATACAGAGAATTTTTAGGATTATCACCTATTTTTTAGGTGTGAGAAAAACATATTTTATTCTTTGGTATTATTTTGCAGGTTATTTGTTGTGGGTTATTTCTCCTGGATTGATCCAGTGGATCCTATGTATCTCTTGCTCATTCTTTCTGTATATGGTTGTAAGCAGGATGAGGCTCTTGGATTGATTTGCCTCAACGTCTCAGATAATCTTCAATTTCACATTGCAGATGCTACAATGCCAAAAGAGGTATGGGAAAAATTTAAAAACCTATTTGGCAAAGTTAATGAGTTTAAAATTTTGCAATTAGATGCAGAATTGAGTACTCTCTCTCTCCATCAGATTTTCCTTCAATAGATGAATTTTTGGCAAAATTCAAATTTATTAAGTCACAGTTGAAAGCTAGTGACAAGGATAAAAGTGATCAGGAGTGCATTTTCATGATTTTGTCAAAGTTGAAAGGACTATATAGTGTTTTTTCCTCTGTTTTTTATACTATGATGGATACATTAGGTGATGAATTCAAATGGCCTTCCTTTGAAGTTTTTTGTGAAAGATTGACTAGGGAGCAAACAAAATTAATGGCCTTAGATGCTCTACCTGGTCCTAGTCATGCTCTAGTTGTTAATTCTTCTAAAGGAAAACCTTCACCTAAGTCTAAACAAAAGCAAGAACCTTCAAATAACCCTCCAGAGTCCACCACCCAGACACCTCATCATTCTATATCTATTAAAACCAAAAAGTCCTTTAAGCAAAAGAAGAAAACATTTGGTCCATGTAATTTTTGTGGTGGTCCTAATCATGATGAAAGTAGATGTTTTAAGAAGATGGAAGCATTAGAGGCAGCGGTTAGACAACACAAAATTTTCATTTCGTCTCCATCTCCTTCTACTTCTCTTGCAGGAAAAGGGAAAGAACTTTCAGCCAGGGCTATATCTTCATGTCACGATCAGTGGATTTTTCACTCAGGTGCTTCTCATCATCTCACACATTCTAAGGATCTATTGTCTTCTATTTCAGATTGCAGTACATCACATATTGTTATGGTAATTCCTCACAGATTAAAGTTTTGGGATATGGTCTGTTGACAAACAAGATGGATGTTTTAAAAATGTATTGCTTGTACCACAAATCTCTTCTAATCTTCTCTCTATATATCAAATATGTAATTTTGGTACTGGTAAAATTGTGGAGTTTACTTCACATGATCTTGTAATAAGAGAATGTTATGATCCTAGTGAGATAGTTGCTACAGGTACAGTTGACCATACTATAAGACTCTATACTTTTGATAAGTTTGAGTCTTTTATGTCTTTTGGTTCTTCACTTATAGCACATGGTAATAGTCTCAGCAAATTGTGGCATGAGAGATTAGGGCATTTGAGTTATGGATATATGCAAAAAATGAGTACAAAACATCTTGTAAAAGGCCTTCATAAGGTCTCATGTGTTGATGGGGTGTGTCCTGGTTGTCTAGTTGGTAAACAGCACCAAGATCCATTTTTATTTAGTAAGGCCACACGTGCAAATGCACCCTTAGGGTTGGTTCATAGTGATTTGATGACTTTTCCAACTCGTTCTTTTTCAGGGTCCAAATATGCACTCACATTCATTGATGATTTCACTCGTAAAACTTGGGTATATTTTCTCAAGTTGAAAAGTGAAGTTTTTGAGACTTTTAAGGCTTTCAAAGCCTTTGTTGAAAGACAATCATCTCTTCCTATTAAAAAGATATGCACTGATAATGGGGGGAATATGATAGTAATGCTTTTCATGATTTTTGTATTGAGCATGGGATACAGCACCAGTTCACTGTACCACACACTCCTCAACAAAATGGTGTAGCAGAGAGGAAAAATCAAACATTGAAAGAGATGGCTAATTGTATGATTCACTCTAAAAATTTGGGTCCACAATATTGGGCTGAAGCTGTAAATTGTGCAAACTACATTCAAAACCATATGCCTCACAAAGTTGTGTAGAATATGACACCTGAAGAAGATTGGTCTGGGATCAAGCCTGATATTTTAGATTTTTGCTTCTTTGAGAGTCAAGCATGGGCATTTGTTCCTGATGACAAACGTAAAGCATTGGAGAAGAAAAGCCAACCACTCATTTTTTTGGCTATTGTGAAGATGTAAAAGCCTACCACCTTTTTTATCCTGTCACACATGATGTGTTGTTTCGACGGGATGTTCAGGTTGATGAGATACCCACTCCACAGGAGTGTACATCTAGTTCTTCTTCTTCCCCTCCTTCTACCGAGGATAGTGAGGATTTGCTTTCTATTGTTGATGATGATGATGTCCTACTTGTTTAGCCACCACAGCCATCTTCTTCACCACCTTTGCCTAAGTGGGCAAAGAGCACTCTATAGGTAGCTGGTTCTTTCATTGGTGATCCATCTGATTCTCATCACACTCGCTCATAGACATCTGGTGTTGCTATTTTGGGACAAGCTTGTACAAATGATCTAGTGTTGTTTTTTTAGGGCATTGGTATACCTGAGTGGGATGTTGCAATGTATGATGAGTGTTCTTCATTGATGAAGAATGATACTTGGGATCTTGTCCCTCTTCCTAAGGGAAGAAAACTTGTAAAATGTAAATGGGTCTATAGGACCAAATATGTTGCAGATGGATCAATAGATAAGTACAAAGCTAGATTATTAGCTAAGGGTTTTTCACAGGTTGAAGGGATTGATTACTCTGAGACCTTTGCCCCTGTAGCTAAGATGGATTTTATTCATCTTGTACTCTCTCTTGCTGCTTCACATTCTTGGTCAATTTTTTAGATGGATGTGAAGAGTGCTTTCTTGCATGGTGATCTCCATGAGGAGATCTATATGGAGCAGCCTCCAAGATTTGTGCAAGACTTATCATTGGTTTTTAGACTCTATCGTTCTCTTTATGGCCTCAAATAAGCTCCTAGAGCTTGGTACGAGAAGATGGATAGTTTTTTTTTAGTTCTAGTTTTATTCGTTGTGAGTCATATCACAATGTATACATTTTAAAGCAAGGTGAGGAACTTATCATATTGGTTTTGTATTTTGATGATCTCATCCTCACTGGTAGTTCAGATTCATTGATACATGACATCAAGGACAAGTTGGCAGATAGGTTGGATATGATAGATCTGGGACTTCTACATTATTTTCTTAATCTTCAAGTTTTTCAATCTTTTGAGGGCATCTCTATTAGACAGCAGAAGTATGCAACAGATCTTCTTCATAGATTTGGCATGGCTAATTGTAAGCTTGCCCCCACTCCATATCAGTCAGGTATTGTGTTGTCTGCCACTTGTACGACTCCTCTTGTTGATCCAACTTTGTATAGGCAACTTGTAGGTAGTCTTTTATACCTGACTCATACCCGTCTTGACATCACATTTGCTATGAACCTTGTCTCTCAATTTTCACATGAGCCTTATTAGAGTCATTGGCAAGTAGCCAAGCATATTTAATGCTACATTTGGGGCACCACTCACTTTGTATACATTACACACCACAGAGTTCTACACAGCTTGTTGGATACACTGACTCTGATTGGGCTAGTGATGTTGACACTCGTAAGTCCACTTATAGATTTGCTTTCACACTTGGTTCAGGTCTAGTTGCTTGGGCATGCAAAAAGTAGACTGCTATTGCATTGTTCTCTACTGAGGCTAAGTATCGAGGTGCTGTCAAAGCTAGTCAGGAGACACTTTGGCTTCGACAGTTGCTTGGAGAGTTTGGCTTCACACAGTAGGGTCCTACTACTCTTTGGTTTGACAACCAAAGTGTGATTTTTATTTCACGTAATCCTATTGAGCATCAGTGGACAAAACACATTGAGATTCACATCCACTTCATTCGACATCTTATTCAAGATGGAGTTCTTTCTTTGGATTTTATGCCTATAGTTGAGAAGATTGCAAACATCTTTACTAAACCTTTGGCTTCTCCTTATTATCTTCAGTTGCGAGCGATGCTTGGGCTGAAGGAAGTTGTCCTTAGGAGAATTCCTATGAAGTCTTTCCTTCCCTTATTTTTTATATATTTTGATTGTTTTGTACATGGGTACCTTATCAGGCCTAGTAGCCGAGACCCATATTTGTTTGTCATTCTCCCTATGTTTCGCTTAAGGGAGGGTGTTGGAATAATGAATATTTGAGCTTACCTAGGGATAATAGGGTAAGTTATTTATTACCTAGGGTTAATTTTATTTACCTAAGATAATCTGTTTTATTGTTTAGAATCTCTCAACAATATATTTATTCATAGTATTTGAAAACAAATAGTTTGTTTACTCTATTTTGTAATCACAACAAATAGTTTGTTGTCATAAAACAAACTATTTGTATTATATATACTTTACAATCTATGAGAAAAAAAGAGAGAATACAGAGAATTTTTAGGATTATCACCTATTTTTTAGGTGTGAGAAAAACATATTTTATTCTCTGGTATTATTTTACAGGTTATTTTTTATGGGTTCTTTCTCTTGGATTGATCTTGTGGATCCTATGTATCTCCTCCTCATTCTTTCAAAAATTGGCAGCATGTCCCTGGTAGATACAAAGATTTCATCTTCTTGATGAAATCTAGTGGAAGATCAATAGATCAGAACTAGGGGATTTGGAAAATAGTTAGAGCATTTACTTCTATTTGAATCATGACTTACCACTTTTGGTAAACTCTTGTCTTCTAGTGCAGCCTACTCAAAATAGAATGATTTGGGGACTGCTAAGCAAATCAAAATATCTTGCTCATAATGACCTATTTTGATTAGACCAAAATCTTGGTGAAACATCTCTTGAACCTGATGGATCATTAATTTTCATGAACATTGTTCTCCTCCTCTCTTTCTTTTCCCCCCTTCACTATAATTAGCCGTTTCTTTCCATTTTATAAGGAACCTCATATTTTAGACTTTCTTTTATCTTTCTAGGACATTCCTTGAGATATTGTAATGTTTACTCAGCTTGATTAGGCTCAACCCTATCAAGCATTTGTAGGAACTACCTCTCAATGCAATAGGACTTTTTTGCCTATCTTTTGCCTTGAATTTTGTGTTTGGCAAGTTATGCACTATGGCATTATGTGAAGGAGAATCTTCCTCATTCATGGTCCTTCTTTCTAACTTTGTTTAGGGAATTTTCAATGTTATTTGTAGGTATAGATTAGTGTTTTATTATGAACCTCTTCTATGAAATACTTATGCAAATTAGCTTGATTTTAAGGTTGTGTAAGCTATTACTATTCACTATTGATCTAGTGTGGTTTGATCTTTTGAGAGTTTCCCTTTAAGTTTGGTGCATATGCATGGGCAAAGTTAGATCCTAATGCAAAATTTTCTAAGTTTCTATACTTAGCCATTTTAGGCCAGACCATCATCAAGACGTCATGCATGATCACATGAACTAGTTGACTTCAACATTTTATAAAAGCATGTGTAAGGTTTGAATGGCCAATGGATCAAAATTATTTTTTCCTTTCAGCATTAGGTCAATTCTCTACAAGTTTGGTACCCTCGTGATCCCTATGCTTCAAGTTATAAAATGGCAAAGTTGGTCAATAAGTGATAGATGTCTACATGAACATCATTTTTAAGACCCACAAAGTGACCATTTGGATCTAAAATCCATAGGGGAACCTAAGAAGGAATGTGTATCTAATAAGTGTCAAGCACGTGGGAGCTCTAAGCAAGTCAAATGGTCAATGAATCCTAAGAACCAATGAGATATTGAACTCAAATTGGTGGGTCCCAAAGATCTATGGTCTATGTTTAATCAGATCTCAAAATCTGATAGTGTGAAATAAAGTCAAAAAGATCAATAATCTGAGGTGGTTTTGATAGACAATAGCGAAGAAGATGAGCAGGGATGTTTGATGAAAGTTGATAAAGCACAAACAAACCTGACTCAACAAAAAAATAAAAGAACCCAAACTCAAGCCCAACTCATGTTGGTGGAAGAAGTAAAGGAAGGGAGCTCAATGTGGACTTATATAAGACCTAGCATTGAATAGAGTGCCCTCTATATGTATATCTATAGAAAAACCAATATCCTTATATTGGTTTTCACCTATAGTTATCTTGATCTAAGATCCAAGGCACAAGATCAGATATATGATTAATGAGGAGATCATCCCAAGTCAGGCCCCCAATAAATCACCGTTCAAAATAGGCATAACATGTCCCTGGTAGATACAAAGATTTTATCCTCTTGATGAAATCTAAAGGAAGATCAATAGATTAGAACTTGGGGATTTAGAAAGTAGTTGGAACATTTACTTCCAGCTAGATCATGACTTGCCATTTTTGGTAAACTCTTATCTTCTAGTGTAGCCTGCTCAAAATAGAATGATTTGGAGGCTTCTGAGCAAATCAAAATATCTTGCTCATAATAACCTATTCTAATTGGACCAAAATCTTGGTGAAACATATCTTGAAACTGATGGATCATTAATTGTCATGAATAATGTGTTCTTCTATCTATCTCTCCTAATCCCCCTTCTCCAATAATTATCCCTTTCTTTTCATTTTATAAGGGACTCATATTTTAGAGTTTTTTTATATTTCTAAGAGATGGGGCATTCCTTGAGATACTGCAAAGTATACTTAGCTTGATTAGGCTCAACCCCATCAAGCATTTGTAATAATTACCTCTTAATACAATAGGACTTTCTTTGCCTATCTTTTGCCTTGAATTTATGTTTGGCAAGTTGTGCACTATGGCATTGTGTGAGGGAAAATCTTCATCGTTCATGGTCCTTATTTCTAACTTTATTTAGGGAATTTTCAATGTTATTTGTAGGTCTATATTAGTGTTCTATTTTAAACCTCTTCTATGAAAGATTTATGCAAATTAGCTTGATTTTAAGGTTGTGTAAGCTATTATTGTCCTCTATTGATCTAGTGTGGGTTTGAGCTTATGGGTTTTTCCTTTAAGTTTGGTGCATCACCTAATTAACTTTCTTAGGATCCCTTACTCTCTTTCTAACCCTTTTCCTGTGAAGCATTAAGCTTAGTTTTAGTCTTAGGTGAGCATCAAAGAGGAAACCAACCTACTCTAGAGGTTCAACCTCACCATAGGTGACCCATAGCCTAGGGTTGTTCTCATGTTTAACTAGGGTTTGAGTGAGAAATTTTGAACAACCTCTTTTCTCAGCTCAAGGTGCAATTCTAGTCGATAACACTTCCAGCTCTTCTATACATCTCTCTAACCTAGAGAGTGTTTTTCTCATTATGGAGAAAAGTAATTAGGGAACCTAGCAAGAATGATGTGTATATGATAATATTATCACTACTCCATGTAGCTCCAAATAAATATAACATGTCAATACTATCACTACTCCATGGAGCTCTTTGACAAGTATGATGATGAATAAGAATTAGAAATACTACATTTCCAATGTATACAAAATTAAGGAATAAGCATTCCACTGTATACATGCATATGGCCATATGACTAAATTTGACAAGTTCTTCCTGTCAAATCTTAGATTTGATAAGTTCATCTATCAGATCTAACTCAGTAATAATTGAGTCAATGTGAGACTAAGATACCATCCTATGACTTAAAACTCACATTCTTAATTCACCATTCTTCCCTCAAGTCTCCCCAACCTAATGATCTCTAAAAAGTGCACAATGTTCAGTGAGTCACAATTCTATTCTAACACATCATAGAAAGCAATAATTTGAGCTAAATAATTTTATATGTATCAATATACATATAAGAGAAATGATATAATCAATTCATAATTGTATTAAATTATCACTAGCCACACATAATTAGTATCATATTTCATAGCTTAACTTATTCTATTAAATTCATGGTTAAGAGGAAATAATGTTAACATTAACATAACATACTAAGGTCAAGGATCACACTGCCCCTACAACCCTATAAAAGAAACAAATGAGACATATCTCCCTGCTTGCTTAGTTAAAATTTAATAAATTAAAAGTTTATCTCAACCCTAGATTGATAAGATGTTATGCATATCTTATACCCTACTCACTTCTGGTGAAAGGTATAAAATTATTTCTTCAAATCAACATGCTTTAAGAAAAAGAGAGTAGTATCAATCTAATCAAGGGTGAATAATAACATAATAATTCCTAATATATAATTCAAGGTTTACCACCCCACGTGGTCTTAAAATCACAAGTAAGATAAAATAGTGACTCTAAAGATTCATAAGTGAAAATTAGAAAACTATCATCTCCAAAAATTCCTACATACCCTCACAAGATAAAAAGAAAATTTTGTAACTCAATGTTTCAAAAAACACTGCCTATTTATTAGATCTATAAGTATAGTTTCAAAAACTAGTTCCACAATAGGGAGAAATAAAATATTAATCACAAATATGTATAAATCCATCCAATCCTACAAATTATCTATCAATTAGTAGAAGACATTCTCCCATAAACTTCAAGGGAGTATAGTCAAACATTATTCAAAGACAATTTCCCATAAAAGAGAACACTAAATCAACATCATAAAAAAAATGAATCCTCTCAACATCTTATAATGACATCAAAGGAGAATGAGATAAGATGACTCATCTCTAAGCTAACTAAGAGAGATGAAAATTCTTCCTAAACCATATAAATTAAAGGGTACCAACCATAAACAATCTCCTAACACAGGAATTCTCAACCAAGATAGCAGCACTCTACTACAAGAAAATTCCCACCGCACTAGTGGTACCAAAACTAAAATTGATCTTATAATATTTTCCATTCCTCTGATTAGTGAAAATAAGGCATAAAAATTAAAGCACTATATATATATATATATATATATATATATGTAAAGTGAAAAGCATCTCATACTTATAAACACTCACAACACAAAAAATAATTGGTGAAGTTGAATTGATTACCAAGAAAGATGTAATCACACTCCAGGTGTTAGATCTAAGTGATCAAACTATGGTAGAAATATTTTGTTCATAAATCATGAACTAAGTTATATACTCATCTACCCAAGCCTGGTATATAACCATCACCATTGGGGCATTAGATAAACCAACCCTATAATAATTCAAAGAGGGTACTAAAGCTCTTAAAGATTCATACTCACTAAACCACACACATTTCATGAATGTCACATTCTTATAGAAGTCATCAATCCATACAAGAGGATATATCAAGTCTCAAAACTCCAATCATGGTGTGCCTGGTTCTACACTAAGGCACCATAAATCCAAAACACTAGTGCAATACTTCATGTCCCTAGGTTCACACCGGTGAATAGAAAGACATGAAAACACTAATGGACTCGTTAGGTCTTATAGTTCGAGCCACAACTCTTATACCATATGTAACAACCTCAATGGGTTAGACATATAAAAAAGTGATTTTTTTATTAAACGCATATACCAAATATAGATTACACCACAAGAATCTATAAATACCATAATAATACTCAAGGTGTGATAATATCAACAAGTATAATAAATCACATATCACGGATCTCTAATATCATGAGAGTACACATCATAATATAAATATAGCTACAAATGAATAAGTCTATAGCTATTGATATCAATAAACAACATGTAGTTACAACTCTTCATGACAATATTCAATAATGAGTACAATACTATACAATGTAAATATAAAATACATGACTTCCCCAAAGCATAGTTACCAAACTCAAGTATCTATGGTAATCTCAAGTGTCATATCAATAAGTATTATTGTTGAGGGGAGGGGGAGCATCATTTGAGTGTTTTTCCACACTAACCATGAACCAACGATCCCCTGCACCAATCCCATCAATAAATGGCCCTCCCTTCAAGGATGAGTAGATAGTGACAGTGCCATAATCTAGAGAGACAAGTACCCATGTGTTATGTGATTCTAAACTAAACATGTAATGTATCATAGAAATTCATTCTATTGCAAGATATCGCAAAAACATGTGAATCACACTCATGAAATGATAATGACTCATTAAACATACTTTAGCCCAAATTTTTACAAATAATAAATAATAATGATCTAAATCAATCAAATTCATACACCCCACTTGATCGAACTGCCTTCATCTGTTAAGGTGATACAGGTAAGCCGATAAAGTCTATCTCACTCCTTACCTTGTATTAGCAATATAGATTCATCAAATACAATTCAACCACAAGATTCATCTAATTTACATCCTACTAGCAAACACATAATATAATATACTAAGCATAGGAGTAACCAAAGCATACATTTATTATGTCAAATATATGAATGAATATTACATTATTTTCTATCCCATACTAGAAATAATGACTACAATTTATACCACTCAAGTAAATACACATTTAACTTCAAATTTTCACTACCATCATTAGTTTTTGACATACTACACCCCATGATAACCCATATTACCATAGTTAAGTATTCTAAGACATACTATTAGTTATCATAAAAATAGCCATATAAAGCATTCTTAAATTCATGGAACCATAAGCATCTATACAAGTAACTAGTTATAATGAAGTAGGTCACATTTCCCATGGAACACAATAACATACGATCATAGTATTCACTTAAAATCTCAAATTTTGCATGCACGCATACACAAAGTATTACCGACTATTACAAAATATGATATTAATAGTAACAACTAGCATGTATACAGTAATTGAGTCAAATGTAGATGTAAGTCTAGACATAAAAATCAATCAAATATGAGGCTATACCACCTGAATATACCTTAAGTCTAAACTATATACTAGCATTCAAGAAAATAGAACATATAAGTACACATCACAATGCACTAATACATGTTAAATATTACCAAACATTAAAACATACAATCTTGCACATTATATGTACCACACACAAGTATTAAATATTGAATACATATAAACTAACAGTCAATCGATCATTCATAGAGAAGCAGAGAATTCATAAACCCATTATAACATTCATTAAAAATCTCATTCATTTTTTAAGAAGACTATTTTAAAATGGTTATAGTTTCCAGTTCTTATGAACTTAATTACTTACTCAAATCATCCTTGGAACTATGGGTACAATTTCTATACACGAGCACTTGTACACCATAATATGAACCTCATGTAAGTACTCTAATACTATGCAATTACTAAATGACTATTCATAATACTTTTTAAACAAGAGCTTCCTACCATTATTTATAACTTTAATTGAGGAACACATATTTATTCCCAGATAATGAATACTCATCTCAAATTATAAACATGCATCTATCATTAAATGCTAGGTCAGGAGCCTAGGACTTAGTTGGTATAGTTTCACAACTCCAAGTTCCCATGACCAAGTCTTCTATGTTATCCACTTAGAGGTATACAACCTAATATATCAAATAAACATTAACACACAATGATTCTCAAATTCTCAAATAAATATATTGATTTCCTTTATGCATAGATATGTTCAGCAATATAAATGACCTCATTAGCCTTATGATTATAATATCAATACTTAGTCAATATAACTTTATTGACAGGCTAAATCAAACATTATAATATGCATTTAACATAGAGTAACTTTACAATTCTGATAGAACTCCATTTCCATGAAAGAAAGATTAATTCCACCTAAAATTTGATATCCATCTAGAGGCTTAAATACATGCATTCGTAAGGTTAACTGTGTGTGTGTGTGTGTGTGTGTGTGTGTGTGTGTGTGTGTGTGTGTGTGTGTGTGTGTGTGTGTGTGTGTGTGTGTGTGTGTGTGTGTGTGTGTGTGTGTGTGTGTGTGTATATATATATTATGGTTTAATGTTCCACCCATGGAATTATAACTGTAAAAATACACCTTTAATCACATAAATATGGTATTGGTCACATTGACACCTACAAATATTAGTATTCTCAAAAGATTTTTCTGAGAGATTACTCAATTGTAACACTATGTAAATGGTTATGTTTGAAAACCTAACAACTATTCCAAATCAATTTTAGGGATTTTATAAGGTCTATGAATACTAGGTTGAAATTTTACGAACCCAGACCTACATAACAAGAACTATCCCCTTGTTATTACTATATATGGATTTTTAATAATCAATAAAAGTGCCATAAGTTACAAATACTCAGGCCATATGTATAAACAATATTATCACAAATTTATATTCATTTCCATATGATTTAAATTAGGTTAATTCATAATCCCATAACATATGTAAATGAATTCATTAATTACAAGTATATATTTTTTTCTAAAAGAATATTAGATTATGATAGTTCTCATCAAAATAAAGTTAATTCTAGGCCATAATCCTCTTTTACATTTTATATTAAGTCCATTATATTTATCCCAATATAAATCTTAGAATAATAATAAACACTATTATTATTATTAACTTTTATACTCCTCATAATTCCATTAATTTATTAGACTCATCTCATCAATCAAGTAACTAGCTCTATTAACAGCTACATGCCTCATGAATAAGTATAAAGAATAATTTCTATCTCTTATCTATGGCTACTGATCAAAAATAAAACAACTTCGCCACATGCTACAGATCAAAAAAATTCATGGAAAATTGGGTTGTACCATAGCGACGGATCAGAAATATATTTTCATGTAACATGTTATGGATCAAAAAGAAAACAATGACACCACTAGAAACTATTTGTTGTTTATACTGGCTGAGACAAAAATTCCTAAGATGCAAATCGCTTCAAGTTCAAGTCTCCTATATGGCAACACCATTAATCATATCGAAATATTGGAGCATGGATTATTTATTAGTGACTTCCTTAGTGTGAAAAAACTAAAAACTATGCATGGTTCCATCCATTTCTTGTCATCACTATAATATCTACAACAATTGTAAAAAGTAAGAATAGCTAAAAAAATTTAAACATGACATTATTTTATTTCCATCGATTTATGATTATTATTTAGACCTCAGAAGACGTTCATACTATTAATTAAATTTGATAACTTCTTATTAAATCGTTGCCATACTAAATAGGTTACACAAATAAGATGTCATATAATTCAATACCTTAAGTTCATATGCCCTATTTAATATAAGATGCCATACAATTAAATACCTTACTTAATTTAATATAATATGCCATATAATAAAATACTTTACTTATTTTAATACACCCTATTTAATATAAGAAACCATACAATAAAAGACTATGCAGACAAGTAGCTAATTACCTAAGTTTAATACAACTTAATTCCTTTTAACTTTAGGTTGTATAGCATAGATACATTATGCCAATAAAGTTACACAACTGATCTAATGTTTGTAATATATATGCTCACAATATACTCATGGTAAGGGTTTACAAAATAGGGATCAAATACTTTAATTTTGCTCAGCTTGTCTTTGGTTTAAATGTGTTTTTGGATCTATTTTCCATCTAGTGAATAGAGGTCAATTAGGCTTATATTTATAGATATATGTAGCTTGTGTGGATAATAAAATGTTATTAGGCCAAAATTAGGAGGGGAATACATTTAAAAAAGTATATGTTTAGGAGAGTTAGGGTTAAGGACAGTAGCGCCTACTTGGGGAAACTAGCACTGTGGTTGTAGTGTCCTAAATGTGGTATTAATGTCGACTTGGTAGATTTCTAAGCAAGTTGGGTTGGGATCTAAGAAATCTATCGTGAGACTTTGTTTTGGTTGGAATTAGGTGAATGTTGTCTGTACAATGAATAAAAAAGTGTGTCTAAGGCTCTAGGATAGGTCTAGGGCTAATCTAGGGATAGGTTGACTCAAGCGACACTCTTAACATCTAATTACCACTTTTAGGTGATTACAATTATTTATTTTTGATTGCATAAGATATATGCCTTGATTATGTTGACTAACTTATTTTTATGCAAGATATATCATTTTATGATAGAAGTTATCTTTTCTCCATTTGCCTAATTGTACATTTACTTTTATTAATTTATGTATGAAGATTGTATTTTCTGCATATTGGTAACTTAAGTTGAAAGATTTGTGTAAGCTTGTTTGTCTTCCAAGTTTTATGGATCATATCTCTTTTTGTTGGTATTTATTCCATTACAAATTGTCTACATTGTCTAAAGAAGATTCTTGGAGATTCTAGATGATCACACTTTCATCCTTGTAAATTTTGGTGACACCTTCTCTTCTTTCTCTATAAATGATTGAAATTTATCTTGAAGAAAGTTTATATTAAGGGAGATTATTATGTAATTTAAACTCCCTTCTTTGTTTTTAAAAGGTTTTCTCCACTTTTGTAACTCTAATTATAAGTTGAAGGGGGAGTGATAGTTTTGGGTCTTTATTCTTTAATAATGTTTCAAGTGATGAAGTCTAGCCCCAATGAGTTAGCTCATTGCCCCTTCATACAAGACTATGGTCTTACGTGCTCACCTAAATCATGTAGTAAGAGACTATTTCCCATGGGTTATGTTGTGTAATAACATAATAGTCATATTCTTGAGTTTGAACTTATATCTACTTAAAAGTTGCATAGAAAAAGAGATACACTACTTTGATCCTTGTCTCATTAAGCTCAACAATTATAATTATGCAGATAAATGTCATGGATTTCAAATATTATTATGCAAGACTTGAAGTAAAGATTGCATAGATTTCATAATAAATTAAAACTATAAGTACTCAATACAAATCTACCAACATATTCAAAGCTATCAATCAATTAGATCATGAACATCAGAACTGATTTTAATATCTATAACTCTATATTATACTTTAGTAAAATGATATCCAATATCCATCACTTTACAATGATTTCAAATAGGGGTATTTATACTTGTTTTTCCCTAACCAAGTAGTTTACATAATAAATTACATGAGTGAATAGTTAATGAACTCTTTATGGACTAAGATTCATGGCAGTCTATCAACTATTTTCTCTTAAGGACCTAGGCTTTTGTGCCCCCTATATATGCGTTCTATGTTAGATCCTTACTGCCATTTTTTTACCTCTTTATGGGTTGGTGAAAAACTTGTGATGGATAAGGTCTGTATGGCTCTTGAGAATCACTCCTTAATCATCTTCCACTTCCCATGTACTGCCAAAGTCTTTTATTATTGTCTTGAGTCCTATACTCTTGGATTACTTGTAGTCATATGTCATCTTTGACTAGGCCTTTTCATGCTGGTGCTTTGATTCCCTTGCCCTTTAGTGCCTCACAGGTTCCATTTCATGATACTTATGTACCAATCTAGTTTTGTGCCCTTGTATCTCTATGCTTATGCACCTATAGCATCATACCACTTTTGCACCAAAATATTTAGCCAAAATTTGAGGTCCAACATCACCCCACACTATAGTCTTAGTTTATCCTAAACTAAGTCTCGATTGTGGCCTCTACCAAAAATTTAGGCCCCATTTTTTCAATTTTCTTCTTGAAATTGTCCTAATGTGATAATGTGTCAAGCATTTTTTTTGATATTTCTTCAATGGTTACCTTTGATTTCTTTAGCTCCTCAGGTTGCTCAGTATTATCAATGGCCTTATTAGCCAATTCATCTAGGGATGTGTTGGCATCCTTTTGAACGTCTTCTAATGTTGAGACTTCACTGATAACCTATCCTTAGAGAGTTTTAAAATTATTGTTTAGTTGTTATTGATGTGCATTTATTTTATCTTCCATATTTTTGACATACTTGAATGCCTTTCATGCTTGACATGATCTTTTATTAAGAGGGAAGCATCTACCAACTGCTACCTCTAGGATTGTTCTACATGGAACTGAGCCTCCAAGATTTTATTGGGTTGCACCAACCTCTCAAAAATCTTGTCCAAGATGGGGATGACTTCTCAAACTCTTTCGAAGGTGCACTTACATACTTCTACAGCCTTAGTAAACTACTTTGCTAATACTAGTGCTTCGTTCCTTGATGAAAACTATTCTTTATAATGCTTCAAAAGGAGATTCACCAAGGTCTCCAATTTATTTATGGCATCTGCATCTAGAGGCTATCGAAGTTGTTACCAGAATCTAGATAATGTGAATGCAATGGAGACGTGATCACACGAGATGAAGCTAGTGCACATCACATAGATGCTAAAGCAATTTGAAATCATACAAGAAGATAAATTGCACAAGACAAATACGAGAAAACCCAATATCTAATTAACATGAAATGGCCAAAGTGAAGAATACATATAGGAGAGAACATAAGTAACTCCTCCACAAAAGGTGGTCAAGGCACCCCAAGAATAGACTGTAACTCCTCCATGAAAGGTGGTGACAAGGTGCTAATATTAGAGAAGTAACTCCCATCAAGGGAGTTACTAATGACATTCTTATGACACCTATGACACATCTATGACACACATCTCCACATAAGCTAGCCTATCCCATAAATGTAGGAAAACTCCATGTATGCACAAATATAATTTCCCTAATTAAATAATAGGAAAAAATAAAAACCTACACTAATACCCCCAATAAGCGCAGCTTAAGTGGGCAATGTGGAAATATAAAATGGGACACGGCAACTAGGCCTGATGAGGTACCCATGTACAAATGCAATCTCCCATAAGATAGAGAAAAGAAGAAAACCCGTAGGAAAAAAAGTCTCCCCCAAAAGAGAGACATAAAAGAAATGAAGAGGCTAGTGGGCCCCTCCTGAAGATGATGCTGCTGCAGATGTGGACCGCACCCCATGAAGAGCTCATAGATGAATGAACTTGCTCTCAGTGAAAGGTTTGGTGAAGATATCTACAACTTGCTCTGAAGACTGGCAAAATATCAAGTCAACACCCTGACTATGAATAAGCTCTTGAATGAAATGCATGTGAATCTCTATGTGCTTGGTCTGCTAGTGCTAAACTGGATTCTTGCAAATCTAAATGGTTTTGGTTGTCACAATAAATGATGGTGGGCTGCCTGATAGGAATGCCAAACTCAAAAAGTATCCCCTGAAGCCAAATAGCCTCAGTAGCTACATTAACAGCTCCCCTATACTCTACCTCTGTGGATGATATAGCAATAGTATTCTGCTTCTTGCTATACCAACTGATAGGACCAGAACCTAGAGAGAAATTGTAACCAGAAGTGGACTTGCGAGTCTGTGAATCGCCAACCCAGTCTAAATTTGTATATCCAACCAAGTCAACCTCTATGCCAAATCTGTAATGAATCCCATATTTATGTGAACCCTGTATGTAATGCAAGATCCTCTTAGTTTTTTTCCAATGCAGCTCATGAGGTTCCTGCATAAATCTGGAGACAAGTCCCACTATATATGATATGTCAGGATTGGTGTGAGTAAAGTAGATGAGACTACCAACAAGTTGTCGATATTGAGTGGCATCAACTAATGGTGAAGAATAGTCAGCCTCAAGCTTGACTCCTGATAGAAAGGGAGTCAGAGATGGCTTTCAATTAGCCATGTGAAACTGAACCAATAAGTCAAGAGCATACTTAGGCTGTGCAAGAGAAATTCTTAAATCTGACTGTGAGATCTCAATACCAACGAAGTAGTGCAATAAACCCAAGTCTGTCATGTCAAATCTATCCTAGAGAGATGCCTTCACCACTGTAATAGCCAATGAAGAACTCCCAGTGATCAAAAGGTCATCAACATATAGAACCAAAATTAGGAGCGAATCATCCTGTCATAAGAAGCAGACATTGGGGTTAGAATGGCACCTACTGAAACCCGTTATGAGAAGGAAGGAATCCATCTTGGCATACCAAGCTCAAGGGGCCTGTTTGAGGCCATAGATAAATTTCTTAAGTCTGCATACTAAGGAAGAATCTTGAACAAATCCTAGCGACTACTATATGTAGATCTCCTCCTCTAGGTCTCTGTGAAGAAAGGCACTCTTCACATCCATCTGGTGCACATCCCAACCATGTGTTGCGGCAATGGCCAAGGTGAGTTAGATAGAAGTCATCTTTGCAATGGGTGCAAAGGTCTTTGAGTAGTCAATGCCTGCCACCTGTGAGAAACCCTTGGCGACCAATCTCACCTTGTACTTATCAACCGACCCATCTACTGCAAACTTGGTCTGATATATCCACCTAGATCAAATCGTCCTTCTTCCCTTAGGAAGTGAAGTCAAATCCCAAGTGTGATTTTTGATTAAATAAGAATATGCTTCCTCCATAGCACTATCCCACTCAGGTACCCCTGATGCCTCTCGAAAAGTCTGTAGATCTGAAACTGAAGCAAAGAAGGCATGTAAATCTCTCTGAAAATCCCCTTAGTATGTCTATCATCTGTGAGATCTCATGCCCAAGTGCCAGCACTCTCAAGTGTTTGTCTAGCCCAAAGTGGCCTAGAAGTGGGTGAGTTAGGTGCTAACTCCTCATCCTCTGACTGACTATGCCTCTGCATCACTATCCTCATTATCTAAACTTGAAGAAGAAGAAGATGTCTCTGGCTCAAGAACCTACTGTGGCTGATCTGAATCTGCCGAGGAATCATCAAGAAGAAGTAGATCTGATGAGGGAGAAGAAGTGTCAAGTGTTGAGTCTCTAAGACTCTCCTAAAAGTGGACACTTCTGTCAATGAACAACTCATGAGTGATCGGTTCTAGAAGGCAATACCCCTTAATACCATCTAGATATCCTACAAAGATGCAAGGCTTGGACTGATGTTCCATAGCTTTGCATTTTTTCTTCTATATGCAGGCCATGGCTGGGGATTCAAAAACCCTAAGGTGCTCAACATCAAGTTTCCTTTTATGCCAAGCTTCAAAGGGTGTTATCCCTTTCAAAGCTTTGTGAGGAACCCTGTTTTGAATGTAGCAAGCACAATTGATGGCTTCGGCCTAGTACTGTGGTGCTAAAGATTTTGAGTGAATCATACAGCTACCCATCTCTTTTAAGAACCTATTTTTGCGTTTTACAACCCCATTTTGTGAAGGATTATAAGTGACTATGTGCTGCAAATCAATCCCCTCTGTGGTGCAAAATTGCTCAAACCTGTTACTGACATACTCCCCTCCATTATCAGTTCGAAGAACCTTGATGGATTTCTCACTTTATTTCTCAACAAGAGCCTTAAAGTCTAGAAAATTTTCAAACACTTCAGACTTTTGTTTGAGAAAATATATCCAAGTGTACCTAGAGAAATCATCAATGAAAGTGAGGATGTACTTGGCCCTTGTAAAAGATGGTTTGGAAAAGGGTCTGAATACATCATTGTGGACTAACTCCAAAGGTTGTGAAGCACTCCAAGCTTTGCCTTTATCAAATTTTGCTTCAGGATGCTTCCCAATGGAGCACCCCTCGCAAAGTCCTTTTGAGAATTGGACACAAGGCAAGCCAATGACCATGTCATTTTTGCAATGTTATTCAAGGTAGTGGTAGTTAAGGTGGCCAAACCGCTCATGCCACAATTTGCTAACTTCATTTGAATGAATCAGCAATGCTATTAGAGAAGAATCTAGTGAAAAATGTGAGAAGGTGTATAACCTTACTTGGTGATCTACCCTACCCACTGCCACTATAGTATCACTATGCAATTCTCGGATAGCCACTGAATCTGGTGAAAACTCAACTCTCATGCCCCGACCAATGTGAGTGATTTGGTACACTGATAGGAGATTGGTTGAAAGAGAAAGAACTCTTAGAACATTATTGAATGTTCTTCCTTCCATTTCAACTGACCCTCTCCCTACAATAGAAACTGATGTGTCATCACCCAAACTAATTGAAGTCATGCTACAAGGCTCTAAAGATAAAAACTCAACTAGTGAAGAGCCCATGTGGTGAGAAGCACCCGAATAAATGACCCATGATGTTGTAGAAGCTACAGTTGCTACAAGGGCCTTGCCCTTTTCTTTCTCCTTACCCTTGTCTTTTGCCTTGGTAGAATCTTGGGTAGATAAATTCTGCTTAATGGACTCAAGAACACCTATGTTGTGCTTCTCTAGAAGATGAGTTAGGTGATCTATTTATTTCTTCATGCATTTGTGTTCAACATGCCCTGTCTTTTTACAATAGGCACACTTAACCTTCTCCTTCTTAGGTTTAGCATTGGAGGAGGAAGACTCAGTGTTGTTTTTGGCAAGATTGTTGTTTTCTTTCTTCTTCTCCTGGTCCCTGTTCTTTTTCTTCTTCTCCTTTGTTGAAGTCTTATCCTTACCATTTCCAACTATCAAAGCTTGAGGTTGAGTAGACTTCATTGTGCCCATTTGGATCAGTTTATATTGCTCCCTAGTCAAGTCAGCAATGAATGAATCCAAAAAAATCATTTTTTATGTCGTGCCAAGGGCACTTTTTGTGGCATGAAAAGTGGAGACAAAGACTGAATAGCTTGGACCTAACTTTGCGAGAATAGAAAGGATGAGTTGATCATCTTTCTTCTCTATCCCACATTCTTTCAATTTCAATCTAAGGGCTTTAAACTTAGTGAATAAGTCCTGTAGGGTGTCAAAGTTGCTAGGACTTAGACTTATGAGTTTGTTTTCGAGCTCATGACCTCTCATCTCATCAAGCTTCTCAAATAAGAGTTCTAAGGTGTCCCATATGTCTTTAGGAGTCTTGATGGTTTCTAAATGGAAGAAAAGTTCCAGAGACACAAACAAGCTCAGTAATCCATAAACTTCATCACTACGGTTGTACCACTTGACTTTTTTAGCATCAGTGCTAGGTTCTACTTCAGTACCCATGGTGATCTTATACAACCCTTTGCTTCTAAGAATGATTGACATTTTAACCTTCCATTCATGATAGTTGAAGGGTGTTAGGGGTTTAAGTTAAAAAGAATCCATTTTAAAATGAATTTAGGAGAAGTTGTGTTGATTGCAAGTTGTGAATTTACGCAAAAAGGAGAATAAAAGCAAAGATTTGCAAGTTGTAAAAAGCAAACACACCCCCCCCAAAATGTTGATCCCCCCAAATATGCAAGTGCACACTTAAAAGATGTCAGGCTCAGTGAAGAATGCGTCTTAGAGAAATCAGTGCAAGACTTTAAGTAAACAAGACGTCGAACTCAGCTGAAAATGCGTCTCGAGAGACCCAAATTTTAGGCACTTTATAAATTAGTGTTTTTTAACAAATAACAAGCCTATGTTGTGGAGAATTGAAATACAAACACTTTTTAAAAAAATGGCACTAGAATCTGAGCTACCATTTTCAAGATATTAAAGATTCAATTTTCCCGTAAACTAGTGTTTTTACAAAAAAAAGCACTAAAACATTAAAAAAATGTCTATTTTAAAATAAAAAGTGACCTTCTAACCACTCATTGGATTCGACACGGAGCGAGGAATCCAAAGGAGGTCTTTGTGAGGGGAAATTGGCCTCTTGCCAACCTGGGCCTCACCCTTCGTCTTCGACAGGCGAAGATACAAGTTTAAATTTAAACCCCCAAAATTTTAAATTGTCTAAAATATTTCATATTCAATCAAATTGACTGATTTTTTTTGACAAGTCAATTTTAACTAAAAAAACAAATTAAAAGACAGAATGAAGTGGATGGCCAAGTATTTAATGGCCCACATGGGACGGCAAACAAGGAAGGGGCACCATTTTTAAAAAAAAACGCTGGCAAAATTCTCTTACCAAAAAAAAGTGTAGTTTTGATTTTGCTGGGCAAAAAAAATATTGAATCTGTAGACCTGACAAATCTCAACGCACAGCAAGGAAGAGACAAAGTTTATGCAGGAAAAAAAAATGCCAAGCTGCTGGAAAAGGACACCATGCTGCTGGAAATGGACGCCAAGTCGCTGATATTTTCACAAATTACCTCGTTGTAGCCACAACAGATCTATCCAAGATGTCTTGGCAAATTTTAACTCAGATATCTAAAGGGAGATCTGAATGAAACTCAACAGAAGTAATTTTTTTTAACATATTTTCGTATGGATTTGCATGAGTTTTCAAGAAACTCTACCAAAACTCTCAAATGCAACGGAGTTAAACAAAAGACTACTAAGAAAGCAAAGTAAGAATTTCAGAATAAACTAATAGCATAACCAGACACATGATTACCGGGGTGGCTATGATCCCATATCAGAGTTGTTGCCAGAATCCAGAATAGCATAACCAGACACAATTACCGAGGTGGCTCTAATACCATATCGGAGTTGTTGCCAGAATCTATATAATGCGAATGCAATGGAGACGTGATCACACGAGATGAAGCTAGTGCACATCACATAGATGCTAAAGCAATTTGAAATCATACAAGAAAATAAATTGCACAAGACAAATAGGAGAAAACCCAATCTCTGATTAACATGAGATGGCCAAAGTGAAGAATACATATAGGAGAGCACATAAATAACTCCTCCACAAAAGGTGGTCAAGGCACCCCAAGGATAGACTGTAACTCCTCCATGAAAGGTGGTGACAAGGTGCTAAGAATAGAGAAGTAACTCCCATCAAAAGAGTTACTTATGACACCTATGACACATTTATGACACACATCTCCACATAAGCTAGCATATCCCACAAATGTAGGAAAACTCCATGTATGCAAAATATAGTTTCCCTAATTAAATAATAGGGAAAAATAAAAATCTACACTAATATAGGCACCCCATCCCCTAATATTGGCTCTTATCCCAAAATTGACTTAAATAAATTTAAAGTTTTTACCTTGGCATTTATGGTCTCCTCTATTTGTTGTTTCAAAATAGCCACTTCTTCCATGAGTGCTTTCTAGGCAACAACCTCTTTTTCGTACATGGCCACTACTTGGCTATGTTTTTTCTCTACATTATGTACATCATAGTCTAAGAGAATATTTTGGCATGTGACTTCAAAAGCCATCTTCAAATATGCAATGTTGGCTTATAAAGGGGTGATCTTCTAGGGATCAACCCATAGTGAGGTTGGCAACATTGGAGCTTGGGGACCTAAGAGGAGGATGTCTAGAGGGAGCTCAAAATGGTGCTCCTTATTATACATGTCCAACAAGAAGGACATAGTCCATCTTGTATCAATGGTTGTATTTTAGGGAGGAAGTGTGGCCATAATTAAAGCATCTTATTGGGGATGCCCATTTGATATTGAGCATATAGATTGGTATATGCATCTATTGAAGGTAGTTATCCTTCAGACCTAGTAGGCTCCTTCCCCTTGTTTGAGTCATGCTCTAAAATCTCAACCTCTATATCGGTAGCTAAAAAAGTACTACTAATAGCCATTCCACTCATCTACTGAGTGTCATCACCATCTCTCTCTTTACCAAATGGACCCCCAATGTCGAATGGTGAGTCTTCAAAAGTGGTCTCATCTGTTATACTAGGGAGCGTATCTTCTCAAAATCAGAGTACTCAAACTCTTTCTTATTGATTACAAGTTCTTCTTGCTCTATTTCTTTCTCTGGTGTTGTATATTGTATAGTCCCTAAAGGTGAAACCCTTAAGGGTGATGCCTATGTTGTCTTTAGAGGTGAATTTTGGGGTGAAGGAATGTGTGGAGGTGAAGGCAGGGATGGAGGAACCTGTGGAGGTGAAGTTATAGGTGGAGAAGGTCTTGATGGACAAGGTCCAAGAGAAGGTCTAGGTGGTGAGGGTCTAGAAAGTAGTTCCTGGGTAGTCCTCTACCATTTTGGAGTATCTTATTGTGAGCTTATACTAGCATTATGCCTAGCCTACTTATTCTTCACCAGTTGAGGTACTAGTGGGAGCTTCTCTCATGTATGCTCTACTCCCTTTAAACTCTCCTTCTTAGGTTACAGCATGTAGAATAGATTATGAACCTGTTCTCCCACCATTATTTGACCTTTATATCAATATGATTGGTATCTTGCTTCTCTTTATAGGCTTTCTTTCCCAAATAGACATACATCTTCCAGAGAGTGTGAATCTCTAAGTTGATTCTATCTACCTCTAAGGTGATATATTGTGCATCATAAATGCAGTTAACTAAGTTGATGAAGTACCATGCCAAAAAGTCATAAGGTAGCTTCAGCCACACAAAGATTACTCTAGATAGAACCATATTGATGTGTACTAAAGAAAAATGTTGCTTCATAGCAAATTGAGCTTCCTCACCAACCTAGGTGGGCAAGTCTTTTGGAATGCACCATTCATTCCCAAATGCTTCTTTCATTCCATCAAGCCAAGACTTCATCTTAATTTTGTATGTGGGGGTGATGTGCCTGGGGCACATGACTGTCTTATAGTGATCAATAAGGGACTTGTTCTTAGGTAGGTATGCCCACTTTAGTGCTTCTATGGTGTATTCAGGTACACTAATCTTGTCAAATACCATCAATAATAAAAATACATCAAATGGGAACCTATGATCACATATTTGATAGGTCTTCTCCACATCCTCAATGATTTTATGGGTAAAGTACATAGCTTAATTATACTTCAAGCCCTCATTAACTTTGTGGGTGATGTAGATGTGGGCTATATCTACCTATATCCAATGATTAGTGCCATCGATCTTGGTCATTATGATGCATGCCTCCACCTAGAGGGTAGGATCCTATAGGTTCTTGATATGCATGGTGTGGCCCTACTTTTGGTATATTACCACCATGGTGGTCTTTTCACTCTAATTGAAGCCCTCCAATTCAAATTATACATCCATTCTCAAACATTTCAACCCTAACACCTTGTTTATCCTCTTAGGCATAATTTTCATACTACACCCAACAAAGCAAAGGTAGTCTTCATGGATGCATGGGAGTAGAAACTTGATTGCCTCCATGGTATTTGCAAAGTATGGAAGGTTGAATAATTAGAAAAAATCCATAGCATCTAAAGTGTTGAAAATCTTGAGGTCATACACCAATTGGTTTTTGGTGTTTTGGCACTCAACCTGGTAGTCACTTTGCAGCTCAACCCCATTCCAAAGTTGATGATGATTGTAGTCAAAAATTATGAATGAGGGTACTTTTGAGACCCAAATTTTCATGCATAATATCATCTCTGGGTATTGCATTTCTTCTATCATCAATGGTGTGGGTGGAGATTATTGTGCCTTCTTAGCTTGGCATGTCATCCTAACCTATTCTCCTTTCGTGCATTGTGCCTATTCCTCAGGTGTCTCTTCCCTAATTAATACTACTTCCCCCCAAGTGATTCCTCTTCCTTTGGTATCATTGCTAATGGATCAGTCCTTAAATCCTTTTTCTTAAACTACATCACCCTCTAAGGATATCCAAGGTTTAGGCATGGCCTTCCAATATTCCAAAAAGAATATGTGATTGCTTTGTTGATGAGTTTAATTTTTCTTGCTTCTTTGCCTTCTAATGGTGGATGTCTACCTCTGTAACCTGCAACTACTAGTTCTCTCTATTATGGTCATGTTTTAGAGTTATCCCTATATTTGATTACCTAGCTCGATGCCTGTTATAATAGTTATTTACAAAATCTTGATGCTATTCACTTGCTTTGGAATCACTCTAGCTAAAATCATTCTTTGGATCTATAAACATGAATGAAAGCAAAGGTAAAAAAATAAGAAATGATATTCCTTGTCATTTTATAGGCTCATTGGGGTTAACCTGCATTTACTACCCCATTTCCTTTCACATCATGCCAATTTCATGCCAAAGTACCAAAATACTTAGCTAAAATTTGGGGTCCAATAGATAGAGAATTAATCTTAATTTGTGTTCTTTCTATAGTCTTCTAGGCTTATCCTAAGTCTTATATATGTGTTTATTTATCATATTTATAAATGCACCTCATTCTACCCTTTTAATTTGTCACTCACCTCTATAATCTATTTGTTGGATTTATAGTTACTTGTATGTAACTCCTCTCCCCCACATGGCAGATACATCTTCTCCACTTGTAAGAGGATTAAGGACACTTGGCACACATGTTGGAGCTTACATTTGTAAATATTTTTTTCCCTTAGATATTTATAAATATCTCTCCTCTCCTCTTCTTCAACTCTTGATACATTCTCAATGCATTTTTGTTGATCTAATCTTACTTTGGCATTATTATTGCTTTCTTGGCCTAAGCCCATTCTTCTCCTAGATTCTTCATGCAATTAAAATTAGAGAGTATTATTTCAAGATTTGATACTAGTGTGAGTTTTTTCTCCATATGATAATTTTCCTATTTTTCACCTTTGTCTCAACATTGTGGCTTATTTTTATCAAGATGATGTTATTCATTTAATCATTTGCATTTCTTGTATTCAATGCTTTATTTTGATCTTCAATAATATTCTAATATGTTGGTTAAATTGAGATAATTTCTCCATCATTTGTTGACTAAATACTGGTGATGCTAGAATAGGATTAACATTATGGGATGCCATGACTCAGATTAACCTTAGACAAATGCCCCAAAGAAAAAATACATGAAAGGGTATCGAATTGGAAGAAATTGGCCCCAAAGTGTGTAGACTTGGTTTTTGACTGAAATAGGGCCCAAAGAAGGCAGATTACTTTTAATTGAAATGGGCCCAAAGAGGGTAGTCTTGGTCTTTGATTGAAATGGGGCCCAAAATAGGGTGGTCTTGGTCTTAATTTAAATGTGGCCCAAAAAAAGTGGATTAGACTAGATTGTATGGCACCAAACAAGGTAGACTAGATTAGATGGGATGTTCCCAATTAGGGTATACTAGACTAGATGGGATGGCCCCAAACAAGGTGATTTGATTTGATTTCCCCAAATAGGGTGGAAAACACTTGATTGGAATGGCCCCAAACAGGGTGAAATATACATGATTAGAATGGCCCTAAATAAGGTGAAACATATTGGATTGGAATTTCCCCAAACAGGAAGATTAGACTAAATTAGAATGGCCCCAAACAAGGTGAATTATACTTTATTAGAATTTCCCCAAATAGGGTGGATTAAAATATATTGAAGTGGCCCTAAATAGAGTGAAATATATTAGATTAGATTTGCCCCAAATAGGGTAGATTAGACTGGATTGGAATTGCCCCAAACAGGGTGGATTGGATTAAATTGAATTTTCCCAAACAAGGTAGATAATTGATTTGATTTGATTACCCTACATAGAGTGAAATTGTTTAGACTAGTTTGACTTGATGTGATTTAATGTTTTAATTGGCTTTGATTGGACTTAGTCGAAATGGTTTTGATTTGATCTTGGAAATTAATGTTTGATTTAGTTAAGTTAATTTTATTTTCTCGAGCTCATATCAGATTTGAAATTTGTTTTAAATGGAATAAAATATGGATGTTATGATTTTTTATCATTCCCAACCAATAGGCATAAGAGATTGAATTGAAAGACAATATATGATTTAGATGATTGATTCAGAATTGGCTGGCCTAGTCTAAATAGAATTGTTTTGACTTGCAATTAGACCTTGGTAAAAGTTGACATGATTTGGATTTTGAAGTCAAATATGAATTTTTTAGTTGTTGAATGTTTAATTATGTCTAGCAATGTAAATGTCAAATTGGACTCATTCGATCAAATTTTGTCAATGCAAGTATACAAATAGGAAAGGTGTGTGAATCAAACTTATTTTCAAAAAGAAGCACAAATCTTGGTATATCAAATTCTTTCAAGTGTTTGTGTCTCACAAAGGATATAAGTGTTCAATATTTGGATCTTGAAAGTGTTTGAGTTTGGACTTGACTTTGAATTACTTATCTTGGAAACTTGATTTGTGAATGTAGAAATTGAAATTGATTGTTTAAGAATTTTTGAACTTAGAACACTTGTCCTAAGATGTTTGATTTGGTTGTAAAATTTAAATTAGGCTTTGAATAAGTTTATTTTGGAATGGTGGTTTGATTTTAAGTTGTGTGAACTTTAGATTGAAGTTGTGTTTTGGAAAATGTTTGACTTGCATTAGTTCTTAAATTTTTTACTTAAATTTAGTTTGATTGGATTAAAAAAGTTGATTTAATTAAACCTTAGAAGAAGAGTTGACTTGTGTTTGACTCAAATTAGACATTAGGTTTGGATTAATATTTCAATGTGGTTTTGGATTGGTTTCACGTTGGAATTGGAATTCGGTTAGAATTTAGGGCTGGTTTAAAATGGGCAACATAATGGTATGGTTAAGATAGGAGGGATGTGTATTTGGATAAATTTTAACATGACATCTAGAAGGAGTTTGATATGGAATTTTTTTGACGTGATGATACGTAGAAGGGAGTTTGAACAAATTTTGGGTTTTGAATTTTGAAAGCATAATAGGTAGAAAAGCATGATTTTTGAACCCAAAATTGGGAAGAGTAACACCTCTTTGTGCAGGTGTATATAGACTAAGTTTGAGATTTGTTTTATTTTTTGGACTTGGTTTGGAACATACAATGGGTTTTAACATGACATCGAAGCAAACAACATTTAATTACTTGATCCTATCCTAGTGGTAAATCATGATTACATCATAATAACTGAGCTTTCAATATACTTGCTTTGAGAGGAGAAATTTAAGGATTAATTTAATAAAATTTTAAATGTAGGTGGAAGACTTACCATCTATCAAAGTCCATACATGATAAGTAATATTTGGGGGTTTTTATCTTTTCACCCCTACACAGTGAAGGTTTTTCCGCCAATAGGTCTTAATCTAAATTTTTCATTGGCTTACTAGATGGTCACAAGTTGTGCACAAAATCCATCGAAGAAGAGATCTAGAATTGAGCTATTCTTAGGAGGATACATATTCTACTAAAGAGGCTCATGGATTATTTGAGGGTGATGTATAATAGCTTAGCATTAAAGATAAACCCTTTGATTTCATAAAATCCTTTATGGGGAAGTTCGTTATGTGTTAAATATGTCTGCCTTCCATTTATATCCCATGTCAGATGAATAAAATTGGTATGAATGTTGAGATGTCAACCCATAGGCACCATGCCCTAAAGGCTTGCAAGAAGGAAATGATACCCCAATCATGTAGCCTAAAAAAAGGGGGAAGGTATCACCATTTCTGATTTTTAATAATCCCACTACTATTAAGCGAAGAGCATACTTAGGCAAATCTCTCAGTATAAAAACAAATGGTTACCTTCACATTTTTGGGTCACCCAAATAGAGGGAGAGAATACATGTGAATAAATTTCACAAACACACACTTCAAAAATCATAAAGAAAATAAATAAGTTATCTTGATCATATTATGTATATGATTGTGCTTGGGAAGGGGATCATGATATATCCCAATCGAGTAGTTATAAGAATTGAACACACTTGGGTATTCAATAGATAATGGCCCTTGGAGGGGTAATGACATAATAGATCTAGATTTTTGGATTTATTGTGGCTCTAAGGCCATATTAAATTTTTGAATAAATAAATGAAATGTCAAGAGTAGATGCCAAATGGAGTAGCTATTGGCTAAATTGAAATAGTTGCTCTATCACTTTTTGACTAATTATTGGTGATGCTAGAATAAGATTCACATTGTGGGATGACATGAATATAGTTAACCTTGGAATAGTGCCCCAAAAAAATGATACATGAAATTATATGGGATTGGAATAAATTTTCCCCAAAGAGTGTCAGAGAATTAACCTTAATTTGGGTTCTTCTTATAGTCTTCTAGGCTTATCCTAAGTCTTATGTGTATGTGCATTTATTGTATTTATAAATGCACTTTATTTTAACATTTTAAGATGTTACTTATATTTTTAGTCCACTTTTTTCATTTGGAATTACGTGCATGTAAGTCCTCTCCCCCCACATGGCACACATATCCTTCCCACTTGTAAGAGGATTAAGAACACATGGCACACATGCTAGAACTTGCACTTGTAACTCTTTTTATATCTTAACTCTTTAAAAAGAGATATCCTCTCCTCTTATTCAACACTTGATACAATATCAACACACTCTTATTGATCTAGTCTTTCTTTGGCATTCTTATTTCTCTACTGACCTAAGGCCATTCCTCTCCTAGCTTCTTCATACTATTGTAATTGCATATTCTTGTTGCAAGCTTTTAATACTAGTGTGAAGTTTTTCTCCATATGACAGTTTCCCAACTTGTCACCTTTGTCTCAACATTGTGACTTATTTTTATCAAGGTGTTGTTATTCATTTAAGTGTTTGTATTGCTTGTTTTCAATGCTTTATTTTGATATTTGGTAATATTCTAATATGGTATCAGAGCAATTTGCCTTCTAATGTTGGTTTATGAACATGTAGATTTTTGGTGGAAAAATAAGCTATTTTACACCTTTTGCAACAATAAATTTCTAATTTATATGATATTTGAAAATATTTTTAGTCATTATCTACTTTTAAGCAGGTTTTTACTTGTGGCATATTATTCTACATTCTAACCTTCTTGCAAGGTTCTAATAGAATTTGTTTTCCATGAAATCTTGTTTTTCTAATTCTAGGTTTTGTTTTACCAAAATAAAAAAAAAAAATCCTCTTTTGTTGGTTGCTCATGTAGGATCTTGGTTCACTCTTTAGTGCCTATTTTGTTTGTAGTTGGGTGCTTAACCTTTTCCCTTGAATTTTATCTTATTTTTCTATTTTTTTCAGCGTCTTTTTTTTTATTTGTTTGATTCAAAAAAATAAATAAGTCTTCATTTTGATTATATTTTTTTACTTGAATTTAATACTTGTGTTATGCATGTTCTTTAGTGCTTCATTCCAGCATTAGTTTTAGTTTCTAATCTATTATTTTCCACTCTAGGCTCTCCTTTCTAAGGTTTCATGTTTTCTTCCTGTTATGGTAATTTTCATTCTCATCTATGTACTTATCTCTAATTTGGACTCTTGAAGGCATTACCATTTTCTTCACTTGGTACTTTGAGCTTTTATTTAAAGTGTTTATGAGTGTCATTTAAACATGTAACTTATGTTTTGACATCTACATGGCTGCATTTCTATTTTGCTTCGTGTTTCTTCTCTATTCCCTGAGTAGTCTTATGTTCTTTTATGGAAATGTATCTATTCTTTTATGATATGTTTTGCTTTTGTTCTATTATTGGAAAGTATGGAATTCATTTTTCCTTAGCCATTCTACTTAGTTTTTAAATCCTATAATGGATGTTAATTGC
The DNA here is from genome assembly GCA_037957365.1 of Torreya grandis. Lineage (NCBI taxonomy): Eukaryota > Viridiplantae > Streptophyta > Pinopsida > Cupressales > Taxaceae > Torreya > Torreya grandis. The sequence goes on along the minus strand of JARHVA010000284.1, from coordinate 962,945 downwards.
TTTCATTATAGATGTTTGCACTTTGAACAGTGTTTATTCTTTTTTATTCTCTCAGCAGTCTTTACTCTAGTATATCTTCTCTTGGATTCTCTTATTTGGCATCACCTTATGTCATTCACTAATATTCTTTTTTATTTGTTGCCTTGGATTCCATGTTGCATGCATTATCATTTGGTGTCATTTTTGTGCTCCTCTCATATTACTTTGTCAATACCTCAAGTAATCTAATATTTGTTGGTAATGCTTTGTATATAGAATACGTTTTTTTATTAATATCTATTTTTATATTAACATCTTCTCTTTCCTTATATTTCAATACAACAAAGAAAAGAAAAGAAATTTTATTATTTCACAATCCATCTCAATTTAATTTTTTTTTTTTTTTAAATGTTTACATAACATACTTTAATAAGATATTCTTACGCCATCTTTTTTTTCCCTTGATAGTTGTTTTAAAGCATTTTACATTTTCTTATTTAAAAAAGTTCAAATGAGCAATGCAAGGCATTATTTTAATTAAACTTGTCTTATTCTTATCTTAATGGTGAAAATCCTCTAAAACCAATAACACACGGAAGGATTATTTTGTCTTTTATGCCAATTAAAAAAACAAAAGTCAAGAATATTTTGGTTTTTTCTCTCTTTATTGGTAAGTTTTTTTTTATCAAATACTTTTTCCAAAAGTAATATATATGTCCTCTGAGTCTAGCACTTCTAGTGTGTCATACTGATTGTTTGTCTATAGGAAGTCAAGGTGGTGGATTTTTTATTGATGGTTATCAGTAATTCCATCTAGAAAAATAGTATCATTCTTCATAGCAACCATGTCATAGAACATGGATGGGTGATCACATTCATTTCTCCAAGGTTGTGGCCACACTTAGTGCAATCTATTATGGACCCCACAGATCAGTTAGTTTGGGCTCTTTTTAGCATTAAAATCCACTCCTTTACCTTTATTAATATTTATGCCTTGAATGATGATTTGGAGCATTCCCATTTATGGTAATGGATAGTGGATGAGCTCCCCGATGCCCATTGGGTATTATGTGGTGACTTTAATATGGTGGCATCTCCTAAGGACAAAATGGGCCACTTGCCTATGAGGTGGGAAACTTGTGAAAGGGAGTCATGGTTTTACATGTGCACTAAATGGGGCCTTTTTTACCCTAATTTAACATGTCAACCTATAGATCGAGTTTGGTACACCTAGAGTAATTTTAGGGAAGGTGCCACTCAAATTTTGAAGTGTCTAGATAGGGCAATGATGTCCACCCAACTATACTTCTCTTTTGATAATGGATTTTTTCCTTTAGTGTAGGCACTACCAGATTTTGGGCTTTTTGATCACTCCCCCATTCGATTTCATGTGACATGGTAGTTCATAAAACCCAAACTCCACAAAATACAATTCTTCATTAACACCTCCTTACTCAAGCATGGGCCCATGGTGGCACACATTAGGAGAGTTTAAAATTTAAATCCATGTCCTTCCCAAGAATACGGTTGGATTCTCTGGTGAGATGATGTCATAAAAAGGACCTCCCATTTTTTATGGATCTATGGCTACCAATTTCCTAAAATTTAGAGACACTCCTACTCTATTACTACCTCAGAGCTAAGTTGTGTAGCTCTAGCTCTGAAAAATGATCCCTTTAATGAGATCTTGTAGGTGAGAGTTACATCCTTAAGGCACCACATTCAGATTGCAAATAACTACAATACCTAGGGAGCCCAAGTCAAAGCTAGGATTCATTAGCTTAAAATAGGGGACAAAGCTTCTAAGGAGTTATTTCAACTGTTGCGAGGCAAAAACTTGAAGCAACAAATTCAAGTCATTATTGAGGCTAGTAATAGACTCACATAGACTCCATAGATTATGTAAGCTTTTGTCTACCATTATCAATAAGTGTTCAAAGCTCAAGCATCTTCAACGAAGCATGAATTTTTCGTTTAGTGGTGTCATACAAACTCACTCATCCCTAGTAGGTGATTTACAATAGGCCACTCACTATTGATGATTTGAATGAAGTGGTGTCTCACATGACTAATGGCAAAGCCCCTGACATTGATGGCTTCCCTTACGAATTCTAAAAAACTCTTTAGGATGTTGTGGGTAGTGATTTGCATAAGGTTTATCAAGAAGTGTTTCATGTACATTCATTAGGTAAAAATATAAATAAAGGAAATATCAAACTCATACCTAAGTAGGGAGATCCTGAGTTGATACAGAACTATCATCCCATCACCCTCTTGAATGTTTTTTATAAAATTATTACCAAGGCTCTGATAATCTAACTGCATAATATATTGCTTCTCATTATGCATCTAGAATAAATAGGCTTCATCAGAAGTCGTTATATCTTGGATAATATCATTATCATCTGGGGAGGGATGGATTGGGCTAGACGGTCTAAGAAACAAGCTATGTTCATCAAAATTAACTTTGAAAAATATTATGATCACATTAAATAGCCTTTTATCTTAGTTATGTTTTGGGCTCTGTGTTTTGGGCCCATCTTCATTAAAACTATTCAGATTCTTTTCTTTGATGCCTTGATTGTCTTCTCCATTAATAGAGTTACTTATGAGCAATTTGGCCTATTATTTTCCATTCACCAAGGGTGCCCTCTAAATCCCATCTTGTACATTCTTATAGCTGAGGGTTTTGGATATCTTCTTAGCAATGCCCAAGCTAGTGGCCTTGTTAAAGGAATTTATCTCCCTCTCGATGTAGATAATCTGCATGAAGATATGTAATTTCTTAATGGAAACTTTGAAAATTATTCCTTCCTTACCCTTATTGAAGATTAGGCCAATGTGAGCAATTCCTTATAGTGTGTTAACACGTTTTGCCTAGCCTCTAGCTCTAGCATCCAATGGTAGAAAACTCATTGCGATAGACAGTCTTACCTCCCTATGCCAACATGGGCTACTAAATTTGGTTGAAAGTGGATCCAATATGATGAAATATTAAATTCATAGGCATCCCCTTTGCTTTCGATGTTTCACCACCCTTACTATGGAAATATGTTGTTGGCAGAGTTTCTAAAAAGCTAGATTACTAGGTGACTAAGTCTCTTTTGTTGGTAGGAAAATTTCAAATTTGCTCAAAAATTCTTGCATCTACCCATGTGTATTACTTGTCATGTTGGGTACCCTATAAAAAATCTTACTAGAAGTTGGAGAAATTGCTTTGAGATTTCCTTTGGGTAAATTCCCCACAAGGTAAAGGAGTCCACAAGGTGGCTTTGGGAATATTGCTTCCTCATGCATGAAGCTGGAGGAATGGGACTCATCGATATAGCTCAATAAGGAACTTCCTTATGTGCCAAATGGATTGTGTAGGCCATTGAGGGCCCAAAAGCTTGAAAGGTGTTATTAAGACATTATATTTCTTCAAGCTTGCCAAGGGGTAAGAATGCCTAGAAAGGGCTCAACTTCCCCAATTTACTCTTCATCCAGTCTCCTATCTAGATCACTGGATCCTTTGTGGCTAAATCATCTGGAAGGATTGGGAAAAGATTAAGCCATGGCTTCTCTAGAATGGTTCTAGTTTTCATAACAGGCTCTCTGCTAACTCCCACTCTCTATGGTGGTCTCCCATTTTTTATTGTAATGAAGTTCCCCTGGTATAAGTCCCTTGGATCAATGCCCTCAGGATTTTTCATAAAGGAATTCATTTCATCCAGGATATCTTTTGCAAGCATTATCACTCTTGACTATCTTGGGAGGAGGCAAAAGCTAAATTCTGATTAGCCAATGCAAATTAAGAATCTTACCAAGGGATTCTCAATGCCATCCCAACTTCCATGCTCTATAAAATATGAATCCAAACCACTTGGCCATGGTGGAAGGATTGGAAATGGTATGTTGAGACCCCTTTCCACAACTAAACTCCTCGATTGGTCTATTCTTGGCTCACCCCCTATTTGCCCATGGTTAACAAGCTTAGCATCTGTTAGGAGTTGCACTCATCTATTAAAATGTGGAGCTTTCATTTCAAAATTGTTTGGGGGGTTTATGTGGAGCCCAAATTGGTGTATACTATGCCAAGGATTTCTTATTAGCAAAAGACTCATTTAGCTTGGAGTCTATCTACCTACTTTCCCCTTCTATGGCCACCTTGAGATGCTTCCTCATATCTTCTAGTACTATTCCAAAGCTCAAAGGGTCTAGACTTAGATCCATGATATTTTCTAGCCTTTCCAGCTCAAATTCTTCCTTTGGTAGCATATCCTTCTTGAAGACAAACCCATAATGCCCTTCAAATACACGTAAGTCTAGCATACTTTGAGAGTGAAGATTCTTTTCTAGATTTAGAAAGAAAGAAATAATTGTGTTTAATCATACTTCTGCTAATTATAATGTTTCTACTTTGCACAAATCTTCTATCATCTCTAATTTTCTTTTTTAGATTCAATTCCAATCTAATAAAGTGGCTATGGAGCTTGGGTATCCTTAGGGCCTCCTCTCCCATTGGGGAGATGCTTTTTTTACAATGGTTCAGGTTATGCCTTCTCCACCTAAGGATCCCATATTAGATGATAGAATACCTCAACCACATCATGGTGGGCATCAACATAGCCATTTTAGGCACTAATTTCATAGTATCACCCTATACCAACATGTTTCCCCTCTTGGGCAATAGCAAGCATGGTAGCCACCACCTCCTTCCCCTACTAGGTAGGATGGCTAGGGTACTCCTCCTCTATGCCCAGATGCTTGGAGGTACCACTTAAATTCCATGTGGATGTGTTAGATAAGTTCCATAGGTTCTCTTTGGTTATCTCTCCCACTCTGACACAAGCAGATGATGATATGGACACTACCCAAGTTATTCATTGGGAGCTTATTCCAGATGGTAATGATTTATCAGGGTCAGGCTGGGGTCCTAATGATATGGATCCTCTATCTTCTGGCCTTGCTCTTACTACATAAAAGTTATCTCTTTTTATGACTTTGTGATTTAGTTACTTATTTCTAGCTTTGCCTAGATGATACTTTGATTTTACTCATAGACTCTGCCTAGTGTGTCATGGTGTGCTCTCATACCACCTTATTTTTTTTGTGAATTATTTGTATGTTTCTATTTAGTTAATATATGGATATATTTCATCAATATATATATATATATATATATATATATATATATATATATTCCATTATTCTTTTTCAGACTTAATTCATTTTTGAATTAAAGTTTTAAAACTCAAAAAAAAAAAACATTTAAAGATATATGCATACTTGTATTTTCTTTGACACCATTTAAATTAATGGTGTAATATGTTTTTTAATGATTTTATTTAAAGATATATTTTTTTATATTTCTAAATATAATTTTTTAAATTATTATATCTCTTTGGTAATTAAAGTTGGTATAATTTTTTATATTTTAATGTAATAGATTAATTTTTGTTATCATCATTTCAATTTTTTGTATATTAAAATTCATTTTATCAAAAATACTTTGAAATGGTGTGGACATGAAAATATGATGATATTTTGATTTATGCTCTTAGGTAAACAATTATTGATTAAGATAATGATATTTTTTAATTAAAATCTTAACTTGAATGTAACACTAGGACTCTTGTGTTATCTCAAATCTTGCATGATGAGAAATTACTTGAAATGCAAACACTTATTAACTCTCTTACCACTCAATTAGCACCTTTTAAACATGTGCAAACATCTAATGTTATTATTTTGCCTCTTAAAGAACATACTACTCTACCACATGACGTTTTTAACCCCAACATAAAAATTATGAAATGTATATGGTATGTTGGCGGTGGGCTAGGTAAGTGCGAAATAGGTATACTTGAATCTATTTTACATAAATCTAATGATCATTGTAAAGGTCTCGGTTTTAATTATTAAACTGCTTCTCATTAAAATATAACATCTTATTTTCCTCATCACTAAATGAATTTTAATACAACTTCCTCTGATTATCATGCTTTTAATGCTCATGTTTTGGTTAAAAGTAACAAACCTTATGCACATTGTGTAAAACACAGGCATCACATATCTAAATATTGGAAATTACATCCACGAAAATCTTGTGGTAAATCCACACATGACACTTTGCATTGTATGAAAATGATTAAATCTCCTACGTCTTAGGGTAAAACTATTTAGATTCTTAAAAATAATGAGTCTTCTAGAGACTTTGATATGTCTTCTTATGATCATTCTTATAATATTTCATGTAAAATATCTTTTACAAGTAACACATCTTTTTTATCTCCATTTTTATTAACTCATTCTCTTTTATGCATTCTTTGATTTTTATTAAATAGGATATATGCTTTAATTGTGTTAACTAAAAATTTTTCATGCAGGATTTAACACTTTGGGATGAAATTTATCTTTGCTTCAATTGCCTAGTTGTACATCTATTTTTATTACTTTATGTATGTAGATTATATTTCTGGAATATTGGTTACTTAAATTGAAATATTTGTGTAATATTGTTTGTCTTTTAGGTTTTTTAGATCATTTCTCTTTTTGTTAGTCTTTGTTCCATTATGGATTGACCACATTATGTGAAGAGGGTTCTTGGAGATTCTAGGTGATCACACTTTCATCCTTGTGACTTTTAGTAACACCACCTCTTCTTTCTCTCTAAATTATTATAATTCCTCTCAAAAGAAATTTTTATTAAGGAGATTATTATGTAATTTCAAATCCATTATTGTTTTATCTACTTTTTTAACCCAAAATTTAAGTTTAAGGGGGAGGTCAAAGAATTAACCTTAATTTGGGTCCTTTTTATAGTATTTTAAGTTTATCCTAAGTCTTATGTCTGTGTGCATTTATTGTATTTATAAATGCACTTTATTATATCCTTTTGAGATTTCACTCACCTCTTTAATCCACTTGTTAGATTCGGAGTTAATTATATGTAACTCTTCTCCCCACACATGACATACACATCTTTCCTACTTGTAAGAGGATTAAGGACAAGTGACACACATGCTAGAGCTTGCACTTGTAACCCATTTTCTCTCTTAACTCTTTATAAAGAGATCTCTTCTCCTCTTCTTCAATACTTTATACACTCTCAACACTCTTCTTGATCTAGTCTTGCTATGGCATTCTTATTTCTCTCTTGACTTAATGTCATTCTTCTCTTAGCTTTTTCATGCTATTGTAATTGGAGATTCCTGTTACAAGATTTTAGTACTAGTGTAGGGTTTTTATTGGTATGATGGTTTCCCCACTTTTCACATTTGTCTCAACATTGTGGCTTGATTTTATCAAGGTGATTTTATTCATTTAAGTATTTGCATTGCTTATTTTCAATGCTTTATTTCGATATTTGGCAAAATATTAATATGTTGTCTAAATTAAGAGAGTTGCTCCATCTCTTTTTGACTAAATATTTAAAATGCTAGAATAGGATTATCATTTTAGGATTCCATGACTCGGATTAACCTATGACTAATTCTCCCAATCAAGGATACATGAAAGGGTATGGGATTGAAATAAATTATCCCTAAAGAGTGTGGACTTAGTTTTTGATTGAAATAAGACGCAAAGAGGGCATATTGCTTTTGATTGAAATGGGCCCAAAGAGGTAAGTCTTAGTCTTTGATTTAAATTGGGAAAAAAATAGGGTGATATTGTTCTTAATTTAAGTGGGGCCTAAAAATAGAGGATTAGACTAGATTAGATGGCATCGAACAGGGTAGACTAGATTAGATGGGATGGTCCCAAGCAGGGTAGACTAGACTGGATGGGATGGCCCCAAGTAGGATGATTTGATTCAATTTCCATATATAGGGCATAAAAAACTTGATTGCAATGACACCAAATAAGTTGAAATATACATGATTGTAATGGCTGCAAACAACATGAAATATACTAAATTGAAATTTCCCCAAACATGATGGATTAGACTAGATTTGAATGGCCCCAAATAGGGTGAAATATACTTAATTGAAATTGCCCCAAATAGGGTAGATTATAATAGATTGAACTGTCCCCAAATAGGGTGAAATATATTGGATTATAATTTCCCCAAATAGGGTAGATTAGATTGGATTAGAATTGCCCCAAATAGGGTAGTTTGGCTTAGATTGAATTTCCTCAAACAAGGTAGATAATTGATTAGGTTTGATTACCCTAAATAAGGTGAAATTATTTAGACTAGTTTGAATTGATGTGATTTAATGTTTTGATTGGACTTGGTTGAAATGATCTTAATTTGACGTTGGAAATTGATGTTTGATTTAGTTAAGTTGATTTGATTTGTTAAAACTTAGATCAGATTTGAAATATGATTTTAAATGAAATAAAAGATGGATATTATGATTGTTTATCATTCCCAATTGATAGACATATAAGATTGAAAGGAAATCCAAGATATGATTTGAATGATTAATTCAAAATTTATATGGCCTAGTCTAAATATACCTGTTTTGACATATAACTAGACCTTAGTCAAAGTTGACCTGATTTGGATTTTGAAGTTAAATTTGACTTTGGTAGATGTTGAATGTTTAAATGGGTTTGGTGATGCAAATGTCAAAGTGGAATCATTCAATCAAAGTTTGTCAATGCCAGTATCTAAATAGTAAAATTTTGTGAATCAAACTTGTTTCCAAAAGGATACACAAATCTTGGTATATCAAATGCTTTCAAGTGTTTGTGTCTCATAAAAGATGTGAGTGTTCAATGTTTGGATCTTGAAAGTGTTTGAGTTTGGACTTGAATTTGAATTATTTATCTTAGAAACTTGATTTGTAAATGTAGAAAAGGAATTTAATTGTTTAAGAATTTTTGAACTTGGAACACTGACCCTAAGTTGTTTGATTTTATTGTAAAATTTAACTTAGGTTTTGAAAAAGTTTGTTTTGGAATGGCGGTTTGATTTGAAGTTGTGTGAACTTTGAATTGAATTTGTGTTTTAGAAAATGTTTGACTTATATTATTTCTTGAATATTTGACTTAAACAAATATTCAAATTAGACGTTAGGTTTGGATTAATATTTGAATGTGGTGTTGGATTGGTTTCACATTGGAATTATAATTTGGTTAGAATTTAAGGTTGGTTCAAAAAGGGTAGCATAACAATATGGTTTAGACAAGAAGGGTGTGCATTTGGACAAATTTTGAATGACATCTAGAAGGAGTTTGATATGGAAATTTTTTGACATGATGATATGTAGAAGGGAGTTTGAACCAATTTTGGGTTTTGAATTTTGACAACATAATAGGTAGAAAATAATGATTTTTGACCCAAAAATTGGGTAGAGTAATGCCTTTTTGTGCAAGTGTATATGGACTAAGTTTGAGACTTGTTTTAGTTTTTTGACTTGGTTTTAAGCATATAATGGGTTTGGCATAGCATCTAAGCAAACAACATTCAATTACCTGATCCTATCTTAATGGTAAATCAAGATCACATCACAATCAGTAAGCCTTCAATATACTTGCTTTGAGATGAGAAACTTAAGGATTAATTTAATAAAGTTTTAAATATAGGTGGAAGACGTACCCTCTCTTAAAGTCCATATGTGATAAGGAATATTTGGGGGCTATTATATTTACACCCTTACATCAGTGAAGGTTTTTTAGCCAATAGGTCTTAATCTAAATTTGTCATTGGCTTACTATATGGTCCCAAGATAGGCACAAAATCTTTCAAAGAAGAGATCCAAACTTGGGCTATTCTCAGGAGGATACTAGTTTGACTAAAGAGGCTCATAGATTCTTCAAGGGTGATGTCTAATGGCTTAGCATTAAGGATAAACCATTTACTTTCATAAAACCCTTTATTCAAAGTTTTTTATTTTCTAACAATGTCTGACCTTCATTTATATCCCTTATCAGATGAATAAGAATGGTATAAATGTTAGGATGTCAACCCATAGTCACTACACCCTAAAGACCTACAAGAAGGAAATGATACCCCAATCATGTAGCCTAAAATAAAAAGGTAAAGGTATCACCATTTATAATTCATATGAATCCCACTATGAGCAATTAAAGAGCATACTTAGGCAAATCTCTTGGGATAAAAAGAAAAGGTTACCTTCACATTTTTGGTCACCCAAATAAAGGGAGAGCATACACATGAAGGAATTGTAAAAACACACACTTCAAAAATCAAAAATAAAATAGACAAATTATCTTGATCATATTACGTATATGATCATACTTGGGAAGGGGATTGTGATATATTTTGATCGATTAGTTATCAAATTTGGACACACTTGGGTCTTTAATAGATAAAGGCCCTTGGAGGGGCAATGACATAATAGGTCTGGATTGATGGATTTATTGTGGATCTAAGGCTAGATTAGATTTTGGAATAAATAGATGAAATTTCAAGAGTAGATGCCAAATGGAGTAGCTTTTGGCTAAATTGAGAGAGTTGTTCCATCACTTCTTGACTAAATATTGTCGATGCTAGAATAGGGTGCCAATAAATAAAAAGTTCATTAAGATTTTAGTTTTATCCTCTCTTTATTGGTAAATTATTTATTTAATACTTTTTCCAAAAGTAATATATGCCATTATTCTTTTTCAGACTTAATTCATTTTTGAATTAAGGTTTTCAAACTCAAAAGTTTTTTTTTCCACATGGCATATTTGTATTTTTTTTACACCAATTAAATTTATTATGTAATATGTTTTTTAATTATATCATTTAAAGATATTTTTTTATATTTATAAATATAAACTTTTAAATTATTTTCTCTCTTTGGTAATTAAATTTGGCATAATTATTTATGCCTTAATGTGATAGATTAGTTTTTCTTTTATCATCATTTCACTTTTTGGTATATTGAAATTTGTTTTATCAAAAATACTTTGAAATGATGTGGATGCAAAAACATGATGATGTTTTGACTAATGCTTTTAGGCAAAAAATCATTAAGCAAGATAATGAGATTATTTCATTAAACTGTCAACTTGAATGTCACACTAAGAATATTATGTTATTACAAACCTCACATGATGAGAAATTACATGAAATGCAAACACTTATTGATTCTCTTACCACTCAATTAACATATTTTGAACATGTGAAAACATTTAATGTTGTTTCATATCCTAAAGAGCATACTATTCTTTCACATGATGTTTTTAACTCTAACCTAAAAATTATATAATATCTAGGGTATGTTGGTGGTGGGCTTGGTAAGTGTGAAATAGGTATACTTGAACTTATTTTGTTAAAAGTTAATGATCATTATAAAGGTCTCAATTTTAATTATTCAACTGTTATAACATTTTATTGTCCTCCTCATCGAAGGACTTATAATGTAACTTATTCTAATTATCATGCTTGGAATGCTCATGCATTGGTTAAAAGTAACAAACCTTATGCACATTGTGGAAAACATGAGCATTGCATATATAAATATTGGAAATTGCATCTATACAAATCTTGTGGTAAATCCATGCATGACACTTTGCATTGTTGTAAAATAACTAAATCTCCTACCTCTAAAGGTAAAATTTTTTTGATTCCTAAAAATAAAAAATCTTCTAAAGACTTTGATATGTCTTCTTGTGATAATTCTTATAATGTTTTACGTAGAATATCTTTTACAAGTGACACATCTTCTTTGTCTCCATTTTGATTAACTTAATCTCTTTTATGCATTCATTGATTTTTATTACATAAGAGATATGTTTTTATTATGTTGTTTAACTTATTTTCATGTAGGATATAACATTTTGTAATTAAAGTTATCTTTGCTTCATTTGCTTAATTGTATATCTACTTTTATTACTTTGTGTATGTAGATTGTATTTTTGACATATTGATTACTTAACTTGAAATATTGGTGTAATCTTGTTTGTGTTACAAGTTTTTTGAATCATTTCTTATTTTCTTGGTCTTTTTCCATTATGTATCGACCACATTGTCTGAAGAGGATTCTTGGAAATTCTAGGTGATCTTACTTTCATCCTTGCAACTTTTGGCAACACCTTCTCTTATTTCTCTCTAAACTATTATAATTCCTCTTAAAGGAAAGTTTTTATTAAGGAAATTATTTTTAAATTCCAACTCTCTTATTTATTTGTAAAAGTTTTTCTCCACCTTTTTAACCTCAAATTTAATTTTAACGAGTGTTAGATAATTAACCTTAATTTGGATCCTTCTTATACTCTTATACACATATCCTAAGTTTTATGTGTGTGTACATTTACTATATTTATAAATGCACTTTATTCTACCCTTTTTATGTGGTATTCACCTCTTTAGTCTACTTTTTATAGTTGGAGTTACTTGCATATAACTCTTCTCCCTCCATATGGCACACATGTTGGAGCTTGCACTTGCAACTTCTTTTCTCTCTTAGCTCTTTATAAGGAAATATTTTCTCATATTCTTCAACACTTGGTACACTCTCAATCACTCTTATTGATCTAGTCTTGCTTTGGCATTCTTATTGCTCTCTTAGTCTAAGGCTATTTTTCTCAAAGCTTCTTCATGCTATTGTAATTGGAGATTCTTATTGCAAGTTTTCAATACTAGCGTGAGGTTTTTTTGATAGATATTAGAGGAACCAAACACTAATTTGACTCATGCACAGAGACAAAAGAGAGTGGATCATAGACTATTAAAATAATTCAAACACTCTCTGATATATAATATCACTCTGATGATTAATACATTCTGGGATATTACACACATATATAGGAAATGTATTCTTATAACTTCTCTCCAATATTCTCTCACAAAATCCCTTTAATTAAGTACATGATATATATATATATATATATATATATATATATATATATATATATATATATATACTAACATAATATTGTTATATATAACAATATTTTGATTTACTAATTACTAACCTGTTACTTATTTACCTCTTGGTAAATATCAACTTTACTATTCACCATCCTATAAATACCTATTTTCACTTAATGTGAAAACTAATCCCAAAATTCTCCCCATAGTTTTTACATGGTACAATATATCTCTTTTTCTTATTATAGTGTGTTCCAACTCTATGTGCTCATGATCTTTACCACATACATGTGCCTTTGCATATTTATTCTTTCACACTCATCTGAAATTAGTTTTCTAAAGTCACCAATAACCTTCCAAAATGGTTTTCATAGGTTCACCAATAACCTTACAAAATGGTTTTCTCAGGTTCACCACTAACCTTACAAAATAGTTTTAACAGGTTTACCACTAACCTTTCATCATGATTTCTACAATGCTTTTTTATATCAACATTTTTCAATATAAATATACAAAAGGGTCACATGCAAATATCATAAGTCAACAGGTATATACTTTGGTTCTTATTTTCAACACACAACAGAAATGTAAAACACACCATACTAAAAAACTAAAAAATAACACACCACACACATCATCAAAATATTGATGCGGCTCCATCATTGGTGACTAATGAGAGGTCACTGAAAGACCTCTTTCCTCTATGTAGCCTCCATCCTCCAGTATGTCATATTATTTACTCAGCACATGTATCTTTGAGATGCTCTAATGGTTCTAACTATTTCTTTATTAGTTGCTTCTACAAAAATTGGAACCCCCTCATTTTTTGGACATCATGTACAAGTGAAAATGTGTCCATATTTTTTTGAACATTTTTTTATATTTTTACAATATTATAAAACACTTTATAAAAAATGACTCAAGTGATATTGACCTAATTTACTAAAAGGACTTTTACTAATGATGACACACTTGACATATTTAAAAATTGACTCTTTTGACATATTTTGACAATTTTGACATAAGAACGACTTTGACACTTTCAATTTTTGATAAAATATAAAACATTAAAATACCAAAATAATTTTGATTCTAGACTCTATATTAAATAAAAGATACATATTATTGACATCATATTGTCAATAAGATGATAATGACTATAGACAAAATTAGATCTATTTATTTAAATCTTTAGACCAATCTTACAAAGTTTCAAATTTATAAACAAAGTTAAGACACTAAATAAAAATACACTAATCTAATAATCTGAACCACTAAATGATTATCGACTAACCACTTCAATGATGGACTTTTAACTAGACTATAATTTATACCATACCTAAACTTAAATAATTACAACAATCTTAAAAAACAAGCCGACCAAAAAAGAACATAAATATTAAACCTTTCAACTCACTTTGACTTCTACATTTGACAGCAGAAGCTTATTTTTCCAAACCACAGGAGAGCTTGAAAGAGTACATTTGGGCAAGGCACATCAGACTTAATTCATACACTTTGAAGGAGTCCTCAAATCTATAAATTTCTTTTGCATGAATGATGTCTATGAGTAGTATGGCAATGACTGATTCGACACACTATTTGAAGACTACAAATCTAGATAATAGAGTTTTGTAGAAACAACTCCACAACATTGTGCATGCTTATTTGGTGAAAATGATGCTAGGATTGAATACCACATGAATATGCCAAGAGCTCAAGCATGTAATTGCATAAATTAGGATGATGCATTACTAATTATCTTTTATATGTAGTTGTCTCTATAGATATAAATGCCTTTTTATCAGGCATATTAGAGTGCCAAATGTATAGTGCCACCAAGTTTAATGGATCTGAAAGTATACTCTCAATGGCTGGAATGTGCTCTTGATGAATTAAAAAACAACGGTCTTCTATTAAAAATATAAATAAATGTGTTATTATAATAGCTACATAAAATTATTACAAAATATAGCATTCATAGAAAAATACACATCCAAACTGAATTTATATCGGTCTTAGCTATCATCATGTGGGCAACCAAGAAAATTGAATTGCTCTATGGCAATTAAATCATCTTGCTCTTCACAGAAAACCTACTCTGATACCAATGATAGATATTGAAGGAACCAAACATTGATTTAACTCATGCATAAAGATAATAAAGAGCAGAACACAGACTATTAAAATAATTCAAACACTCTCTAATATATTATATCACTCTAATGATTAATACATTACGGGATATTACACACATATATAGGAAATGTATTTCCTATAACTTCTCCCCAATATTCTCTCACAAAATACATCTAATTAAGCACATGATATATTGTTATAACACTATAAATAATATATCTCAATATATATATTCTAACATAATATTGTTATATATAATAATATTCCTATTTACTATTTACTAATTACTAACATGTTACTTATTTACCTCTCGGTAAATATCAACTTTACTATTTACCATCCTATAAATACCTATTTTCACCTAATCTAAAAACTAATACCAACATTTTCTTTGTACGACAATTTCTCCACTTGTAATCTTTGTCTCAACATTGTGACTTGCTTTTATCTAAGTAATGTTGTTTATTTAAACACTTGTGTTGCTTATTTTCCATGCTTTATTTCAATCTTTGGTAATATTTTAATATGTTGGATAAATTGAGGGAGTTGCTTTGTCACTTCTTGACTAAATTATGGTGATACTAAAAAAGGATTAACATTATGAGATGCCATGACTCAAATTACCCTTAGAGTAATTCCCCCAAGTAAGGATACATGAAAGGGTATGGGATTGGAATAAATTAGCCTCAAAGACTGTGGACTTGGTTTTTGACTGAAATAAGGCCAAAAGAGGTCAGATTGCTTTTGATTGAAATGGGCCCAAAGAGGATAGTCTTGGTCTTTGATTAAAATGGGGCCTAAAATAGGGTGGTCTTAGTATTAATTGAAATGTGTCCCAAAAATGGTGGATTGAACTAGAAAAAATGGCATCGAACAAGGCATACTAGACTAGATGGGATGGTCCCAAATAGGGTAGACTAAACTAGATGGTATGACCCCCAACATGGTGATTTGATTTGATTTCCCCAAATAGGGAAGGCCAAAAGAGGGCAGATTGTTTTTTATTGAAATGGGCCCAAAGAGGGTAGTCTTGGTCTTTGATTAAAATGGGGCCTAAAATAGGGTGGTCTTAGTATTAATTGAAATCTATCCCAAAAATGGTGGATTGAACTAGAAAAAATGGCATTGAACAAGGCATACTAGACTAGATGGGATGGTCCCAAGTAGGGCAGACTACAATAGATGGGATGACCCCAAGCAGGGTGATTTGATTTGATTTCCCCAAATAGGGAAGAAAAAACTTGATTGGAATGGCCCCAAACAGGGTGAAATATACATTATTATAATGGCCCCAAATAAGGTGAAATATATTGGATTGGAATTTCCCCAAACATGGCATACTAGACTAGATTGGAATGACCCCAAATAGGGTGAAATATACTTGATTAGAATTACCCTAAATAAGGTAGATTATAGTAGATTGAAATGTCCCCAAAGAGGGTGAAATATATTGTATTGGAATTGCCCAAAATATGGTATATTAGACTAGATTGGAATTGCCCCAAATAGGGAAAATTGGCTTAGATTGAATTTCCCCAAACAAGGCAAATAATTGATTTCAATTGATTGCCCTAAATAGGGCAAAATTGTGTAGACTAGTTTGACTTGATATGATTTTATGTTTTGATTGGATTTGATTGGACTTGGTTGAAATGGTCTTGATTTGATGTTGGAAATTGATGTTTGATTTGGTTAAGTTAATTTGATTTGCTCAAGCTCAAATCAGATTTGAAATTTGATTTTAAATGGAATAAAAGATGGATGTTATGACTATTTATCATTCCCAGCTGATATATGTATGAGATTGAATGGAAATACAAGATATGATTTAGATGATTGATTCATAATTGACATGGTCTAGTCCAAATAGTGATGTTTTGACTTGCAACTAGATCTTGGTCAAATTTAACATGGTTTTGATTTTGAAGATGAATCTCACTTTGTATATATTAGATGTTTAATTGGGTCTAGCAATGCAAATGTCAAAGTGGAATCATTCAATCAAAGTTTTTCAATACAAGTATCCAAATAGGAAAGGTGTGTGATTCAAACATGTTTCGAAAATGATACATAAATCTTGGTATATCAAATGCTTTCAAGTGTTTGTGTCTCACAAAGGATGTAAGTGTTCAATGTTTAGATCACAAAAGTGTTTGAGTTTGGACTTGACTTTGAATTGTTATCTTGGAAACTTGATTTATGAATGTATAAAAGTAATTTTATGGTTTAAGAATTTTTGAACTTGTAATGATTGTCCTAAGTTGTTTGATTTGCTTGTAAAATTTAACTTAGGCTTTGAACAAGTTGGTTTTAGAATATTGGTTTGATTTGAAGTTGTGTGAACTTTACATTGAAGTTGTGGTTTAGACAATGTTTTACTTGTATTAGTTCTTGAATGTTTGACTTAAATTAATCTTGATTGGATTAAAAAAGTTGATTTAATTGAACCTTAGAAGAAGAGTTGACTTGTGTTTGACTCAAATTAGAGGTTAGGTTTGGAGTAGTATTTGAATGTGGTTTTGGATTGGTTTCATGTTGGAATTGAAATTTGGTTAGAATTTAGGGTTGGTTCAAAATAGGCAGCATAATGGTATGGTTTAGACAAGAGGGTTGTGCATTTGGACAAATTTTGACATGACATCTAGAAGGAGTTTGATATGGAAATTTTTTGAAATGATGATATGTAGAAGGGGGTTTGAACAAATTTTGGGTTTTGAATTTTGATAGCATAATAGGTAGAAAAGAATGATTTTTTTACCCAAAAATTGGTTAGAGTAACGCCTCTTTCTATAGGTGTATATGGACTAAGTTTTAATTTTTTGACATGGTTTTGAACATACAATGGACTTTGACACAACATCCAAGCAAACAACATTCAATTACCCAATCCTATCTTAGTGGTAAATCAAGATTACATCACAATCACTCAGCCTTTAATATACTTTCTTTGAGAGGAGAAACTTAAGGATTAATTTAATAAAGTTTTAAATGTAGGTGGAAGACTTACCCTCTCTCAAATTCTATAAGTGATAAGTAATCTTTGGAGGCTGATATCTTTGCACCCCTACATCAATTAAGGTTTTGTAGCTAATAAGTCTTAATCTAAATTTTTTGTTGGCTCACTAGATGGTCCAAAGATGGGCACAAAATTTGTCAAAGAAGAGATATAGAAGTAGGCTATTCTCAGGAGGATATATCTTCTACTAAAGAGGCTCATGGATTATTTGAGGGTAATGTATAATGGCTTAGCATTAAGGATAAACCTTTGGCTTTCACAAAACCCTTTATGGGAAAGTTCATTGTGCGCTAACAATGCATGTCCCTATTTATATCCCCCATTAGATGAATAGGACTAGTATGAATGTCGGGATGTTAACCCCTAGTCATCGTGCCCTAAAGACATGCGAAAAGGCAATGACACCCCTATTGTGTAGTGTAAAATAAAAAGGGAAAGGTATCACAATTATTGATTCATAGGAATCCCACTAGGATAAAGTGAAGAGCATATTAGGAAAATCTCTTAGAATAAAAAATTGTTACCTTCAAGTTTTTAGGTCATCCAAATAAGGGGAGAGCATACACATGAGATAATTGCATAAACACACACTTCAAAAAGCAAAAGGAAACCAGACAAGTGAGAAAAAGGAAATGACTTGGAAATGAACAAGTTTTAAACCCAAATTGAAGTGTTTGTTTATTTCTAGACCCAAATTGAAATGTTTGGAAAAAAGAATTTTTTTTTTTTAAATTTTTGAATCCACTTCTTTGACTAAGGACCTACAATAAAGTGGTTAGTAGTTTGCATTGTGATCTATGGTAAACAAGTTAGAATCGTAATATGTTATTTTTGATGGGTAGCCTACAAGAAAACATATTATTACCGTCATAATTTTTATTTTATGAAAAATATATGCCACATGATGATAAATTAACTGAAAATTTAAAAAATTCATCATAAAACATGAGGTTTTAAAAAAACCCAAAATAGTGCCTAGATGAGGAAGAACGAGCTTTGAAAAGTTGAGTTGTTGATCACATTATGAATCCAGCATTTTCCTCCACATTTTTGCCATTTTCATCTATGATTTTGTCATTTTCATCATTTTCCTTCAAGTTTCCACCCTTTTCCCAAAACATAGAAAACAGAAACACATGACCTTTTCACTGATATGCAGGGCATTTTTGTCGATACACAGAACATTTTCATTGATTTGAGGTATATTTCCAGTGATAATAAGGACCTTTAAAAACATAATGTAACATAAAACGTAGAGTATTTCTATGATTTTTGAGGATGAATCTGTTGATGTACAATATATTTTCGTTGATTATACCTGGGATAGAATTTAGAGAGTTTTTGATAGAAAAGAGGTGAATTAAGCTAATAATTGGGTTAGTTATTATAATTTTATAAGAATTATATGGGTTTAGAACATTTTTTGGGTTGTAATGTGTCCCACCAGGTGTGCCATTATGTGAGAGAGGAATTCAAAGAGGGTTAATTTGACCACTAGTGAATACACATAAAAAATGGTTGAAAAAAACTAACACCCTACGTTTATTCACTATGTTTGAGCAAGAGTAAATAAAGATAAATCAAATAGAAGGAAAAACATAAACATTTTATACCTTCCTTGAAATACCTCCTTTGATTACCGATTTTAAGAGGTATGGACTCAGATTATATAACTAAAGGGCTTTAGCAATGTTGAATCTACATGTGGACAACATCTCCCCTTGTTTACACTTGATTTGGCTTGAGAATTAACTTGAGAATTATGAAGTTCCTTAGGTATTTTTCCAAATTAAGTTCAGGTTCAAGAAGCTTATCTATAATGGAGGGGGGACATTCAATTTATAGACTTTTTAAATCAATGAGGACCATTCATCTTGATCTCCAAATTGAAGGCTAGGAATGAGTCCTCACCTTAATCAATGTTAGAGGTTATAAGTGTAAGAGGGTCCATTTAAATAAATTTGGAATGTGGAAGATATTTAAAATAAAAGTGCAATCATGACCCCTTTTGGAGTGTGTAAGATGATGTAAGAATTAGGAGTGTGTAAGAAGATGTAAGAGAGTGTAAGAGATTTCTTCCACTCCTTTCATTTTCCATTAAATTTCACATGTTATGTCACTAAAATAAGGTAATATTACCTTTTTTATTTTAGATAAACATAGATATTACAAAATTTATGGAAAATACCATTAGGGGTAGATTAGGTTAATTAAAAATTAGAAGAAAAGTGATTTTACTGGGTTGAAAGTGTTAATACAAGACATAATTAGTATCGACATAAAGTGTCTAATTTTAAACGTCAACATTTTATCCCTATTTGAGAAGACGTTGCGAGACACAAGACAAAGTAACATCTTTTGAAATAATGAAAAAGATAGATTAAAAATTAGAAAAATAAATAATTAGTGACCCATGATGCTCCCTCAAGGGAAAGGTCAAAAAATGATTTTAATGGATGAACTCTAAAAATTAAAGAAGAAAATTAAAAAGAAGAACAGTGAGATTAACCCATGGATAAGATTAATTAGAATTAGTTAATATCTGCATGCTCTTATTTTTAATGTAAAGATAGAAGAAAAATGATTTTCCCTAAAGAGGGGGGGAATTGGGAAGGATGCATCATAAACTAAGCAACACACTTTAACTTGCCCCAAACAAGGCAAAATTAGTGGGCTTAAAGAATGATCTAACTTGAAACATGTTACACACTTTGATTTTCCCCAAATAAGGTAAAAGTTATGAACTTGTAATTAGAAGAATGAATGAATGATTAAATTTATCCAAAGATGGGGAATTGATCGTTGATTAAATTGATTTGCCTCAGTATGGTGAATTTTATCATTGATTAAATGATTTTCCTTAGTAGGGTAGATTTGATCATTGATCGAACTAATTGATTTGATTGATTGATTGAAAATCATAACTCAATGATTGAATCTATTAGATATATTAAAGATGAGATGAAGGATGCAAATGTAGGTGTGATTGAAATAATGACTTTTCAAAGATTTAAGAAGCCACAAAAAACCAAGCACATAAGAATGCTCAAAATTAGTGAAAGAGATGCTTGGAAGAAGACAATTATGGTCAAAGAATAATGATATAATGGTGGTTGAGTTGAACCAAAAAACTGAACATAACTGAACATTGCCTACATATTCCAAATGGACCTCAGGCCAATGTAGTTCTCCCAAGAAATAGGAGAAATTTGAAGGAAAAAAATAGGTAAAAATAAATATATAATAATGTGAAGAATGGTGGTCGAGCTGAACTTAGATAAGTCATATATCTAAGTGTTACCTACATAATCTAAAATGGACCTCAGGTTGATGTAGTTCTTTGAGAAATTAGAAGAGAAAATTATGAAGAATAGACTAGATGATACTCCAATGTTGACAAATGTGTATGACTCTCTTTGATATGCTTAGTCAGAGATGCATGTCCTAATTAGCACATATGAAGCCTGAATGTTCAATTATTGATTTGATCATGAAAAATTTGATGATGTGATGCAGTCAAAGATGATTGATAAAATTTGATTAGATAATAGATTAGTCTACAAGGGGATAAACTATCATTGTGACATTATCATATAGTCTCCCAGTATTTAATTTTTCATATAGCATAAGATGGTATGCATCATGATATAAAACACATGATGGTCTGATCAGTATGTGTATAAGGACTGACACCCAACCCAATAGACAATAAATAACAACACACCAATGATAAAAACTATGATGGCAATTCTAACATATTCCAATAGATGGATTCAAGTACAAATACATAATAGGAAGCACCATGATGGTAACCTTGTTGGCACAATGGACTGAGTCAAGGTGAAAATATAAAAAAGAAATAACAAGCAAGCAAACACAAGCCAAAAAGAAAAGAAATAAAAAACATCTTGTCATTTAACGAAGTCAATTAATCCACTTGATAGGCTTGATGATATTGATAATTGGATGGTGCCCCCAAGCAAGGATACATACAAAAGGAGACAGAGTGGGAAGAAATGGGGGTAAGACATCCTGAAATATGTTGCACACATTGATTTTCCCTAAATAGGGTGAAAGCTGCAAGCTTGAATTAGAATGACTTTGCCCCAAAGAGGGTGAACTTGGGAAGGATACATTCTAAGGATAGTTGATGACTCAATAATGAATCTATAATTTGTTGACCGCACAAATATGATATACACACACTCACAAATATGATTATATTTGTATGTGTGTGTGTGTGTGTGTGTGTGTGTCTATATATATATATATATATATGTGTGCACACACACACACACATATATGTGATCATATTTATGCTTGTACATATATACATACATACATATATATATATATATATATATATATATATATATATATGTATGTATGTATGTATGTACAAGCATAAATATGATCACATATATGTGTGTGTGTGTGTGTGTGCACATAAATATTATTATTATATATATAATCATATTTGTGCATACACACACACACACAAGTATGATCATATTTGTCTGTGTGTCATATTTATGCATGTGAATATATATATATATATAGATACACACACACACACAAACACACACACACACACACACACACACACACACACACACACACACACACACACACACACACACACACACACACACACATGCACATGCACATGCACAAATATGATATATATATAGGTACAAATATGATCATATTTGTTCTTATTTATATATATATATATATATATATATATATATATATATATATATATATATATACGTGCACAAATATTATCACATACACAAATATGATCATATTTGTGCATGTATATATATACACATGTACTATATACATGTAAAATTATTATCATAATTTTGCATGTATATAGTGCATGTGTGTGTGTATATATGCACAAATATGATCATATATGTGTAGATATACACACACAAATATATAGATATACACACATGCACAAATATGATAATATTTATATGTATATATATACATGCACAAATATGATCACTTTTGTGCATGTATAATATGATCACACATATATATATGATCACATTTGTATGTGTGTATGTGTGTTTTTATTTGTGTCTATGATGTATGGGGAGTTGCATACTTCCCTCATTCATTCACCTAACTCTAATTTATGCCTTTTTATCCCTTCTTTGTTCTCTGATTTGTTTGCTTGTAACATGTACTATGATCCTCTTCTAATACCTTTGAGCAATCTTAGCTTTACTAGGCTGCTAAGCCTCCTTGACCACATAGTTCTATTTTATCTCTCTAATACATATCATCTTCCATTTCCCTCTATACTCTCTCCTCCTAGTACAAACACCATCTTCTCATACACAATCTTCATCACCTCACTCTCTTTTCTTGGTTTAAGCTTGTTCATTCTCCTATTGGCTCATAAACCTAAAAGGTTCTTATCTCCACAAGTAGAATCATATGGCCATCCACCTAATAATTCTATCTCTCATTACACATCCAACCAAAATATTCAATCTCGAAGCTAGAACTTTCAAACAATCCACTTTTTCTTCTTTAAGGCCTACTTTCTTGTAACCCTCTTTTTACACAAATCTAATAGGTTTAAATGATATAAAAATATTATAGACAAAATAAGATGAGTTTTGGATACCCATTATGCCCTTACAACTTCACCTAAAGTTTTAGGACATAACTCTTAAGGGAGACCTACTAACTCAACACACCTTCTTAGCAATTAGATCTCTTTAGGCCTATTTCATGACCATAGTCTTAGATACCATAATGTACGGTCAAGTACAAACTTAAAACCATAAAAATCATCTAAATCATGCAAAAATATATTATAATCCAAATTTTTATAAATTTTGGCTAGTTGAAACTTAATTTATTCTAGTTACAAGATTTAAACCCTAATCTTGGTTTTAATAGGCTTGTGCAAGGTTGAGAGCCTACAAAATGGGTTAAAATGAGTTATAAACAATTTTAATTATTTATGATACATGTATTAGGTCTTACCAAATTTATTCAACTTATCCAATGGTTATTTTATCATTAATGATCACCAAACATCTCCAATATGCAGGTTTACAGGATTTTGAGTGTTTGTGTAGGATTGTGTTAGCTTGAATGAAGACTTAAGATCAATATTCTCTCTTGGAAGAGTCTAAAAAATTACTTTTCACAAGTAAATATATTTAACTCTTGTATACAACCTATAAAAACTCAAATTAATCTTGATAACCTTTGAGAAACATAGTTGGTCCTACTCTTTGGACTGTGTAAACACAAAATTCTTCACATTTGAACCACATTGTGTGTTACATGTCTTATGACCTAAGAATAAATTGAAATGGAATGAAATAATAAAAAGGAATAATTTTTAATTCTCACTTACTTATATAAATATTCATAATATCCAACATATATTTCACAAAGTATCTCTTTATTCACTTCTTGACAAAATAATACATTCCATTGACACCTACAAGGTTCTTGCTATGTTTCTTGATATTTATTTTACTCTCCTTTAAACCTATACTATCATACCAACCTACTAATACTCAATCTACACACCAAAATTCATTTATATCCTTTCATCACACCAAAACATGTAAGATAACTCCTCACAAAGCCATATCCACGTAGGGGGGGAATTACAATCCCAAATTTCTTGGCTTAAATTTATCTTTTCCATGATATACACCTTGAAACATATTTAAAACCATACCTATTACCTAATATTACCTTTCACAAACATTCAAAACCATTTTTATTTTACACACCCAAAATATCCTCCAAATCCTAGTCATAAATTCAAATTTTCAAATTCCCCGTTTTGGGGAAGGAAATTCTAAATAGGATATAAACACACAATTACAAGACTCTCAAGGACTCAAACACACCCTATTAACCCTATAATACATCTCACACTCACATAAAAAAATTATTCATCATAAAACTTTCAAAAATAATAATAACCTATGTTAACTTGTGATGCTCTGCATCAAGCTCCCCAAGTGGAAAATTTTGAGCTCCTACTCAAATTCACCTTGTCTAACTTCCTCCTTGATTTCTAATTATTCCTCTTCTAATTTTTTTCACTCTTATTGATTTTTATCCTCTTATCTTTCTCATTTATTCTTATTTGGTTATTTTATCTTTGTCTCATTTCTTTGTCTTGCCTCTTTGCCAACTCACCCTCTACCTCCATGAAGTACATGATTTGTTGCAACTCTTTATCCTCTTCATATTCCATCTCCTCCATATCTAATTTGTCTTCATCATAATTTGCCTCAAATGGTTTGTTATTATTTTTTACGCTTGCTCCTACTCCATATATTCCTTTCACATTGTTCATGGTTTGTTCATGCACTCCTTATCAGTTTATCTTCTTAACAATGTTTTCTCCTTTGTACTCATACTCTAATGGCTTCTTGTTTATTTATTCTTCCTTACCCCTTGTCATGCCATCATTTATATTCTCTTTATTTTCCTCTTCATGATACTCCACCTCATCATGGTGATTCTTTATATTTCCTCCTTGATCATCTTGTAATGACATTTCTTTGACCAATTCATGTTCATCATAACACAATATTTTTTGGCCTTTTATCTTAAAATCATCACGCATACCTCTAACTAACTTAGCTGCAACATTACCAATTGAATATATTGATTTCTTACCTTGTTCTTTATTCATTTACTTATTCTCTTGCTCACTTGCTTGTAGATCTCATTTTATGAGTCTTTGCTCTTCATCTCTTGGCATACTACTTGGATTGGTTCTTGGGCTAAGACTGCCCTCTCTTTATACTCTCAATGCTAACCTACTCTTACTTTTTTCTTGGATCAACTTTGGATTTATCCTATCCTCCTCCAAGTATGCATTCTTCATCCAATCATCTTATTTATTTCATTTTCTCTATCATGAGCTCTTGTGCCTCATTGCTTCTTTTCTCCATGTGATCATGGAATGATTCCCTCTTTTGTATCTTCATACTTGCACCATTATGCTTAGAACCTATCAAATTACCTTCATGAGACTTGATATTCTCTTCAAAGATCTCATGGTCCTTTCCATCATCTTTTACTCTTGTATTCTTCTTCCAAGCCTCTCGAGGCATCCTTTTCATCTTCTTAAGTTCTTTATCATATTCTCTTAACCTCTACTCTTTACTTATATCAATAGCTACCAATACTTATTCCTTAATCAACTCATGATTTTATGTTTAGATTATTCATAGTTTTAGGCTTACTTTAGCTTGCAACTTGGTTTGATTCACCTTATACCAGAACTTGTCCATATTCTTGCATAAAAATTATTATTTATTTTTGACTTTCTATCTTTATTTGACTTATAATCTCATCTTCTTAGAGTGTTCCTATAGGCAACATGCTCCTTGTCTTTGAAATATTCTTTTCTCTATCTTGTAATTCTACCTCTATCTCATCTATGACAGTTCCCACTTTCTTTTTACTTTGACTTATGAACTCTAATAGGTCAACTTAAACCTAATGCATCAATTCTCTCCATATCAACTCATCTTCCTTATTGTGCTCTTTCATATCTTGTACCATAACTTGTACTTGGGTTCCATATTCATAATGCATCAAGATAGATACTCCATATTATAAATCAGTTTATATACCTGCACATGTAGAGTCAATGAAATTATTAGATATTATAAATTGAGACTTTTGAGTCTCTCTCTATCCTTCTTGTATCCATCCTTACTTCTCCATAATGTATGTTGTCTTATGCATTGGTATTTATCTCTCTTGAGATTTTATTGACTCATGCCAAGTGTTCATCTCTTCAACTTCTCTTCTAGGATAGACTTTGTCCTTTTCTCCATTATTTATGGAATGCTCCAAAGCTTCCATCTCTGCTTACAATTGATCTCAACTCTCTTAGATAAATTGTTGGTCTTGTTACTCATCTAGTAACTCTTTATCACCCAAAATCTCTTGTTCAAGTTGATCTATATATTTCAAAAGATGTTTTTCATAAAAAAATGAAATGTTCTTATCAGTTTTTATTATATCATCATTATTCAAAAGCAAACTTTTATCTTCTACCCATTTGATTGCTTCATGTAATACAAATTAGGATTTATGATCTTCATACCTCTTCACTCCATCTTCTTGATTCAATTTTATTTTTTTTATGCCTTTAATGAGGCATCCTTCTTCTTGAAGATATCCTTCTCTAATAATCTCTCCTCTTTCAAGGTAATAAATCACTATATCTCTATACCTTGATGCTTTCTCTCCTTCATGCTTTCAAGTTTTGTGTCCTCAAAATGGACTTCTTATATCTTCACTTTTGTACTTGCATATACACATGACAAGAAATAATCAAATATAAACTTTTGAGGCTTGCTTTCCTCTTTATTTTATCCTTTAGGCTATTTGACTCTTTATTGGCTAACTTCTTGTTGCCTTCTCTTCTTTCTCCTAATCTCTTTGAGAGGCCACTACACTAGCTTTCTGATTCTTACAAAATATTTTTGTCTTGATTCCTCCAAAATTTGCTCCACTTCTTTTATACCTTCCAAGATTACCCTCATCTTAGCTATTTATCTTTACATCTCTAACTCTCTTTTCTCAACTTATTCTCTCTCCATATTCTTGTGGAAACTATCCTTCTTCAAGCCCTTCATTCTTTATATCTCTTACCTTTACTCTTTCACCTTTCCTTAAGCCTCACTATGCCTTTCTTCTTTTAGCAAGTCTATATTGCTTGCTTCTTAACATCTCACCTAAGTCTTTGTCACCCTAAAATTTGTTAGTCCTTTGCCTTGGACTTCTTTTTATTCTTTAAGCTCTTCTTGAACATTCTCTTTTGAGTTTATACTAGCTCTATTCTCTCTTCAAGCCTCTATGGCTTTATGGATTCTCTTCCACTCAACCTCTTACCTTCTAGGTTTCACAAACCTTTTTACCTCTCTTAATATATTCTTACAACCTCAATTATCAACCTTTAATATTCAAATCCTAAGCATTTACAAGAGCTTACCTGCTCTAATACCACTTGATTTAGGGAGAGATGCATATTTCCTTCATTAATTCACCTAGCTCTTATTTATGTTTTTTTATCCCTTCTCTGATCTCTGATTTATTTACTTGTAAAAGATACTCTACTCCTCTTATAACCCCCTTAAGAGATCTTAGCTTTATTAGGATCGTAAGCCTCCTTGACCACATAGTTCTCTTTTATCTCTCTAAGACATATCATCTTCCATTTTCCTCTGTACTCTCTCCTCTTAGTACAAACTCCAGCCTCTGATATACAATTTTCATCACCTCACTCTCTTTTCTTGGTTTAAGCTTGTTCATTCTCCTATTGGATCATAGACATAAAAGGTTATAGTCTTCATAACTAGACTCATATGGCCATCCACATGATCATTTTAGTTCCCATCACACATCCAACTAGAATATTCAATCTTCAAGCTAGAACTCTCAAACAATCCACTCTTTTCTCTTTAAGGCCTACCTTCTTATAACCCTATTTTTACACAAATATATCATGTTTGAATGATATATAGAGCTTCCAATCAAACTAATCCAATTTTGGATACCCATTATCTTCTTACATCTTTACGTAAATTTTTAAGACATAACTCTCAAGGGAGACCTACTAACTCGACACACCTTCCTAGCAATTAGGTCTCTTTAGGCATAGTTCGTGATCACAATATTATATACCTATTTTATAGTTAGGTTCCAAATTAAAACCTTAAAAATATTATATATCATGTCAAAACACATTATATTCCAAATTTTCATAAATTTTGGCTGGTGAAAACTCAAGTTATTCTAGTTGCAAGATTGAAACCTTAGTCTTGGTTTTGACAGGGCCTTGCAAAATGAGCTAAAATGAGTTATAAACAACACTAATCACTTATGCGGCATGGATTAGGTCTGCATATCCTTTATTTAACTTATATAATGGCTATTTTATAATGAATAAATGCCAAATGTCTCTAATATACAGGTTTACAAAATTTTGAGTGCTTGTGTAGAACTTTGTTAGCTTGAATGAAGACTTAAGATCAATATTATCTCTTGGAAGAGTCTCAAAATTTCATTTGAACAATTAAATATCCTAAAATCATATATTCAACCTATACAAACTTAAATTAATCTTAGCAACCTTCTAGAAACATAGTTAGTTTGACTCTTTGGACTATGTAAACACATAATTCTTTACATTTGAACTACACTGTATGTTGCATGTCTTATGACCTGAGAATCAATAGAAATGGAACAAAATAATAAAAATTAATAATGTAAAATACTCACTTACTTATATCAATATTCACAATATATAACATATATTTCACAAAGTATCTCTTTATTCCCTTCTTGACAAAACAATACATTCCATTAACACCTACAACATAACATAGTGCCTTTCTCAGGTTCTTGATATGTTTCTTTATCTTTATTCTACTCTCCTTTGAACCTCTCCTATCATACCAACCTAATACTACTAAATATACACGCCTAAATGTATTTGTATCCTTTCATCATGCCAAAACATGCAAGATAACTCCTCACAAGGCCATCTCCACGTAGGGTGGTAGTTACAGTCCCAAATTTCTTGGCTTACATTTATATTTTCCATGATATGAAAATTGAAACACATTTAAAACCACTCCTAGGACCTGTTATGACCCTTCACAAACATTCAATTTGATTTTACACACGCCCAAAACATCCTCCAAAGCCTAGTTATAAATTCAAATTTTTAAATTCCTTTTTTGGTGAGAAATTCTAAATAGACTAGAAACACACAATTTCAAGACTCTTAAGGACTCCAACACACCTTAGGGGACCCTATAATACCTCTCACACTCAAAACATACCAAAAATAGTCATCATGAACTTTCAAACACAATAATAACTTATGTTAACTTGTGATGTTTTGCATCAGTACACACACACGCACACACACAAATATTATATATATATATATATATATCATATTTATGCATGTATATATACAATACACACACTTAAATATTATATATACACACACAAATATGATCATATTTGTATATATATACACACATAAATATGATCATATTTATGTATATATATACACACAAATATGATCATATTTATGCATGTATATATATATATATATGATCACACACACACATGCACAAATATGATCATATTTGTACATGTATATATATTCAAATATGATCTTATTTGTGTGTGTGTGTATATATATATATATATATATATATATATATACAAATATGATCATATTTTTGTGTGTGTATATACATGCATAAATATGAAAATATTTGTATATATACATGCACAAATACGATCATATTTGTGCATATATATAATATTTGTGAGTGTATATTATATATATACATGCACAAATATGATCATATTTGTGTATATATATATACACACACACACACAAATATGATCATATTTATGCATATATATATATATATATATAACATATATGTACAAATATGATCATATTTGTGTGTGTATCTATATATAACATACACGTACAAATATGATCATATTTATGCATGTATATATATATATATAATTTTTTGCATGTATATATATGTATAAGCACAAATATATATATATATATATATGAAAATATGTGTGTGAATATATGTGTGTGTGTGTGTGTGCACACACAAATATGATCATATTTGTGCATGTACGTGTATATATATAAAATACATATAATGATCATATTTGTGTGTGCATGTATATATACATCCACGTACATGTATGGATATGATCATATATATATATGCACAAATATGATCATATTTGTGTGTATATATACATATAAATATGATTATATTTATGTATATATATACAAATATATATATATATATATATGTATGTATGTATAAATATGATCATATTTTTGCATGTATATACACATAAATATAATCATATTTATACATAAAAATATGATCATATTTGGGCATGTATATATATACATGTAAAAATATGATCATATTTGTGCATGTATATATATACACACAAATGTGATCATATTTATATGTGCATATATATACACACATAAATATGATCATATTTGTGTGTATATATATCATATTTTTTCATATATATATGATCATATTTGTGTGTGTATATAGATATATGATCATATTTGTGAGTGTATATAAATATGATCATATTTGTGTGTATGTATATAATATGACACAATGAAAAATACAAAATGTTTTCTATAAGGTATATGCCCTTTTTTTTTTTAAACTAATGCAAATATTGAAAGGGTCGATCCCAACCCTAAAGATTGTATGGCCTTTGCAGTCCAAAAGGTGTACAAAACATTTTCTATAAAGGGAATACACCCTTTTTTTTTTTTTAAACCAATGCAAATATTGAAAGGATCGGTCTCGACCTTAAAGGGCGTATGCCCCTTGCAGTCTAAAGGGTGTACACCCTTTACAAATATGACCCTTTCAAGATTTGCATTAGTTTTTTGTTTGGTTTTTTTCAAGGATATATTTAGTAAAATAAATGTAATAAATTAGGGTCACTTAGTTGTTTGGTTGTTTGTTTTTTTCAAGTATAAGTTTACATTTAATTTTATATTCTTATAATTTAAATTTATTTTACTAAATAAAACAAATTAGAGCCACTCTACATCTTCTAAAATTGATTAGAGAGCTGTAGGAGCTACCATTTAGGAGTTAGTTTTTCAAATTCCATTCTGGTCAATACTTAGTTTTCATAATTTCAAGATTAGAAGATAGAATGAGAAACAAGGTTTCAAATCATTATATATATATATATATATATATATATATATATATATATTGAGGATTACATGCCCACTTTACCTACTTAAGTATTCCCTACCTACTTTATCTACTTCAATATGCCCTACCTATTTAAATAAATGTGCCATATATTGATCTCAAGGAGTATGCCCTACTTAATTGCCATATCTTGATCTTTACTATTCCCTATTGGTGTCAAAGTAAGTGTTCCATTTACTCAACCTAATCTACTTTAAGGTCCTTTCAAAACTTGCTTACAATTAGGTCTCTTATTAACCATAAACTATCTCTTGGTCTATCACAAAAGGTCTTCAAAGTATTGGTATTGAAAGACTAATGACATTATTCTTTAGTACTATCTCTTGACTTCTTAGCCTCTGTATTCAAATCAAAAGACACTTTCAATGACTTAAAATAGGGTACTCATTCCCAAGACAATAATCTACCTTCAAGCAAAACCATTTTTAGACTCCTAAAGTAATTGATTGTACATCCTCACTTATTTGAATAATATTATGAGGGTTTCACTAATTATTTGACTCAAGCTTCCTAGTTCATGAAAAAATTCAACTTAAAACTCAGATGGCAACAACTATACCGTTTATAGGCCTATTAGGCCAAATTCAACCTCTTAATGACTTGATACAAAGAGGTCTACAACTACCTTGTTTTTTGGACTCATTCACTTCAAAAACTCAATGATATATCAATACAATGATATAATACTCATAGGTGTCTTTACACAAGCTCAAAATACCAATTAGATCACCAAAGTGCCCAAAAAGTTGACTAAGTCCTAAGCACTATTACAATATTGTGTATAGGTGTGTTAGGTTTTGAAAAGGTGTTATTAATCTAAGATCATCAAAGGAATCTTATAAATCTTTCTTATGATGTTTGTATTTGTATTTGTAACAAGCAACCAAAAAATAGCCCTTTGTATTTGTAATAACAAGGTGAGTTTGAGCATACTACCTATTGGAATACCTTACAAACCTTCCTTAACAACTTCCCTATGAGTTTTAGGAGATTCCACTATTTTAGATGCAATTTATGGCTCTTTTTGTATCAAAAACCCTATTCTAAAGTTTAACTCTACACATAAAGCTTGATAGCTTCAAACTGATTATTCATACAACTTAAAGACTATTTTCAAGAACTAACACTTGGAATAGAGTGTTGAATACCTCCCTCAATTTCTCCAATATTCTAAACAAACTCATGTCACTTTTTATATGTGATACAAGATATCACAAGTGACTATAGATACATGAAAAATAGGCTCTAGAAGGTTTCAATGACAAGAACCTTGGATCAAATATAAATTCTCTTCAAATGAAGTTAGATTTCATTCACACATGCAATAGCTTTTTGAATACAAAAAATTAAGTAAAAACACACCTTTTATTGATAAGAAAATGATTATTTTGACTACATAGACCCATGTTCTAGCTTGGAAGTGTATCAACTCTACTTGAAGTCATGAATTTATTCACTTTTTAATCTTGTTCTGACCTTTAATTCCTTCTTTTTTATAGTTTTTAAGTTGATCAAGTTGTTGGAGATGTATTATACTTGGATTTTTCTATCTTTGCCTTAAAATCTTCTTAACAACCTTATTCTCAACTTAGAAAATGAACTTTAATTAATGGGTCTATCAATATGCATAAATGAATAGCCTATAGCATGCAACCTATAACATATACATAGTAGTGATATAGTCATTCATACATTACATCTACCACATACATAGTACTACATGTAGGTATGTGGTCACTCATACATGACATCTTCCTACATGGTCATGATAGGGTCACTCATATTAGACATGAACGTAGCTAATCACCTAGTACATTCCATTTACACCTAAACCATTAACCCCAAACCCTAAGTCATAAACCTTGAACCATGAACACTAAATAATATACCTAAACCCTAGACCCTAAGCCCTAAACCTTGAACCCTTAACCCTAATACATTAGCCATAAACCCATAACAATAATCCTTAAACCCTAAACTATATATCTTAAACATAGAAACTTAAAACATTAAACCCTATACTTTATGCCCTAGAACCTAAACGTAAGTCATTAACCCTAAACCTAAAATCCTAAATCCTAAATGCTAAACCATAAACCCTTGACCTTATACCCTCAATTTTAAACACTAAACCCTAAAAAAAATTAAAATTAATAACATTAAACCTTAAACACTTAACCCTTATGAGGGCCAATGAGGGAATGGTTAGGGATAATTAAAGATGATGAGGGTTGATGAGGGAGTGATTAGATATGATGAGGGATAATGAAATATGGTGAAGGATTGACTAGGGATAATAAGAAATGATGATGATTAATGAGAGGGTTATTCGAGATGATGACAGTGTGACTAGGGATGATGAGAGAGTGATTAGGTATGATCAAGGTTGATGAGGTTTAATTAGGGAGTGTTTAAGAATGATCATTGACAATGAGGGATGATTAGGGATGATGAGGGTTGATGATGGAGTGATTAGTAATAATGAAGTATGATGATAGCCAATAAGGGAGTGATTAGGGATAATGAGGGACAATGAGAATTGATGAGGTAGTGAATAAGGATGATAAGTGAATACAAGGGTCAATGAGGGACTGATTAGGGATAATGAGGGTCAATTGGGGATTGTCTTATGTGAATTTTAAGTGCTAGAATATATCTTTATTCTACATGACTCTGGAATAATGCATGAGATTAGAATTGAAAAATGCATGGATTGACCATCTATCTGACATTTATTTTAGAGTGAATGGTATCTTTTTAGAATGAATTTTGAATGGTGTTTCGATTTATTCTATTCTGAATGGATTCTATTAAGGTGACTAGCTAAATTCATGTTTGGTATAAGTTATCATATCATGACTACAGGTAGATGTCATGTATGAATGAGCACATACATATATGTAATAGGTATGCAATAGATGTCATGTATGAGTTATTGTATCATAAATATAGGTATGTTACAAGTTACATGCTACAAGGCATTCATTTATGCATATTGATAGATCCATTGATTGAAAAACCCACAAATTATGTAGGAATCCACCTTCAAGATTGGGTATTCAATCGGTTAGGGCATACTCAAGTAGGTAAAGTAGGTAGGGTGTACTCAATTAGGTAAAATATGGGACATACTCAATGGTATAGATCTATTACATACATAACATGATTTGTAACCTCATTTCTCATTCTATCTTTCAATCCTAAAATTCTAAAAACTAAGTATTGATCAGATTGGATTTTGAAAAACTAACTTCTAAATGATAACTCCTACAACTCTAGAATCGATTTCATAAGATGCAAAGTGGCCCTAATTTATTATATTTAGTAAAATAAATTTAAAGTATAATAAATGTAAACTTATAATTATTACATTTATTTTACTAAATATATCCTTGAAAATATAAACAAAAAATCAACAACACAACAAAAACAATCACCTCAGACTGCACACAAAAACAAAACCACAACAAAAAACACATACACATATTCAAACACAAAAATAACTAGCTTTAATTGCAAAAAACACAAAAAATATACATCTTTTAAAAGGGAATATGCCCTTTGTAAAGTGCATATGCCCTTTGGAAAGGGCATACACCCTTTCAACATTTCAATTTTTTTTTAGTTTTCCCTCCAAATTTGCCTTGGGTATAGGCGTGGGGAGGTATGAACCTAACTTAAAACTAGTCATGGAGCAGTTCACTTAATTTCTAAGAAATTAAGGAGTCTTTTTCATCTTTATCGACATATTTGATCAAGCATTTTTTATTATTTAAATATATATATATATATGGGTTTGTAGAGGAGAAAGTATAGTTTTAGAATATATAATTTTTTTAATGTTAGAATATTATTTATAACTATTAATTAATTTCTACATAACATACCTCATTATGGACTATATGCATATCATCACAGATTTTCTTATAAATTTTTGAAAATTAATCAAATATTTATAAAACTTATATCTCAACAATCCACACATTGTCAAATATGCTTTAAAAAAATGTTTTTCATGAAGTTAAGTTCAAAAATTTGTGTTCGTATACTTGTAGTTTCAATTTTTCAGTTATCTTAACTTGTAAAATTATTTAAAAATTATATATATACAATAAAAAATATTCTCAAAATTTGTTGACATTTCACATATTCATGTATGAAGTTTCATACAAAAATTCAATCGTTTACTCAAAAAGTGTGTTCGTATACATGCAATCTCCTTATCTTTTCACAAAAATGATCAACCTATTATCATAAATGCATCTATTTCACATACTTTTATCATCTGAGTATTGAAAAAAATTATATATTTAAAAACTACATTCAAAATTCCATAATTTTTATTCTTATGTCATTGTCAAATTATTTTTCAAAGTATTTGTAATATTCTCTCTAAATTCAACTATTATTATGTTAAGGAAAAAAGTGTCACTTTATACCCACCTTTTGTCCCCCATTATTCTGCATCTACCATATATATATATATATATGGTAGATGCAGAATAATGGGGGACAAAAGGTGGGTATAAAGTGACACTTTTTTCCTTAACATAATAATAGTTGAATTTAGAGAGAATATTACAGATACTTTGAAACACACACACACACACACATACATACATGTACAAATACAATCATACACACACACATGCATAAATATGATCATATTTATGCATGTATGTATTGTATGTGTGTATATATATCTATACATACATACATATATGCACAAATATGATCATATTTGTGTACATATGTATATATATGCATTTATGTGTGTGTGTGTGTGTACGTATTTACAACATGCACACACAAATATGATCATATTTGTGCATGTATGTATAATATATATCATACATGCATATACACACATACAAATAAATATAATCATATTTGTGTGTGTATATATATATATATATATATTTGTGCATATTTTATATATATATATGTGTGTGTGTGTGTGCGCATATTATATATATATATATATATATATATATATATATTTATTTATTTAAATTTTTTATGCATGTTATATATATATGATCATATTTATACATGTATATATATACATGCACACATGAATAAATATGATCATATTTTTGCATGTATATATATATATATATATATATATATATATAACATGCACATATATATAATATGCACAAATATATATATATATATATATATGATCATATTTATTTGTATATACATATATATACACATACGTACAAATAAATATGATCATATTTATTTGTACATGTATATATACATATATATACACATACGTACAAATAAATATGATCATATATATATATATATATATGTGCATATTATATATATATATATATAACACGCACAAATATGATCATATTTGTGCGTGTATGTGTGTGTGTAATCATATTTATATATACACATACAAATATGATCACATAAATATGATCATATTTATACATATGTGTGTATATATATATCATGTATTACATATATATATATATATATATACATGCACAAATATGATCATATATATAATCATATTTGTGTATCTATATATATACACAAAATAATTATATATATATACATATATGATTTTTTAATACACTAAATAATCATATATATATACACACACACATGCATAAGTATGATTATTTTGTGTGTGTATATATATGCACACAAATATGATTTTATATATATATATATATATATATATATATATATATATATATATATATATATATATATATATATAATCATGTGTGTGTGTGTAAACACACACACACATATAGGTGTGAGGATGTTTGTAGACTTTGGTGTAAACTCTTGAATAATAAAATTTGAGTATGTATATAACCAAGGAGTAATCTTTCAATAAATATATTTGAGTGGTTTGACAGGGAATATTATTATATTTAGAGTTACTTGTTTACACTCAGTTATGAGTGCCCATGCATAATTATTGGGTAGTGAGACTTCAACCTATACTTTCATTATTTCCTTTTGAGTAATGTAGAATAATTGTAGTTGTTAACGATGAAACCCAAGCTTATATTTACCACTTTATTTATTGTTTTATTTTCCTCGATGACCAAGGTTGTTGTGGGTCAATTTGCATATGGGATTTGAAGTTTGGGACACTTGGTATAATGTGTGTGTGTGTGTGTGTGTGTGTGTGTGTGTGTGTGTGTGTGTGTGTGTCGATATACACCCAAATGTATATATAAATATGTATGAGAATATATATAAATTAGACTAGATATGAAAAGAATAAATGATGAGACCTACATATTAAAATGAAAATAGGCTTTAGTAAAAATGTATTAAGAGATAGAAATACTCAATGCATATGTTATAAACTTCATAATAATCTATATTGGGATATTATTAGAATTGTAGTTTACATTTAGACATATACAATACTTAAACATGTAACTATGAAAATATGGTTATTCATATATGCCTTATGTATAGTATTTAAGTATGATGATTTTTGAACATATATGTACATATATTGGAACCTTCTTGTTAGTGCATATAAATGAATGTACATATCTCTATTATTGCTCATGAAGTTGATTTTACTCAACTATGTATGCAAATTTGTAGACATCCTACATAAGAAATTAAATCTAAGTATTTAGTTGTCCCTTTGTGGTGGTTTTTGAACAACTGTAGGTTGCACTGTGAGTCTAGGATTGAGTATCTAGTATTATGTTACACTTGAATAAATTATTGAATTCTTGTGATATATTTTATTTGTTTTGGTCTAGTTCATGATGATTGAAGTGAGTAGTTAGCGTAATTCCAAGGCTGTACTCTTTTACATTTGTCAAAATTATGAAAATTCTTCTTATACAGAAATAAGATGAAACTGTGTAAGGATTATAAAATAACTTATTGAACTATATAATGCTCATGGATAGTCTAAAGTTGTCTAAGTTATATGAATGATCTTTTCATGTATATGAGAATAAATACCTTGTATATGCTGAATTTTAGCATCAGTTATAAATATATACATTAATGAATTATGTTCGAGGGATTTTGTGAAGGAACTTAGAATTATTTGAATCCTATTCTAGTCTCCTATAAACATCTAGTTTTGAATGCAATTCATTGATAAATCCATGTAATCATGATTGTGATCATGTTAGTGAAAACAATAAAATTTATGATTGATGTTTGCTTGCATCAAACAATGTTATTTGGGTTGTATATGTTGAAGTTTATATTCTTCTTCTTTGAATCTATATATGAGAATTACTAGATTATATTTTGGATAATAGGAGATAGTTATATGAGTATGGCAGTAGGTAACTCATGTACCTATCATCTGATATCATGTAATAGGCATGATTCAATAGCAAAGAGTTATGTGTGAGTGGAATTGACTTATATTTTTAGATCTGATTTCTATAATAAAAACTTTGGTCAAAGTAATGTTATAGTTGAGACATCATCATTCCATTATTCTTTCTAGTTTACGTATATATGTTGATGTCATTTATATAGAGGATTATATTCTATGGTATGCATGATTGTTGCATGTATTAGTGATAGTACACATGGGTTCTAGTGAGTTTATTAATAGTTGCACTATTTTTATTTTCCCTCCGTGAAGGGTAGGGCCACTCCTAGTGGGGAGATGTGAAGGAGACCCTTGGTCTATGGTTGGAGGTAAATCACCTAGATGATGCTCTCCCTCTATCAATTGTATCAACCATGTGGAGATAATACTCAGACTAAATTTATGGATCATTAAGCTACTTGTGAATTTTTTTTTATTGTTATACATAATATATTTTATATTTGACTTGTACTGAAATATAACATTGTACATTATTATTTGATGGATATTCAGCACAATAGTGGCTATGAAATTTGTGATCAATTCTGATTATTATGATAATAGTGGATATAAGCTAATTTATGGTTGATTTATGGATTGTATTACAGTTTTATTATACTTGATTGTTTTTATTGTATGTATATGTCAGATATTCATTTTGAAATTTGAACTGGGTTGTTTAGAAACTAAATGAATCATATTATTAGTTAGTGGGTTAATTGATTTTTGCAATTAATGCTTTAGATACATTCATCTTCTAGACAAATAAAGATGAATTTTAAAATGTACTTTATATATTTAAAAGAAAATAGTGTTAATAAATGGTTAATGTTAGAGTATGTATTTCATGCATTTCTCACATTTGTTAGTGTATTAACTAGCTATTTCATCATTTAATGAGTTTGTCCTCTGTGAGGATTTATCCCACATTGCCATTTAGGTTAGTTTTATATTTTGTCTTGTTTATTTATGAAAGAGCTTTCTTTTTACTAACATATCATATTTCTGAATAACATTTGCATTGTGTTGTTTTACAATCAATTGTTTGCAGTTTCATGTGTGATGTTCTTAGAGTTATCATTTATAAATCTTGGGTTGGAATGATTGTTCACCATTCCTAATATGGTACCAAAGCTTTGAGGTGTTGCTCTCATCCACATCACTGTAAATTTGCTTCTTCCCTTGTCGTAAATCCCCAAGCCATTCTTTCTTTCCCTCTTACAGATCTAACACTTTCATTGAAGCTTTGAAAAAAGTGTGTGGTTTTTATTATTAGAGGCAAGGAAAAGAGGAAGTGGAGTGTTGATTTTTATTTAGAAAAGAGGCATCCCTATTTAAAAAGCATTAGGTTTGGACAAGAGGCACAAATTTTCAAGACTTTTTGGAGATTTCATTATTTTTGAAGCTTTTCCTTTCAAGCTTTTGATCGTGGAACTCTATTTTTTTTCACTTGGAGAGGCATCCTTTTTCTCATCAAAGATATCTACTTCAGCTAGGTATTGGAATTAATTTTGATAGGAGGTGTTGGAGCTTCTTCAGATATGTGTTGAAGTGTTTTGTATTGAGACACCTTTTTCTTCTTCAAGATTGGCATTATAGATTTGACCATTTGTTAAGCAAAGAAAGGTGTTGCCTTTTTATTTGTTGTTTCAGATCTACTAGCAAACCACAAACTGAGATGTTGGAAGAAAGTGTTCTCACCTGCTATCTATGTGTTGATCATTTTCTTTCTAGATTGTTGCGTTAAGATCTACTAAGGTTGGTGCCTTTTATACTATGTCATTTTCATCTATCTGCCTTCTTTCCAGCTTGGGCATTGTCTTTTATCATTTTTTAGATCTACTAGCTTAGCATGAAAGATAAAAACCTACATTGGATTCAATAGGTTGTGTAATGATATCATCCTTTATAGTTGGTGTCATCTATCAGCCTTCTTTTTTGCAAGGTGTTGCTTTCTTTTTTCAATATTTGACCAGATATGCATATGTGGAGTCTTTTGATCTATAAGAAGTGTTCAATGCCTTATATAGGCATTATTTTTTAGAAAGATGTTAATTTAATAGGATGAAGGCATTGGAGAACTGCATTGATGTTGGCATCAAGTCTATTTCTTGCAAATGTAGCATTGAAACTTTTTACAATCTTGGCATTTCAATTTTGATTAGTTATACTTGTGGGAGGGAGGAGGCATTGAAAAATTGATGCCCTTGGAGGGATCTAAGGCCAAAAAAATAGTAAATTACTTTTTTCTTTCCTCTCAAAATAGCTAGTTTTATTCATTTTTCTATTACCAAGCTAAATTTTTGCCTTAAGAGGAAGCAAACTTCACCTGCATGCATACTGAGTTAATCAAGAGGATATTTTTTCACATTGGTTGGCATTTCTGAGTATGTAGTTCAATTCCATTTCTAACGAGTGGTTAGATGACTACGTTCTTTTCTGATTTGGTCACAAATTCTAGTTTGTAGTGTTTTTTTAGTGTTTTGAACCATTTTACATGAAATTGTAACACCAATAAATTTTAAACTATAACTCAGATTTGAGTTCCATTTTTTTCAAAAAAAATGGTTTTCTATTCTCTATCCATTGGTGTCATATTTATAAAAACACACTAATTTTATAAAGTGCTAAATTGGGGGTCCTTAATACAATCTTTTGGGGGGTTGTCTAGGTGTTGATTTTGTGCACCATTTTGCACTTTTTGCTCTTTAGTGATTGTTAGAATGGATTCTACTTCTGGTGTTAATCATTGTGAGATTTTGACTACACATAATTACCATACATGGAGACCTCAAATGGAAACAATCATAAAGTGTAAAGGATTATGGTCCCTAATGAACAAAATTTAACCATAATTTACACATGAATTTGAAAAAAATTTGCCACAGTGTAAGTTTGAAGAGTGTATGGGATTGATTAGGGGTTATGTGAGTGATAATTTTTGTTTCATTTTTATGGGTGTGATTCTCCATTCAAATTTTGAACTAAGTTAAATGGTTTATTTAGAAAAGTAGATCACTTAAGAGTGATGCAGTTTGAAGTGAAGCTTGCTTCATTAAATTCGGATGACTTTGCCTCCATTGTAGATGACCTCACTAAGTTTAAGCATTTGTTGACATAGTTGAATGGGAGTAGATGAGATAAAAAAGCTGAAGAGTGTGTATACTTGATCTTGTCTAAGTTGAGTGGCCCATTCCAAATATTTGCTTCTACTTTTTTCTTTAGTGTGAATGCCTTATGTATCGCATTCAAAATGCCAGATCTAAAGTTGTTTTATAAGAGAGTTACCATGGAGGAATCCAAATTGTCTCACCTTGAGTCTTCCACCTCTCAAAAAGCATTAGTTTCATCACATACTAAGACTAAGGGAAAAACTAAAGGTAATAATAACACTCCTCTTCCACCTCAAAATGTACCTAAGCCCAAAACTAATACATCTAAACCCAAACCATCTTCCAAATATCAGAATAAGTTTAACCTATCTTACTCCTATTGTGGGGGTACTAGTCATGAAGAGTCTAGATGTTTCAAGAGAATGCAATCCCTATAGGTTGTTAGGAAACACAAGATTTCTATCTCCACTCCTTCTCTATATCATGAGCATGGAAAAACACTTAATGTTATCAGAAGATCAAAGTTACCTATTTCAAA
Source organism: Torreya grandis (assembly GCA_037957365.1). Classification (NCBI taxonomy): domain Eukaryota; kingdom Viridiplantae; phylum Streptophyta; class Pinopsida; order Cupressales; family Taxaceae; genus Torreya; species Torreya grandis. Next base: position 920,223 of record JARHVA010000284.1, on the reverse strand, counting down.
TAGTTAGGTTCTAGATTCTAGTGTTTCACACCATATGACTTCTACCAAGGAGTCATTTATATCTCTTGGTTTGATTTCTAATTCCAAAATTGAGGTTGGAGATTCTTATTTTATTTTTGTTAAGGGGAAGGGTGACATACATCTAGATGGTGGTTGCATTAATAATGCATTATATGTTCCAGACATCACCACCAATTTACTTTCAGTTTATCATATTTGTGATTTTGGTAAGGAAATGATAGTGACTTTCACATCATAAGGTGCTGAAGTTTGAGCTTTGTCAGAGCCACACACACTTATTACATAGGGTGTTATTGATCATATTTATCAACTCTACTATTTTGAGGGTTTTGGTGATACTCCTTCTTTAGGGACATGTTTAGTTTCTCGTGCAGATTCTAAGAGTTGGATTTTGTATGAGATATTTGGACACCTAAACTATATATATTGAAGGAATTGGGCATTCATAGTATGGTAGAGGGTCTTCTTATAGTTTTATGTCTTGAAGGAGTTTTCCCTAGTTATGTATTGGGGAAACAACACCAGGGTCCATTTCTTAAGAGTATGTCCACGAGAGCTTCTTCACCACTTGAGCTTTTGCATAGTGATTTGATGGTCTTTCCTATTCCTTTTAATAGAGTGAAGTATGTGCTTACCTTCATCGATAATTTATCGAGGTGTATTTGGGTTTATTTTATCAAGTATAAGAGTGATGTATTTGCTCAATTCAAAGTATTTAAGGCTTTGGTTGAGAAACAATATTTGAGTTGCATCAAGAAGCTTCATATAGCTAATGGGGGGAGTACTTGAGTCAAGAATTCTATGATTTTTTAATAGCTGAAGGTATTATGTACTAGCATTCTATTACACATACTCGATAATTGAATGTCTTAGTAGAATGGAAGAACCAAACTCTAAATAAGATGGATAAGTGCATGATTGCATTCACGAGATTTACCTCATATCTATTGGGCAAAGGCAGTTAATTATATGAACTACATTCAGAACTACACACCACATGGAACACTTGAGCATATGACTCTGAAAGAGGCTTGGTCTAGAATCAAGCCTGATGTCTCATATTTGTCAGGATGTGAAACACCGGAAGCATACAATTGATTACCAAATACCAAGCAACTATAATATGCGGAAATAACCAGATTCATCAAGTGACTAGAATTCAGAATAACACAGCATATGAGAGACAATACACAACTTGTATTAACACTTTATACAGAAAATAATACAATAAAGAAGATGCCACTTCTTCTCCACCACCTTATAGAGGTTTCCCACACCTCAAGTGAACAATAAATCTTTTCCCCAAAGCTCTCCCTTTCAGGTCCCAACACCCAACTTAAATACAGAGTTGGTGTTCACCTCCCGTGCTCCACGCACAACACAAGTGCTCCACGCACTCAACAAGTACTCAAGGTACTTCAAGTAGATCTCCCATGAATCTGCAACAACCTGCAATTCAACAGACCATACTTATGGAAGGAACTCCCTTGCCTTCCTCTCTTGCTATATCCGTGTACACACCTGTACTCCAAGTAGATCCTGCCTGATACTGCTCCCTGTTGTGTTGCTGTCTATATGATCTTGCACACCTGCAAATCAAACAACGGTTCTGCTCACCTGTGAACCTTGACCTTGCACACACATACACCTGCAGATCAACGATCTTACTTACCATGTAGATCTCCTATATAGGCCATGCAACTGTGACCAAGATCCTACACTCCTGAAGAATCCAGCTGACTCTCCAAACCAGCACCAACACGCCTGGTACTGCTGTGGAACTAGGAGGAACACCCTTGCTCACCTCACACACAGAAGGAGCAAACTTTGCTCAACTCAAACTAGCCCGCTTTTCCAATACAACCATGAGTCTATTATATAGATCTCATCCAAACAATAATTAGACATATAATTACAATAATTAGATCCGCAGCTATGAGTCTAAAATTAGATCTCTTCATGCAAACACTTGGTTCGTTAGCTAACTGCCCGTAATAAACGCAGTCCGAACCACACAGGCGATCGACGTCGGTCCCTGTCTGCCTGGAGGTGACCGACGCCGGCCGATATCTGACCGACGTCGGTTGCTTCTCTTTACTGTCCTGCCGACGTCGGCTGATCAGACCGACGCCGGTTGCTCTGACGCTTAGCAACCTTCAGCAACCCCTCCAATGGCCTTCTCCGTGTCTGCATCAGTGAAGCTTTTAGCTCCACAATCCTAACAATATTTTTGAGTCTTTGGGAGCCTTGTTTAGGTGTTTATACCAAAGAATAAAAATAAATCATTAGATAATAAGAGCAAACCTTTGATTTTTGTAGGGTATTATGTGGACATGAGAGATTATCATCTTTTAAATCCTAATACTCATGATGTTCACATGTACAGTTTGATGATCATTTCACATCTCATGACTCTTCATCTTCTTCCATACCTTCTTATTTCAAGGATTCACCTCCTCTTGAGGATTCATTCTTTAATGAGCCAATTCAAGAAATGATTGAGAAGGTTATAAAGGATGATGATCTTATTCACATTGATGTTGCTATTATGCCTAGGTGGGCTCATACTATAGTATCTGAGGCAACACCATTCATACAAGGTCTTCCACCTACTTGACATTTTCATGCACATTTTATAGGTACTAAAATTTTATATTAGGTATTCTCTAGAGATCCATAGTCTTTTTCATAGGCTCATGGGATACAAGAGTTGGATGATACGATGATAGATGAGTATTCTTCATTAATGAATAATCACACTTGGGATTTGCTCACTCTTCCTAAGGGAATAAAGTTTTTTAGGTGAAAATGGATTTACCACACCAAATATGTAGTTGATGGGTCCATTAATAATTATAAGGCACATCTTATTGCAAAGGGATTCTCATTGGTCAAAGGTATTGACTACTTTGAGAATTTTTCACCCATTACCAATATGAATTATATTCACCTTGTACTTTCTATTATTGCATCATAGGGTTGGTTAGTATATTAGATGGATGTTAAGAGTGCTTTCTTGCATGGACACTAACATGAGAAAATATATATGGAGCAACCTATTGGGTTTGTTCATTATTTTTCTCTTATTTGTTGACTTAGGAGGTCTCTTTATAATCTCAAATAGGCCCCCCATGCTTGTTATGAAAAGATGGATTCATTTTTGCTCTCCACTTGATTTGTTCACTGTCACTCTGATCTCATAGTGTTTATTTAGTGTATTAGCGAGGACATTGTTATTTTGGTCTTGTATTTTGATTATCTGCTTCTCACAAGCAACTCCTTATCTCAAATTCAGACTATTTAGTAGGCACTTATAACATAGTTTGACATGACAGATCTTAGTCTTTTGCATTTCTTCCTTAGTTTATAGATTCACTATCAGATACAGGGATTTATTTGAGTCAGTATAAGTATACCTTTGATCTTCTTTAGCATTTTGGCATGGTTTATTACAAGCCAAGTCCTTCTCCTTTTCAGTCTAGAGTGACTCTCATTGCTTCTTGTACTATTCAACTTTGTGATCCTACATTGTATAGGTAAATGGTTTAGATTCTTATGTATTTAACCCATACTCACCTTGACATTTCATTTATAGTTGGTCTTGTATCTATATTTTCACATGACCCTCATGATAATCATTGACAGGTTGACAATAGGATTCTACAATATCTATGAGGCACTACTCATTTTGGATTACACTACACCAGGGGTTTTACTCAGTTGGTTAGATACAATGATTTAGATTCGGTAGGTTCTCTTGATGACAGGCGTTCCACTTCTGGCTACATATTTTGTCGTGGTTCTGCAACTATTACCTAGTTGTGTAAGAAGCAACATGATATTACACTTTCATCTATAAAGGCTGAGTAGAGGGCACCAATTATAGTGAGTCAACAAGTTCTTTGACTTCATCATTTATTGATAGAGTTTGGATTCAGGCAGGATTCACCCATTGTATTTTGATGTGATAACTAGAGTGTAATTCACATATCTCACAACCTAGTTGAGCATCAATAGACCAAAAACATTAAAGTGCATATGCACTTTAGTCATCATCACATTCAAGATAGATTTCTTAGCTTAGAGTACATTTTGACTCAGCAATAGGTTGCAAATGTCTTCATCAAGCCTTTTGCATCACCTTATTTTCTTAAGTTTGCATGGCATGATTGAGGTTTTAGAAGTTGTCATTGATGGGTATTCATGAGGACATCTTCTATTTTCATTTCATGGATACATATTATACATGAGTACCTTATCAAGCCTAATTGTTAGGACTCGTACTATGGATATGCCACTATTTATTTTTTGGCTTTTATTAGCCCCTATCTTCACTTGAGGGGGGTGTTAGAGAGTATATATTTCATTCATTTCTCATGTTTGATAGTGTATTAGTTAGTTATTTCTTCATTTGGTGAGCTTTTCCTATGTGAGGATTTATCCCACATTGGCCAGTTAAACTAGTTTTGTGTTTCACCTTATCTATTTATACAAGAGTTTTCTTTTGTACTAGCATATCATATTTTTGAATAACATTTACATTGTGTTGTTTTACAATAAATTATTTATAGCTTCATGTGTGATGTTCTTGGATTTATCATTTCTGAATCTTGGGTTGGAATGCTCATTTATCATTCCTAACAGTTAACCTAGTGGGGTCTTGACATTATGGTATCAGCGTGAAGTTTTAATGCTCATACCTAACATGTTCACTTATGTAAATCTATTATCCTAATTTTTAGAGAGGAAAATGGCATGAGAAAAATCAAGTGGTGAGGAAACTTATAATGCAAACCCTCAAGTTTATCCTAATAAGATAGTAGTAGAATAGGCTACAAAACTTGATTAGATACTTGTTGTCATGATTGAGACTAGAGATAGAATAAAAACTCTAGAGAAAGAAGTTCATGGATATGAAGAGGAAGATAAATAAGTTTTAAAAGAATAAACTAAAGAACAAGAAGTGCCTCAAAAGTAGGGGCACAAGGAAGGTCAACAAGTGGCTAGAACTCAAGTACCTATAAAGATTACACGAGACATGAAGAAAGTAAACCCACCCAAGTTTATTGGTATGGTTTTGGGTGATGAAACTGAAGCTTAACTCACAAAAATGGAAAATTATTTTAAGATTTGAAATTTTCTTGAGGTGACTAAAGTTGTGTGGAGATATTACCAACTGGTTGGTGAAGTAACGTCTTGGTGGGATAATAAGAAACTTGAGATGAACCTTAATTCCACTACCACCACATGGGAATAGTTTATGACTCTTTTCAGAGTATGGTGGTTACTTCAGCTTTATTTTGATAGAATTTTAACATATTTTTAGAACCTAAGGCAAGGGAATTTATCTGTTAATGAATATTGGAAGCAATTTACAAATATCTTGAAGTATATCTTGTAGTACCAAAAGGATGAACATTTATGGATCAAGAAGTCCATTATGGGCTTAAAACCCTAGATTGGTTGTGAAGTGGATGTACATGGACAATCCACCATGCATTAAGTTTTTGAGAATATAGTTAAGTAAGAACAAAATCTAAAATCACTGGTAGAGGTCAAAGAAAAGTTTTAAAATAATTTTGGTAGTTCCAAGACACCCTTCAATAAGAACTAGAAACATAATGGAAATTCAAAGAACTAGTTCAATAGTCAGAATGCAAAATTTGGTAATGTTTATCAAAATAATAAATTAGGAGGTAGTTTTTAGAGAAGGTTTCAAGAGTCCTAATCAGACTGAGAGAAAAGGGTTCCCTGGTGTATGTTTTACTTATGGAAGAGACCATTATGCCAAAGATTGTCCTTGGTGGAAGACAGATGGAAGAAACAAGAACACATCCACTTCTACATCTTAGTAGGGAACCTTTTAACAACATATTCATGTAGTAGTGGATAATTGTTAAGCAAAATTTTAAGACTCTCCCATCAAAGTATCAGGGACTTTGTTTAAGCATCTTATTACTATTTTGATAAATACAAGAGCTAATGAATGTTTCATTTCTCCTAAAATGCTATGTAAATTGTCTATAAAAATTGGTTTTATGACAAATTCTTGGTCAGTGTCGTATGAGAATGAGTCCAAGGTCAAGGTTGACAAATGTCTTGTTGAAGGTAAAATAAAGTTGCCAAAATTTACCAGGATTGTTAATCTTTATGTAGCACTACTAGGGTCATATGATGTTATCCTAAGAGTGAATTTGTTTTCTAGACACAAATCCAAAGTTTATTATTTCCTTAAGAAGGTTGAGTGTTTAGATTATTTGGGAAACCAAACCCAAATCCAAGGAATTCAGAGGGAGTTGAAACTTGGGAAAATTTCAGCCATTCAGTTGAAGAAAGCTCAATGAAAGGGATGTTAACCCTTCATAGTCAAGACGGATGAAAATGGTGAAGTTAAGGAACCCACTTTGGAAGACTATCCTTTTCTGCAAGAGTTTTGAGATGTTTTTCTATAAGAATTACTAGGACCACCTTCGAAAAGGGAATTTTATTTGTCCATTGATATCATTCTAAGATCAAAACCGCAATCCAAATCCCCCTACAAAATTATAACAATTAATTTGATTGAATTAAAGGCATAAATTTAGGATATATTGGCCAAGAATTTATTCCATCAAGTGTTTCACCATGGGTGCACCTTTTGTCTTTATCAAGAAGAAAGATAGAACCCATTGTTTGTGCATTGACTATTGCATGCTTAACAAGGCAACAATCAAGAACAAGTATTTATTACCTTGTATTGATGATCTTTTTCTTTAAATGCATGGTGTTTTAGTCTTTTCAAAGATTGATCTTCATGTTGGGTACCATCAGTTGAGAATTTGAGAGGAAGATATTTTGAAAACAACTTTCAAGACTCATTATGGGCATCATGAGTTCATAGTACCTTTTTGGATTAATGAATGCACCTACAATATTCATGATATTAAGCATGAAATATACTGAGAGGGGGGGGGGGGTGAATCAGTATATTATATATCTTTTTACTTAATATGATCTCTTTTCTTTAACCACTTAATCACACATTCAAGATATGCAATAAAACTGAAATAATAATTTGCACCACACAAGAGAGAGAGAGAGACACAACAAATTTTTACGTGGAAACCCAAAATGGGAAAAACCATAGAGAACAATATCAAGTATATGAATGAGCACCAACTCAAAATACAAAGTTTGTAAGCACCAACTTACAAGAGTACCAACCCCTTTGTCAAGCACCAACATAGTAACTATTTGTGAGCACCAACCCACAGGAGCACCAACCCCTCTTGTGTATAAAACACAACTATCTCTCAATGTTGCTTACTCAACAAATGATAGAACTCTACAATATCTCTTACTTTTCTCTCTTCGAAAACAAATACAAACCATGCACTCTCTTGCATATTACAAATGGCTTCTCAAGCCTTTATTTATAGCTTTCCAAATGACCTTTGGAATTCACCCTTTGTGACCCTTCAAACCTCATGGAAAATGGTGCCAAACTTGCATGACCCTTTGTATTCTTGCATTTGAAAATTCATATGGTGACCCTTCATAAGCAAAAGCATCCTTTCCTCTTTTGTCTTTATCTTGGTGATTTTTCATATTCCTCAAAGTGTCCCTTCATGGAAAAATGTGCCATACCTCTTTTGTCTTCACATGGTGACTCTTGTAATTCCTCAAGATGACTCTTCATGAGAAAATGCGTCCCATTCCTCTTTCGTCTTTTACCCCGTGACTCTTTGACTTCTCCATGGGCCCTCTTTTGACTTATATGCAACCAAAAAAATATTCATTAATATTAAATAAATATTAACACACATTAGCCAATATATGAATATTAAAAACACCATTAAATGCAATGGGGCCTTTATCACCAATAATTCTAAACCTTTGACATCAATGACAATATTTCCAACACATGAATCTCATGAACAATGTGTTTAGAGATTACCTTGATCAGTTTGTGATAGTATTTTTTATGATATTATCATCTATTCCAAGAGTGAATAAGAACATATTGAGAACTTGTATTTAGTCTTACAATGCTTGAGGAAGCATAAAATTTATGGGAAGTTGTCTAAATGTGCTTTCTTTCAAAGAAAAGTATAATACTTGGGACATGTTATCTTTGCAAAGGGAAGTTTAGTGGATCCAACTAAGATTATAGCCATTATGGATTGGCCAATGCCTAAAAATGTGCATGAGTTTTGAAGTTTTATGGGTTTAGCAGGGTACTAAATGAAATTTTTACTAAATTTCTCCAAGATAGCTAATACAATTACCTCTCTTCAACAGAAAGAAAAATGTTTTGTGTAGACTGATAAGTGCAAAGAATCCTCTAAGGTTTTAAAATAGAGGGTTACTTCAGCACCAGTATTACAAATTTTGGATCTAAATGGCCATTTTGTAATAATAACAGATGCATCAAGTGATGGTTTAGGAGTTTTTATGTAGGATGGTTTAGTTGTGGCCTATGAATCAAGAAAATTGAAGCCTTACGAGGTAAATTATGCTCCTCATGACCTATAACTAGCTACCATAATTCATACCTTACAAGTTTGGAGATATAATTTGATGGGAAAACCTTTTGAACTAAAAACTAATAACTTGGGTTTCAAGTATATATTCACCCAATCTAACCTTAATGTTTGTCAGAGGTGGTGGTAAGATTTTTTGTCAGATTATGATTTTAACATTAACTAAATCAAGGGCAAAGAGAATAGAGTTGTAAATGACCTTAGTCATAGAGGGTACGTTGTGGCTTTAGCTACAATAAGAAGTAATTTTTGAGATCAGGTATTAAAATTCTAATATGGGGATAAATTCTATGAACATGTTAAGAAAGCTTTGGTTAAGATTTCTTAGGATCATAAATACCAAGATTTTCAATTTGACAATGATAGGATTTTGAGGCATAATGGTAGAATATATATACCTAATAGTAAAAATTTGATAAATCTTGTGCTAAAGGAATCACACAATGTTTCATATTAAGGACATCCTAGAGTGACTAAGATTTTAGCATAGTTAAAACTATTATATTTTTGGAAAGGAATTGAAAAGGATGTAGCTGATTTTGTATCTAGATGTTTGGAGCATCAACAAGTCAAGGCTAAACACTATAGGGTTTTTATACCCACATTTCATACCAGAATGGAAGTGGAGAGTTATCAACATGGAACTTGTCCAAGGTTTGGCTATGTCCAGAAAACATCATGAGATGATCTTGGTAGTTGTGGATAAACTTACCAAGGTATTGTTGACCATTTTTATCTCAGGCCAAAATGGGTCAACCCCCTATAGTCAAAATCTCATATAGGGGCCTTTTTATGATGTCATAGGGTATCTTATATCTCATTTCATATCATTTGATATGTCATTCTAGCTCTGGTCATGGTCTAGATTAGTCCTTATGTCATTTGGTATCTTAGGGGTCATTTTAAAGTCATATATGCAAGTGGTAGTTCTTCATGGTGATCAATGCAAGCTAGGATTATGTAGAGAGTTAACATAGGCCTCAAGAATTCATTTGAGCTTCAAAGATCAAGTAGAAGTTTACGAACAAGCCTTGTGAAAAAATACTATCATCAAGACATCATGAAGAACTATAATGGAATAGCTTGCTTGGGAATTTTATAAATATGTTTAAATAGCCTCACGTGACTATCAGATCATGCATGATCAAAGTCCTTAGTTCCAAGATCATACTCTATAATTTTCATATCTTGATGAGTCTTTTATCTCGAGATATAAGCCTTTCAAGTTTAACATACTGAGTCTAAAGGATCTGGTCATCTTGCATGTCACACAAGATTAAACAAATCAACTCATTTGTGCATTTTTCTATCTTCACGCAATAAGCCCTCATGAGCCAAAATATTGTAGTGCCATGTAGTTCTTCATGCCAGGAATATGCTCTGAAAGTTTCAAGTCTGTGCAAGCTTTTTGGCTCAAGTTATGAAGGTTCAAAGTTGAACCAACAAAGTAAGACATCTACATAAATGTCAAAATAAAGCTCAAGCAAAAACAAACCCTTTTAAACTTAAATTTAATGGTTGTGTGAATGTCAATAATAGTCACACAGATGTCAAATAGTAAGAGTGCAAACATAAAATTTGAGCTCATGAAATAGTCATTAGATTTCAAATAGTGGGTCCTAGTAGATCTAACGATCTATGTTGCATCATATATCTTGATTCTATGGTGTGATATGAGTCAAAATATCAAGGATCTTGAGAGGCCACCATGTGGCACAAGTATGAAAGCTAACAGACTGACAAAAAGATCCTAAAATTAAAACATGATTGATATGTGGCACAAGTGTAAAAGCTGACAGACTGATAACAAGATCCTAAAATCAATGTGTGATTGACATTTGGTGTAAGCACATAAGCTAATAGACTAACAATAGGATCTTGAAACCAATGTACGATAGACATGAGGCACAATCTTGGATAGAGTTGATAAGTCAAGGGCAAGTTCGATGGCTCTCATTCGATCGTACTAATCAAGATCAATGGTGCATGGATGGGTCAATAAGTCAATGATCTAAGTCATGGTCAATGACCAATGAAATCAAAGGTCGATAATTTAAGGGACTTCTTAGAGATCAAACATGGTATCAAGGTCAAACTAGGGTAATATTTTCAAAGGGCACATGCCACCATTAAAGCTCAATCCAACACCATGAAAAGAACACAATGATGTATTTAGGTGATCAAGAACATATAGGGATGCCATTGAAGATCAATTTGAACCTCTAGTTCCTAGATTTATAACATATAAGGTCCATATTTTAAAGGTTGCAACATTATCCTGTGACTATGTTCGCCATTCTTAAAAAAAGGGTCCATACATCTATAAATTCTTGGTTCTAACAATGACATAATGGATCTATGTGGACCTAATAGGAACCAGACATCGAGCAGAGTGTCATAATATAATGACTATAGGAAAACCAATAGTCTGAGATTGGTTTTTCCTCTATAGTGGACCTATGATTAGGGGGACAAATTTGAGCATGATCTAGTTGGAACAAAAGGTAAATCAATAGTATGAGATTGGTTTTCCATCTATAGGAGGCCTATAAGTATGGGGACAAGTTCTACCATCATCCAGTTGGAATAAAACCTAGCATTATAAAAGATGCCATAAAGGCATAAATGTAGGCTCCAATGATTTCATCACCAAAACCAACTGCTTGAAAATGACCCTTCTCTCCAATTTTGCATGCCATGACAACTAGTCAGAAGCAGTTTAGTAACAAGACAAGATTATAATAGATGGATCCTATTATTATAACCACATTGATGATGAAACTTAGCTTAGAACCACTTTATCCCATCGTTGAAACCATATGGAGCATCAATGAAGGAATAATGAACTATTACAACTGCTTGAGATGACCTGGATCAATCAAGTAATTCTAAAGAAGCATACTGGTAAAAATAGTTATAACTACGGTTCAAATGGATTTAAACTCATTTGATTCCCCTTTTGGACTTCTCTTTGACCCCTTCTCTCTCAAATGTTATAATAAACTACCATTTTAGACTTTGTAAAGGATTCCACACCATCTATGGTGGAGCCCTGCTGTAATGATGTCATATTCTACCTTTGAACATTAATGCAAATCTAATTTTTAAGTTTTGGAATAATTGTCTAAGTGTGTAAGTGATGTATGGTGATGCAAAGAGATAATTATCTATTCTTTCTTCCCTTATCCTTTCATGTTTACACAATATTTCCTATTCTAATAGGTCATACAAAGTGTTTTCAAATATATGAGCCTATTTTTTAAGTATACAATGAGCCTTACTATCTATAACTTGCCTATGGTTCACTTACCTTGGATATCTCTCATGTATCTTTCCTTCATATTAAAATACTCATATTATAATCTATAGGACTTAAAGTTAGTTTGTATGCCTTGTTTCTTAGTGCAAGAAGGTATGATGGTCATATGGAAGACATCTTGGTGTATCACCTCCTTAGATTAGGTTCATTTCATGCAACTTATAAATCTTTTCCCCATAAGTAATTGGTCAAGTAGGTGTGAGCATTTCAAGATACATTCAGGGAGCTAGCCCTTTAAATCTAGAGGCTCACTTCCATTATAGGTACACCCACATACTTTGAAGTGTTCCCATGTTGCCCAAATCTGGAAGAGGCTTGAACACCCTCTTCTAGGGTGCAAGATTTGGTGACAACAGTTCTAGCACACCCGATGGGATGAAGGTCCAAGAGAGTGGAAATATTGTTGGTGTGTATTTCCTCTATTAGCTTTTGGAAGCAAGCAACCTAGCACTAATGGCCATTCTAAATGATAAATTTTGGTAGTAAGTAGTCCATGAATATTTAATTGAAGTTTTGATCAATTTTTTTTGCATTTCCTTTGATACATAAGGTTGACATGAATACATATGGTGATTATCTCTACCATGGACCTCATTATTAGCCTTGTTATGAACCACAATATATTCCCTAATAGTCCTATCAAAATGGCTATCAATCCTATGAGCCATGGTAGCCCTATAATCCTCCATTTCCCCCATATAGACACCATGTTATTGAATAGCTCTATGAGGAAGGATACCTAGATACCTATCAAGAAACACCTCCCTATTAGTCCCAATATGAGCCCTATCAACCATACCATGATGCCTATGAACCTCAAGAGTACTCCTATGAGTCTTACCATGAGGAATCATATGTTTACATGAATTGTACATAAAGGCATTACAAGGCAAGATATAGATTCCTATAGGCTATAATATAATAAAATGAAGATGGTCTCGATCCTCATCATTACCCTCATCCTCCTTTACTTTTTCAATCTTATATCAAGTCCTTGTTAGCATCCATACCACAATTACTAGATCTTGAAGATGAAATGAGTACATGGGATGATGAGTATGATGTGCTCCATGATCATCTCATAGAATGGTTGAGAGGTGTTGCCTAAAATCATATGTAAAAGTTAGAGACATTTGAATAACTATAAGGAACTCAATGGGAGATCAAGTAATAAATGGACTTGGCAAAGAAGTGCCTTCAATGTTCAATAGATAGACTGAGTATGTGAGAGGATAAAGAGCTAAAAAATGAACATGTTACTATTGAATAAACTCAAAGAGACTATTGGCAAGAAGCAACTCCTACTTATGTAGGTGTTTATCCTTCTAATCAACCCAAGAAATCACTCCACTATGATCTTACTAGTGCATTCCTCTTTACTGAATCCACTCACAACCCCTCTCCTACCCCTCACACTTGATATCCAATTCATTAACCTTCCACTACACCTCATACTCCATCTCCTTCACATCAGGCCATCTTGAGAGAAGCAAGTGAAGAGGAGCAATTCCAAACCAAGGGTGACCAATAAGATCTCATGAGTGACTATGAGGAGGAAATCACCATAGGGGCTCCCCTTGGTGACCACAAGTGTAATCCTACCTTCTTAGATGAATAGAAACACATTGAAGATCTTAGTGTAGTTTTCCATGAGGAATGTGGCCAAGATTTAAAGAGAGAGGCATTTGAAGAAGACTCCATGTCTAATCATGAATTTGTGGATGACCATCTCAAGCATGAAGTAGAGTGTACTATTAAAGAAGAAGGTCAAGTCACTCATCCAAAAGTTATAGTCCTAAGAGAGTCTCATGGTACCAAGATAGATGAAATGGCTCTTGATGATGACACTCATGAGGTGAATGAAAACGACTTGTGGAAAAAGTTTTATTTCATGTGTCAGAAGTTTGAACAACACAGTAAGGTTAATCCTCCTCCCAAGAAGTCTACATCTAATTTGGATAATGCCTCTAATAATCATGTTGATGATTGTCACAATAAGCATGGAGAAAAGTCGTATGCTATGAATGAAGAGGAACTATGGCAAAATACCAATGCCATATGCAAAGAGTTTGGCTAGTTGGGTAAGTCTCTTTTTTCTCCAAGAGATTTTATGTCTAATGAAAAGGTTGCTAATGATACTAATGATCATTTGAAAAGTATTCCATCAATCATAAAGATGAAGGTCATTATATTGAACAAGAATCTACTGTCATAAAGCAATTTGATGATGCTAGTGTCCAAGAGATTATAGACATGGAAAGTGATGGCAAGGCAAAAGTTATTGCACTTCAAGAACAATCAAGAGACCCAACTGATATTGAGCCATATCCAAAGGTATTAGATCATAAATAAGAATAACTTGATGCTTATAAACATTAGTACAATCTATCAAGGAGAAAAACAAGGTTGAAAGGACTGTCATTTCTTCAAATTTGCATATTAAGGGTCAAGTACTTAAGAAGTTGGATAAAGAGTTTCCCATGGAGGACAATGACCAAGATTGGGTGGACTATGCAAAGCTCATTGATGAGCTTGAAAAGTTTATGGCAGAGAAGAAGCCCAACCTCATTGAGAACACTATGAAAACCAAAAAGGAAAACCTTGTTCAACCACCACTAGAGGTCATAGTTGAGGAATAATATGAGAAAGTTGAGGTTTGGATACAAGCAGAGTTCATTTCCATAGCCAACCTATTTGGACCTGATTGGTTCTCATGGAACATCATGCCAATGAAGTTGGCAAACACCATGAAGAAGATGGAGGTGTCAATGTCAAGGATCAAAAGACTACATGCCTCATTCATTCCTTCATGTCATAAAGTAAGATAGTTTTCAAACTTCCCCTTTAATCCTGGAGGAAGTTTTCATCTCAGGTTAGTTAGCGCTTGAGTTAGTTTGTTTAGGTGTGTGTTTCCTTCTTTATGTGTGTTGTGTCTCATAAGTGTTCATGAAGCACATGTATGTTTTTTGTCCTATGTGTTGCTTCTTCTTTGTCTTTCCTTGTGTTCTATGTGTTATTCAAGGCAATTTGTATGCCAAACCTATTGTACATGTGACTCCATATCCCAATAGACAGGATTAGGCAATTGATCTTGGCATAACAAACATACCACCCCTAAGAAATCATCTAAAATTTTGACCATTTTTACCTCAAGCCAAAATGGGTCAACCCCCTATAGTCTAAATCTCATATAGGGGACTTTTTATAATGTCATAGGGTATGTTGTAGCTCATTTGATGTCATTTCATATGTCATTCTATCTTTGGTCATGGTCTAGCTTAGTCCTTGTGTCATTTAGTGTCTTAGGGGTCATTTTTGAGTCATATATGCAAGTGGTACATATTCATGGTTATAAATGCAAGCCAAGATCATGGAGAGAGTGCACAAGCCTCAATAAGTGCATTCAAGCTTTCAAAGATCAAGCAAAAGTTTAGGAGCAAGCCTTATGAAGCCAAACCATCATCAAAATGTCATGAAGAACTAGAATGGAAAAACTTGCTTGGGCATTTTAAAAATATGTTCAGATAACCTTGTGTGACCATCAAACCATGCAGATCAAAGTCCTTAGTGCCAAGATCATGCTCTACAAGTTTCATATCTCAACGAGTCTTCTATCTCAAGATTTAAGTCTTCCAAGTTCAACTTATCAAGTCTAAAGGGCAAGGTCATCCTACACGTCACACATGAATGAATGAACTAACTCATTTATGCATTTTTAATCTTCAATTAGGAATCCCTTGAGATCCAAATAATTATATCACCATGTGGTTCTTCATGCCAGGAACATGCTCTGAAAGTTTCAAGTCCTCGTGAGCTTTCTGGCTTGAGTTATGAAGCTTCAAAGTGAAACCAATAGAGTAAGACATCCACACAAATGTCAAAATAAATCTTGAGTAAAAACAAACCCTTTTGAGCTTAAATTTGATGGTTGTGTGAATGTCAATGACGGTCGCACATACATCAAATGACAGGAGCATATACATCAAATTTGAGCTCATGAAATAGCCATTAGATTTCAAACAGTGGGTTTGAGTAGATATAATGGTTTACATTGCATCATATATCTTTATCTGATGGTATGAGATGAGTCAAAATGCCAAGGAGATCAAGAGGCCACCACATGGCACAAGCATGGAAGCTGACAGACTAATAATAGGATCCTAAAATCAATGCATGATTGACACATGGCACAAGTGTAGAAGCTAACAAAATGATAATAGGATCCTAAAATCAACATGTGATTGATAAGTGTTGTAAGCATAAAAGCTAACATACTGACAATAGGATCCTAAAACCAATGCAAGATTGACACATGACACAAGCTTAGATAGAATTTACAAGTCAAGGGCAAGATTGATGGATCTTGCTTGATCATATTGATCAAGATCAATGGTGCATGGATGGGTTAATAAGTCAATGATTTGAGTCATGGTTGATGACTAATGAAATCAAAGGTTGAGAAATTAAGGGACTTGTTGGAGATTGAACACCTGATCAAGGTCGAATCAGGGCAATATTTTCAAAGGGCACATGTCACCATTAAAGCTTGATCCAACACCATGAAAAGAACACAATGATGTAGTCAGGTGATCAAGAACAATAAGGACACCATTGAAGATCAATACAAACCTTTGGTTCATAAATTTATAACATACAGGGTCCATCTTTTAAATGTTGAAACATTATCTTGTGACTGTGTTCGCCATTCTTAAAAGAAGGGTCCATGCATCTATAAATTCTTGGTTTTAGCAATGACATAATAGATCTATGTGGACCTAATAGGAACTAGGCATCGAGTAGAGTGTCATAATATAAAGACTATAGGAAAACCAATAGTCTGAGATTGGTTTTTCATCTATAGTGGACCTATGAGTATGGGGACAAGTTTGAGCATGATCCAATTGGAACAAAAGCTAAACTAATAGTCTGAGATTAGTTTTTCATGTATAGTGGACATATGAGCATGGTAACAAGTTTGAACATGATCTAGTTAGAAAAAAATCTAGCATTCCAAAGGATTCCATAAAGGCATACACGTAGGCTCTAATGGCTTCATTACCAAAACCAACTACATGAAAAGGATCCTTCTCTCCACTTTTACATGCCATGATAACCAGTTAGGAGTAGTTTAGTAATACGATAAAATTTGAATAGATGGATCCTATTGTTGTAATTGTATTGATGCCAAAACTTAGCTCAGAACCACTTGATCCTATCATTGCAACCATATGGAGCATCAATGAAGGAATAATGAACTATTACAACTACTTGAGATGACCTAGATCAATCAGGAAGTTCCAAAGAAGCATACTGGTAGGAGCAATTGTAATTATGGTTTAAATGGAGTTGAACTCATTTGATTCCCCTTTTGGACTTCTCTTTGCCCCCTTCTCTCTCAAATGCTATAAGTAGCTACCATTTGGCCTTTGTAAAGGATTTCACTCCATGTATGGCAGAGATTTACTGGAATGATGTCATATTTTGCCTTTGAACATTAATACAAATCTAATTTTTGAGTTCTAGAATAAAGTCCTAGAGTGCAAGTGATGTATGGTGATGCAAAGTGATAATTCTCTATCATTTATCCCCTTATCCTTTCATGTTTTTGCAGGATTTCCTATTCTAACAAGTCATACAAAGTGTTTTCAAGTGTATGAGCCTAACTTTTAAGTGTACAATGAGCCTTAATGTCTTGAATTGGCTTATGGTTCACGTACCTTGGATAACTCTCATGCATCTCGCTTTCATATTGAAATACTCATGTTAGAATACATAGGACTTGGAAGTTAGTTTGTGTGCCTTGTTTCTTAGTGCAGGAAGGTATGATGGTCATATGGAAAACATCTTGGTGTCTCACCCCCTTAAATTAGGTTCATTTCATGCACCTTCTAACTCTTTTTCCCATAAGTAATTAGTAAAGTAGGTGTGAGCATTTCAAGATACATTCAGAGAGTTATCCCTTTAAATCTAGAGGGTCACTTCCATCATAGGTATACCCACATACCTGGAAGTTTTTCCATGTTGCCTAAATCTAGAAGAGGCATGAACACCCTCTTCTAGGGTGCAAGATTTGGTGATAACAGGTAGCTCATTTCATTCCTAATAATTTTATAGATGATGCACTGATGCTTGCTAAGAAGTTTTTATATGAAGTTTATAAATTGCAAGAGTTTTTGGAAAAGATTATTTTAGAGAGGGACCCTAAGATGACTCTTAGGTTTTGGCAAAATCTTAATTCAGCTTTGGGAACACAATTGAACTTTAGTATAGCTTACCATCCAGAAATGGATGGGCAAACAAAGAGAATAAATTAGGACTTGGAAGATCTTTAGAGGATGTATTGCATAGACCAACAATACAAATGAGAAGAATGTCTACCATTGGTTGGGTTTGCTTATAACAACTCATACCAATCAAATATAAAAATGGCTTCTTTTGAGGCATTGTATGGCAGGAGGTGTAGAAAACCAATCAACTAGGATAAATTGGAAGATAGAGTGACTTTTTTGCCTGATTTGCTTGTAGAAATGGAAAAATAAGTAAAATTAATAAGACAAAGATTGGTTGAAGCTAATGATAGGTAGAAAAATTATGATGATCTGAAAAGAACATCAAGATAGTTCTTAGTTAGAGACAAAGTTTTTCTAGGTCAAACCCCAAAAGAGTGCAATAAAAATTGGGAAATTAGCTAAGTTGTCACTGAGATATGTGGGACCCTTTGAGGTTATTGAAGTGATTAATCTTGTAGTGTATGGACTTGCATTTCCATCTACTTTAGCTCAAATGCAAAATGTTTTTCATTTATCATATCTTAAGAAATATATTGTTGATCCTACACATGTTTTGGATTGGAGTGTATTACAGGTTCAGGATTTAGAGGTGGTCATAGTAAGACTAATCAAAATAATTGATACTCATAATCTTAATTTATGTAATAGAGAAGTATCATGGTGCAAGGTCTAGTGGAACCAATATTTTGAGGATAATGCTAGATGTGAGGACTATGAGGAATTCTTGAGATTGTTTCCTTATTTATTCAAATAATATTTATGTTGAACATTGTTTTTATTTCCAGAACTATTATTGAAATAAATGTCATCAGGATGATGACCTATTTTGGTGGGAGAATGTCACATCTAGTTTCCTTTAAAAAATGTTTAAGTATTAATAGTGTATTTTGAGACTATTGATTTGTAGTTTTAATTTTATATTTGTTTTGTATATATGTTATTGTTTTGTGATCAATATCTTGATGGATAGTTGTTGCATATGTTTTATTATGCTTTATGATCATGATGATTGATTTTATTTGCAAATTATTTACATTCAATAGTTTATTTATAGTTATATGCTAATGATTATTATGATTTTAGACTAACTACCCATTCATTTTATTGAGGTGGTTGCAACACTGTTTTGCCATCATAGGTAGTTCAAAGAGAAAGTATCATTGGAGAGGGGTTTACAGATACTAGCAATGGGGGTTGAAATAACTCCATCGAATCAATGCACACATCACATCTAACTGCTTGAGAAAATTAATATTGCTTGTAGTGGTTGTTTGGTAATAATTGAGTCTTCTTTGCTTTGTTGAGTTCATCACGGGTCATGATTTGCATATGTATGTCAAATCTCTTTTAAAACCTGTTATGTTGTGTTGATCTTCACTACATTATATTAAATGTAAAGGCATGAGTGTATTGATCTAGTTTGATTACTTATGCATCTCATTTAGTTGGTCACATTATGTTTTTTGAGACATAACTCAGAAAAGTTATTGACTATGTTAGATTGTTCAATTGATCTCATTTAACTATGCCTTTATAATCTTGACTATATTTCTGGTTATTAGAAGTTTGAATGATTTTTTTCTTTTTTAGTTTCCTGATTATATTGATTTGGTTACCTTATGGCCCATTTTTTATGACACTGCATAAATGTCTAAAATAGGCAAAAACACCTCTAAAACGAGTTGATATAAGTAGGCTTCAAGACTTCAAATGTTGTTGCTTGTTACATCCTTTGGCATAAATATTACAAACTTGAAAGGTAATAAAAATGGGGTTTTTATTTTGGAAGTTTACAAATTTAATATTATTATGTTGCATTGTCAAATGCCAATAAATAAATAAAAGGTGATTGAAGTTAGGTTTTTGTTCGGTTGTTATGATTGGGGAGTTGACCTTGTCATTTTGGGATGATGGGGGTTATGCTACCACCATGCCCAAATAGGGAACTCTTGACTATGAGTTAAAAATAAAACAAAGGACTAGTGCTTTGATGAAGGGAGTTACATGATGGGTAGCTCGCAGAATAGTAGGAGATCTTCCAAGTCATGCAAGACGTGCATGGATGATGGGAAGAGAATGAGAAAGATAAAAATTGGAAGGAATGGAAGGAAAAAATACGGTAGAGAAGGAGAAGGAGCTCATAATTTTTGGAGTAAAATGGGTCTATCATTTCAATATTTGAATGACAAAAACCCATTGTAACTAGGTTGGTTTATCTTTCTTTAAGGATATATTTAAACGGCAAGAAAAAGGAAAAAATAAAGTAAGTTTTATTTTGGATTTTATTGTAATCGTTGAATGGGTGAAATGAGAGGTTTCTAGTTTAAAAAATTACTCTAAACCCTAGGTTAACATGTCTATAGACATAAGTATGGAACTCGGTTCCATCCTCCAGCCCATAGAGTTGAAGGTCGAGCCATAATAGATGGATACTTGATCTACATTTGATTTGGAACCTTATTGTTTGATTGAGATATTAGGCAGAGATAACCCTACATTTTATCTTATTTTGATCTATTCATTGACTTGAAAGATACCAAAATACTTCCCTTTTGAAAACTACTAAATTGTTTCAGGGTTAAGGAAATTGTTTAAAAATATAAAATCAAATATATATATATATATATATATATATATAGAGAGAGAGAGAGAGAGAGAGAGGTGAGGATGTTTACAAACCTGGGTGTGAACTCTTAAATAATAAAATCCATGTATATAATCAAGTAGTAATCTTTTAGTAAATATATTTGAGTTACTTAACATGGAATATTTTTATATTTAGAGTTAGCTATTTACACTCAACTATGAGTACCAATACATAATTATTGGGCAGTGAGACTTGAACATATAATCTCATTATCTCCTTTTGAGTAATATAGAATAGTTGTAATTATTAACAACAAAATTTGAGCTTATATTTACCACTTTATTTATTGTTTTAGTTTCCTTAATGCCCCAGGTTGTTGTGGGTTGATTTACATATAGGAGTTGAAGTTTGGGATACTTGGTATAATATAGACACACACAAACACACCCAGATGTGTAAATAAATATGTATGAGAATAGATATAAATCAGATCTAGATATGAAAAGAATGAATGATGAGACTTGCATATTCATATGAAAATAGGGTTTAGCAAAAACGTATTAGGATATAGAAATACTATATGTATATGTTGTAAACATAGTTGTAAGCTATATATATTAGTTGAATTACAATTTACATTTAGACATACACAATACTTGAATAGGTAACTATGAACATTAGGTTATTATATACACACTATATTTTTGAACATATATTAGAACCTATCTATTGGTGCATATAAATAAATGTACATGTGCTTATTGTTACTCGTGAAGTTAATTTTACCTAGTTGTGTATTCAAATTCATAAACATCTTACTATGAGAAAATAAATCTAGGTATTTAGTTATCCCTTTGTGATGGTTTTTAGACAACTAACTGTAGGCTGCAATGTGAGTCTAGGACTGAGTATCTAGTCTTATGTTACACTTGAATAAATTGTTGAATTCTTGTATATTATATATTTGCTTTGGCTCGGTTCTCGATGATTGGATTGAGTAGTTAGCATAATTTCAAGGTTGTACTCTTTTACATTTGTGGAAATTATGAGAATTCTTCTTATATAGAAATAAGATGGAAATGTGTAAGGATTATAAAAGAACTTATTGAACTATATAATGCTCATGGATATTTTGAATTTGTCTAAGTTATATGAATGATATTTTCATGTATACGAGAATAAATACCTTGTATATGTTGTATGAGCTATTTTGGGGATGAAATAGATTATTTGTTGGCTAAATTCTAGCATCAATTATAAATATATACATTAATGAATTATATTTGAGGGATGTTTGTGAATGAGCTTAAAATGCTTTGAATCTTGTTTTAGTCTCCTATAGAACTCTAGTTTTAATATAATTCATTGATAAATCCATGTAATCTTTGTTGTGATCATGTTTGTGAAAATAATAAGAATTATGATTGATGTTTGCTTGCATCATATAATGATGTTTGGGTTATGTATATTGAAGTTTATATTATTCTGCTTTGAATCTCTATATGAGAATTACTAGACTGTATTTTGGATAATAAGAGATAGGTATATGAGTATGTCAGTGGGTAACTCATACACCTATCCCCTAATATCACATGATGGTCAAAATTCAATAGCAAAGAGTTTTGTGTGAGTGGAATTGACTCATATTTTTTGATCTAATTTCTATAATGAAACATTTGGTCAAAGTAATGTTATAGCTAAGACATTGCCATTCCACTATAATTTCTAGTTTACATGTGTATGTTGACATCATTTAGATAGAGGATTAGATTTCATGGTCTACATGATTGCTGCATATAGTAGTGATAGTACACACACGGGTTCTGGTTAATTTCTTGATATATGCACTATTCTTATCTGCCCTTCTATGAAGGGTAGGGCCACTCTTAGCGGGTAGGTGTGTGGGAGACCATTGCTCTGTGGTTGGAGGTAAAGCACTTGGACAATGGTCTCCTTCTATTAGTTGTTTTAATGATTTGGGGATCATACTCAAGTTGTATTTAAGGATCATTAAGCTACTTGTGAATCTCTTTTGTACTATTGTACATATTGTATTTTATATTTGACTTGTATTGAGATGTAACATATTATACATTATTATTTGATGGATTTTTAACACATCAATCGTTGTGAAATTTGTAATTAATTTTTATTATTATGACAACAATGGTTGTAAGCTCATTTATGGTTGATTTGTGGATTGTATCAGAGTTTTATTGTACTTGACTCTTTATACTATATATGGGTGTGGGATATTCATCTTGAAATTTGAATTACACTATTTAGAAATTAAATGAATCATATTATTAGCTAGTGGGTTAATTTATTTCTACAATTAATGCTTTAGATACATTTAGTAGCCAAATAATAATCTTATAGACATATATAGATGGTTTTAAAAATGTACTTTGTGTATCTTTTTAAAATAGTGTAGCTAAATGGCTAACCTAATGGGGTCTTAACACAATCAAATACACACACAAGAGCACTCAATGTCATGCAAAATGGGTATAAGAAGACCACAAACAAGGGACATGTTCAAATGTCGTGCTCTCAAAGAAGAGGATATGTTCAAATGTCTGCATACCAAAGAAAAAACACTTAGTGGCATTATGGCCAACAAACAAGGGAAATGTTCAAATGTTCTATAATCAAAACAATGTAACAAACAAGAATCACACTCAAGTAAGCCATGTGATAATAATAATAAGTGAAATATAAGCAACTAGCATACCATATCATACTTGTCCCTGCATACATGCATTAGCAAAATGTCTTGTAGCATAACATATCCAGCACATTGTGTAAGATGTAAACATGAGTATAAATATGCGTAAGCATTAATATATAAGCTCAACATAATAATGTAAATTGATCATAAAATAATAACACCTATAACAATCATGATCAATGCCCCCAACAGAGTGTGTCACATGGGTGGAGGAAAGGTCCAAAATCTATATGCTCATGTATCATGTATCTAATGTATGCTTGTATGACACTCAACTATCCGTGAAACATGTGTGTAGAAAAAAGAAATGATATGTTATCTACTAACATGAATTAAACAACATATATAAAAGCTACTAAACATGTAAATGCTAAATATTTTTGTATTTTGGTTTTATTTGAATGTTTTTATATTTGATAGATTATTTGATTTTAATTGTTTTTTTTTGGTATATTTGAATTTAGGAATGAGAAGGCTAAGAGATGATCCCATCTAAGGGATGCTCATAGGGTGCTCTAGGCTCAAGATGGGATACCACAAACTGGTCATGTTATCAAGGATCATGTATATGTGCCAAATTTAAAACTAAAGATTCTATAATACTTTACCTATGCCTCATAGAAATATGTGGCCATGAAGAAGTAGTAGAAGGTATACTAGTTCATGAAACCCATTGCTTAGTGCTACGTTGCTTTGTTGGTGCAATTATAATTGTGGGTATTTGTACCCTCTCTGAAACATGTTGATTTTCTTTTAACAACTGGCTGGGATGTGTAGGTATAGATGATGGCTTCGTGGATCCCACATTATATCTATGATGTGATAGACTCTCTAGTATCTTTCACCTAGGAAAGGGGATTGCCTTTCGCTTACCCTTTCACTCGTGATTAACTTGAGTAGGCTATATAATTAAATGTCTTGTAATACTTCTCTTATTATAAAGGATGCTCATACAAAACTTTGGCATGAATATAATTGAGACATCTGTGCACTATGGATGGTATTGTGCAAAACTTATGAATCCAAGGTCATCTCAATAACATATCAAAGACTCTTGTATGTGGTATAGCTAAAAATGTTGTGGTTACATGTGTTGTACCAACTTGTAAAGGTAAATCAATCTCACCAAAAGTATCTTGTGCTTTCCCATCAAACATTTTAACTATCTTAGTTGAAGGGTATAAATTATCATGTGTATATTTTAAATGTGTGAGTAATGTCATGGTATACGCATTCTCACTAGAACCATTATTAATCATAACACTACATATATGTTGATAATCAATATGTGTTCTAATAAATAATGAGTGAAGACCTGCGTCATCATCCACAATTTTGTTATCTTCAAATGTAATAGAAGGCTTCTGAACCATAGAAGTATCTCATGTGTAAGAGTGCCAATAATCCCATCAAATGGGTGCCCATAGTGTGGTAGAGGATGTGCATTATATTCCATTTGCACTTTCAATGCTTCTTTAGAATGATATTGCAATGGATTGTTGAATATTTTCTAGTTTTGTTGGTCACCATGTTATGGTTGTGAATCCTTTGATAAATCATCAAATGTGATATTTTCACTATCAATGAGGTCTTGTAACTTTTGCTTCAATTTGTAACATTTATTCATAAAATTCATGACGCATTGGTGATAGTCACAATAAGAATTTTTCATCATATCCTTTTGGTAGAGGTCGACTCGTATCAACCTCTAAGGGAGGAGGGAGAGATATGATATGACACTCCACAAACTTCTCAAAGAGAAAAGCTGGAAACTCAGGTAATCATGTAAATTGTTTCTTAGGTACATTGGATAAGATGAGTTGATTAGGTTGTTGTGACACCATATTCATTGGTGTTATTGTTTCATTCTTAGCCTTTGGAGGTTTTACCTTATAACTTGGTTTGATATGAAACTTGGCATTTGATGTAGTCAGTGTGTTGGCTACATACTTAATCTTGTTTAATGCAATAAGTCTCATTTCTTGATCTCAAACAATATGGCATAAGTCATAAATAATTGAACTTCTTGAAGACAATAAACTCATGTATTGGGGCAAGCAAATTTTTCTTAAATGTATCTAGAAGCTCTTTATCTGCCATTTGATTTGTCATTTTGGCCAACATTATCTTATACCTCAAAACATATTCACTAATGGGTTCATTGGTTCCTTGTTTGATCTTGGCAATTTGTGCATATGACATCTTTTTAAGTAATGTTGATAGAGAAATGTGCTAGAAACTGATTCACTGGAGGTTTGAATGCTTTCATTGATCATACTAGTATATCATGGAACCATATTAGAGCATAGTTCTTTAGGTTTCTTAGAAATAATTTGGTCAATAGCTTATCATTGGAAGCATAGTCATGCCATGCTGCATAAAAAAATTAGAGATGTTGCTCAAGGTCACCTTTGCCATTGTAAAGTGTGAACTTGGGTGTTACAAAACCAATTGGCAAAGGCTGCAAAGATGTTTTGGGTGCAAGAGGATTATGCAATACATCTTATATATCAATAACATGAGTTGATTTTGAAGCATTTCGCTCAATATTTGTAACCTTGACTTCCAAATGTTGAATAACTTAGAGAATAGTTTGCGTAGTAGACCCATTTGGATTAAGATTTGATATTTGGGAAGTCACAAAAAAGGATGCAAACATCACTTGTGTTGATGTAGGCATTGATATTGGTAATTGAGTTGAAGCATTGATTCTTCCCATGGAGGATGTAGAAAAATTTGTTTGGTCTTTGGCGAACAACGAATTAAAGGCATATCTCGTACTCCCACTAAATGTAGGAATCGATGGTGTACTTGACGGGAGGGATAATGGAATAAATGCTCGATAGGTATATCCATTAGCCCTAATATTTGCATCAATATATACCAATGGTGGTTCACTTATGTGTTTGGATTTTTTAGTTTCTAATATAGTATTGAGGGTCTTTTGAAGATCTTCAAGATTTTTATGAATACGCTCTCAAAACATTACAATAACTTTAACTTGCTCTTAATCTACTTGCTCATGTTCATTATTCTCATGTGCTTTACTATTTCATGATCATCTTCATCCTCTATGAGAATATTTTCAATATTTTTCTCATTATCATTATTGACACACTCATTATTGATAGGATTTGACAGAGCATTAGCTTGAGACATATTAGGTGGTAGAAGAGGAAGCTCACAATACTTAATAGGTATACCATCTATTCTAACACTACACCTAAGTTGCATTTAGATTAATAAAAGGAAGATATGAATAATCATTGTTCTCTAAAGCTCTAAAAGGTTAAAAACCCTAGAGCAAGCTATGGTTGTGTAAGAAGACTTAGATATTAGGTTCACCAAATGTTTAACCCTATATGGAAAATGTTATGGGAGGAATAACCTAATCAATAGAGTAAGTTATTCTAAAATAAGACCAATTAAATAATTTGGAATTCACAATATTCTAATGCAATGATGAATTATGAAAGTATGCTAAATATAAAAAGCACAATGCCAATCCATAATTTTAATGTAGCAACATGAGGAAGAAACAATAATTAGCTTATTTACTAATGTGCATGTAGCTCTGGAAAATAAAAGTAGGATAAGACAATATGATGTTCTGCCTTAATTCGTGAAATTTTGAAAATTAGCTCTTTGGGAGCTTGGATACTATCATAAGAATTTGGACACTAGCGTTGATGCCTTTGTCCTAGTTTCAATGCTTTTATCCATAATAAAGTACATGTCCTCATAAGTGACCAAATGCACCTATTAGAGTTTTATTATCACCTTACAGATTCTCTATTTGGATCTTGAGCACAGGTTATGGATATTAGTATGTAGCTAAAAACTATGAGTCCTCCAATTTAGGGCATGTTACCTTGCAAAAAAGGGATTAGTGGGTTCACGTGAAGTCGCGCTGACCTCAAAGCCCCTTTTATCAATTAGCACTACTTACGTAGCCATATACTTCAAAGAGGGCCTCAGACCAATTTAGTTTTCTCCCTTATGTGGGCTTGTATGTGCACAATAGTGCAATATGTTATATGCAAGTGTATGTAGTGATTTAGTTTGTAACTTGATAAATAATGCTCATGGGCCACTCTTTGAATACTTTAGATCTATAAGAAGACTGCTGCTATGACTTATTTGGAAATAGAAAAGAATATGACAATTTTATAAACTTGAGAGGGGATTTTGATTGGTATAAGATAGATGTGTGCTTGATTTATATTTGATGATAATGAATGGTCTTTTACTTGTATTTATACAACACCTTTTGAAATTATCTCATAGGAGGGTTAAGTAAAACAAATATGCTGACCCATACACACCAAAAGATTTGTAAATTTGATCGTTTGTAAGGCTCAAACACTAGCATTATACATGGGACACTAGTGTCCTAATATGGACGGTAGTGTTTGAGAGGATAGAAAGTTGTTGAAGATTTGTAACTGCCAGAGTAGGATATAACTTAGGGTTTACGTAGATTGTGGGCTATGGAGGATCGAGTAATCAAAATATCAAGGTCAAACTATATAATAAGCATTTAGGCACAATGATATGGTAAATGCAAGCCATTCGGTTGCAGGAAGGTCATGAACTGAAGAATTGAACCATGATTGGTATTTGTCAAGTGCACAAAATTAATTTATCGTATAAAATCAAATTTTAGTATCTGCAATATTATAACAGTATAATTTTATGACTTTGTCATGTGTTCCAATTGCCTTTAATTGCAATCATCTATGTATTCTCTCTCTCACAATATGTGTGTGTGTGTGTGTGTGTGTGTGTGTGTGTGTGTGTGTGTGGATACTAAACTGTAGTGGTCATAGTGTGAACTTGTCCGCTATTAAACCATTCACTATAATAGACATAAAGCATGGAATGAGTAGAAAATAGGAAATCCAAAGGAGGAGGTCCATTCGTACACACACACACATATGGTTGCAATAAAACACAATTGAAAAACATGATAAAGTCATAAAATTTCTCCTCTCTTTATATATACACTTGAATAAAAAAGACAAAATATATCATCATAACTTATATTTACTTTCATATCACAATTCATCCCCTTTTATGTTAGGATGGTCAACTAATAATAACTTCCTTAATATTTGAAAAATGACATGAATGCTAATCATATAACATGCAACTGATAACAATATTTGAAAAATTGCCAATGAGATGTGGGTGAGTTAGTTAAGTGGCTTGGTTGTTTCAAGCCTCACAAAGATTCAAATCTCAGGGAAATCATATGAGGTCGATTGTAGTTGTTGGTTGTACTCTTGGAGCCATTAATCGCTGTTGATTATTCTCGAAATCAATGGTGGCCATTGTTAGAAATAGTTAGTATACATCTAATAATACCTGATATACTAGTTAATAAATCACATGAGGATCTAAACCCTCGATCGTATCCCAAATCAGTCTACGCTCAAGGCAAACGTCGTCACCTAGCAAAAATAAAAACAATATTTAAAAAATCATATAAATCCAAATAACCATACAAATATAATAATATTTTTTTTAAATTTTTAAATAATATTTATATATTCTAAAATTAAATATATTACTTTAACATATAATTTAAAAAAAAAAAATTATAATAATTATATTGATATATCAATTAATAAATTAAAAAAAACAAAATAAAAATAAAAACAATTACAATGAAAGGTGGTCGATTCGCAATCCTAAATTCCCACCGACGGAATTAACATCAAAATTTAAACCTACATAAGCGAGCGCCCACCGCTCTAACCACTCAATCTACCCACTCACGAGCATAATAATCTCACTTTCATCCCAACTCTCACGAATCTCACTCCCTCATTTCACGGAATGGTGAGACGAGTTTGGATCTTGCTTCGAAGGACTGGTCTTTGGTAGGTGTCAAAACTGGCTAACCTCCTCTTACTAAGTACCCCAGATATAGGGGGAAGACTATATAAATAATAATAAATAACAAACACATCAACAGAGTTTCCTCGTGGGATACAACATTCAAACACTTTTGTCCTGATATTTTTTCAAAAGTGGGAAAGCTCGCTTACCTTTGCCCAGAAAGTGCTCCCAGAATCCTCTGTCCTCATTCCAAAATTCCACAATAATCTCACACAAGCATGAAGAGAACAAAGGACATGTAGCAATCCCAAATTCAGATTTACAGGCTCCTCGAAACTATCAAATCCCCATGCCGTTCCAATTGGCATCCCTCTGTGCTTGCAAGTGTCATGACACAGCTAAATGCAGACGGAGCGGTGAGCTCATAAATTTGGTGCCGTTTTAAGGCGAGTTTATGTCCTCATATATCAGCAAACTCAGCTAAGCTCAGTGATGGCGCTATTTTGGCGCAGGAAACTATCAGAGCTACTTAATTCTCAAAAAATTGATAGCTCCCACAAGCAAAATGGCACAGAAAGGGGGCTTGACGAGCTCTTAAAGCCGAATTCTCAATATTTTGACGACACCCACACGCAAAATGGCACAGAAATGGGGTCTGACGAAGCCATTAAGTCTAATTCTCACAAATTTGATGGCGCCCACATGCAAAATTGCACAGAAAATGGTTCTGATGAGGTCTTAAGGCTTAATCCTCCAAATTTTGATAGCACTCGCAAGAAAAATGGCGAAGAAAAAGGGCCCGACGATGACTTAAGGCCTAGATTTAAGACCACCAAAGAAACCAAGAAATGGGGATGCTTAGATTCATGCTGTTGGACTGTTGGATATATTTGTTCAACATGGTGGCTCTTGCTTGTGCTCTACAATGCATTGCCTTCATCATTGCCTCAATATATAACTGGACCTTATGTTGATCCTCCTGGAGTTAGGTTGAAGAAGGAAGGATTGAAGGCCCACCATCCTGTAGTTTTTGTACCTGGGATTGTTACAGGGGGGCTTGAGCTCTGGGAGGGGAGGCCTTGTGCAGATGGGCTTTTCAGAAAGAGGCTA
Source organism: Torreya grandis (assembly GCA_037957365.1). NCBI lineage: Eukaryota > Viridiplantae > Streptophyta > Pinopsida > Cupressales > Taxaceae > Torreya > Torreya grandis. The sequence continues at coordinate 889,799 of JARHVA010000284.1, read as the reverse complement.
TGGGGTGGCAGTTTTGGCGAAATTTATAAGAGGTAAATACTATGAACCAATGTGCCCAATTTAAATTTTCATCTAACTTGGTATGATTTCTCATGTTGTAACTATGGTGCTGTGTACCTATGTTGGTGTCAGTGGATGAGGGCTATTTGTAATTAGTAGGTTGTAGTTACTCGTAATGTGTGTGTAAAATGCAAGCACCGGTAGAAAGAAGCTTTAGTGGGCGAGGGCCAATTTCACAATGGAGGAAGTTAGTAGATTGTAAGCATCTCATAATGCGTGTAGAAAATGCAGGCGTTGGTAGAAATAATCTTTAGAGGGCGAGAGCCAATTTTAATATGGAGGGGATTAGTAGATTGTTCTCACCTCATAAAGTTTGTTAAAAATGCGGACATTGGCAGAAAGAACCTTTAGAGGGTGAGAGCCAAATTCAGTATGGAGGGCATTAGTTAATTGTAGTTACCTCATAATGCTTGTAGAAAATGCAGGCTTGGGTAGAAATAACCTTCAGAGGGTGAGAGCCAATTTTAGTATGGGGATTATGCACCTCATAATGTTTGTAGATTATGCAGGCATTGGTAGAAATAACCTTTAGAGGGTGAGAGCTAATTTCAACTGTAATCACCTCATAATGTTTGTAGAAAATACAGGCGTTGGTAGAAAGAACCTTTATTAGATGAGAGCCAATTTTAGTATGGGGGAGTTTGTAGATTGTAGTCACCTCATAATGTATGTAGAAAATGTAGGCATTGCTAGAAAGCTTCGAATCCTGGAAACAGTTTCTGGCAAGTTGGAAACCTCTTTCCAGGTTTCTAAACCATTTCTCCATTTTGGAAACTTCTGGGAACTCCTATAGAGGGGCCATAAATTTTCAGGAAGCATTTCTGATGGTTTTTGAAACATTTGCAGTAATTTCATGCTGTTTTCTATGGGCTTCCGAAACTTTTTTGCTCTGGAACTCATACTTTAAAAATATTTCTCAAGTTTCCAATACTGTTTCCAGAAGTTTCTGAAAGTTTCCTATTTCGATACCAAGAGTTTACAGAAGCTTCCATCATTTCTGATACTGTTTCTTTCCGATTCCCTATTCCTGTTGTTTCCTGATCTAGATGTTTCAGCTTCCAATACTTGTGTTCCCAAAGTTGTAATGTACATGTTCCTAACTCTTGGTGCAACATAGGTAAAAAGAGCCTTTAGAGATAGGTTTGTTATATTAGCGTGAATCATTTTCTGAGGCCAGTATGAGATTGTCCTGTGCTCACATTTATATGAGCTCCAATTGCAATAGTAGATTGTCCCCAAGAAGAGTTGTCTGTGAATGGAATGTATAGGTGGAGACTATCTTGGGGGAAAATTGCACCACATGAACAGTGGTAATCCATGCCCACATGTTTGGAGTTAGTCTGCATCATTGACACGATGCAGCCTTTTCCCTTTATAGCCTCTAATGAATATTTTTGGCAAGATGCTAAAGATGGATTGGCTGTAACAGAGTTGTCAGGTTCAAATTGTGTCAACCGAACAGAAACTACAAAATGTTCCCCAATGCAACATGCAATATATAAACCCTTGTTGAACACTAGCCCTAAACTGTCCCAAAAAAGTGTCCAGTAATATGTGATGATAGATCATACTTCAAGACTTTTTCCATTGGTAGTCTTGCAGGTAATACAAGAAAAGTTACTTCCAAGGTGGTTCAGGTTTTCTAATCAAATGTTTTAACTATTTAGCGCACAAGGGTAATTAACCTATGCACAACATGATAAAACTAGGGCACGAGCTAGACCCATGATGATACAATCAACAACATTAATCAAAACTAAACTATGCCTAAAAACAGTAACTGAAAGTACAACAGAATGATGACTAAGCAATGACAATGTACAAAAAATAGAAAGAGAGATGGAAACTGACACACCTAGGTTCTGTTATGCAATTATGAGTTTAAAATCTGGATCTAGAAGTGACTGCCCACCTGTCCTGCAAATTTGACTGTCACCTGATGAAGGGACAGAATTGGCAAAGTGTGGAATGTATACTAAACCGAATCAGTAGACTGCCGATTCTGTACCTCAGTTTGTGCCGATTTCATATCCTGCCACCGAATGTGTCCTCTGCTCAATTTCAGATTCTGAAATTTTCTGTGTCGCTTTGCAGATTGATGACGAACTGTATTCTGGCTTCACTACATGAAATTGACGGGCACAATCATCTGTTTTGCTTCTCCCTTGTCTTGACCTAATCCGCCTTCAACGTTGCAAGAGGAATAAAATAAAAGGGTTAGTTGGCTAGGGCAACCTCTTGAGGAATTGCAGTTTCATACCCTAGACATTGGAATCAGAGCCATTGTAGTTCTAGTGCAATGTAAATGGAATCCCAACCCAAGGGAGGAAAGGGCTTCACCTCCTCTCCTAGATAATCAAATGCAACTATGTGCTCCCCACTAAACCTTTCTTTTGACACAAGAACTTTGCACTAGATGGTGAGGGCAAAATTTAATCAATGTGCACACTCCTTGATATGATGTCCTCTTGATAAGACCTGATGAAATAGGCACGAGAGACTTGGCTTATAAAAGGCTTGGATGAGCAGGATGGATAATGAGATGACTAAGGGTACCTTCGTATATATAGGTTCTTCAGTGGCACATTTTCACATGGCTGGCATTAGAAGTATCGGAGTTTGATCTCAGTTTGGATAAAGCGAATGCGAAGGTCAAATGGTCACATGAGACAAGAAGTGATTCCACCCAAGGGAGAGAAAGGGCTTCACCTCCTTTCCTAGATAATCAAATGCAACTATGTGCTCCCCACTAAACCTTTCTTTTGACACAAGAACTTTGCACTAGATGGATGAGGGCAAAATTTAATCAATGTGCACACTTCTTGATATGATGTCCTCTTGATAAGACTTGATGAAATCAGCACGAGAGACTTGGCTTATAAAAGGCTTGGATGAGAAGGATGGATAATGAGATGACTAAGGGTACCTTCGTATATGTAGGTTTTTCAATGGCACATTTGCACATGGATGGCATTAGAAGTATCGGAGTTTGATCTCAATTTGGATAAAGCGAATGCGAAGGTCAAATGGTCACATGAGACAAGAAGCGAGTGCACACCATCAAAGAGTTGTAGCAAATTGAAATCACAAAAGCAAGAATTGAACGAGACCAAAAATAGAGCAAAACCAATATCCCATTAAGTGAGAAAGCTCATCAAGTGAAACATACATATAGGAGTGTTGACTGACTCCTCTACAAATAGTGGTCAAAGACCCCTAAAATAGACAACTCCACAAAATGTGGTCAAAGGAGCCCGGAATAGAGGTGTAACTCCTCCACAAAAGGTGGTCAAATTAGTTACATCCTAGTTTTCTAGTCAAACCTATAACATGCGAACTCCACCTAAGCAAGCATATTCCCCAAATGTAAGAAAACTCCATGTGAGCAAATATAATATTTTCAAATAAATAAATCCGGAAAAATAAATACCTACATTAACACCCCCACATAAGCACAGCTTACGTAAACAATGTGAGATACAAACGGGTCCGACAACTAGGCTTGATCAGGGATTCATGTACAAAGCAATCTCTCATAAAGTAGAGAAAAAGAAAAAACCCTTAAGAAAAACTCCTTCCCCCCCCCCAACAAAAAAAAGATAGAGAGACATACAAAAAGAGAAGAGGCTAGAAGGCCCTTTATGAAGATGATGCTACTATTGATGTAGACGATACCCCAAGAATAGTTCGTAGATGAATGAACTTGCTCTCGGTGAAGTGTTTGGTAAAGATATCTGCGACTTGCTTTGAAGATTGGCAAAATCTCAATTCGATGTCCTGATTATAAATAAGCTCTCGGATAAAATGCATGTGAATCTCAATGTGTTTGGTCCACTGGTACTGAACTAGATTCCTGCATATCTGTATAGTACTCTAGTTGTCACAATAGATGATGGTGGCTTGCCCGAAAAGAATGCCAAACTTGGATAGAATCCCCTGAGGCCAAATAGCCTCAGTAGCTGCGTTAACAACTCCCTTGTACTTTGCATCTGTGGATGTAATAACAATAGCGTTTTGCTTATAGCTAGACCAACTGATAGGACCATAACCCAAAGAAAAATTGTAACCTAAAATGGACTGGTGATTCTTAGTATCGCCAGTCGAATCTGAATCTGAAAAACCAACCAAGTCAACCTTTGTGCCAAATTTGTACTGAATCCCAAATCTATAAGAACCTTGAATGTAGTGGAGTATCCACTTCGCTACTTTCTAATGCAGCTCATGGGACTCCTACATGAATCGTGAATCAATGCTCACTGCATATGAAATATCGGGTTTGGTATGAGTTAGATAAATGAGTCTGCCAACAAGTTGTTGTTACTGAGTGGCATTGACCAAAGGTGCAGAACAGTCAGCCTCAAGCTTGATTCTTGATAGAAAGGGAGTCGGAGATGTTTTACAGTCAACCATGTGAAACCAAGCCAAAAGATCGAGAGCAAACTTGGGTTATGCAAGTGAAATACCTGAATCGGATTGTGAAATCTTGATGCCAAGAAAGTAATGCAAAAGACCCAAGTCTGTCATGTTAAATCTATCTTGTAGAGCTGTCTTCACCATGGCAATAGATGATGAGGAACTCCTGGTGATCAAAAGATCATCAACATAAACAACCAATATCAGTAAAGAATCATCCTGCTACAAGAAGTATACATTGGGGTCTGAATGACACTTGGTGAAATCTGAAGCAAGGAGGAAGGAATCCATCTTGGCGTACCAAGCCCGAGGGCCCTGTTTGAGGCCATAGATGGATTTCCTAACTCTACAAACTAAGGATGAATCCTGAACAAACTTGTGTGGTTGCTCCATGTAGATCTCCTCCTCAAGGTCTCTGTGAAGAAAGCCACTCTTCACATCCATCCGGTGCACATCCCAACCATGTGTTGCGGCTATAGCTAGTGTGAGTCAGATTGAAGTCATCTTTGCAATAGGTGCCTAGGTCTCTAAGTAGTCAATGCTGGCTACCTGTGAAAAACCCTTGGCGACCAATCGTGCCTTGTACTTATCGACTGACCCATCTGCTGCAAACTTGGTCTGCTATATCCACCTACATCGAACCATTTTCCTTCCCTTAAGAAGTGAAGTCAAATCCCAATTGTGATTTTTGATTAAGGAAGAATATTCTTCTTGCATAGCACTATCCCACTTAGGTATGTCTAAAGCCTCACAGAATGCCTTTGGATTCGAAACTGACGCAAAGAAAGCATGTGGACCACTTTGATAATTTGCTTGAGTACGTCTGTCATCTGCTGGATTCCCTGCCCAACTACTACACTCTGAAGTGTCTGCTTGGCCCAAAGAAGCTTGGATGTGGGCGAGTCAGGGGTTGACTCCTCATCCTTTGAAACATGACTAGAGGTGGATGTAGATGACTCCCCATCATTGCCCTCGCTGTCAGAACTGGAGGAAGACCCTGGCTCAGGAACTTGCTTTGGATGATTTGAGTTGGAAGAAGGATCACCAAGTCTAAGTGAATCCAATGAATCAGAAGTGTCAAGTGCTGAGTCTTTGGGACTCTCTTGAAAGTGAGCACTTTTCTCTATGAACAACTCATGTGTGGTCGGATGTAGAAGGCAATACCCCTTGACACCATTTGGATAACCTACAAAGATGTAAAAAATTGGACTGGGGTTCCATAACTTTGTGTTTCTTCTTCGGTATACATACCATAGTTGGAGATCCGAAAACCCTAAAGTGCTCAACTGTAGGTTTTCTTCCATGCCAAGCTTAAAAGGGAGTTATGCCTTTCAAAGCTTTGTGAGAAATGTTGTTGTGAATATAACAAACACAATTAATGGCTTCTGTCCAATACTGAGGTGCTAAGGACTTAGAGTGAATCATACAACTAGCCATCTCTTTTAAAGATTTGTTCTTGCGTTTTGCAACTCCATTTTGTGAAGGACTGTAAGTAACTGTTTGTTGCAAATCAATCCCCTCTATGGTGCAAAACTATGCAAATATGTTGCTGACATATTCACCTCCATTGTCAGTTTGAAGAAACTTGATAGATTTCTCAAATTGTTTCTCAACAAGTGCTTTGAAGTCTTGAAAATCTTCAAACACGTTAGACTTTTGCTTAAGTAAACCCATGTATATCTCGAGAAATCATCAATGAAAGTGAGAATGTACTTAGACCTTGTAAAAGATAGACTAAAAAAAGGCCTAGATACATCACTGTGTACTAACTCCAATGATTGTGAAGCCCTCCAAGCTTTGCCTTTGTCAAATTTTGCTTTGGAATGTTTTCTAAGAGAGCAACCTTCACAAAGTCCCTTAGAGAATTGGATTCAAGGCAAGCCTATGACCATGTCATTTTTGCTAAGTTATTCAAGGCAGTGGTAGTTAAGGTGGCCAAACCGCTCATGTCATAATTTGCTAACACTATCTGAATAGGTTAGCAATGTAGTTGGAGAAGAATCAGGTGCAAAATGTGAGAATGTGTATAACCTGGCTTGGTGATCTGCCATACCCACTGCTATTGTAGAATCACTATGCAACTCCCTGATGATAACTGAATCTGGTAAAGACTCAACCATCATGCCTTTGTCGATATGAGTGATTTGATACACTGATAGGAGATTGGTTGAAAGAGAAGGAACACTTAGAACATTATTGAATGTTCCTCCCATTTCAACAAACCTTCTCTTTGCAATAGCTATTGAAGTGTCATCACCCAGATTGATAGAAGATATGGTACAAGAGTCTAAGGAAGAAAACCCAATTAGTGAAGAGCCCATGCGGTGAGAAGCACTTGAGTCAATAACCCATGATGATGTTGAAGCTGCAACTGCGACAAGAGCCTTGCCCTTTTCTTTCTCTTTGCCCTTGCCCATTGCCTTGTAAGAATCTTGATTTGATGAATTTTTCTTGATAGACTTAGGAACACCTATGTTGTTCTTCTCTGGGAGATGAGTTAGGTGATCTATTTGTTTTTTCATGCACTTGTGTTCATCATGCTCATTTTTCTTACAGTAAGCACACTTAATCTTCTCTTTCTTAGGTTTGTCATTGGAAGAGGAGGTTTCAGTGGTTGTTTTGGCAGAGTTTGATTCTTTCTTCTCTTGATCCTTATTCTTCTTCTTCTTCTCTTTGTTTGAAGTCTTTGCTTTCCCATTCCCAACAATTAGGGCTTGAGGTTTTGTGGACTTTAATGTGTCCATCTGTATTAACTTGTCTTGCTATTTGGTTAAGTCGGCAATGAAAGCATCTAAAGAGGGCATTTTTTATGTAGCACCCAAAGCACTTTTAGTGGCATGGAAAGTAGAGACAAAGACCGAATAGTCAGGACTTAGTTTAGATAGTATAGAAAGAATAAGTTGGTCATCTTCTTTCTTCATTCCACATTCTTTCAACTGCAAACTCAAGGACTTGAACATAGTGAAGAAATCTTGAAGGGTGTCAAAGTTGCTAGGACCTAGGTTAATGAGTTCATTCTCAAGTTCGTGACCTCTTATTACATCTTGCTCTCCAAATAGCTTTCCCAGAATGGTCCATACATTATTGTGTGATTTGACAGGCTTTAAGTGAAATAGGAGATGATGTGCTACAAAAAGATGTAATAGCCCATGGGCTTCATCACTACGGTTATACCACTTAACTTTCTTTGCATGTGTGCTAGGTTCAGTTTCATCACCCATGGTTATCCTATACAAACCCTTACTTCTTAGAATGATTATCATCATGATTTTCCATTTGTGATAGTTAAAGGGAGTTAGTTGGTTGATTAAAACTTGGATCCATTTTAGTGTTGAGTTTAGTTGTAGTAGTAGTGTAAATTGTAATTGTTGCAGAATCGAAAGTGCAAGCAGAATGAAAGAGTGACACAAAAAAGTACACCCCCCTGAACTATGAACAAGAAATCCCCCCCCCCAATGTTGCAAATGCACGCTCAAAAGACGTCGGACTCAACTGATAGTGCATCTAGAGCAATCAGTGCGAGTGTTGGAAAAGACAAGTTTTTGCAAACAAGGCGAGGGCGTCGGGATTTGCCGAAAATGCGTCCAAGGAAAGTACACAAAGTGAGCAAATGAGAAAGAAATTATGTTTTGAATGCAAGGGGGTTTGGGCACCTACCAAACCAGGCCTCACCCTCCGGTCTTTAACGAACGAAAATAAGAAGAGTGTCCTCAAAAACAATATTCTCTCGTTTTTAAATGCTCACAATACTAAGAATTGTTTTTATGCGGAAAAAAAAATAAAAATGAATACAAACTATTGTTTTTATTAAAAAACAATAAAAAAAGACTTAACGTTTCCTCAAACATGCATAAAGAAAACCCCTCCTTATCAAGGTCTCACCTCACAATATTATATTGTTTTATAAAAAACAATAAACAAACACCCTTATGATAAAGTTTTGATCTTTTAATAAATGTATATAGTCAATGATTAAATTGACTTTATAAAACTCATAGCAAAGCGTTATGTTTAAAAAAGGAGTCAAAATTTTAAAAAGCTTTTCCCATGTACTAAAAAATGCAAATCACCATTTAAATTGCTAATACCATGAATTCAAAGGAAATGTTAATTTGAAAAACTACTAACCAATTTTCTCCATGGAGGGCATGAACTAGGGGAGCTTGAGAGGAAAGAATTGTGGGGACACCAGCAGGTCTATATAGAGGTTTCAATGGCGAGTAAAATAAAAAAATTTGGACTTAAAAAAGGTTGAACCAAATCCCCATGGCGTCGTCCAGCTACAGACAAGGAGCCACTAACCAGGGGATGTATAAACAGGTTTAGGAGTAGGCCGTAATGGTCAATGAGAGGATTGCAAGGGTCGTGAAGGCTTGGGAGAAGCTTGGAGACCTCTGATAGGTCAAATGCAAGCCGTAGTTTCCCAACAATCCTAAAGGAGGCCGTGAGAATGGATGGCGTCGTCCAAGGCACTGCGCAGGTTATAACCTAGCCATGGAAGGTTGTATGACTTGAAATGAGACCTAGGCGAGCAAACACAGGTTTTGAATCGGCTAGGAAGCTCTTGTAGGTCCGTGAATGAGCTGAGGTGCCTTGAACAAGGAGAGATCAAGTTGCAGGTTGTGATGGAGTGACAGGTGTTTAGACTGCTCATAGAGTTTTGCAAAGTCAAACACTCCTCCAAAAACATGATGTATGCAAGTCGTGAGATGACCAAACTTGTTACACAATAAATAGAGAACCTTCTACCAAGGACCAAAACCTTCCAAAATCGGAATAAGCAGACCAACTATTTGCAAGCAATAAAACTCACAATTTCAATGAATAGCTAACAACATGACAAAACCAGATAAATGTTTACCACGGGTGGCTTTGATACCATATCAGAGTTTGATCCCAATCCAGATAAAGCAAATGCGAAGGTCGAATGTTCACACGAGACAGGAAGTGCACACCACCAAAGAGCTGTAGCAAATTGAAATCACAAAAGCAAGAATTGCACGAGACCAAAAATGGATCAAAACCAATATTCCATTGAGAAAGTTCATCAAGTGAAGCGTACATAAAGGAGTGTTGAGTAACTTCTCCACAAATGGTGGTTAAAGACCCTTGAAATAGACAAGTTACTCCCCCACAAAAGGTGGTCAAAGGACTTAGATCCTAGTCTTCCGGTCAAACTTATGACACACTAACTCCAATTAAGTAAGCATATTCCCCAAATGTAGGAAAACTCCATGTGAGCAAATAATATTCCCAAATAAATAAATCTGGGAAAATAAATACCTACACTAACAAGAAGATGGCAGAAGGCAATGTTTAAGGCATAAAGGACCTGCAAATTAAGGAGATAGTCATATGGGCCAACTAAGACTTAAGAAACGACCCTAAAACGATGTTCTGGACATTCTGAGAGCATTTGGGATCGTATGAAGGTAAATGAATAGTAGATCTATAATAGACATTCTGGATTGCATGGAAATATTATCATTGGCTAAAAGTGAACAAGAAGTAAAGATATGAGGAAGACCTAAGTTAGAGGGTGACCATACGAGCCCAACACAAAGGGAAAGTGTATTGAAAATAGCCAAATTTGTGCACACGGACCAAGTGTGGTAAAACATGACAAATACCTCATGGAAAAAAGGGTCTTGTACCAAAATTAGGTGTCTACACCAAACTATACTAGAGAGATCAATGAAATGTCTCCCAATTTCTTGTGCAATATGCTATATCACAAGGATTATAGTAGTCATTAGACGAAGAAAACAGCATCCAAATAGTAGTCAACCTTGTTTGAGAAATCATCATGACAAAAATCCATCAATTCGTAGCTTTATAGTAACCATTAGACCATATCATATGAAGCACATTCTTGAGTGGCTATCCTTTACAAATTATCACCACATAAATTAAATTGAGTCTATGACCTTGAAAATGTAGAGATAAGTGTGGGTGTGCTCAAATCGAAGTAGTAGCTTCATGGACACCTGGTGAAGAATGTATCCACGTTTAATGCGTCTTATATGGACTGAAAGGGGACCCCAAATATGGTCTGAGCTTAAGATAGGATTTAGAAAGCAAGATTGCAAATGCATGTCACATTGAAATATCTTATAATCTTTAATATAAAGGAACCTATTAGATACTGTAACCTATGAATCAGGCTTCCATGACATGCACTATTTATGGTTATCCATGTCTAACTATTAATTGCGACTGCGATTCTTTCAGCATAAATATTTGATTGAAGAATTTATTAGTCTGGGTGTCAATCCTTCCAATCTGAAGGCTTGATTCAGGAAACTTTGCAGAATAGATTTTGTTAAAGGTTAAGAACATACACAAGTTATTCTCAATCAGTATCCATGCCAATTAGAATAGTGGTTTGCTCCATTTCCCATTGATTAGTGCTTTACAAGCTTCATTCACCTCATCATCATTCACGGGTGTAATTAGCTTCTCTTGTTGTCACATCAAAACTTCATTTTTGACTAAATTGCTTCACATCTCTAGAGTTTAAACTCCTGATTTCCTTTCTATCTACCATCCCCATTCTTCAGCATTTTCTATATCTTAATTTGAGTCACTACTTCTAAGTAGAATATTGCATCAACCATGGGTTGAATTTCTCCATGATTCAATGAGGCTATACAAATTGAAGGGAAATAATAAGCACATAAGCATTTTAGATTGCCAGACCTTAGAGTCCAATTAATTGAAGTTTGACTTTCCTTTACATGGTCTACACATATTGATGGCTTCCAATAAGGCGACATCCTTTTTGAAGTCTATGATAGATGCATTTTTGAACATATAGAAATGTAGTGGACATAAATTCATAGCTGTTTAACATTAATAGTTGTGGAAAACTTGTGAAGGGCTTGTACATGGTCCCACATGCAAAGTAGGTGTGCTGGCTAGGCTGGGAGCCAAAAATCTCCGTAACCTTCTCACACACACATGCACACAATCTCATCAATAATTTTTTCGCAGTGGTTATGGAAATATTATATAATAATCAATGAAACACTGAGTTGCATCTCCAGGTCTTGGAGATGTGTCCCTGAGCTGTCCACTGTGTTGGACTGAAGACCCTGCTGTACTAAGGGGCAATCACCAAAATGTTCCACATTTTGGATGGAAAAATGGGATGCCTAATCATCCCGGAGATGGATTGGGGACATCGACACACCCCTTGAGACATCCCATGGACTGTTTGGTGATCCAATATTTTGGGCCACATTTTGGGGGCATTACCAAAGTTGTGTCCGAGCTGTCCAAAATTGTTTTGGGGACAGCCAACCATTTCCAAAATTTTTCGGGACACCCATCTATTCTAATGACAGCTCAGGCGTCTCTCGATACTCTTGAGGATGGCTGTGCGTCCCTATTGGCATCCAAATCTTAAACAGGAAAAATAAAAATAAAACAGATGCAGATAAAAAAAGAAAAACCAAGGTTGGGCTCCCACAAGGGGGACCCTGCCCTTCTACTCACTCTTCCAAAACGTAAAGCCCTTATTATTCCCATTTCACTTTGAGTAGGTTGAGGAAAACCACAAGCAAGGGAGGAAGAGCAACACTACAACAGCCACTGAGCAGAGATATGCGAGCAGATTCAGAGAGGCACTATGAGTAAATTTAATTCTCTTTGCTTGCCCTCAAAGTTTACACATTATTTTAGACTTTAGTTATTTGATTGTCATTGCATTGTTACAGAAAAATTAGTAGTGATGAGTAAACCAAAATACGCCTTCTGAGATGCTGCCACTTCCAACTCCTGGGAGAGTTCAATATGTTGTATCTCCAAATCCTTGGCTTGCTTTAAACCATCAGCACTTGTTAGGCCAGTGAGCTGCAGTTCTTCATAAATCTGCAACTCTGCTCCCTTAGTGAAGGATGTGGATGTACCGTAATATGTGCCAGTATCTATGCCCAATGACTTCCTTGAAGTACACAGCTCTGGTCTTATTTCTTGGGCAGTCGAGGAACAAGCATGGGAATTAAGCTCAGAGTCTGGTATTGAAGGCCTTGCTTTTGGAATCCATTTCTGAAACTTGACAAAAGGCAGCCCTAGCGCTTTGGGAGAGGAGCAAGCTGCGATCCTATGACCCACTTTGTTACATCGAAAGCATTTGAAAGGCAGCCTCTCAAATTCCACATGCCGAAGCCACCGCCCATGCTTAGAAGAAATCCAAACAGACTGAAAGATGGGTTGAGGAATATCTAATAAAATGCAGACTCTAGCAAAATTTGATTGAGATTCATCTGCATCAGGATTGATCTTTACAAATTCTCCAACCTTATCATTTAGTAATTTGACCAAAACAGGGTTTGTCAGAACCAAAGGAAGATGATGAAATTGGATTCAAATGGGGTCCCTGCCAATAGTCTCCACTAAGGGATCAAAAAAGGGCTTCCAAGAGAAAAGAACTAGCCCAGTCCTGCCTTGAAACCAAGGGCTATCGATCCAAACAAATTTATGATCTTCTCTGGAATGGAATTTGATTACAAAAAATCCATTTGGTAGTGGAGTCAACGGAGACCATTCAATGTCCTTCCAAGTGCTTTCCATACAGCTGGTGATTTCTGACAATATTGGCCTCTTGCCCATGAATCTTCCCACAAGTGAGTAACTCTCCATTTCCTTTGAGATTTGGTCCTCACAGTCCTTTGGGAGGCATAATTCCACCACTTCCTTAGGTATCTGAAGAGGGATATCACCCAAAGATAAAGGCACCAAGCATTGGTCAACCTGTAGCTGAGCATATGTGATCTCCCCTGCCTCTCTTTTCCAGTAGACAAGTTCTTCACAACCTCTTCACCAAAAGCATTTAAACCCTCAAAACTTTTGCATGCCTCCAGAGGGGATAGATGGTGAACCTCCTTAACCAGGGCGGCCTTAACAAAAACAGTAGACAAATTATTGAAATCATCTAAAATATGGGATTCTTAGAAATCCCCCAAGAATGGAAGGGATTGGAGTGATTTCTTCATTCCCAAAAGACCAAATGGGCATCATTGCCTTCATCTGCCTGCCGCCCTTGGGAATTGACTAGTGGAGCTTGCCTCTCTTTCCACGGTCGTCTGCTTCAAGCAGCTTGGTGTGCACCTGGATGAAGCTTTAAATGAAGCCCTTGGCTTTGTTTGGATAAACTTGCAATTATTCTTCGTAAATTGCGAATCCTTCTGACTTGCAGTGAGGCCAAACCCTGCTACAACTTGTTATCACTCTGGAGTGCACCCTGTTTGTGTTGAAAACACTATCTATTGAAAGGGGGGGGGTGAATCAGTAGATGAGCTAAAGTCTAGTTCTTAAAAACTTTTAAACAAGATACAGAATGTATATGCAAAGTAAAGAACAAAAGCAAAGATCATACACATACACAAAAGAATACTCAACACCAGATTTTTACGTGGAAATCCAAAGGGAAAAACCACGGTGAGAAAAATTGCTAGAAACTACTGTTCTAATCCAGCCTCATAGAAAAGATGTCTCACAGACAAACCTCACTGGTTACATTCAAGAGCAGCTACTCTAAAGAAGCACCAACTTCCTAACTGAGCACCAAATCAGTTTTTCTGAAGGCACCAACCTATCAGAGATATGAAGCTACAACTCCAGAATACAAAAGAGATTCAAAATGAATCCTGTTCAGTTTCTCTGTTACAAGTCTAGTCTGTAACTTCACCTTCACACTATGTGCCTTCTCGTCTTTTCTGCCTCTTTCTTTTTGTGTTTGGATCTCTTCTATTTTGACACACTTTATTTGCTTTGCCTTTTTACATTGTCTACATATGCCCTCACTCGACAATTTTTGAGTTAACACTAATTATTATAGCCGCAGTAGCAAAAATACACTTTCAAATGTTCTGTTCGTAGCATATATAGACAAATGCATCTTAGGGTTTTTTATCTGTAAAGTGTTCACACTTCAACTGCTCTTAATTGGTCTAATCTTCTGATCTGTATTCAATATGACTTTGACTTCGTGTCTCGATTCATGCTTCAAACGACAACGTTCAAATGTCTTTACTATCTTTGGCATCTGCACTTCTACTGTTCTTAACTTTGCCGTTTCCTCGATCAATTAGATTGATTAATCTTGAGCTTCGTGAAGATATATCAAGTTCATCACCAGTTCCAATTGTTCCTTTACAGACAGTTAAAACACATTAAATGCAGGCTTTTTATTTCTTTTGTCGCGTGAAGTTCACGTTTTTTTCTTTGCTGGATCTTTCTTTATGACCTCTTGACACTTGTCAAATGCGCGTGCACTCGAAGGGTAATTTGGCTTTGCTTCGCACCATTGGATTTAATGCACCGATCAAGCATGATCCATTGATCTTTTAAAGCAGCATGAATTTTATTTCTTGCTTTGTCATTAACCATCGAGCTTCTTTTCATCCCTTTTCGCATCTCGCTGCTTTCTATATGATGGGTTCGCTTTCGCTCCTTTTGATTGTTCTCGATATGCTTGATCTTTACCCTTTCTATTGTGCGTTAAACTTTGGCATGTTGGCATGATCTTATTTTCTTCGGCATTCTTGTAACGTTCCTTGCAACATTGATCCTTGTAGACTTGCTTGTCTTTTAACCTTGCTTTAATTCCTTTAGAAGGTTCCTTTATACAAATTGTTGTGGACCTTTGTGTCTTCGGGACAATTTCCATGGACTTTTTTGTTCGGGTCCATTTAATCCTGAAGTGTTCTCCAATTTCTCCGAAAGAATTCGTCATTGGCTTCTATTTGAAAGTGTCCTCTAGAAATCTTCCAATGGTCCTGTTGACAAATCTTCCACAAGTCAGATTTTTTCTTGCTATTTGGAAAGTTCTCGTCTCTAGCCAAGGATGGAAGAATTCATTGTTTTCCTTTGCTGATTCTAAGGACTCACTCAGTGAAAAAATCTATGGACTCACTCAAATTTTTTGCAGACTAAATCAGAATTTCTACGGACTCGGCCAATCAATTTTCTACGCACTCAGGCAGGCAGTTTCTATGGACTCACACTCAGGAAATTTTCTACGGACTCACTCAGCAGTTTCTACGGACTCAGTCAAATTTGTAAAGCACTTAGAAGAAATTCCGAAAGAATTCAAAGGCAAGGAAAAGACAGTTTCAAGACTCCCGAAGGGCACCTACCCTTCGGGCAGGTGGAAGACCAAAATCACAAGCTGTTGCAAAATGTTCGGGTGCCCTCCAATTTTTTCAACAGGGACTGCCAGGAGGACACCTGGCTTGCTGGAGGACACGTAGACTGCCTGCTGGAGGACACATGGACTGGCGAGTGGACTGCTGGAGGACACGTAGATTGCCTGTCGGAGGAGACTTGGTTGCCAAAGGGCGTTTCAAAGAGCAAAGGCAAAGAAAGAACCTTCGGACTTTTTGTCCGAAGGAATTCCTTCGGATAAAAAGTCCGAAGGTTCTTTCTTTAGTGGCTCAAGTCAAACATATAAAGAAAAGACCCCGGACCTTTCAAAAAGCTAAGTCAAAGACAATTGGAATCCTTCGGACTTTTTGTTCGAAGGAATTCCTTCGGACAAAAAGTCCGAAGGAATTCGAAATGACTCACACACAACTTAAATCCCGAGAAAAGTCAATAAATTGCAAAGAAGCCAAGACGAGAGAAAGATTGGAATCCTTCGGACTTTTTGTCCGAAGGAATTCCTTCAGACAAAAGTCCGAAGGAATTCGGAAGCTTAGCCAAATCGCCAACAAAGGCCGCAAGAAATAAAGCGAAGAAATTCGGACATGTCATCAAAAGAAGTCCGCGGTTATGACTCAACGACCAATACAAAAGAGCCGACAGAGAAAAATGACAGAAATAAGCTCGAGAAATTTTTCCGAAGGAATATGACAGTTTCCGGTGACGTCCTGCAGGCTGTCAATTTTTTCCTGCAGGAAGTAACCGTTGAAATTAAAAAGGTAACTAGAAAAATCCAAAATAAATGGAAGCCGACTGTGCAAAAGAATCAAAAAATAGATAATCCGATGAATGAGTTGGATACGAAATCCTGCCGGAAATAGACACGATCAAAATTAGAAGATTTACATGCAAACGTTGGAGCTTTTTTCGAACATCGGAGCTATTTTCGAATAAACGGTCAAAGTTTCAGTTGACTGATCATTAAAGACATGTTTGTCTTCATTCAGCGCATGCATCCGAAGGACTAAATCCGAGTTCCGAGTTCTAACAAGGAGTTGACTAGTCCAGATTTGGAGTTGACTAATTGATCAAACACCGCACCCACTAAAAGATTTACATGCAAAAAAGATGTGGATGGTTCATGACAAGGATGAGTGCGCTTCATCAAACGAATAGGCTTCATGCAAGGACAAAGGAAAAATATATTTTATTTTAAGGCCAAGTAAAGCTTGGAGTTAACAAAAGTAAATCTTTCTCTTCAAGTTTATACGCCTATCTTTGGCCTCTTGTAATTTGCTATATAATGGCTTTTAGCCTTGATTAAAAATGATCCAATCTCTCTTGGTTAGACTAGACTCTGCCATTAAGAGTTGTGTAACCTCTTCGATCAATAAGCACTGTACTTTCAGATTTCAAGCGTGGCATAGTGTATATTTCTTCAGCAATTTGCATAAGTGGTAGAGTTTTTTCTCCCTTCCCAAATTCTGTTTCGTACCTAGTTGCTATATTGTCCTTGTGAAGGTCATGTCAAAGTGTTCTTTATGGTCTTTTGCTGAAATTGTAAGTGGATGTTAGGCGGCTGCAAAGTTTCTTTTATCAGACCTCTCTCCACCATTTCCCTCAGGTTTTAGTCATTGTACCGAACCTCTGCATGAAATACTAATGCACAAGTGATTGATTGAAGTCTAAGGTCTTCCTTCTCTCTTGTTCGCTCAGTGTTCAAGGTTCCGAGCTGAGTAGGATCATAATTTTGGTGTATCACCCCCTTTTAGGTAAGATTTTCCCTTTAAGTTTTCTTTCTCCCTTTTCCATGGTAGTCAACAGCGTAGAGTAGGAATCTTCATTGGTACATCATACAGGAACCAGCCTTCTCTGGAGGTTCTTCTCACTATTGAGGCACCCACCCTCGTGAGAAGATCCCATTGTTTCAGCCGGATAGAGAACTGGCCGTTTCGCGCACGTCCTCGAATCAGGGTGCAGCTCCAGGTTGACAATAGGGCCTCATACCCTTCGGATTCTCTGTAATCTACCCTTCGGCTTTTTTGCAAGTGTCCACATACCCTTTGCAACATTCAAAAGATACCCTTCAGACTTTTTGAAAAGGTCCACTTGCCCTTCGCAACAATCAAAAGATACTCTTCAGACTTTTTGAAAAGGTCCACTTGCCCTTCGGAACGTTCAAAAGATACCCTTCAAACTTTTTGAAAATGTCCACTTGCCCTTCGGAATGTTCAAAAGATACCCTTTGGACTTTTGTTAAGGACAATTTTTTGAAAAGGACTTGACAATTTTTTCGAAAGAATTGTCCTTGCCACTTTTTTCGAAAGAATTCCTCCGAAGGAATTCTTCAAGACTATTTTGGGTTTTCCATCCTTCTTGACTTATGTACGTAAGAGAAGTAAAGCCACTCAGAAATCCCAATTGCCTCTTCTAGACCCTTTCGGGTTTTTGACATTACCTGACTTATCAACTTGAAAGAAGCAGTTCCTCTTCAAAATCCCGATTACTTCGTCTAGACCTTTTCGGGTTTCCCACATTGCTTAGCTTATAAACATAGGAGAGGTAAAGCTATCCTGGAAATCCGATAACCTCCTCTTTGACCAACTTGGGTTTTTATCATTGCTTGACTTATAAAACATAAAGAAGTAAAGTCATTCCAGAATCCTGACCAAGTAAAGTCACTTCAGAACCCCGAACAACTCCTCTAGACCACTTCGGGTTTTCGACATTGCTTTACTTATAAACATGAAAGAAGTAAAGTCGTTCCATAAACTCGACCAACTTTATTAGACCAGTTCGGAGTTTCGAGACTGCTTTACTTATTTTATAAGTAAGAGCACTTCACAAACCTGATTTACTCCACAAGTTTGCTCAACTCAACCTTTGGCATTAATGCATGATCATTTTCAATCTCAATGACATCAACCTTTGACATCAATGAAAATTCCATGCTGTGTTAGATAGGAATGACAATTCTTCAGTCCTCAAACTACTTTTTGGACCATGATATTCAATCTGTCAATTGTCTCCTTGCTCAAATTGCCAACAATCTCCCCTTTTGTCATTGATGACGAAACACCCTCAAGAGCAAAAACCTCTTCAAAATTCCCTTTTGATTCTGCTTGCTTGCTCTTATTCTGATTTCTCCTCCTTTGACATTAATGACAAAGAGTGTTTGCTAAACCATTAAAACATATTGCTCTTTTACTAGCTTCTGAGTTCTGATCCTTGGACCTGTCTGGATAGAGCATTTTGAAGAGAGACTCCCCCTTGGATAATGCACACTGACGTGAACTTTTACTAGGACATACTTAATTATGACTCTCTTGGCTTTCATATGCTTCAACCGATCATGGATATAGCATTGGTCTGAAAGACCAATCAACAATAGATATATCTCTTACATAGATGAGCATAAAAATCTAGATCCAACATAACTTTGTCTACTTGACAACAAATGGCAAACGATGTGTAAAGTACACAGCAGATTGCCTTCACTCTTAATCCAGGAGTTAATTATATACCTGCAATGCTCCCCCTGGACTTATAGCATATCACAAGAGTCTAGTGATATGGGGTGGGAGCTACAACTCCCAACTTCTCTCTTAGATACTCAAATTGCTCCTTGGGAAGAGGCTTGGTGAAAATATCTGCAATCTGATCTTTGGTTGGCACATATTCCATTGTGACCTCTTGACTTGCAACCTTTTCTCTCAAAAAATGATATTTTATGGAGATATGCTTGGTTCTGGAATGCATCACTGGATTCTTGGATAGATTTATGGCACTTGAACTATCACAAAAAATAGAGATAGGTGCTTGATATTCTACCTTTATGTCCTTGTGAGTTCGCTTCATCCACAAGACTTGAGTGCAACATGCAGCTGTTGCAACATATTCTGCTTCAGCTATAGAGAGTGTAATCAATTCTTGCTTCTTGCTCAGCCAAGACATAAGTCTGTTATCCAGAAAGAATGCACCACCACTAGTGCTTTTTCTGTCATCCACACTTCCTGTCCAATCAACATCAGTATATGCAATCAAAGTAAGATCTTCGCTAGTTGGGTACCACAACTCATAGTCAATTGTGCTCTTGATGTACCTAAAGATTCGTTTTACAACATTAACATGTGATTCTTTGGACGCTGCTTGAAACTGTGCAACCATGCACACTGCTTGTATGATGTTTGGTCTTAATGCTGTTAGATATAACAGGCTGGCTATCATTGATGTATACAGTGTATTATTTACATCAGGGGACTCATCTTCCTTGCTTAGCTTGCAATCAGTCATCATGAGAGTACCAACTGGTTTGTTGTCCTCCATTCCAAATTTCTTGAGCATCTCCTTCGTGTACTTGGCTTGAGATATGAATATCCCTTCATTAGTTTGTGTAATTTGCAGACCAAGGAAGAAAGAGAGTTCTCTTAGCATTGACATTTCAAATTCATTTTGCATTTGTGTGGCAAATTCTTTGCACATGTTACTATCACCACCTTCAAAGATAATATCATCCACATAGACAACAACAATCCGCATATGCTCACCTTCTGATTTAAAATATAGGTTGTTGTCTGCGCACCTTTTTTTGAAACTTTGTCGTTGCAAGTATTGATCCAATCATGAATACCATGCTTTAGGTGTCTGTTTTAGACAATACAAAGTTTTCTTTAGTTTTCACACATAATCTTCTTCCTCTGTTAATTGAAATCCTTCTGGTTGTTCAATGTATACTTCCTCTTCTAAGTTTCCATTCATGAATGCTGACTTCACATCCATTTGATATACCTTGAATTTTTTGTGAACAGAGAATGCCAAGAACATTCTTATAGCTTTCAGTCTTGCCACAGGAGCAAATGTCTCTTCAAAATCTATGCCTTTTACTTGTACATATCCTTTGCACACCAGTCTAGCTTTGTTTTTTATGACAACTCCATCTTCATTGAGTTTGTTTCTATAAACCCACTTAGTTTCTATTACATTCTTGTTCGAGGGTCTAGGAACTAATTCGCAAGTTTTATTCTTTTCAATTTCACTGAGTTCTTCCATGGTGGTTAGCCAGTTTTCATCTTTGCTAGTTTCATTGAAGGTCTTAGGTTCAATTTCTGAAAGTAGAGCAAAGTTTACTTGCTCCTTGTTTATTACAGCTCTTCTCCTAGTCTGAACATCCTCATCTTTGTTGCCAATTATCTGCTCTTTGGGATGTTTTTTTTGAACAAATCTTGTAGGTGCTATTTTACCCTTTTCTTCCTCCTCTTCCCTATCATCTACTTTATTTTTTGCTCCTTCTGATTCTTCAATTCTGATCTCCTCATTGGGCTCAACTTGTTTGAATCTTTCTTCTACCTTGACATTGATGCTTTCAACTATTTTATGCCGCCTTCTGTTGTTACATAGGGTTTGTTGTGAGTGAAGTATCCAAGAAAAATTTCTTTATCACATCTTGATTCGAAACTTCCAAGTTTTGCCTCTTTCAACATTGTTCTAGCCATCTCCTTCACAGTTCTGTTCTTTCTTTCCACAATTCCATTTTGCTGTGGAGTTCTTGCAGCAGAATACTGTCTTTTAATCCCAAGCTTCTCACAATATTTTATAAACTCGTTGGAGGTGAATTCTCCACTTTTGTCTGATCTTAAACATTTGATTTTTCTTCCCATTTCGTTCTCAACCATGGCCTTGAAGATCTTAAATCTCTCAAAGGCTTGTGATTTATCTTTCAAAAATGTTACCCATGTCATCCTTGAGAAGTCATCTACAAACAACATAAAGTAGTATACACCTTTAAATCTTTTTGTCCTAGTAGGATCACATAAATCTGTATGAACTACTTGTAGGGGTTTTGAAGTCGCATATTCTTTTGTTTTAAATCTGACCCTTTGTTTGCTTTCTTAGTTGGCACGCTCTGCATGTGATGTCTACAGGTTTGATTATTTTGGGCATATGTCTAACACACTTGTTAGAACTGACTTTGACTAGATTGTCGAAGTTGACGTGACCCATTCTTTTTGCCATAACCAGTGCTCATCGATTTTTTCCATGAGGCAACTTGCATCATTTTTTTTCAATCAAGTTGTATATGTTGCTTTCAGTTCTTCTTCCTTATGCAATGGTTTTTCCAGTTCTTTTCAATTTACAACCTTCAACATTAAATATGACTTCATAGCCATTATCACACATTTGACTTACACTTAAGAGATTATGTTTAAGTCCTTTAACATACAGGATGTCATGTGTATGAAGCTTGCCATCTATATGCAAGGTTCCTTTACTTCTGATTTTGACTACAGTGTTATCTTCCAGACTGACAATCCCTTCCTTGCATCTGCTTAAATTGGTGAATTTGCTCTTGTCCCTAGTCATATGCTTTAAGCAACCGCTGTTTATGACCCACAAGTTTTGCTTTTTGGCGTGGAGCGCCGTTTGAGCAATCAGGGATTGATCTTTTACTTTTCACATCTCTTTGGGTCTCTCACTTGCCTTTTTCTTTTTTTTTAAGAGTGGTCTGTGAAACTCTGTTCTCATTTAGAGACCTGCCTTTGCCTAAACTATAATTTCTTGTCATTGTAATGTTAGCTCTACAATACTTAGCTATATGTTCAGAATTATTGCAATTGTAACATATTAAATTTGAATCTATCAAAGGGGCAAATGAATTTCTACTTGCAAAATTAAATCTTTTAGTAAGAAAAACTCTACAATCAATAGCCCTATGATCGAACTGATTATAACAAAAAAAATAACCATAAAAGGAAGAAAAGTACCTGGTCATAACGTTATTTGGTGCAGTATACTGAAAACTCTTACTTTTTTGCTTTTTCAGGCCTGCCATTTTGATGTATCCTTCTACGTCTTTCCTTGGATTAGTCTTTATGTTCTTTCTGATTTTTGCCTTCGTTGATTCTTTGCTGATCTTCTCGTCCATTGCTTTTGCTTCTCCTCCATTCTTGAAGTTATCATACAAGTTCGTTGATGTACAAGCTGAGGATCCTTTTTCTTTATGTTCTTTCTGATTTTTGCCTTCGTTGATTCTTTACTGATCTTCTTGTTCATTGCTTTTGCTTCTCCTCCGTTCTTGAAGTTATCATACAAGTTCATTGATGTACAAGCTGAAGATCCTTTTTCTTTATCATATCCAAGACCTGACTTTTCATTCGAAGGCTTTTGCACACTGATCAGTTTACTAAGAACTTTTGATCCTTTCGTCAGCTTTAAGCTTTTGTTTAGTTGGTCTCTTGCCTTCTCAAGTTATTTCCTCAAGGATACTATTTCTGCTTCAAGTTTCATACATTCGTTAGATTTGGACTAGAGATCCATCTTGACACCTTCTCCTATTCTGTTGGCTTCCTCAACTTGAGTTTTTAGCGTCATAATCATTTGATTAGCTTTTTCAAGCTCTTTTTTCTCATGCTTCCTCTGCATTGAGTTTTCTTTTCTCAAATTTTCAATTTCTTCAAGAGCACACAAGTTCACTTTCAAGATCAATCTCACCTTCTTCTCCTTCATCCCAATCTTCATCTTCATTTTGTTCTTTATTCAAGAAGATGAATTCTTTTGCCATAAATAGGAACTCATCTCCCTCAGCTAGAAAGGCACAGTCATGCTCATCGTCAGAGCTGTCACTATTACTCTCTCCCACTGAGTCACTATCTTCTTTTATATATAACCCCTTTTATTCTTGAAGATGTTTTTCCTCGTAGCAAAATGTGGTTTCACCTTTTTGATACTTTCTACTTGCTCGAAGTTGTCCTTTTTATTGTATGGACATTTTGCAGCGAAGTGTCCTACCTTGCCACAATTAAAACACTTGAACAAAAGTTTTCCTTTATACTTACCTGATTTTCTCTTCAGTGTTCTGACAATTGGTTTCTTCACCATCAGTCTCCTCAGAATCGAGCACAGAGGTTTCTTCTTTTGCAGACTTTACTATTTTGAGGGTTGCTTCTCTCTTGATCGTGTCTGTGTCTCCCATCCTCATTTCGTAGGCTGTAAATGTTCCATGTAGTTCATCCATGGTAAGCTTGTCCAAATCTCTCGCTCTTTCAATAGCCGCAATTTTGTAGTCGTATTTTGATGGAAGGGATCTCAGAACCTTCTTGACAATAGTCGATAATTCTATCGTTTCTCCAAGTCCTCTTATGGCATTGACTATTTCATCTACCTTGAGAAGGTAGTCAGCTATCTTCTCTTCATTCATCTTCAGACTTTCAAACTATTCTTTGTGTGTTTGCAGCTTGGCCTGTTTCACTTTGTCGTCTCCTTCGTAGATACCTTTTAACTTATTCCAAGTGTCTTTTGCACTTTGACAGTGCATAACTTTGATAAACTCGGAGTTTGACAACCCACAAAGAATAGCGTTCTTTGTTTTGGCGTTCTCATAAGCCTTTTTGGCCCCCTAATCAACATGAGTTACAACAGGAGCTGTGTAACCATTAACCACTGACATCAATACATCAAACCCTAGGGAAGACAAGTATGCTTCCATTCTTATGCTCCAAAAGACATAGTTAGACCCATCGAACAGAGGAGCCTTGTTTGATGAAGATCCTTCTTGGCAGGCCATTGTGTTCACTAACCATGATCTATCTGAGCCGATTAAGCTTCTCTTAAGGACCTTAGGCTCTGATACCAATTGTTGAACACACCATCTACTGAGAGGGAGGGTGAATCAGTAGATGAGCTAAAGCCTAGTTCTTAAAAACTTTTAAACAAGATACAAAATGTATATGCAAAGTAAATAACAAAAGCAGAGATCATACACACAATAATACTCAACACCAGATTTTTATGTGGAAACTCAAAGGGAAAAACCACAATAAGAAACGCTGCTAGAAACTATTGTTCTAATCCAGCCTCACAGAAAAGATGTCTCACAGACAAACCTCACTGGTTACATTCAAGAGCACCCACTCTAAGGAAGCACCAACTTCCTAACTGAGCACCAACTCAGTTTTTCTGAAGGCGCCAACCTATCAAAGATATGAAGCTACAACTTCAGAATACAAAAGAGATTCAAAATGAATCCTATTCAGTTTCTCTGTTACAAGTCTAGTCTGTAACTACACCTTCACACTATGTGCCTTCTCGTCTTTTCTGCCTCTTTCTCTGTGTCTTGATATCTTCTATTTTGACACACCTTATTTGCTTTGCCTTTTTACGTTGTCTGCATATGTTCTCACTCGACAATTTTTGAGTTAACACTATTATAGCCGCAACAACACAAAGACACTTTCAAATGTTTTGTTCGTAGCATATATAGACAAATGCATCTTAGGGTTTTCTATCTGTAAAGTGTTCACACTTCAATTGCTCTTAATTGGTTCGAGCTTATAATCTGTATTCAATGTGACTTTGACTTCGTGTCTCGATTCATGCTTCAAACGACAACGTTCAAATGTCTTTACTATCTTTGGCATCTGCACTTCTACTATTCTTAATTGCGTTGCTTCCTCGATCAATTAGATTGATTAATTTCGAGCTCCGTGAAGATATATCGAGTTCACCAATTCCAGTTGTTCTTTTACAGACAGTTAGAACACATTAAATGCGGGCTTTTTATTTCTTTTGTCGCACCAAGTTCACGTTCTTTTCTTTGTTGGATCTTTCCTTATGACCTCTTGACACTTGTTAAATGCACGTGCACTCGGAGGGTAATCTGGGTTTGTTTCGCACCATTGGATCTAATGCACCGATCAAGCGTGAGCTGTTAATTTTTTAAAGCAGCATGAATTTTAATTCTTGCTTTGTCATTAACCATTGAGCTTCTTTTCTTCTCTTTTTGCATCTCGCTGCTTTCTATATGATGGGTTCGCTTCTGCTCCTTTCAATCGCCCTCGATATGCTCGATCTTTACCCTTTCTATTGTGTGTTAAATTTCGGCATGTTGGCGTGATCTTATTTTCTTCGGTATTCTTGTAACGCTCCTTGCAACATTGATCCTTGTAGACTTGCTCGTCTTTTAACGTTGCTTTAATTCCTTCAGAAGGTTCCTTTATACAAATTGTTGCGGGCCTTTGTGTCTTCGAGACAATTTTCGTGGACTTTTTGTCCGTGTCCATTTCATCCTGAAGTGTCCTCCAATTTCTCTGAAAGAATTCATCATTGGATTTTATTTGGAAGTGTCATTCGAAAATCTTCCAACGGTCCTCATACCCTTCAGATTCTCGGCAATCTACCCTTCGGCTTTTCTACAAGTGTCCACATACCCTTTGCAACGTTCAAAAGATACCCTTCAGACTTTTTGAAAAGGTCCACTTGCCATTCGCAACAATCAAAAGATACGCTTCGGACTTTTTGAAAAGGTCCACTTGCCCCTCGAAACGTTCAAAAGATACCCTTAGGACTTTTTGAAAAGTTTCACTTGCCTTTCGGAACGTTCAAAAGATACCCTTCGAACTTTTGTTAAGGGACAATTTTCCGAAAAGGACTTGACAATTTTTTCAAAAGAATTGTCCTTGCCACTTTTTTCGAAAGAATTTCTCCGAAGGAATTCTTCAAGACTATTTCGGGTTTTTCATCCTTCTTGACTTATGTACATAAGAGAAGAAAAGCCACTCAGAAATCTCGATTGCCTCTTCTAAACCCTTTTGGGTTTTTGACATTACTTGACTTATCAACTTGAGAGAAGCAGTCCCTCTTCAAAATCCCGATTACTTCGTCTAAATGCTTTTAGGTTTCCCACATTGCGTAGCTTATAAACATAAGAGAAGTAAAGCTATCTTGGAAACCCGATAACCTCCTCTTAAACGAACTCGGGTTCTTATCATTGCTTGAACTATAAAACATAAAGAATTAAAGTCGTTTCAAAATCTCGACCAAGTAAAGACACTTCAAAACCCTGAACAACTCCTCTAGACCACTTTGGGTTTTCGAATTTGCTTTACTTATAAACATGAAAGAAGTAAAGTCGTTCCATAAACCCAACCAACTTTATTAGACAAGTTCGGAGTTTCGAGGCTGCTTTACTTATTTTATAAGTAAGAGCACTTCACAAACTCGATTTACTCCACAAGTCTGCTCAACTCAACCTTTTGGCATTAATGCATGATCATTTTCAATCTCAATGACATCAATGACATCAACCTTTGACATCAATGACAATTCCATGCTGCCTTAGATAAGAATGACAATTCTTCAGTCCTCAAACTGCTTATTGGATCATGATATTCAACCTGTCAACTGTCTCCTTGCTCAAATTGCCAACAATTTGAAGATGTGCAAAGCACACCCTCACTCCAGCTGATACAATTGGAACTTCTCTGAGCGTGGGTGACTCTTTGATGAGAAGAACCTCCAGAGAGGGCTGGTTTCCTTTAGATTTTTCAATAAACTTGACTACTGTGATTTTTTGTGATTTTTGGGGTGAAAAGGGAGAAGGAAACTGAAACGGAAAATATAATTAAAAGGGGGTGATACACTTGAATTGTCAAAACCCTCTGAAGTTATTGAAATCAATGCACACATTTGATCAAATGAAATCTATAATTCTGTCCTTAAGCATAAATATTTCAGATGAAGGGTTGGACACCTCTTCAAATGACTCGCAAAACGCTGAGAAAGGAAGAGATAGGTGAGGAAGAGACCTGCAAAAGGAGATAAATCTCACTTATACGCTAATGCACAATCAAATTACACACTATCTTCTATCAAAACTCAGATTCAGAATAATAACTTCTTCATTGATGACTGGTCCAGCTTACAATTTCTTCTTTTCAAACTTTTGGGCCCTTTTCAATGACTTGACTAAGCCAATAAATAGTTTTTTCCAAAACCTAAAATAGCCTATTTGGAGTTTCTAAAAAAGGAAAAGGTTAGTCTTGGCTAATTAATTCAAGACTTAACCTCTTTTTACAATATAGAATATTCAATAAATCTTTCTTTTACAAAAATGCATGCCTCTTCAAACATTGGCATAGAAAATAAGTGATAAGGCCAAGTTTGGAAGATTAGCCTTAAAATAAATAGTACATTCTCCAAAATTTTCAAACATGCATGACTAAGGTTGGCGTAGAGATGTAGACGGTGGGCCTGTTGAAAGTCAACCTCTCCTTTGCATGGAAGATTACATCAAAATTTCTAAATAAAGAACTCCATGTAGATCCGCTTGAAAACTAAGCTGGAGGTTGAGCTGTTCTTGTTTGCATGAAAGACAAAGAAGATGTGCAACAAATTTGTCCAGTGAACTCCACTTAGATTGCTAGATTGTTGAGAGCCTTGTAACGTGAGAAGAACGCCAAAATTAGAAGTCAAGCTTGAGTTGAGCTGGAATGTTTGGATGCATGTGGTTGACTAGTCAAACCACAAAGAAGCGTGACTTTAACAACCAGTCAACTAAAGATTTGACCAGTCAGCCGAAAATAGCCTTTGCTTTGTAAAATATTCCATGTTAACTTCGTCGTTTGCATTTACTTCCTCGGACTTATTTGCTCTCGGTTCCCTTGTTTTGTGCATATATTTCCCTTGGATTTATTAATTTATGGCTTTTAATTACGCGGACTTTATCTTTCCTTCAGCGACCTTTCTGTGTATTTCCTTTCATTCTCTTCGGGTTCTTTTTTTGCGGACTTTATCTATTCTTTCGGATTATCTTGCTTTCAACTTTTCGTGGACAAAAACTCCGTGGGAATTATCTAAGGCTTATCCTTTTGCACAGTCAGATTTCCCTTAGACTTTCCTTGGATTATTTCCCTAAGCCTTTGTCTATTCACTTTGCTTGTATTTTATTCATTCGGGTTTATTGTCATCTCCCTTGGCTTTTATTCTTTCGGATATTCCGTTTTGTTCCTTGGTCTTTGCATAGTGAATTTCCCGCGGGCAAAATGTCCACGGGAATTGTCTCGGGACTTTCTCTGTCAAGTCTTCATTTCGTTCAGATTTTTGGCTTTGTCTATCTTCCAAAGGAATCCTTTGGACAATTTGTCCGAAGGAATTCCTTCGGACTTTTTGTCTGAAGGATATCCTTCCACAAAATAGCCCTTCAAAAATTTTGTCATGGTCCTCCAACCCTTCGGATTAACTGTATTGGTCCTTCGGGATTTTATTAAATTGTCCTCCGGAAGCTTGAAAATGGCCCTTCCAATCATGAAATGAGCCTTTCCGAAGGGTGGGTGCCCTGCAGAAATTCTGTGAACGACCGTTCTGAAGGGCACATGCCCTTCGGAAAAGTTGGAAAGTCTTTTTGCCATGTGGAGTGACCCTTTCTTTTCTTGAGATGTCTTTTCCGAAGGGCAAGTGCCTTTCGGAAAAGTTGAAGAGTCCTTTTTCTTTGAGAAACGCCCTTCAGACTTGTGCAAAATGTCCTTCGGATTGCCAAGTGGCACTTTGGGTTTTATGAAGAGGACTCTTCCGAAAGAAAGAGCCTTTCGATATTTTTGCAAGGTGTCCCTTTCTTCGGATTTTCTTCTTTTCATCGGGTCTTTTGTTCTGCACAATTTGTCTCCTTCTTGCGGACAAATTGTCCACGGGAATTGTCCCTCGGAATATGTATCTTTAGCTGTAATTGCCTATCCTTAAGATTTTGTAAAGTGTCACACACTTAACCCGAAAGAAATCTTTTGAACCTGCTGTAGGTACCTTGTCTTGGAACGAAATCGACTGTGTAACATTGTTGTAGGTACTCTTTGTTCATGCTTTTAGACCACTACTCACCATGGCTGCATTTGATATTTTTATTGTACACATATCACCTTATTCATGCCTTTGGACTATAGATTGACCAGCTGAAAAGGGGATTAGACCGTTCTGGGACATCATGACCAAAACTTAAATGTTGAAACATTGCTGTAGGTGTCCACTTGACTGTGCTTGATGCTCTTGAAGATCTACAAATACCTTTATCAATGCTTATGACCCTTTGATCATGTTTTGGTTCCTTAATTCATCAGTTTGATCAGCTATATAGAGAATTTGACCGTTCTAGAGAAAGTTTTGAATAGTAGGGGTTGTGATTTGGCCTTGACAGGCCAAATTACTAACACAACTGAATCCCCATTTTCGCCAATGTTGTGTCCTCCAATCAAGGCCAGAAATCTGTCTACCTCCATCACTCCTCCTTCACCGGACGCAACTCTGTTCACCATTGCTCTGCTCATTACATCTCCCAGGGGTACACACGATTATTTATCTACAATATTGATTTTAAATGGAGCTAGATAAGGGTATGTGCTCACCTCTTACAAAAAATTTATGGGGTATGTGTTGTGATGTAAGTAGTTGGATATGCCTTGGGAGATATTCAAATCGCAGCTCACACACCCTAGTCCTCAATACATTTTTCAACGTCCAGTTCCATCTATGAATGACACTTAGGAAATGACTTATACTTCAAAAAATGAAAAAAGAAAAGAAAAAAGAAAACTACCTACCCCAGCCTCACTTCTAAACCCCCTCCCCAACTTGACCCACACACTAAGCTTTCATCCGTTGCCACCCTCTCTAACTCAACAAAACAAAACAAAAAAGCCTAATTTCTAGTTTGCATTAAACATACTTGATTTTTTGGATATCATATTAGAGGTTGAGGAGGAGTTATAATCCCAGCCTGGAATGATTTAAATTATGAGCAGTGAACTTAAACACAAAAAATGATACTCAAAAGACGAGATTAAAAACTTCTAGGGCTCTGAAGGGTTAAAGCTTACCAAAACTCGAGATATTGAGTTGCCCATTCATAATCGCAAACAGTGAGTTTATACAAGAACTAGAAGCTCTATATCTGTGCTCTTTTTAGGAAACCTCCGGGTTTTCCTGCTTTGTACTGGTACCTTTGTACTCTGCAGTCCCTTTGACCTACTTTGGTGGTCATTTGTCGGACATTAATATATTTATCTTATCTTATAGTTGATCCTTTCTAAAGTGATTTCACAATTGGAAAAGTCCAGATCATTTGTCAATATTTTCTTAACACACCTGATGATTTCAGTTAGAGGCTCATAGATAAATTGACACATGCCTAACTCTTCATGCACACAAAGAATGGGAAACCCAATAAGAAACCTTCGTACACAGTTGACGGTGGTCAAAGATCAACAACATTATGATTATGACAGAAATATGTGACCTGTCTAGTATATATGTACAAGAAATGATTACCATCTTACAACAACTCAAACATGAGAGTTTTTTTAAGAAATGCATCTTATATTACTCTAGGAAATAAAAAGATTGCATCAATCTGACAACTGGGATCCAAGGGAAGTCTATTTCTAAGAAAGCTAGAAAATCTAAAATTTATGCTTGTGCCCCAAGAGGCAGGGACTCAATCTCTTTGTTGAAACACTTGAATTTAACATTAACCAGCAAAGCCAGCCATAGCCTACAAATCCTCGACTCCCCTAGACTGAGAGGAGAAGGTTCCAAATTGACTGTATCTTTAATCCTGGATTTCCACAGGAATCCAACATAAGTCAACCCAACTGTATGCGATAGCAGCATGCAACTATCTTTAATCATCCAATCCCAAGGAGAGTTCCTCTATAAGAAAGGGAAGCAGTGAATAAATAATTGAATTAAGCTTGAACCATTTGACTGAATTGTCTGACATAAGGTTTTTTGCTAGAATCTATGGAAATATACCAGTTATATCAATATTATTATATTTCCAATAAAGCAAGAAAATTCAGTAAGTTCTTCGAAATAGCTTTCCCTGTTTTAAATTTATCATGTTTCTCTCATTTTTTCTTCAAAAGAATGTGCATTTCTAAAAAAATTAAACATATTTCTATATATTTTTGTATGATTATCTGTGTCACTTTTTATCTGGGAGTACCTTGAAAATTAATGTATCCATGTGCCCATATTCATATCTGTTGTCGTATCTGTATCCTAGTAACTTAGATTGTGATAAAATAACCTTTGATGAGAGGGTTGAAGTGTCTAGATTGTATTCAAAGGATGTGGCTAAATCAAAAGTATTATTGGTAACTCGTAGTTCAGATGTGTGTGCCACCCCTACTTCTCGTGTTAAGACTAGGGTTGATGTGCAAGAAAGGGGAAGGGTTAATATGAAGAAGGGTTTTCTAGAGCTAAAAGGAAGACCACAGGTACAAGTATAGAAATACATAGCATTTAAGCATGTGAGAGACTGATGAGCAATTTTTACATTATTCTTTGCTGGAAGCCTCCCCTTCCATATTGTTCCTACTATTTATTTCAAGGAGGTATTCAATAAAGCATGTCTTTCAGTCCCTTATATGTGATTCCAGGAGAACATGAGATTCGGATAACACTTCTTGAAACAAAACTATTCCAAGGTTTACTTTTTGATGGAGGAATTAAAGAACACATGGGTGATGAGAGGGTGCTCCATTATCATGGATTGGGTGGACAGATATTATACACTGAACACTCATCAATATTATTTTTAAAACATAAAGCACGATCACATTATCTAGACGGCTATTGATTAAACTGGAAAGCAAAAGGATGCAGATTTTCATTGATTTAATTGTAAAGAGC
This sequence comes from Torreya grandis, assembly GCA_037957365.1. Lineage (NCBI taxonomy): Eukaryota > Viridiplantae > Streptophyta > Pinopsida > Cupressales > Taxaceae > Torreya > Torreya grandis. Next base: position 857,729 of record JARHVA010000284.1, on the reverse strand, counting down.
AAGGATGCAGATTTCCAATTTCAGATTTTGAAGGATGCTACAGAAGAGGAGGAGCCCTCTAATGTGGTGCACATCGCAGTACATGCAGCCTCTGTGTAGATCAACATGGTTGATGATTTAGACTCTAGAGCATCAACAAACATATTTTTTGGACCCTATATTGTGTGTATGCATTGGATAACACATTAAAGAACATTGGAAAGATTGATTGGGTGAAATAGGTAGTGTCAGATGCTAAAGATGTGCAGAAGTTTATTTGCAATCGCTACAACCCTTTGCCACTTTTTAGGTCTTTTTACAAGTAAGGAATTCATCAAATTGCAGAGCCTAGATGTGCCAACTATTTCATTTTGATTGTAAGGATGATTGAGGTGTAGGATGCCTTGCAGTCTATGTTTGTGTTGGGAGTGGACTAGGTGGGTAGAGGGCATCCCAAATGAGGGGAAGGGAATAAAGAAAATGGTGTTCAGTGATGATTTGTGGGAAAATGTGTAAACTACACAATCCATCATAGTACTTGTCCTAGAGGTCAATAGTGATCGATAGACTCTCAAGTCGCTACTTGCTAGAATTCATAGAATCAAAAACTTGCTGTTCACTCTGAATTAGCTCCCAAATGACAACTTAATTCATACAATGATCTATAATTAGTGTATATTCGTTATGCTGGAAGATAAAAGTGATTAAGAACTGAATATAAATCCAAACACACTTAAGAGGAAAAGACTCACAAAAATGGAAACAAATGACACAAAGACTTTTGACTTGGAAAACCTCACAAGATGTAGGGGAAAATTAGTTGGAAGAGGAAATAGATCTACTTCCTATCTTGTTTTGGCGAATAGCGGATTACATTGAGATATAGAACAAGTACAACATACAACTATCCTGCTCACAAAGCTTTCCTCATTGTTTCCTTATTATAATCCTTCCTACAAACATCTATACACTTGCTTTGTTCACCGATGAGAGTTTGGTCCTACCAGCTACGAGTTGAAACATACCACCACATTCTCCATTAGGACCAGATATGTTGTATTTGCTCCCTCCAGGAGGTGGAGACCGAGGACCACTTCATTTTCAGATGCCTAATGTATTATGAGATCTGCGGAAGATATCACTGCCTCTACAGAGACTTAGACAACACTGTAGCTAGTTTCTTTAGTTATACTGACCAACGGTGTCTGGCTCTTTATCTTTGCGAGGTTGTCACTTTTCAGCATAGATCCCTATAGGAGGAGCCTAGAGGCTCTAGAGCTCCCATATTGATCACCTCTTTCTTTCAGCCCACTCAGGTGATTGGCAACACTAAGCGTCCTTTGGACATCGGTACATCACACATTAGATCTGATAGATCAGTTAGGCAACGCTTCTCTTAGTGCATCATTATTAAGACTACTCAGATCTCCTAGCCTGCTATCTCTCGACATCATGACTTTGCTTTGATCCGTCGGCATGGCTCTGCCCCTCTCTGGCGACATGGTTCTACTACTTGTTAGCTACCCCCTAGACCATAGGGGCAAATTGATATTACTAGCTTCTTTTCTACTAAGGATGTTACACTGGCCTTGGATGTTAGAAGAGATTCTAGAGGAAGTGCCTTGCTTCCTCCTAGGATCCCCTAATTTGGCTCCTCTGACCCTGTATACTCGTTGGACAACATTCTTAGATCTCTCACAGTGATTGACAATGGCCCAAATGATCCCTCCACTTGATGCACAAACAGGGATATTCAATGAGATTTGCCTCCAGTCTTCATTGGCACATGCTCTTGGGGCTTTTATTCGCCCCTCATTGCTATTTGTATTAGTTTCTTTGCCACTTTTGTGAGTGACACGCTGTCCTATTTTGTCTTCGTACTTTATCTCTTTGGTTCTTCTCTAGGATTCTCCTCCTAGAACTTTCTATTGCTATTGGTTGTATCCTTCAGTCCCATTGACCTACTTTTGGTCATTTGTGGACATTAATATAATTTCTTTCTTTCTTTCTTCCTACATGTGTGTCGTCCTTCTTATAACCCTTACCGACGTTCTTTTGTGTACTAAAGCCTCCTCGACTGTCTGAGCATTCAAAGAGACATTGTTTGTATTTTATAAAGAACCCTTTTGGTTTCTATGGGCGAAATCGCCCAGTTAAAGCAAACCGGTGGTTTCAAAACAACTAGTTAATGTATATTGGCAGTTTAGAAACCGCCACTTGTAGGAACCGACGATTGTGCAATTGTTGCCTACATAAAACGGTGGTTTTGCCACCAATACTAGAACTCTACCCTTGAATCTTTGATGATGATTGAACTGGGTCTACTATTTGCTGCCTGATGAATGGATTGTTTTTTGGATCCTCATGGATTATACCTCCATTATTGAGAGGCTTTTTGTCCGACAAAAGCTTTCTTATGGGGGGAGAATATATGGTAACAACTCTTCCACCTTTTCCCTGGAGTACCTCTTGGATTGCCTTGGTGTCTTCCCCTTGAGTCCAATCTACCAAGACTCTTATGATCCCTAACATGTTTCTTTGACTTTCTGCTGTACTACTACATCCTCCAACTCTCTTTGTGCGTCCACAACCAAGTCTTCTATGGAAGATAGCAATTGTTCTTCTTCCTCATCTAGCATGGATGGTTCATACAAATGCAAGTTCTCACAATTGGCAACTGAGTACATCCACTTGAATGAGGGTAGGTCAAGTTTGAAAGCAACATCACCAATTTGCTCCAAAATGGAAAATATACCATACCTTATTGACTTAAGCTTCCTAGTTTGTTCTCTGAGTCTTTCTTTTCTCAATTACAACCATAACTTGTCACCTACCTTGAGTTTGTGCTCTTTGCGGTGCTAGTCATGCTTCCCTCATCAAGATTAGTCTTACCTCCTTTGGCGCACACAACTTATCCCACTTGTAGAGTAGTCCGTCCATCCTTGAGATAGCATCTGGATGCCTTCATTTTCTGCTCTCTTGGCTTGAAATAGCTGGAATGTCTTCCCAAAGTCTGCAACTTGTAAGCCTCTTTCGTGAAAGGCTCTATCTGTGAGATTGTTGCCAAAGCTGAAACTTGTCTTATTGGTGGCGTAGATAACATATCTGCCACAACATTTGTGCTATACCTTTTACACTTATCACCAAATGGAATTGTTGGAGATATCCCATTCATTTGTAGTGTATTGCCTACGGCAATTTGTTTGGTGCTTGCAAATATTGAAGAGGTTTGTGATCAATGCGTGCAATAGTTTCTTGATCCAATAAGTAATGCTTCCATTTCTTTATTTCCTGAATTATTGCATACATTTATTTATCATAAACATGATACCCCTTTATTGCTAAATAAAATACCTTTGAATGATAAACATACGGGCTTACCTCTTTGGAACAAAATTTCCCCCATAGCATATTTGCTTGCATCCATTTCTATTTCAAATGGTTGCTGAAAATTAGGAAGAGCAAGGACTAGTGCATCACTGATTTTATATTTCAAAGAATCAAAGACATTGTCACAATTCTCACTCATGCTTGCAATTGAATGTAGAGGTGCGGCTATTGCGGGGAAAGCTGGAATAAACTTCCTTATGTATTGTACTACTCCTACAAAGCTTCTTGCCTTGGTGGCACTCCTTGGAGTGGGCCAAGTCATGATAGCCTCTAACTTTCTTGGGTCCACTCTTAGTTCTCCTTATCCAACCACTTGTCCCATATAGTTGAGTAATTGTTTTGCAAACTCACATTTCTTCATATTACATACTAGTTGTTTTTCCTTAGACACTTGAAAGACTTGTTTCAAATGTATTAGATGTTCCTCTCTTGTAGCACTAAAAATCAGAATATCATCTAAATACACATATATCTATGAAAGATTGCAATACATCACTCATTAACCTCATGAATGTTGTTGGTGCATTACCTAAACCAAATGGAAGTACCAACCATTCGTACAAACTTTGTTTTGTCTTGAGGGCTGTCTTCCATGCATACTCCTTTATTTGAACTTGATGATAACCTGATTTGAGATCCAACTTTGTGAAGTTCTTCACATGCTAAAGTTGGTCCAACAAATCATCAATCCTTGGAAGCGGATATCAAATATTTATGGTGATCTTGTTCAAGGTGCAAAAGCCAATGCACATCCTCCAATTGCCATCTTTCTTTTGCAACATCACAATGGATGACCCACATGGTGAAGTGTTTAGGCGTATCGTGGCTTGTTTTAGTTATTCTTGACCTCATTGCTCTCCAAAAATGATTGCTTATACAAACCAATGTTAGGTAGAGGAGATTCAAACAACAATTGAACCTCATGTTCTACTTCCCTTTTTGGAGGCAAATTATCTGGAGTTTGGAACACATTTTGAAAATATTGTAGCACTTCATCTAATCCCTTCAATCCCTTGTTAGCACTATCAATTCCAGATATTTCAAGCCTATCTTATTTCTTATCTTTTGAAATAAGTAAACAAAACTGACTATTGGCTTGAATGAGTCTCTTGCCTTTCCATTTAGCTTTCTTCAAGGCTGGTTTTGCTCTTTCTTGACTTGATTTTGTTTTGAAGGTTTACCCTCTCCTTGTTTCTTTTCTTCCTCAATGTAGTAAGCTTGCAAGTTTGTTTCATCAAGATCTTGAGGCTTACTTGAGATGACCCGCCTCCTCAACTGAGTATGGAGACCACCCAAGCATTTAGTCAAGTTGTCTTTATCTTCTAACTCCAAGCCTATGAGCATGGCTTGTATACAAAACTTGGTGTAATCTTTCACTTTGACCCTGCCCTTGCATGTAATACTGCCATTTGATATTTTGATCGGTTCTATACCTAATTGGGTAAAAATTCTGATGCAATAAATATTTAAAATCATCCCACTTATCTACAACCAGCTTCTTCTTCCTTTTAGAAGCTGCTAATTAGGTTTCCCACCAAACTAGAGCACGACCTTCCATCTTGAGACGTGCAAAGGCAATCCTTTGTGCCTCAGTTACTTTATGTACACTAAAATATACCTCCATTTGTTTCAACTATTTTTTTAGAAATTCAGCATCTAATTGTCTTTCAAAGGATTTAACTTTTGTTTCTACTTTGAAAGGAGCATGTTTAGATTTTATCTTTGCTTTGCCTTTTTTTTTGGGAGGTTCTTCTTCATGCTTGTCCATGGATTCTTTCTCCACATTCAGATTTCTATTCTTCATGGGGCTCTTTTATGCCAAGCTTCTTGACTATAGAGCAAACCATAGCATCTATGGACTTTTGATTCCTAGCTATGAGCCTTTGTTGTTTAGTGATAGTGTCGTGGGACTTCATCATGCCATTCACGCATGATTCCAACACAGTTACTCTACTGTTAAGACATTCTTTACCTCTATGAGCCATTTCTCTCACTTGTTGATTCCACTTTCTTGTAGATATCTCTGAATCACAAGGCAACAATTCTCTTTCTTGAGATCTTGTCATTGTCATACAAATTAGTCAAACTTTCCACAATAGCCCAAAGATTAATCTGCTCTGATAACAAAATGATCTATAAACTCTCAAGTCACTACTTGCTAGAATTCACATAATTACAAACTTCCTGTTCACTTCGAATTTACTCTAAAATGACAACTTAATTCATACACTGATCTAAAATTAGTGTATATTCGTTATGTTGGAAGATAACAATACTTAATAACTGAATATAAATGCAAAAACGTTTAGAACTCACAACAATGGAGACAAATGCCGCAAAGACTTTTGACCTGGAAAACCCCACAGGGTGTAGAGAAAAACCAGTTGGAAGAGGCAATAGCTCTAATTCCTATCTTATATTGGCCAATAGTGGATTACAATGAGATATAGACAAAGTACAACATACAACTATCCTACTCACAAAGATTTCCTCACTGTATCCTTACTCCAATCCTTCCTATAAACATCTAGACACTTGCTCTGTTTATTGATGCCTTCTTACATCTGTGTTGTCCTCGTAACCCCTGGAGATGTCCTTTCGTGAACTAAAGGCTACCCAACCATTTGAAAATGCGAAGAGACATTGCTTGTCTTTTGTAAAGGACCCTTTTGGTTGCCCTAGGCAAAACAATCAATTAAAGCATATCGGAGGTTTCAAAACTGCTCGTTGATCCAGGCCGGTGGTTTTGAATTTGCGGCTTGCAGGGTCTAGCGGTTTTGCAACCATACCCTGCATAGAGTGGCGATTTCTCCACCAATATTAGAGCTTCTCCCTTGAAGCTCTGATGATGATCAAAATCGGGTCTACTACCTGCTGCGTAATGAATGGATTGTTTTATGGATCCTTATGGATCAATTATACATTTTGACATGTCTCTCCTAATTTTGGAGAGAAATATGGGACATTTTATAACCTTGATTGGCTGGATGAAAGTTGTTCATGAGAAGGATCCCATTGATTCCCACACTAACATTCCATGAGAAGCATATTTAGCCCATTGTTCAACATGGGTGGGACAAGATGGACACTCCATTGCACATGGAAGCATATGCACTTAATCCCAAATGGTATGTGTCGATCCTTGGGGCAGTACCCTTATAAAAGATAATGAAGTGAATGGTGGTTTTATGAAGGTCATTATAAATATGTACAATAGAGATGAAGGAAGGGACTTTGAGACCAACGGGTTAGATTTTAGAGCTTAGTGCCTTCGGATATCGCACATGAGGCTAGAGAGGGCAAACACCCCATATGCTAGAAAATCCCCGCTGGATGGTGAAGGGTACATGGGGATGGAGTTTCAACGCTACAAATGCTTTGCATTCACATCTTTTCTTAGGTTGCCATTCTTTCATCATTGAGTGGAAGTGATGCACTTATAGCTTTACCTACTCTATCATGGGGAACAAACCTACCTTTAGAAGAGTGTAGAAGCTAGTTGTAGTGAAAGAATTGTTCCCCTTCCAGGATTGGAAGATATTTGAGTATCGAGACTTTGGTAGCACAATGGGATGTTGATCTTAAGGATGAGGCATATAGATGAGGAGGAGGTGCATTCGGGGATGGTTGGGGTTTGAATAGATGAGCCATATAATTCTAACTCAAGCAGTGACAATAATAATGATGAGGCATTTAACATAAAACACATAGAAGCAAAAGAGCTTGTAAGACTTGACGATGATCGATGATCATAAAACACATGGAAACATATGAATTTGAAGGGGCTTGATGATGACCATACAACACATGGAGCAGATGTGTGAGGAGGACTTGATATCATTGCTATTATTATGTCACATGATATTTTGACTGTATTGAAATCTTTTATAATGATGTTTTAAACATTTTGTCATGTTCCCCTTTTGGACATAAAGTGAAAGAAGATCCTTAGCCTTGTTTTCAGTGTTTCCTATAGGCTAAGGGAAAAGTGGTTCAAAAGGAAGCACTAATCTCCTTCTTCAAATGGAGAAAAAGGTACTTTGATTAAGTATTCTAATTTTGAGTTGGAGGAGGGGCCCTTTCAGGTTCATGGGGCTAAATAGCCCTTAAGTGATTTTAAAAGAAAGATTCCCTTATGCGTATTCTAATTTTCCCTCCAAGTGGAGTACCCCACTTTGGGGAAAGGCTATTTAAAGAGGATGGGAATCATTTGGAAAGCATGTTATGTTTATGAATTGAATTTATGAATTTAAGCAAGAAAATGCTTGGCTTGCACCCTTTGGAGACTAAAACCTTCATTGGGACTGAAGTTGAGGACGAAACCATTCAACATTCAGCTAGGGCAGCTTCATTTCAGAGGTTACAAGGTTCATAATTGATCAGTTTGGACTGTGTATTCATCAGTTTAGGCAAATGAAGCAAGGAAAGTCATCACCAAGGGCAGCAACTTGATTTTTAGGGTGGCGTTAGGGTTGATAAGGCCAAAAATAGGGCAGCAACTGGGATTGAGGGGCAGCACAGGTCTTTTGAGGACTGCTGATTGCTTTTTGAGGGTTGTGTTTGACTTTGGAGGCAGCGATCTGCCTTTGGGAGCTGGGAGACCCCCCCCCTTGGGGTCTAATTTGGCCATTTGAAGGGCCGTTTAAGCCTGAATTTTATGTTTGAGAGTTTGAATAATAATCCACAATTTTATTTGAATTTTTCTGTCAACTATTTGATTAAAAAAATCAGAAATTGAGGTATTATTCTTGGCTGAATTATTCTGGAATCTTTGGGTGAATATTTGATCATGAAATATTGCTTTGTACTTTGGAAATTGCATCTATAGTAATTCTGAAATTTATGGCTAGGGTTTGAAATATTAAAAATAAAAAAATGCATATTTGGTGCTAGGGTTTGCATTTATTGTTAGGGTTTGTTGGGAAACCCTATTTGTTACATATTTGTCCAAAAGGGGACATTACAGTTTTATCATTATGCACCATGGATGTATCAAAACTAGACATTCATGTCTACGTTAGATCTCTTAAATTTGTGTTTTGTTTCATCGATCATCTTTGCAGTGCTTGATTTATTTTAGACTTTACAATGTTTGATGATGCAAAATTATGCAAAAAAAATCTGAAATTTTAGATTTTTTTTTTGAATTCTTGTTATCATTTTCAACTTGACATTCGCTACTGTCCCATAAAATTTGGTATGTTGACTTGTAGCGTCCTAGAAACTCACTGTTAGGACCCCTATGTCCTAACCACCTATTGTTCTTTTTACGCATTGTAATAGTCATAGTTTAGTTAATTAGCTTGGGTGCCTATTTTGTATGTGAGGTTGAAGGGCTAGGGTTGTGATGCCTATACATTGATGTTTGTAATGAAGAGAAGGGGGGAATTTTTTTTCTGTATTTGAGCTTTGCTCTCAAGGAGGTTACCCCTTTGAAGAGACCCGTGATATCTAAATATAAGCAAGGTTTGCAGCGATTTTTTGAGTTCATTGAGTAATTTGTTCTTTTTTGCATGTTATTATTGTTTGATTTGATTTCCGCAAGCAAGATCATAACAAGTGGTGTCAAAGCTCTTTCCAGGGCTGCTTCTGTAGTCGCATCAAGATTTTAGTGGCTTACTACAACTACCCACTATATGCTCTCACCTTGCCCCTCTCAGATCTTGGTGAACAAATAGTGGTGAAAGTAGTGGGGTACTTAGAGTTTGAACTGCAATTTATCTTTTTTGTAGTCTTGATTCTAGGTTGGAAACCTTTTGTTGGGGGTTTTAAAATATTGCAAAGAGTTGTCGTTATTGACTAAGCATGTCTCGACGTGTGAAGTGAGGTGGGAAAGGACTCACCAGTACTTAGGGCTTAGACAACATCTATTTACGGATTTGAGCTTCCACGTAGCTTTGGTATGTTGGAAGAAACCCTTGGGTTTAGGAGAAACTTAGTTGTAGGAAGCCATCCATTGTTTGAATCTGTGGTGCATTGATAAATGGTTAGCCTTGGGAAGTAATTTTATTTGTACCTCAGAGACAGATTAGTGCGAATACAGGTGCGGTGAACCCTTTCATAGTTAGAGCTTTGAATAATTGGGCAGCTCACTATTTACGAACATGATAAGCATATAAGAGAATCCACAAACTAGACACCCTAGATGAGTTATCCCTTGCATTAATCCTAATCATATTTTCATAGTTCTAGTTCAAGGTAGTTCAGTACTGTTGTGACCAACACACCTCCATTCCTTTTGAAATGGAGACCCCTTGGATTTGAATGAATTAGTCTTAGCAAAACATATGTTCTCGGAATTAGATTTGAAATATCATTGATCTTTTAATTTGACGTAAACATATTTGTCAACATTATTTCTTTCTACTTCTAATTTAGTGTTTAAGTGTTTCGATGCAAGGCTTATTTAGGTTCTCGAAAATCATAAGACAAAGGGGGCTTTATCGTAACTTTGATCAAACAAACTTATCTATTGAATAACCTTGGATTGTTTAATTTGGGTTTTGTCTTTGTGATATGCAAAGTTACATTCTTTTGCAACCATTCGCAAGGGGTCATGTTAGACTTCATTTATTTTGAGAGTTGGGTCATTCCACATGTCATATTTTCGTGGAGTCGCGCCTCACATAGTATTCTTTCAAACTTTTGAATGCAAGTAAAAGCCACATGTCACATCTTCACATCTTCATGTTCATTTGGACTATCATAGCCTTCGCCTGTTATGCACAATATTCTTTCAAGCTTCCAAATACAAGCGGATTCCATGTGTTGGCCTCACATTTAGTCGCATCATATAAATCCATGGGTTATCACATCCACGCTAAAAAAGTGTTTGTTGCGAAGGTCTAGGTCATTTGAATCATGCCAAGTGTTAACTTCATATCCTCTCATGGTTTCACAACTTGTTGATGAAAGCAATTTGATAAAGTTACATCGTGGGTATGTGACTCAATCAGAGCACGCCACTTGTCAGCGTTCTATTCACTCGCATCCTTGCAGGCTATGGATCAAAACGTTTTGCAAGTGTTATAGTCTGCGGGACTGTGACCCAGTCACAGGACACCACATGCCATGATTGCACAACATTGCAACACACAACATAAGCCTAAAAGAGTATGGCCTCTTCACATTAAGCCACAGGTTGCGATTCTGCAATGTCGCAACATTATACAATCAAGGGAAACCTAGTGGAATTGCTATTCATATCCCTGCAAACTACTATCCCATCGGAACATGCCACTTGTCATCATCTCACTTGCTCACAAAAATAATGGGGCTTTACATTCAAACATTCACAAGGAGACCTCGACTATGCGAAATAATGCCACGTAGCACATATATAAAGAAAAGGATATGACAACATCTAGATGTCAAAGCCACAAGCATTTAAAGAAATGATCCAGCTCAAGGCATAAATGAGCACAAAAAGGTCATGTTCATCATAGAAGGCTAACCAAGCACTTTAATCCCCCATTGAACTGTGAATTGAAGATGTGTCCAAGTTGTATTTCCTCGCAAAGGAAATGAATTTAAAAGCAAAATTTGAATGATATGAGCTGACAAAAAGGGCCATTTAATCCAATTAAGGCACACAAATGAGGTTGATTGTCAAAACATTCAAAGTCATGGAGACGTAATTGCATAACTGAAAACACTCAAAGCAACTAAATGAACTTGCAAGGCAACTATGTTCAAATCTTTGACCCCTGCAACTTCAGAATGAGCTTGGACTACATATTCAAACAAATGAAGATCATAGTTATTCAACTACGAAGCAACTCTAATTCATTATGCAGGCCACCATGGAATACTTATGCTCATTTGGAATTGATCACATCTTAGTGGACATAGCATTTGACTTTGAGACATTGGGCACATGTCTAAAATGCTATAGTGCCATGTTTGAGGAATTTGAACACCAAAAGGAAGTAAGTGATGATGACAAGCTTCCTCTAGACATAAGGGAATACACCTTAGACATTGTAGCCATAAGAGCGAGTGGACTACATCGTGCGATAACTAAACTAGAGGTATACCCTATGTAGACCTTATCTATAATGTTTTCTATGTTACTACTAGTAATGATGATATAGAAGAAACATTGAGGAAGAAGAATCCAATAGCCTACATCGTTGGTGTTGCCAATGAAGGTTATTATGGATTTCCCTAGCCAAACACTGTTTACAATCAAGAGGTTGCCCTGAATTGGATAGAAAACATTGACATTAGAGAGGTCCTTAGGGATTGGGCCGAAGACTTTAACAAGTTTGTATGCAAGCAAAACCTCAATTCTATTCTTGTTAGGCAATTCAAACAAGGGATCATATTAGGGATGGCTCTAATGAGCAGATTGTTTGGAGTCCTAGACATAACTAGAGTGGACGGAAAATGGATACCTCTGCTTGCTATGATCATAGGTGATAGGGAAACCCGTGTTTGGGGAAATAATTTGCTACAATCTAACTGAACAGGTTCATAGGGTTAAGCAGGGTGGAAATTTATACATGCTATCCCATTTAGTCGATGCAATTTGTGCAACAATGGATTGTCTAGGTATTATTGCATGAACCCCTGATTCTAGAGTGTTGGTACATTTTACCTTTGCAAGATTTTATATTCATAGATACAAGCAAAATACCAAAATGATAGCTGATTTGTTTTATCCACCCGTCTATGCTACCATCAATGAGAGGCCCATGCCAAGACTATTTGAAGACATAAGGAGAACACTAGCTAAAATCGGTGCTGATTGGTATTACCTAGATTGCATCATAATTAGAGTGGAGGGTATAATGGAAGCCCCATTGACATTGCCCCGATTTGTTCCAAACAAGTTAACAAACCATGAAATTGCTCATCAAATCATGAATGGGGTAGATGGTGCTTGCAAGAGAGCCAAACAAGCCATGGTGCATCCCCAGCCTCTCCAAGTTGGGAGAGCCAATTTCAAGGTATGGTCATCCTTGACCAATGTAACAACTCACAGTCCTCATTTGCTTTGCCTGCCAATGAGCTTAGACACTGGGATCCCAATGTTAGGGTGGCAACTCATCTAAATGAGCCTCATGCTTTGGACAAAATATTCATTAATGCTCAAGATGAAGAGGTCATAAGGTAGATGCAAGTTGCTAGGGTGACATTGGAGACAACTAGGAAAGTGCAATTTGGAGGAGTAGAAGAGAGGCAAAAATCTCTAGGACTTGAGGAAGTCCCTTTTATTGATGAACACTTGAGAAGAAGGATATTGCAAGGACTTCCACCTACACCTCCTTAACAAGGAACAATTCCTTTGCCTTAGGTAACTATACCACCTCTTATGGTTCCTCCAATTCAAGTTATTGTAGTTGCATCTCAAGGACAAACTTCAGAGGGTACTTCTTAAGAACAAGGTCAAGTAGCCCGACAATCTCCCCAGTCCTCCTAGTCATGATGTTGGTTCCCCTTCTCCCTCGATGCCAGAATTGGAAGATGCACCCATTGATTCTCCTCACAATGCAATCCGACAACCAAGTGCTGAGGGTATGGCTCTCAAGAAGGACACACCTATTACAAAGGTCTATAGTGGAATATGTCTGAAGGTGGCTCCTAGCCCTAAAATTGCCAATTCTATTGTACCAATTTATAGTACTATTTCTCCCCCTCTTGTTTCACATATTGGAATAAGTGTGTCTTAGGCACTATTGACTTTCTAAGTCTCTTTCAGTGCGTGGTTGGCTCAGATGGTAGGATGTGAGTTCAGGATGATTCTTTTCACAATCCATCATAAAACCGGATAAATACTATGCAATCCCAAGGATATAGTAAATGTAGACATGTTCAAAGAGGCTGGACAAGCATCTCAAAGCATGGAATACAACTGGAAACATTACCTTAGAAAAGTGCAATCTCTTTTAGTGATTGTCATTAATGAGAGAATGTGCACGGCTTAGTGGGGTGACATCTTTCTTAAAGTGATTGGCATCTTTCTTAAAGTGATTGGCAATTATGACAAACATGTGTAAGGCTCTAAATGGGGCAAGTTATGTCACTTCAAGACCTGTTTTGGTCAGAGTCAGACCTTTTGATACAACAGACCTAGCAGAGGATCTAATCATGCCAAAGATCAAGAATAAGTCAAATCAATCACCTTTTTTCCATGCCCAAGAGAAAGTGGCAAGTTGAGAGGCCTTTAAGACAGATGGACCAGGTCTTTAAAGGACATAGCAACACGTGATGAGATTTTGACCAAATCCAGATCATCAAAGAGACAACTAGAGTGGAGATAGGGTGGCTTACTCTCCACTACACCAAGCATCATAGAAAGGTCCACATGAACAAGTCAAAAGCATTAATGAGCTAGTAGAGGCTTAATGTTTTACAACTACTTGGTCTCTTCTTCACACATGCCTGAATTAATAAAAGTAGTTGGGGAAATTATTGCTGTCTTCTCTCTCACTCGTATTCTATAAATATGACTGAAAAAAGACTCTTTGGGAGCCCTCTTCTTTGGTGTACAAAACTCTTAGCTTTTGAGGATTGTAATACTGGTTTATGCCTTGAATTATCAATAAAAGATTGAATTTGCCCTCTCTCCTCTTGCTGTCTCACCATGTGTTCTGAGTTCCAGTTGCATCTTGTGGATTTTAGTCTCTTTTGATTCATTTGAGATCAATTGTAGATGCATTTCAATCTCTTTTGGCTCACTTTGAAGAAGATTGTAGACATTTACAACCTTCATGCAAAGTGTTTTCTTCATCATACCTCTGTTCTAGCATGTTTGTGAGAGTTTTGCAGCTAAAAATCAGTGTTTTAGAGGTTTTCTTGTGCAGTTTTAGCAAGTTAAGGAACTCTCTAAACTCGGTGCATCACCATTTTGTGAATTTCAGTTACTATTTCTTTTTCCATGATGAAATTACAGTTATAGCTATAAATAAGTCCATGTAGTATTTAGGATTGCAGTCGATCTTACATCAGGTGAACTTAGTTTAAGAAGGACGCTGACCTTCTCCAGAGGTTCATCCCAAGGAGCCAAGGTCCCACACATTGGGGATGTTCCCATTGTTGCACTGAATCATCTAATTGAATCAAGTGGGTGCAAGATTCAGGGGACAACAATTTCTGGCATGCCCGGCGGGACCATTCATTTGTCAAATTTGAAGATTGCAGCTGAAGAAAAGGTGTTGTTCACAATAGTTGCAGCCATTGGACACATATTTCAGAAGCACCTGGCGACTCCGTTGGCTAAATAATTCAAAAAATTGATGCTCCTACATGCCAAAAGTTTAGACTTTTCAAGGCTATTAACACCTTACTCCAGAATACATCTTAGAAGAGTCCTTACACCTACAGCTAGTAGTCTCAACCAGCCTAGCCTGAGTTGTCTTCCCCTTTGCCATGGCAGTTCAAAAGAAACAAATTTTTGTGGCCTTTAATAGAGGAAGTCCTCTTGTTTTAGCCCAACACGATGATATACCGGCTTCAACCTTAAAAAGTCTTATCTTATTTTACTGGAGAAAAGAGCACTACCCCAGATGAACGTATTTTAAGATAATGCAAACCTTTGTTCGGTCTATAATATCACCCAAGACAACATTGCAGTCAGACTTTTGGCCACCTCATTCAAAGGCAAAGCTTTACAATGGTATAGAGGTTTGCCTCCCAATTCAATTCACTATTGGGATGAGTTAGGAGATGCCCTATGTAGACAATTTTGAGGACAAGAGTGACCACTTGTCACTAGGTGAGCAGCTGACTACAATCAAGAGGGCTCCCCATGAGTTCATGGGTGATTTTAATTTTAAATTTCAGAAGACTTGGGATAGGATCCCACCATTAATAAAGCCCTCTTATAATACCTTTTTTTTTGTATTTTTTGAGAGCTCTTAACAGTGACATCGCTGTTATGATTCAGTCTATGAGAGGAACCACTCTACCAGATGCCTATGACATTGCAATAAGGACAAAAAATTACTTAATTCAAGCTGGTAAGATAGCACCCAGGCCTCCATTGTTATTATTCCTTGAATTGCCACCTAATCAGCCATCCAATCTGCCTAGTTTGGCACCCATTCCTGCTGTAACCAGCCAACAAATCGTCCCTTCCACACCCTCTAAGGAACTACATGAGGTCAAAACCCTGTTGCAAACTCTTGGCAACAAATTGGTTAATCTTAAGAGGCAGCAAATGCAGTTTAGCAGGCCATATCAGCCTAATACACAGTCATACCCAAGTGGCATGCAAGGTAAACGCCAAGCCATCCATGCAACACCAATGAATGTGCGTGATTCTAATGCTGCCAGCTCCTCTAAAACCATTGTTCCAGTCCAAAACAGCCTTGTGCAAAATTACGATTGGTGCTTTACATGTGCTCACACCCATAACCAAAATGCATACCCCAGTGGAGTCTTTTATCAAGCACTCATGGTCCAAAGTATAACTTCATCCCAAGGGCAGCAAGTTGAGTTAAACACGCAAGGGAAGCAAGTCCAAGAACAAGTGCAAAATGAGTCCACATTGTTGAATTGGCAACAGGTTGATTTTTGTGGGGTTAATCAGGTTGAACCATTAGACAAGAGCCATTATCCAATGGCATACTATTCAAGGACAAAGAAAAGAGGCATTAGAAGGGGATTTATCTTTTTCCATGGCTGAGCAATATTCTCTCTACAAGTCCAACATCAAGGTGCTGCTGCTAAATCCTCTGAAATGCATGCGAATCAGGTTGAAAAGAGGGACAATCAACCAAGAAATCAGTCCCAAACCAGCCAACAGTTGAAAGAAGATGCTGCTGTTACAAGAGCACATTCAAAGGTTGGTCATATTCCATTTAATATTGTTGAGCAAATGAAAAAGACTTAACTTGAATGTCACCATGTGGGAGGCATTATCTATTCCAGCTCAAAGGGACTTGCTACAAGCACTAAAGAGTTTCAATCAGTCCAATTATACATCAGCCAACCAAAAGAAGAAGAGAAGTCGAGTAAAATCAGTAAGCTACCTCCCTTCTACATCTCCCTCATTATGGGTAAGCATCTTGTCCACAATTGCATGATTGATTCAGGGGCTAGCAGTTATGTTATGTCCAAGATCGCTGATATGTTGGGCATAGAATATACACCAGTCACTAAGGGAGTTGTTCAATTATATGGTACTGCGGTTAAAACGGTAGGTGTCATTAAAAACTTGAATCTTACCCTTCATGCATGTCCAAGTCTTTCTATTTTGCAAGACATTTCAGTCATTGACCTCCCTCCTTACTTTGCCATATGCCTTTCTAGAGATTTCATTGCAAAAATGGGGGGACATTTGTCTTTTGATTGGTCACATATGCTTCTTAGGACCAGGTAACCATCAAGGCTGAACCTATCTCCAAAAACCATATTGAAACTTATATGCCAAGTTATGTTAACATGACTTGTACCATTCATGATGTAAAAGAGGATGGCATTCTTCATGAGGCTACTATTCCTTTGGAAGAGGTTCCAGATAGTTTGCTTGTTTATTGGGCAAGATCACATCATGAATTTGATCCGTATGATCATTTGGAAGAAACAGGGTTAGGCACTTATTGTATATATGAAGAAAATTCAGTCATAGCTAACCTTATGAAGCCACAAGAGGATCTTGATGGGACATGGCAGCTGTATTTTGGTGGTTCAAGGAGCAAAAATGGTGCTAGTGTTGGTGTTTTATTAATCTCTCTTCAAAAAGAGAGGAATAAAAGTGTTACAGGCATTTGGAGATAGTGAGCTCATTGTGAATCATGTTTGAGCTCAAAGTGCAGCCAAGAATGAATTGTTAAAGGCCCACAAACACAGATTATGGGACTCGTTTGAAGATTTTGATGCCTTCAACATCAAAGTGATGCCAAGAACTCAAAACAAGGAAGCTGACAGGCTTTTAGCATTTGGCCCCTAATATGATATTCCTCTAGACATTACAAAAAGTTCAGATCAGCATGTTAAGCTAGTTGTTAGATCAGGTGTCCCAGAGAATGCAACCCGCTGGCAAGTCTTTGAAAATGATGAACAAATTGTTCATTTTCTGCAAGAGGAGACAACATTTTCTGCCAAAAATAAGTCAAAACTTCAAGAGCAATATGGTGATCAAATCATCCAGCTGAAAACTAACAAATTGCCAAAAGGATTGATCACTTTGGAGAATATATTTGACTTGGATGCAGCTCAAGAGGGAAAAAATGAACATGACTATCAAGGAAGAAGATTTTGAACAAGTGGCCATCACAAGGGACAAGCTCTTGAAGCTTGGAAAGGTATGCTTTGAATTTGAAAAATAAACTTCCATTGACCTTTGCTAAAAGTATGATGATGTCTTTGCTTGGAGTTATGAGGGCCTTAGGGGTTTTGATTGAGGTCTAACTCAACATACCATTGAATTAGACTCCAATGCCAAACCTATTAAACAAAATCAAAGGCCAATAAATCCCAAGATTGAGCCCTTGATGAGGAAAGAACTAACCAAACTCATAGAGGCCAACATAATTTTTCCTGTCAAGCATTCCTCGAGTGACAATTCTTGTCCCTGTTAGGAAGAAGAATGGAGAGATTACGCTGTGTTGATTTTAAAGACCTAAATAGAGCCTCTCTCAAGGATCATTATCCTCTTCCATCCATGGAACATATTCTGCAAACAGTAAGTGGAGCTGAACGATTTTCCCTTCTAGATGGGTATTCAAGTACAATCAAACCCTAGTCCAAGAATTTGATCAATTTAAGACAACTTTCACAATGAAATGGAGGACCTATGCTTACAAGAAGATGCCCTTTGGGTTGACTAATGCTGGTGCAACCTTTCAAAGAGCAATGGATATGGTCTTTAAGGGTTTTATTAATGACATGGTTTTGGTTTATTTGGACGATATCACTGTTTGTTCAAAGCGTGCACATGAACACGTGGATCATTTGAGAAAAGTATTTGATAGATGTAGGGAGTTTGGAGTTTCTCTCAACCCCCAAAAGTGGGTTCATTGTTCATGAGGGCAAGTTATTGGGGCACATAGTCTCAAAAGATGGACTTGCTATTGATCTAGAAAGGGTGAATGCTATATTGTCTCTCTCTCCCAAGCCATTAGAAGGGTCTTCAAAGCTTCTTGGGAAGGATCAACTTTGTAAGGAGATTCATATCAGACTTTGCTACCATGGTTACTCTATGCTCAAGAAGAATATGGTTTTTAGTTGGGCAGAGGAAGGTAAGGATTGTTTGAAAGAATCAAGCAAGCAATCTCCCATGCTCCCACTCTCATGAATCCCAACTATGACAAATGCTTCATCATTTATGCTTTTAGAGGAAATGGGAGCATTTTGGCCATCCTAATTTAGCAAAACAATGATCAAATGGAGCAGCCAATAGACTTTTTCAGTCAATCACTAAAGGACTATGAACTAAGATATAGTTTTGTTGAGAAGCAAGTTTTTGCTGTTGTAAGAGCTCTTAAGAAATTTAGGCACATGCTTTCTAACAATAATATTAAGCTAATGGTGCCTCATCCAAGCGTGAAGGAGTTCCTTTTGATTAGGGATGTGAATGAGAAGAGGGCTGGATGGATTACAAAAGTAATGGAGTATCATGTGCAAATTAAAATTTCCAAGCTTGTGAGAGGTAAAGGGCTGTGTGAGCAACTTGCAGCAGACCTAGAGGCTGATAAGAAGACCATATACCTGCTGCAAGAAGATCAATCAGCTCCTACTCATCCTCCTAACAACTGGATTCAAGACATGGTTGTTTTCTTGCAAATAAGGGAGTACCCTAGAAGCTTTGACAAGACTAAAAGGAGACATTTCAGATTGAAATCTTTATCATATGTTCTTGTTGATGGAGTGCTGTTCAGAAAAGATTTAAATGGAATTCTCCTAAGGTGCATCGAAGAAATCATATCAACAAAGTACTTGAAGAATTTCATGATGGTCCTTTCGGAAGACACTTTTCACCGAGAACCACAACTGCAAAGGACATGAGAGCAGGCTATTATTGGCCTGATTTGTTCAAGGATGCATGCAAATGAGTGAGAAGTTGTAAAAAATGTGCATATTTTTCAAGTAAACAAAGGTTGGCAGCCCTTCCCCATCATCCAATACAAGCTGATCAACTCTTTGCTCAATGGGGTTTGGATTTTATTGACATGATTAATCT
The DNA here is from genome assembly GCA_037957365.1 of Torreya grandis. NCBI lineage: Eukaryota > Viridiplantae > Streptophyta > Pinopsida > Cupressales > Taxaceae > Torreya > Torreya grandis. Next base: position 838,231 of record JARHVA010000284.1, on the reverse strand, counting down.
TCCATGAAGTGCTAGACACAAGTGGATCTTGATAGCTATGAACTACTTCACAAGGTGGACCAAAGTAGTGGCATTGAAGGAGGCAAATGAGTCTTCAATATTAGACTTCTTGGAAGGTATAGTCACAAGGTTTGGTGTTCCTTCTACCATTATTTCTGACAATGGAAAGGCTTTTGTTGGAACCCAAATTAGTGCATAGGGTGTCAAGTATGGTATTCATTTGAGCAATTCTTCAAACTATTACTCTCAAGATAATGGTTTAGCTGAGCCAACTAATAAGAATTTGATTAGGATCATCAAAAGAACCATGAAATAAAATTTGAGGACTTGGCATACTAAGTTAAAAACAACACTTTGGGCTGATAGAGTCCCACCAAAAATATCCATTGGCAACTCTTCTTTCATGTTGGTGTATGGAAGAGAAGCAAGGCTACTTCTTTCATTAGAGCTACCTTCCTTGGAGCTTGCACAACTTGAGTTATTGGAAAATGATGCAATAGGAGTAAGATTGGTTGAACTTACGGAGTTGGAGGAGACAAGGAACAAATCCATGAGCACTCTTGAAGCACATCAAGCACAAGTCAAAAGGACATTTGACAAGAAGGCAATTGATAGGAGCTTCAAAAAGGGAGATCTAGTACTCAAATGGGATGAAGACAAAGCAAAGGCGGGGAGAACACCCAATTTGATGCTATTTGGAGTGGTCCTTACATTCTTACCAGCTACAAGGAAGCCAATGCTTCTCAATTATCAAAGATGAATGGAGAAGCATTACCTATCCCAATCAATGGGATACACCTCAAAGCTTGCTTTTGAGGTCATTTTTCAGTTATTAGTTTAGTTGTTTAAAATTCCTCCAAGTGTTGATGCACATTGTTTTTGCTTGTTTAGGAGTTTCTTTTCCCTAAGTGTTGTTTTGCACATTTTTATGTAGTTATTGTTTTATTTCCTTGTTTAAGGTATTTTCAGTGTCCTTAAAGGGTAGTAAGTTGTTACAGTCAATTTCAACCATCTTTTGAGTATTTGCAGAAGCCTTAATGACTCTTGTGCCCAATGGATTCGCATAAGGCTATTAGATTCGTGCTTAGCAAGCAAGCGGTCCATGGAGGTCACCAAAATGTTGACTTTCTAAGTCTCTTTTAGTGCGTGGTTGGTTCAAATGGTAGGATGTCAGTTTAGGATGATTCTTTTCACAATCCATCATGAAACCAGATGAAGACTATGCAGTCCCAAGGATATAATAAATGTAGACATGTTCAACGAGGCTGGTCAAGCATCTGAAAGCATGGAATACAGCTGGAAACATTCCCTTAGAAAAGTGCAATCTCTTTTAGGGATTGTGATTAATGAGAGCACGTGCAAGGCTTAGTGGGGTGACATCTTTCTTAAAGTGGGGTGGCATCTTTCTTAAAGTGATCGGCATCGTTCGTAAAGTGGTGGCATCTTTCTTAAAGTGATTGGCATTTATGACAAACATGTGCAAGGCTCTAAATGGGGCAAGTTATGTCACTTCGTTTTGGTCAGAGTCAAAGACCTTTTGATACAACAGACCTATTAGAGGATCTAATCATGCCAATGCAAACGTTATGAAAGAAAAGGGAGTCATGAGACCCATGAATGCAAAACGTCATAGGACAAGATTGAAACCTATAGACAAAAAAGGAAAAAAAGAAGAGAAGAAAAACTCACAACTACATTGTGCTCAATTATCAAGTGAATGTGTGCTTTCTATCTTTGATGAAGCAAATAATGCTTCAATGAGTTCAACTTGGGATAATGCTTGGGTCCTAAACATTGGTGCCATGCAACATATGACTATCTGAAGGGACTTTTTTGATGAGTTTCATGAATAAAGTTGCGGTCTAGTATATTTGGCGGATAAAACAAGTCTGCAACCTCAAGGAAAAGGTTCAATTCGACTCAAATCACCAGGGCTTACAGATTTCATTTTTTGCAATGTCTTATACCTTTTTCAATTAGAAAAAAACTTGTCTTCTTTAGTGCTCATTTGACAAGGCCACTTCATTGTGCCAGATGATGGAGAGGTGAAGATCACAAAAAAATGTGATAATGCAGTTGTTTGATTGGATTTGAAGAAGGAAAATTGTTAAAACTGAACCGTTTGCTCATCTCGCTAAAGAAGGAATGCCAACCAGTTTTCTCTGACATGTAGAATTTTGGCATATTCATTATGATATCATTCACATAATGCAAAAGAATGGTGTTGTAGGTTTGCCAACAGTGCCCAAAAATATTGAAAAGTGTTCAGCGTGCATATTGGCTAACCTGAAAGTGAACTTTCAAAGGTCAAAATGGAAAGTTGATAGAAAATTGCAGTTGGTTTAATCTAATTTGTGTTCTTTGTCAATTCTTTCTGCCAGTGGTCATAAGTATTTCATGTTCATTAATCAGTACAACATAATGACTTGGATATACTTCAGAAACCTTTGAAACTTTTTAAAAGTTTTGAACAATGATTGAAAATGGAGCACAATCCCATATTGGGACACTAAGCACTGACAATGGTGGTGAATTCACATCAAAGGTGTTTGAAGCCTATTTCTAGCAAAATGGGATCAAACATCATCTCGCAGTCCCGTACGCTCCTCAACAAAATGAAGTAGTTGAAAGGATGAACAAAATTGTGATGAATCAACATTTCTAAGCAGAAGTAGCTCAAACAACAGTTTATTTCTGCAATAGGTCACCATCAACAACCCTTCAAATAAGCACTCCATATGAAGTCTGGTGTGGTCATCTCCCTTTAGTGTGACATCTTCGAGTTTTTGGGATTCACTTGCTATGCATTGATTGTCAAAGAGAAAAGGAATAAGTTGGACCACAAGAGTAAAAAAAGCATCCTTCTGGGATATTCAAAATACTCAAAGGTTTACAAATTATATGATGAGAACAACAAGAAATTTATCGTTGCAAGAGATGTTGTCTTTTGTGAAACAACAAAGGACACAACCAACATAAGTTGACAATTGAATCGACTTAAAAAACATGCTAAATTTGATTTTTTCAAGGAGATTGATATGAAGGTTCCAAACAATGAAGGAGAGCCCTGTAATTGGGAGAGTGTCGAATCTCTGTTGACTCTTGTAATTGAAAATGACACTCGTCCTGTGGAAGAAAATGAAATTTCCTCAGAAGGTGGTCATATGTTAGAAAATGAAGGAGATTTAGATCAAGAAAATGAGGCACCAACTATTTAACAAACAACTTAGAAAAATTTGCCAAAATGGGCCACATGGACATTGAAAGATGTCAAACTTGATGAGGTTGAATAAATAGGTACTAGAAGTACACAAACAACCGCTTAACGATCGGACAAGGTCCTAGAAGAAATTCAAGATAAGATAGAAAAACTTACCTTGGATGACCCTCTGGAAGAATTTAATGTTGTTTTTGATTCAGAATCGACTTCTTTCAAACAAGTTGAGAAGAAGTTTGAAATATCCCTTTTAAGATATCTCCTTAAAACTCGGAAAATTTACTAAAAACCCTCAAAACTGAAAACTGATTTTTCAGAACAGCAAGGTACAAAGTTCTAAAATAATTAATATTTCTTAAATTATTCACTTTTGACATACCCAGATGCTTCAAATGATGCAGAAAAATAAGAAGAATATCAAATAACTGAAAAATAATTTTTATGGCGAAAAGCTGAATTTATTTCCTTATTTTCATGACTGTAAATGGGAAAAATTACAGCTAACCGTAAACTTCGAAATAGAAAGAGAAATTGCCTGGAATAAATCCCTAGGGCATCAAGTTGATGGAAGCAAGCTCCGGCTTTGAAATCTTCAGAAAATATCCATTGAAACCCCTCATAAAATCCTCCTAAATCTCCCAAATGAGTTGCCCCACTTATGGAAGACACCCAACAACTCCAAATCAGAAAATAGATGAGCCCAAATGATGAATGGATGTCCCTCTCCTTCAGATCTGAAATCTCCAATATATCCTTTGACCATACTCCAAATCTGAACCAAACAAACTACAAGCTAGGGATATGGGTTTGAAACCCTCATCAAAGAATGCTCTTCCAGCTAGGAGCGGATATCTCACCACCGAAGTTAGGTATCCTGTAGAATCTGACCTCCACAAGCAAAAAGATTGAAAATAACAGTGACTGAAACTGATTGAGTGTATGAATGCCCTTAAAAATGACCACAAGATGAGATATATAATCATCCTCCAAAAAATGTTATAATCTCCACCGTTGGATTAATCCAATGCCCACCATACAGAAGCCTTTAATATCTCAAAAGAGGCAAAAGAAACTCTAATGCCCCCTTTTGGGAATTGCCATGTGCATAAATATAACTTAAGTGACTTTATTGTGCACATGCTAGAAAAAACACTTAAGTTGTCCCAATGAAAGAATATAACATAAAGTACCACCTTTTCACCCATCACTTAAGTCAATTATGAATTATAACATAAAGTGAAGGTGGTACTGAAAATCCATACCCAATAACCCCCAATGTCTCTAGCCTCTTGGATATGACCAAGGCTAACACTGAACTAAGCCTCTTAGGCCTCTTGCATAGGAATGGGGACATTACAAAGTTTTATGTATAGAGAAATGTAATAAAAAGAGAATATGATGCTTTGGTCAAGAACGAAACTTGAGAGTTAGTTGATTCTCCAGTCGGTTGTAAACCCATTGGATGCAAGTGTCTTTTGAAATAAATACAAAGCAGATGGTTCACTTAACAAACACAAAGCAAGGTTTGTTGCAAAGAGATTTGCCCAAAAAGAAGGGATAGACTACAATGAGACCTTTGCTCCAACAACATAAATGGTCTACCATTCAAGCTTTGTTGGCTCTAGACTAGCAACACAAAACGGATAGAAAGTTCATCAGATGGTCGTGAAAACTATATTTCTAAATGGTGATCTCAAAGAAACAACCATACATGAATCAGCCAGAAGGTTTTGTAGTTGATGACCAAGAACATAAAGTGTGCAAGTAGGTAAGATCGTTGTATGGATTGAAACAAGCCCCACAAGCATGGTATGAAAATCTTAATGAGCAACTCTTGAGCATAAATTTTAAGCATTTTGAATTAGAAGATGCAACACTTTTTTGTCAAAACAATTGTATTTCTAATTTTATATGTGGATGATTTACTCACCATAGAAAATAATGAAAGGGACACTATAAAAACCAAAGCAGAATTGATGAAAGGTTTTGAAATGATAGATTTAAGTTACTTTCATTACTACTTGGGTATTGAAGTGATTAAAAAATGTAAATACATTTTCATCACACAACAAAAGTACATTGGTGAAATTTTGAGAAAACTTGGAATGATAGACTATAAACCAATCAGTACGCCCATGGAACAAAATTTGAAGTTGACATCAAAGATCCTATAGATTTTGAAGATGCAATTCAGTATAGACAACTCATTGGAAGTCTCATGTATGTAACATCAACTAGATCAAACATTTCTTTTATTGTTGGTGTTTTTTTAAGATTCATGTAACAACCTACAAAAATTCATTGAATAACAACAGAGTTATTCGATATCTCAAGGGAACACAAATTTTTGGGCCCAAATACTCCAGGGCAATAGACTTCAATCTAGTTGGATATTCAAACTCCGTCTATGCAGGTGATTTTGAAGATGGGAACTCTACTTTAGGTTTCCTAATGAATTTAGGAACAACAGTCATCTCTTGGAATTCAAAAGAGTCCATGCTAGCCATTTCGTCAGTAGAAGTAGGATATATGGCAGCTTCAGAGGCAACAAGGGAAATGAAATGGGTTAGAAGGATTCTTGCAGATTTGTAGGTAACATAGGTTTCTTCAACGCCACTCATGGTTGACAACAATTTTGCTATTCAAACGAAAAAGATTTGAGTTTTTCACGATTGAACCAAGCATGTCAACACAATTTTATTTGATTTGGCACTATGTGAAAGACGGAACTATGAAATTGCTACATTGTCCAACTATAGAGTAACCAACAGATATCCTAACAAAAACACTTGGAAGAGAGAAATTTAAAAAGTTCAGAGGCGTGCTTGGTCTCACTATAACCCATGCGGATTAAGGGTGGATGTAATATTATTGTACATAATATGTAATAATCTTAAGCATAGTATACATACTCAGTGATCACTTTGCTAGTACGTGAATACTTGCATTCCTCGCGAGTATACTCTATTTATACTCGTGGTTTTTTTTTGCAATTTTGGTGAGTACATACTGTTAAAATACTTGCCAATCGGATCAAAATTTAGAAAAATGTGGAAAAAAAACATATTTTAAGCATGCATGCCCCCACACTTTCATCACATAGTAGTTGAGGCGATAGTATATCTATAAAAAATCATTTAAGTATAGGTTTAAAAATTATACTTTAAGTTATATTTTAAATTTTTATATATATGCTTTCAGGATGTTTGAGAGTGGTTTCGGACCTCTAGGAGCTGTAATGCAAATTCTAGGTTTTGGAGGATCTTGTCATATTACAGACTTAGATCTTAGGTTTCAGGATTTCAGACTTAGCCATATTTTAGGGTTTTAATATTTCAAGGAGACATCATAGGAGGTATGAAGGGATGTAGGTATGATGGACACTTTGCGTTCAAGAAGCAACTAAAGGAGTTACTTGTAAATTAGCAGAAGCAAGAGAGATTGGATTGGATGACATCTTTGTAGATGTTGTCGAACATGAGGCAGAGAAGTTATTGCCATTTGGGACCAGGTGGAGCCGCATGCACAATGTTCTAGGCAGAGTGAGGAGGTGCAATAGAGTGCGAGGACTAAACTCTGTTATTCTCCCAAATTTTTCACTAGAACGGGGAAGAGGAAATTGTAGATTCTTGTCATTTGTATCTTGCATCCATATGCAATTTATGATGATTTTCAATGAGAATCATCATAAATCTTTAAGATATCAGTTTGTTGTTGTATTCACATGATTATGTGATTTTGTACTCTATTTGTATTCAAATTTAATAGAGAACACTTATCCAACATTTTACAAACTCATTTGATACATTTTATAATTGTAATTTGTATAAAATTTATGTTTTTTAAAGAAATTTAAGTACTTTTTTAAGTTGCCGGGTATTGCCGAGTTAATTCTTTTTGGTTTGCCGAGTACAAGTATGCAAACTATGATCCTAAGTGTATGATTGTTTTTGTATTTTGTAGAAGGTAAATAGTCGCCGTAGGAGATGAAGTGAACAGCCATTCCATGGCTTATTTATTGTAATCTTTCTTCTCTTTCATTTATAACAATGCTAGTTTGGTTTGCACCAATTTTATTTATTTTTCGCAATCCAATTACCTGGCCTATAAAAAAACGTCAAATGCAAGATGGAGTGGACTCATATTTAAAATCTAAGATGCTTCTTGAATGAAACAAATAATCCATCTTTGAAAATGGAAATCCATCGTCACCCACTACACTATCTTGCTATGCAAAAACTATTCACAGAGCAGACCTAAAAACCGCATAAGCTGAACAGCCACACAAGCAATTTGACGTGAATATAGGATCACACAAACCAGGAGGGAAAGATAGTGGTAGGTCAGAACGACAGAGTACCTCAATGTGATATCCATTGTGAGCCATCATTTACCAAAGGTGAAGTCTGCAGGCTATAAAATTCTCGTAAGACATGGTAGTAGCAATGCCATAAATGAAGAAAGGAAAGCAAAAAGTTGGTCTAGCAGAAACAAACATCTGATAGCCCCGAACATTATAAATATTCATTATAACAAGTCCTTGCCGATCTATTCAATCTATCTACTAGAAGGGAACTTCTATTTTTCATGGCCAAAGTTGATACCATGAAAACTGAGAAGAAGCTTCAAATCAGAACCTAGCATGACTGCTGCCAAGGGAGACGAAGAGGCACATTAATCAGACTTCTAGAGGCCTAGTTAAACTCTAAAGCTGGAGGCTATAAAAAACTTCCAGATGAACTGAATATCCTCATATTATCAAAAAATTCAATTCACTTTATCTCATTGTGCAATAAGAAGTACAAGAACAGCCACCGTAAACTCTATACAAATCCTGCAGTGCAGGAACTGATAAAAATGCCCAAACATGCTTCCATGGTGTAAAACCAGAAAGATGTCAGGAAGCCATAGGAGGAAGAAGCTATAAAGTCCCTTCTCTTCTACTTTTTTGGGCCTCATGTTGGTAATCTTCACTCACAGTGTGTAAATCCAAATTAGTGCTTTAGATGCTGAAAAGGATTTAATCTTTAAAATAATAAGATGAAAAACTTCAGAAGATGGATGAAAATCAGAAACTTGAGAAATTATTCTTGGGATGGTGGGCTGAACTTGAACTCGCAGCAAAAAACTTCGATGACCTGGAATGTGAGGATACCATATCATCCACATATAGAAAAACTTCTCAATACCACTGTACCATATCTGTCACCTCAGAAGATGGAGTGTCACCCTTCTGTCTCAAAAATACTAATATCTTCAACTTAATCAAAAAGCACAAACAGCAACAATATTCTTCGGATCAGAACCAGGGAGGAATTGGGAATACAAATTGAAGAGATGCGACCAGAAGGGATAATTTTTGTGGTTCTCTCCTAACTCCTGAAACTTGCCTTATTGAAAACAATGGCCTCTCTAAGGAGGTGAAAATAAGAAAATGTAGAGGTAACATGTCAGTTTTTGGGTCAAATTTCTTTAAAAAGCTAAGATCAAGTCAAATTTGAGTAAAATATCCTTTAACTTCATATAACCTTGAAGCAAGCTTGAGAATGCCAAAGAAAAACCTTCAATAAACTTGGGTCTTAGGCTTATAAGCACCTAAAGGATACAACAGATCTAGACACTTGGCAAGGCTTTTGGAGCCATTTGAGGAGGCTGGACTGGTAACACACATTGAGACTATACATGTCCATTTGAGGAGCTAACTGATCGATGCATTATGTTTTGATTCAGATTTTATAATTTATCAAGCACTAGAGGCAAGCATTAAGCGCCATAGGATGTAGATTTGCTAAGTTTTGACAAGTACCTATGTTTTTTTCATGCTTTTTCAGTGAGATTTAGATGTCCCATAAAAGAGCAACAAGCAAGTTTCCCCCTCCAGATCATTCTGATCTCCCTCTTGGATCAGCTTGGTCAGCATGGCAGAATGTTTTTCCATTGGCATAGAGTATTTTGGCCAAGTAGGGCTTCAGTTCTATTCAGACCAGTTTTCACTGGATTTTGGACATGGAATGGGTCATTGTTCAAACTGGCTTTGTCGTAAGAACTGAAAAATACTTTCCCAGAAGTATGAAAAGATTATGCAAGAATTTCGTTTGATAGATTGCTTTATTCAACAAATTTGCACACAAAGCTTTGATAGAACAAATAACAACTTTCTTATAATAAAAGACATGTATTCCTGAATTTTCCAGAATTTTCTATGCTTCTCAATTGTTTAACAGATTGCCTAGAATACTTTATTCAAACTTGTAGAATTCTAACAATGGAACATAAATGAAAAAGAACCTGAAATATATGTTATGCTGCAACATAAAACTACTGAAAAAAAAAGCCCAAAATGACTGCTGTAATTCCACGCTTTGTTATTGGAAGACCTCCAGGCTGCATACGCACAGAAAATCAGCCTTTTAACTCCACATTGGCTTCAGCTGGTAACATATTCTTGATAACAGTCCATATTTGATGCACAAAATTGGAGCAATTCAATTCCTCCTGGCAACACGTCCTTCCAGCACCTAATATTCTTATTCTTTCTAGTCACTTGCTTCACTACTGTGCGCCCTATCCTTGCACAGATACAAAGATGTCTTCATGCACTCCTTTGGGATTTTCGTCCCAAATACTCGGGGGTTTCGTCCTGAAGATGATTTTCTCCATCGCTTGATAGAAACATAGAAACAAATGAAATTTTTTGAATGCTAATCTCCTCCAGATCGATACCTTTTAATAATGCAGAAGTTGCCCAACCCAACTTCAAAAAAAAAAACAAAAGATTTCCTTGAAATAAAACTGAAGTTACCAAATCCTAACTCCACAAAAAACAGTCAATATCCTTTGCAGAGAGAGAGTTTCTAATTTGATAAAAAATCAGACTTCTTTCCTTCTCAAGATCGCTTAAAGCTAACTTTTAGCAAGTATTTATCAATTACCAAGTCGAGACGTTAAGTGGCCCCCACCAATATTTGAAATGAATAATTAAATAGATTTTCCAGCTTTTATATAATTATTCCATATTCCCTTGCAATTTGCTAATTTCGTAATCTCGGGAATTAAAAAGATAAAAAAATTACTCCATAATTAACATTAGATGAAGAGGGACATTACAGTCCTCCCTTCCCAGGATTGCTGGTCCTCTAGCAATCTCAAATTGGGGTGCTACAGAATCTCTTCCCCTTCCCATGTTGCATCCTCAACTAGTAAATCTTTCTATTTGATCAAATATTCCCGAATCACTTTATTTCTCAGTTTCCTTTCTCTCCAATCTGCAATACCTTCATGAACTAGAACCAAATTTCCTTCTTCATCAAGTGGAGGAAGCTCTGAAGATGCCACAACCTGCTGACCCAATGCCCTTTTGAGGCAAGAAATATGGAAGACATTGTGAATCTTACTGCCCTTAGGAAGTTTCAATTCATATGCAACTTCACCAATTCTCCTCAATATCTTGTAAGGTCCATACAAACGTGGCTTAAGTTTTTCTGCACCACTTTTCTTTAATGAGGATTGCATGTATGGTTGCAACCGTAGAAAAACGAAGTCTCCAATCTGAAATGATCTCTCAATTTTGTGCCTATCTGCATACATTTTCAGCTGGTTCTGTGCATGTTGCATATTGTCCTTTAATGCCTTGAGAATATCCTAATAGTTTTGCATTGTCTCCTTGGCCCATGGGACCCTACTATCATCAAAGGCCAAATCTACAAATGATAAGGCATCATATCCATATAAGGCTCTGAAGGGAGACATGCTTATCGACATGTGGTATGTGGTATTGTAGCAATACTCACCTAGATGCAACCACTTGATCCAAGCACGTTGCTTCCCTGACAAATAATTCCGCAAATATCCCTCAATCCACTTATTTACTATCTTTGTCTGACCATTGGTTTGAGGATGGTAGCTTGTGCTTGGTGTCAACTCAGTACCTATCAACCCAAACAACTCCTACCAAAAAACATACTTAAGAATCTACCGTCACGATCACTGACGATCATTTTGGAAGTTCACGTAATCTGAACACCTCTCTGAAAAATAACTCAGCCCCCTGAACTGCGGAGTAATCTATGGAGATAGCCAAGAAATGGGCATATTTTATCAATCTATCCATAACTACAAATATGCAATCTTTTCCTTGGACATGTGGCAGCCCTATAATAAAGTCCATGGATATTCCTTCTCATATCTGTTCAGGTATCGGCAATCGCTGTAGAAGGCCTGCAGGGAATATGTGTTCTGCCTTGTTTTGTTGGCAAAATAGGCACTTTCTAACATGCTGCAACAAATCATCTTTCAAACCCTCCTAGGGGAACCTCTCACGAATCTGAGGATAAGTTTTAAAGAAACCCGAATGTCCTGTTAGAGGGGTATCATGCATAGCCCTCAAAATCCTAGCCTTCGACTTCGATCTTGGTACAAGATAAATTTTGGTCTTATAATAAATGATGTCACTGACTACTAAATATTTGTCAACATGTACCCGACCATCAATCAAATCATAGGCAAAAGTGTTTTTGGTATATTTGGCCATTAATTGAGATCTCTAGTCAGCTGAAATCTCAGTGAGAGAGCAAAGTGTTGGTCTCCTGGAAAGAGCATCAGTAACAATGTTCTTCTTCCCCTTGATTTACTCCACATCGAAGTCAAATGCCTGAATCTTGCTCACCCACTTTTGTTGTCGCTCATTCAAGTCCTGCTCAAGAAAATATTTGAGACTATTGTGATCAGTTCTGACCACGAATTTAGTCCCTACTAAGTACTCCCTGAACTTAGCTAGCACATGCATAATTGCTAGCATCTCCTTATTTTAAGTGGAATACAGCCTCTCTGTATCCCTCAACTTCCGGCTCTCGAATGCAATCAGATGTCGGTTATGCATTAGAATTGCACCAACTCCCTGTCTCGATCCATCACACTCCAAGACAGATCGTTGTGTAAAATCCGGCAATGCTAAAACTGGACACAAACTCATGACTTCCTTGAGTTTGTCAAAAGTCACCTGTGCTTCCTCAGACCATTGAAATGCACCCTTCTTAGTTAGATTGGTCAAAGCTGATGTCGATTGTGAGAAACCCCTCACAAACCTCTTGTAGTAAGAGCACAAACCCAAAAAACCCCTCAATTCTAATATGTTTTTTGGTGGTGGCCAATCCAGAATTGCCTGAATCTTCTCTTGGTGTACCTTCACACCATCTGACCCAATCACATGCCCTAGATAGAGTATCTCAGTTATTCCTAACTCACACTTAGAAGCCTTAGCATAAAGCGATTGAGCCTCCGTGATACTCAACACTACATCCAAATGATGCAAGTGATTCTTCCAAGTCCTGTTGTATATCAAAATGTCATTGAAGAAAACCAAAACAAATTTTCGTAACTGCTCTCAAAAAGTGTGATTCATACACGACTGGAATGTGGCAAGTGCATTTGTGAGTCTGAATGGCATGACAAGGAATTCAAAATGCCCATAGTGGCAACGAAAGGCAGTCTTTTGAACATCTTCCCAGACTCGTATCTGATGCTAACCCGAACGAAGATCAATTTTGGAAAAGAACAAAACCCTGTGCAACTCATCAAGCAGCTCATTGATCCTGGGAATTGGATATTTGTTCTTCATTTTCTTCTTATTTAGGGCCCTGTAATCTATGCACATGCACATAGTTCCATCCTTTTTAACCAGCACTACCGATGAGGCAAACGGACTAGAACTGGGCCGAATTTGTCCCATGCTCAGAAGCTCCTTGATTGTCTTCTCAATTTCCTCTTTGAAGTGGCGCGGGTGTCGGTAAGGTGTAGTTATTACTGGTTTAGCCCCTTCCTCGAGCTCAATGACATGCTCGAAACCGTGATCAAGTGGTCGACTTGGAGGAATGTCTCCAAACACCACACTGTGCTTATCCAACTCAGTCTAGATATCAACATGATAATGTGGCTTGCTGTTTGCAGTGGGTTTGGAAGAAACAAAGCACTGAATTGCCCAATCCACCTCTCCATGTCTGAGTAAAACCTCCATCCTCCTAGTTGACACTACTCGAGGACCACCATCAGCCATAGCCTTCAGCACAATTTTTTTGCCACCATCTATAAATTCTAACTCCATTTTGTGGAAGTCTTGAATGTACCTCCCAAGTGATTGTAACCACTGCAATCCTAAAACTGCATCAATATTACCAAGTCCCAGCACATAGAAGTTATCAATCAATGTGTAATCTCCAATCTGGATGCTAAGCTGGGAAACCATCCTAGTGCAACTTAACTGAAACCCATCTGCTACAGTCACATTAAATCTCGAAAACTCCTCAACTTGTAGCCCATGCTTCGCAACTGGACCCTCGTCAATGAAGTTGTGCATGGCTCCAGTGTCCACCAAACAGACCATATGTTGCCCCTTAAGGACACCCTTCAAACGGAATGGATGAAGTCTAGGAACTTCAGATAAAGAGGCTATGGTACTCTGGGTAGTCTCTTTAACTCCAAAATCATCCAACTCTAACTGTGGTGGCTGGTCCTCCTGTACACTATCATCTCCAATACCAATCTCCTGATCATTCTGTTCTTCATCATTTGAAAAACCCTCAATCAATGAACCTTGCCTTTTCCAAGGCAACGGTGACCAGGCTTCCATGGCTCTTTGTAGGTGAAGCATAACTTTTTCCTGCGTAATTTGTTTCTGGATTCTTGTTCCGATTTCGGTGGGATGTTCTTTTGTTGATTGAAGACTTTTTGTTTTGGCTGTAATCCACTAAAATCTTTCTTCTGAGGCTGGAAGGGAGGTGCAGTCTCCAAATCAAGGGCTAGGCCAATGGCATCATGGTGTGTGCTAGGCTTATGAGCCTTCACTAGACCCCTAAGTCTGTCACTCAGACCTTCAACAAACAACATAGTAACTCGCCTCTCAATCATCTCAGGGACCATAACTACCATTTTCTGGAATTCATTGATGTAGGCCTCAACATGACCACTCTGCTTCAGCTGAGCCAAATCTCTATAATAAATCTCAATGTCCTTCCGGTCAAAGCGTGCAATCAGTTTATTGACAAACTCTTCGTATGAGTATATCAAGGCATGATCTTGTGAGACTAACCCATGGTGCCACCAGTCATATGCTACACCCTCCAGATGCATCGTAGCAAATTGTATAGCCTTATCTTCCTCCATAGGTTTCAAGGACAAGAATGTGTCAAGTTCATGCACCCATGATTTGGGACTTATTTTCCCACCTCCATCGAAGGTTGGTAAAGGAACCTTATTCAATGCTTCTTTGTATTCCTTGGGTTGAGTGCCTTGATTGGTTTGTCTTTTGAGTCCCCTTTCTTGCCTTTCTAGTCTGAATCTGGGTTTATCTTTCTGCTGATTCATAAATTGATTCAGATTAATTAATTGCCTCACATCAGGTGGGAGAGCTCTGTATTCATCGTAGGCCACCATAACATCATTAGTGATGTGTGTCACATCCTCCAACTCTGGGATTGCCTCCTCTTCAGTTTGCCTTGTCACAAATGGACGCAGAGGCCGATCTGACCTTGTGCTCGCTGTCCTAACAGCATTAGAGGTTGCTCTATCTCGATTTCCGTGACCAACATCACTTCTGCTATGATCACTGCTTGATCTACTCGATCTAGCATGATCCATTCTCATTTGACCCATGGCTGTAATCATATGATTCTAAAATTGCTGTAGCACTTGCTCCTGCTGTTGGGCAAATGTGGTCACTAAATTCTCAAGTTGATTGTTCAAATCCCTAGGTGGGTTTCCACCTCCTCTTTCACCCATCTCTTCTACAGCTAGAATTAAATCAGACCCTCCTTCTCGCTGTCCTGACCTACTTTTGGTGAAATATTTGTGTGATCCTATCTCTCTGGAGTGCATAGAATCAAATCAATTAACATGCAACTGCTTAGATCACCTTCAAACTGACATGCACAGGGAATACCACACAAGCGAGTAGGAAGGGTGGCTCTGATACCACTGAAATATGCTTTCCCAGAAGTATGAAAAGATTATGCAAGAATTTCATTTGATAGATAGCTTTATTCAACAAATTTGCACACAAAGCTTTGATAGAACAAATAACAACTTTCATATAATAAAAGACACATTCCTGAATTTTCCAGAATTTTCTATGCTACTCAATTGTTTAACAGATTGCCTAGAACACTTTATTCAAACTTGTAGAATTCTAACAATGGAACATAAATGAAAAAGAACCTGAAATATATGTTAAGCTGCAACATAAAACTACTAAAAAAAAAGGCCCAAAATGACTGCTGTAATTCCACGCTTTGTTATTGGAAGACCTCCAGGCTGCATACGCACAAAAAATCAGCCTTCGAACTCCACATTGGCTTCAGTTGGTAACATATTCCTGATAACAGTCCACATTTGATGCACAAAATTGCAGGGATTCAATTCCTCCTGGCAACACGTCCTTCCAGCACCTAATGCTCTTATTCTTTTCAGTCACTTGCTGTACTGCTGTGCACCCTATCCTTGCACAGATACAAAGATGTCTTCATGCACTCCTTTGGGGTTTTCGTCCCAAATACTCAGGGTTTCGTCTTGAAGATGATTTTCTCCATCGCTTGATAGAAACATAGAAACAAATGAATTTTTCTGAATGCTAATCTCCTTCGGATCAATCCCTTTTAATAATGCAGAAGTTGCCCAACCCAACTTCAAAAAAAAACAGAAGATTTCCTTGAAATAAAACTGAAGTTACCAAATCCTAACTCCACAAAAAACAGTCGATATCCTTTGGAGAGAGAGAGTTTCTAATTTGATAAAAAATCAGACTTCTTTCCTTCTCAAGATCGCTTAAAGCTGACTTTGAGCAAGTATTTATCAATTACCAAGTTGAGACATTAAGTGGCCCCCACCAATATTTAAAATGAATAATTAAATAGATTTTCCAGCTTTTATTTAATTATTCCATATTCCCTTGCAATTTGCTAATTTCCTAATCTCGGGAATTAAAAAGATTAGAAAATTACTCCATAATTAACATCAGATGAAGAGGGACATTACAAGAACTCACTTGGGAGATTATCTTATGGATTTCTTGGTTGCAGCTTGTGGTGTGTTATATTCCTTCCAAACTATCAATAGTGCATTAGCGGGCATTAAGTATTTAATGCTAGCATCAGGATGTTCAACATTAGTCTCTTCATTGGTGGACATTGTTTTCTGTTGTGCCTTTATGCCCTCTTTATTGTTGCATGACTTAGGCGCTTCTTGTCTATGCTGTTTTTCTTTAGTGCAGTATTCTGCTTGCCTTTACTTCTTCAACAACTTCCTTTGTGTTTCCCAACAACCTTTTGACAGTTGACAATACCATATTATCTAATTTTATTTCTGACGAGAATCCCTTGTGACCCATGATAAGAGTTTCTTTGATCTAATAAAATTGCCTTTTGCTCATCAGTCTCATGTATGGTTAGGTGTAAGGGAATATTTTTGTCATTTTCTGCAAAAGGTGTGAGTGGCGAGGAGTTTTAGAGCTGATATTGACAAATTATGTGCTTTCTATTGAGTCAAAGCAATAAAACTGTCAGTAGAGAGATATCTAATCAAGACTATGCATAACCATCTGCTTTGATAGATTGATTCCGTTATGCAGGAATATCTAGGCCTCTTTTTATTTCTAGTCTTGTGTTCATGTAATCAATAAGCTCTTGGACATGTATTTTGCAACTAGGTTTTGACTTCTATGTGTAAATAGTGTTCAGGGTTTTGTATTTCTTTATTGCAATCTAGCAGTCGGGAATTAGTGAAAACTGGAGGAAAGCATACCTGCAGCATCTAGTTGCGATGTACAAGATGTTCTGTTATCTTGAATTAAATCAATCTATAATCTATGTAGATTTTATGGTTTCTTATTACTCTTATTTATTTGGGTAGGCCACTCTGCTGGGTGGAACACATGTCTTTGGACAATGAAACAGGATTGGATCCCTCTGGGATTAGAGTCAGGCCAGTTTCGGGGTTGGTTGCAGCAGATTATTTTGCATTGGGATACTTTGTTTGGGCGGTGCTTATTGAAAACTTGGCACACATTGGATATGAGGGTAAAAACATGCATATGGCTTCCTATGATTGGAGACTCTCGTTCCAACATACAGAGGTATTCTCTTTGTGCTTATTATGTCCTTTTAGCCCTTATGCTAGGCATTTGAATATGATCATGTAAAACACAATCGTCTTGATCACCATTGCATCAAAAGACATGATGGTACAGCTAGAATTTTTTTTTGAAAATAGACATAAAAGATTTTTTGAGAAGGTTTAAAGCTTGTAAACTTCATATACTAATTGGAGCAATATACTTCCAAAGCTAATTCAAAGCCGATTAAAGCTTGCTGATATTGTCTGTATCTTTCAAATGCCTGTTTTCAACTCATGGTTTATTTGACTTCAATCATTATTAAAATCATTATAGCTTTTTGGTTTTCCTTCTATAATCTCATTTTCTTTTCAAAAATCAAAATATTTTGGATTGTGGAGTACATATGCATATTATCAGTTTTGTTTCTGGTGCTAATAACTGATGATTTCAAACATATAAAACCGAATCATAAGAAACATCTGTTTTATGTTATCTATGTTTGGTTTTGAAAATCTAAACGTAACAGGTGCGAGACCAAACATTGAGCAGGCTGAAGAGTACCATAGAGCTTATGGTTGAAACCAACAATGGTAAAAAAGTTGTTGCTATACCACATTCTATGGGAGCCCTTTACTTTCTGCATTTCATGAAATGGGTAGAAGCACCAGCTCCTATGGGTGGGGGAGGTGGCCCAGATTGGTGTGCTAAACATATCAGAGCCGTGATGAATATTGCTCCACCATTTCTTGGTATTCCAAAGGCTTTTACAGGACTTTTCTCAGCTGAAGCCAAGGATATTGCTGTTGCTAGGTAATCTTCCAGGATGGCAAGAGTTATGGATAAATCTAAATGGTTAAGCTTTATTAGATAAGACAGCTTTTTTAAATTATGTAAGTAGATATAGAAGGCTTAAGAATATGTTTAATGTGTATATTTTTTTTATTATTTATTGGATAGTGGACCTATTTACTCTTATACATTGGTTTTTGAATTATCATATGAGGCCATGCCTTAACTTGCCTAATATCCTCATGCATGTTTTGAACAGAGCCATTGCACCTGGTGTTTTAGACTCTGAGATGTTTGGACTGCAAACCCTGCAGCATCTGCTGCGAATGATTCGCACTTGGGATTCACCAATGTCAATGTTGCCCAAGGGAGGAGAAACAATTTGGGGCGATGTTGATTGGTCACCTGAACAAAATTGTGATAGTTTTCCAAAGAAACGTAAACTCAATGCAGCACATATATGCAGGGAGCATAGTTCAAAGAAGTCATGTGCAAAAGAAATGAATTCTAGAAAAAAGCCTCTGGTCCACTATGGAAGGATCCTTTCATTTGGTAAGGAGGCATCAGAACAGTCATCATCAAATCTAACAATGGCTTACTACAAGGTAATGAAGATCAACTTATGGTTTTGGTTTAGTTGTTATGATTTTCATCAAATATTACCTGTAGATTTTGTGTTTTTGGCTCTGGGAAAGATTTGAGCCTAGACCTGTAAGCATTATTGCTTGCTATAAGTTATATTTCTTTGTCCCCCCTTCTAAGGAAATACATTCTATAACTTCCGTTTTCAGTAGGTTCTTGGCCTACTTCCTAATCCTCTTGATATCTCTTTTTTAATTTTATTTCTCATCTTCTTATGTATTAGTGATGCATTATCCACTTCCTTGGTTTGATTGTTTCTTTTATTCAAATTGGCTACTTTTGGTCATCTGCTGACATAATATTAATTACATATCAACGCATCTTCTTTTGTACAGAGGCGCACATGCAGCCATGTTCGACTAACCTTTAGAGGAATTTTTTGCATAGAGTTTGCACATCCTTTTCTTATTATGTCATTTTGGCATTTTTATATTGTTCTATCCATTTATTAAAATTACCCCTCTGGGTGGCAAAGGGCTTTGTTGTCTTTGATCAAAAATTCTGTTTTACCCTCGCTCTTACCTGTTTATCTATGGAACTGTTTCTTTTGACTCTGCACCCCAATTGACAACAGAACACATGCATTTAATAATCCTGCCCATTTGTGAAAATATGTCATCATCCTCATGGCATATAACTTGCTGTGCACAGGTTTAAATTTTTGGGGGCTGCATAGAATGGTCTGAAAATATAGAATGAAGCACATTATCTATGGATTGGAAACCCTTTTCTTTCCCCTTTTATGATCAGCAGAAAGCTATTTCATTGGTTTGAAAAAAAAATGCATAGTTTTACAGTAAGATATTGGGTGGTAAGGTGGCACATAAGAACTCTTCTAGATCATATCTGCTCTATCATGAAGACAATCTTATTTCTATTTTTAATACACAAGTGACGTTGATATCATTCAGAAGGAGAAGTTTTAAAAGCACAATGATTATTCAGGGCAGAAGTTGACTACTCATATGTGATCAATTATGCATAGGCAACAGCACTCGGAGAGGTTGTAGTCATTTTTCTTCTTCTGCAATGCATCCTTAAAGTTCTGCTTAATATTATACTTTCCTCCCAAGGACTGTCCTTAGGCCACATAAACAACGGCTCATTGACATGGTAAGCTGAAGTTCATTGAAATGGGGCTTCTTTTTGGAGGGTTTCCAGGCAGAAGAATGGGAAATCAATTGACCTGGACTTACCTCACAATCTATGTATAAATATATGTAATGGGTCCTTTGCAAATCAATAGAAAATGTTATTTTCTCATTGGATATTATTGTGTGTTTCTGACTGTTAGAGCAATTAACTTTTATTTTCTATCAATTATCTATAAAAAAACTGCAACAACTCTCTATGAAGAGCTGCAGTTTGATTTCTTGTTTCTCCCATTTGTGGGGTGAGAAGACATATCAAAATATTTCCAAAGCTTAGAGACTTCAAGCTTCCACAATCCATAATGTTAAAGCAACAAATTTTCTGGAAAAATTGCCATTAAGGCTTTGAGCATTTCAGACCACACTTTGTGGTCCATCGTCAAAATGAACAATAAGATTGCAAACAGGGGTTCCCAAAATATATAGAGAAATGATCATAGGGTTTAATAATCATGATTATTAGGAGATGGTTACGGGTACAAGGAGATGGGTACAGGTATGCCATTTTTCAGAAAAATAAGAGATGGGTACTCGGAGACAGCAAAAAGATAAATATTAATATATCTATATATGTAAAATTTGGAGAAAAAATTATTAAATTTAGCCTGAGAAAAACATTAATAACTTTTGAAAGTAAAGAAATTGCATGTCAACAAAAGACGAGTAATATTGATTTTTTTTATATCTCATCACATCTAGGGTCAAGAGTACAAAATATATTAAGAAAACAAACACTGAAATGCAAGTCTCTAAGATAGAGTCTCAATCTCCAAGATGTGTCTTTAGTGGTAGGACTCGTTCTCCGTGCAACACTGTTTATAATTATTGTTTGGTTGATATTATGAAATAAATGCCAATACAACATTAATTATTTTCAACATCTCATTGATTATTTTCATTATGCACTTTGATCATGTGAATGGTTGGTTTCCAAGAATCACTTGGCTCTACTCCCTCATCCCTATTGAGATTATTTGTATGCTTACAAATCTCTATAGCCTCAATTTCCTTTTCAAAAAATGTCCTCCTTAGCTGAAAATTTTACTTTTCTAAACACATGTTATGGGATGTTACATGAGCATGTTCTGCCAAAGCTGAGCTCTTGCTGCAATCATAATTGATGTTTGACCCATGCTCTTGATGTGATCATGATTTCTAAAGCTATTTTGCATAGTTTTTTATTTCCATACTTGGATCATTTGTACCTATCCTCCGAATGATTGACATCACTCTTGTTAATAAATGAAAATCTGGGCTGATGGTTTGTTCTCTTTCTTAACTTGCTTTTCTTTATTAGAGTTTGTCGGAAACCTGTGTTGTGATCTGTGACCTGTCTTACAAGTTTGTACAAAAATCTATTTTGAGCCATTGGAGAATGGTCTATTTGAGCATTTCTGAAACCTTTGCAAACTTGCAGAGGTAGTTAGTTCACCACAACCCAACACTTGTCCATTTCCTTTTGCATAAGACTAAGATATTGAAGAATTTGGAGCAATAGCATGTTTGGAAGAGTTGAAACTGAATGCTGTGAGCTCAGAGGATCACCAAAGGGAGTTGATCTATTGTATAAATAGTTGGAGAATGCAAGTATTACAACCTTTATGCAGAACTCCATAGTTATTGTAGCTGTTGAAGTGAAAGAATACGAAGCAATAACATGTTTACTGGTCTGCAAGTAGTCTGCCTAATGATGTTAATGGTGTCAAATTGAGTTAGAGACCCAAGGAAGGGATGACAGACATCAGTTTGGAAGACATGGGAGACGTTCAACATTTTTGTAGCGTAGAAAAAAATTATATATATGCAAAGGCCTTTGATAGAAGTAATTGGAAGCTAATATTAGACCACTGGAAATTTTAACTTCAATGATGATACCATACAGTGTATAAATTGTTAGGGAGTATTAAAAAATGTAATGTTATTATGTTACATTTAATATAAATATCCTAACATTAAATTTTAGGAAATATAATCAATTGGTTATTATTAACCACCACACATTTGATAAAATATATAATGAACTTAATAAAAAATTCATTCTCAGTAAATATTGTTTTACTGTTTGAATACATCCTCTGTCATATATTGTCAAAGCTAATGGCTAATACCATTGCCTTAGGGGGAAGTTGGAATCGACATCAAGGATCTGAAGGTTTCAATACAACATTGGCAATGAAATTGGGATGAAGACTATATTTTTAATAGTTACATATAATCTATTCCCTTCTACAATAGCTGAGGAAGGTCAGCACAAGATTTGATCTGTGGACTTCTTTATTAAGGAGTTGACATATTAACCATTCAAGTAGGCCTCTTGCCGCAGATGAAGACTATATAAAGACAACAGGCAAGCTTGGAGTACAATAACGAAGCAAAAATACATGAAGATCAAATCCACAAATAATCATCAAACTGACATTGGCAGCTAATGGATCTGCGATATGGAGACATATAAAGGAAACAATTCAACTACTTAAAGAAATATTTATTCTAGGATCATAAAGGACGGTAGAATAACAAACTTCTGCACAGATACTTAAAATCAATATGAGAGACTAAGAGATAATCTTGTGTACCAAATTCTAGCACGAAACAGAAGGAAGTGGTCAATGGAAAGTGAGAGATCACATCAAGCTCGACTAACAATCAGTGACACTGGGAAGATGGAACTGAAAACTCCTTAGAGAATTAGAGCCCAGGTATAATACAATAGTAGCAGAATTAAGGGAAAGACTCTAAAAAATGGAGTGCTTTATTCCATGAAGTCCAAGATGTAACGGGATGGGGATTTTGCATCAATGTACAGTCTAGACTATACAGTGGAATTAGCTTATTAGTCCTTACCGATGTATAGATTGAAACAAATATATCCAAGGACACATGGCAGAATCGCTGGAATTTTAAAAAATTTATGTGGCTGCTTTTTCTCAACAATATTTTAATGCAAGCACTACACAAAGACGGATGGACTCGGCCATTCATGTGTGTACTATGTAGGATGGAAGAAGAACCCATTTTATGTCTGTTTTGCAGATTCACAGAAGCTTGCAGAGTTCGGCTGAGAGTGAACGCTGGTTTGGCATCAAATGAATCATCTTAAGTTTGTCAGAGAACTTAATCAGTTCATGGCCAAAGATAAAGGCAGGGACAGCACCTGTGCTTTTAGCATCACATCTTTCCCCTTTATTTGTTTGTTGGAACATGTAGCTAGAGTAAACAGAATTCTCTTTAAGGACAAACTAAAATCCACAAGGAGTCTTCTATCAATAGCTCTAGCCCATATTATAACCACAGAGTTAGTTCGTAAAGGTAGAGCTTCCTGTGGTTACAAACTTGTTTGGTTATGCCCTTTCATAAGTCGTGGGACCTTCTAGTGTAATCCCCCCTCCCAATCTTTACTATCTCCCCAAGGCTGATCCATATCCCATGAGATTTCTGGTGAACAACACCGTAAACAAGAAAACAGGAATGGTAAGAACATTCATCCATGACACATCAACAATATATAGCATTGTAACGACGGAATTTCACTCATCTAAGCTTTTGTGCATGTCCCTCTCTCGAAAGAGATGAATGATTGCCTATCTTTTCTATCAGACTCTGTGTATGTATGCTCATGTGTATAACGATGCCGTAGAAGGAAAAGGGACCATTATATAAGATGAAATGGTTGCTCTTCTATGTGTGAGCCACAAGGGAAGTGGACACGGTTAACACCAAGGAAATCTAGCACCTACGCCATTATGCACCAACAGAATTGTTGGCGGGGTAGCTGATGCAAGACTGCATGGTCCTTGGCTGAGTAGATGGGTTCTAGTTTCAATGCTGACCATTGGTTTCAATTTAGTGTTGGTATCAGCCATAGAGATGCCACCTGGATAAAAGCCTCACTTGGAGCCCTCTCCCCTTGCCATATTACAAAAGTAAACTTTGATGGTCCTTGTAGAAGAAACCTAGGAAGAGCTGACAGTGGAGGTATAATATGAAACATAAAGGTTCAAATTATCAAAGGTTTGTGGCCAATATAGGGGACAATTTTAGCCATAGACCCCAGTAATTAGCCCTATTATAAGGACTAAGACTTGCCATGGAGTCAAAAAATGTCATCTCATTGTGGAGGGTACTCAAAATTAGTCCTCAAAAAACTAAATAAAAAAGATGTCAAATCAATTCAAAAATATTGGAAAAGCAATAGTTTAATGTACCTCAACATGACAGAGCAATAGAAAAGACTCTGATGAAATCAAACATGTACTCCAAGAAATGCCAAAAATGCAACATATATTTTGGCTAAAAGGGGGATAGGGGCGAATCTATTTAATGGGACTGAGCTTGTAATTGATTGCCATTCTCTACAGAATAGTTCGTACTTGCAGCAGGGAGGACGATAGAGCCTGTCAATTATCATTAAGTTTGGTCAATAAAACATGAGGGTTTTCTAAGTTCGACTCCAAGACTCAAGTAGATAAATTCTCTGCAATGCCAGTCCTTAAGATCTATCAAATTTAATGGAATTGTACAAGCTAGATGACCTAGGGAAATGGTATGCTGGTCAGGCAGCAGTGGGAAGGCCAGCAGGAAATCTCAAATTCATTGCAGTCACCTTGGAGCCGTAGAGATACTTGGCAGAAGTCCAAGCAAACATGGGTGATGCCAAAAACAATGCTGTAGGAGGAGATGCTTAAAGGATTAATGCATACAGACATTTCCCAAATGGAGGTATCAATACCAGCGGTAATTTAGATGGATGTAAGCCCTAATGAGAGTTCTCTCCATCATCCGATGCCTAAATAGAGCCCTTTGGTCAGCTCCAGTTAGGTATGTGTGGAAATCTGCAAAGTAATCATTTTAGTTTACAGGCCCGACAGTGTCCCAAATTGCTTTTGTTTGATGAAAGCTGCACATTTTCCTCGAGATCCTGGAACTATGGGAGTGATATTAAATATATACAAAGCATCTGAGGACATGCACATGCAAGTTATTAAATTTATTGTTGATCACAATGACTTCATAGAGAGTTAAATTTAAGAGTTCTAGGATCAGTTTCAAGTCCAGTATTAGAGATAACATGAAAAATAGATAAAAATTCTGGAGATGTAAGGCATATCCTGGAATTTTTTTTCGTTAGTAGCATTGTTGAATGACTTTAAGGTGCTAGAAATATTTCCCTCTAGCAACTAGTAACACCAAAGGGTGGTTGCACCTTTCCTGGAAGTGCCGATTTGCACTGGCATTGGCCCTTAGTGACTCCAAAATAGACCTGATTCTTTGATGCATAGCAGAAAACATTTGGAAAATCCGAAACAGTCCCACTGCAGGAAACACCTGAATGCCATAAAAATGAAAAATAACACATACTAAACTTTTATTAAGTTTTAATCTGCCTGTAAACAAAGAGAAGCTACAAACATTCAGGTAGAATGAAAACAAGGCATATTCAGTAACTGCAGTGTATTCAAACTATGTGCATGGCAAATGATCAATTGTGTGGAACAACTTGTATAACTCTCTGCTACTCTTGAAAGATGTTACTAATGACTAGTACAATGAAATATCAAAAGGCCACTTTAAGGCTTGGAAAGACCTTCGAGATGCATTAGAGTGTGAATTAAGAATATTAAGGGATGATAGAAAGATTGTAAATGAACTCTATAATTTCAAGCAAGCATTACTGCAAACAATATAACTATAAATAGGTGGTCCAAAGCATTAGTCACAAAATTAGACGCACAAACAAAGGCCTTTTACAGAAAATAACAACAAATAAGCTAAAAAAATAGGTGGATCAGGAAAGGCCTTCTACCCAAGTGCATAATGTTACAGCTGCAGTTATTAGCCCATTTGATGATTCATTCAATTTACCTTTAGTTTTCCACCCAGGAAATTTGTGAGTTTTTGTGTCTTCTCCCTACAAAATGGATTATGCTTCTTGTGGTGATATAAGTATTGTGTATCTCATGTGTTAAACCTCAAGTGCAAATTTGTGGTGGAATCTTCTTTCAGATCCTCTCTGGTTCACAAATCGCACCCAATGAAACAGTAATATAATTTTGTGCAGTTATTACAGCTGTTATACTTTTTTTTTTTTTGGTAAAGGGAAAAGAATCATGAAATGAATGCTGGCTTTAAATTTCTAATATTTGCAGACAGGATCAAAAAGTGACAACCCCGCTGAGCATAATGTATCTTGCGGAGATGTTTGGACTGAGTACCATGAGATGAGCTGTGAGAGTGTTCAAGAAGTTGCTGCAAATAAAGTATACACAGCAGGAACTATTCTTGATCTGCTTCGGTTTGTTGCCCCAAAGATGATGCAGCGAGCAGATGCACATTTTTCTCATGGAATTGCTGACAATCTGGATGACCCAAAATATAGTCACTACAAATACTGGTCCAATCCTCTCGAGACACGGTAAGTGAAGTCTTGATGGTTTTATATACTCATTTCCTTGGATCCATAGGGGACAATTATTAAGATATGCAAAATAAGTTTCTATGGGATTTTGAGTTGTCAATTTCACTTGTAAGTCTAAACTCAGTAATTTTGATACTAATAACTGAACCACTTTCCTGTGGTATTATTGTTTTGCTATTGGAGGAGCTATAATATCGAAGTTTGTCATAGTTGTAATCATGCAATATCATTTTGGAGACAGTTTTGTGAATGCATGGTATGCTTGACGAAAATTT
Source organism: Torreya grandis (assembly GCA_037957365.1). Lineage (NCBI taxonomy): Eukaryota > Viridiplantae > Streptophyta > Pinopsida > Cupressales > Taxaceae > Torreya > Torreya grandis. The sequence continues at coordinate 811,641 of JARHVA010000284.1, read as the reverse complement.
CCAATGGTCGGATGCGTGATGCATTTAATTTTATCATTTGTGTCCAGGCTACCAGATGCTCCGGAAATGGAAATGTTTTGTTTGTATGGAGTGGGTGTTCCTACTGAAAGAGCTTACGTCTACAGATTATCTTCATCTGACACCTGTTACATACCTTTCCGAATTGATGGCTCAGCTGAAGGAAACTCAAAAAGCTGCCTGAAAAGGGGTGTGTACCTTGTTGATGGAGATGAAAGTGTGCCAGCTTTGAGTGCTGGATTCATGTGTGCCAAAGGTTGGCAAGGGAAAACAAGGTTTAACCCTTCGGGTATGGCAACCTTTACAAGAGAATATGACCATGACCCTCCAAATTTATTGGAAGGGCGTGGCATGCAAAGTTCTACTCATCTTGACATAATGGGCAACGTTGCATTAATTGAGGACATCATGAGGGTAGCAGCAGGTGAAACAGGCAAACAGATAGGTAGTAATAAAGTTTATTCTGATATTCTGAAATGGTCTGAGAGGATAAATCTGCAGCTTTAATATAATACTGTTTTTGTGTCAATTCCCACATGGTTTTCTTTAGGATGAAATCTGAAGCATGATGTTTGAACTTTGGAGATTCATTTTGCATGGGTGGAATTAGTATTTGCATTCATTATTCTTGTGATATGCGTTATCATCAAGTCGAGTTGGCAAACTTTAAAACCAGTAAAATTCCTCTGGATTCATTTGTGTAAAAATGTTTTTGTCCGACGTTCAGATCCCATTACTGAATAAACTTTGAAGAGAAAATCTTAAAGCCTAGTTTTAACCCTGGGTTCTTTGTAGTGTAATAATGGGTAAAATTCTTCTGGATTCATCTACATAAAAATGTTCTTGTCCGACGTTCATATACCATTACTCTTCTCTACTTTCAATATAGATTAGCTCGCAAAAGATTTTACACCAAGTTCCCTTCGAAATTTATATGTCGAATCACAATATTGTGTGAACAATCTTATGGTGTTCTGGAAGATTTCTTTACAACAAAGGTGGTTATTAATGTCAGAAATTGGAAGATAAATATTACCGAAATTTATCCATAAAGCGAGATCAAGAAAGTGGAAGGATTATATGATTGCAAAAATATCACAAGTATACAAATTAAAGTTGCAGATGTAAATTTTAGGAAGTAGCACATGTTGAAACCAGTTAGCCACCGACCCATGTAACTATGACAAGCATTAGCTGCATTTATCAACTACCTTGTTTTTAAGTTATGTCAACTTATCCCCAGAGTGTGGTCTAGTGGCAAATTATGAGTGATGGAGTGGTATTAGCCTTAAGCTCTGGTTTCAAAAGCTTATGTGCGAGACCCAATTTCCACAATGCTAGATTTGGACTTTCCACTATTTTGTATTTGCCCTGATATGTCGTATTGTATTTATTATTTGAGGCATGAGATGCCCATTGTTATATTATGTTACTTAAAAAGTGGATTTTATGTATACAATGTTCATAGTTTGCTTATATGTGCAACAACTCCATTAGAGTCAATTAGAAATACATGATTTATTATTTTTTAATTAAACACATATACAAAAAAAAAGATTACATCATGAGAATTTATAAAGACCATATGAAATACTCAAAGTGTAACAATAGCAAACAAGCTTATTACATTACATATTTTTGATCTCCAATTTTATAAGACCACAACATAATGCAAATATAGAGAGTAACTATATTAACTTAACCACAATTGATATAAGTCTATAGTGATCACTGTCAATATACAACAAGTAATTACAACTCTCATGACAATATTTAATAAGTATAATACAATACAATGTACATATAAGATACATGGCTCTTATGGAGCATAGTTCTCGAACTTAAGTATTTTGTGGTGTGTGGGGAACATTGAGTGTACCCTCTTGAGCACTTGCACCATCTTAAAGTTGTTATAGGGGTGGTTTATCGAATGACTTGATGGTGATGGTTGTATACGAGGTGGGTAGGTGAGTACATAAGCATAGTTCATAAGTTATGAACGAGATTTTTATCATAGTTTGATCACTTAGATTTAACATCTCGAGTATGATTATATCTTTTTTGGTAATTAAGTCACATTCGTCATTTGTGTTGTGAGCATTTAATGAGCACGGGATGCTTCCCACTTGAATTTATGTGCTGTAGTTGTGTTTTATATTTGGAAAACCTTATAAGATCATTTTTAGTTAGTACCACCTAGGGAGGTGGGAATTTTCTTGTAGTAAAGTGTAGATAGTTATTTAGTTAAGGACTCCAATGTGTTAAGAGTTTGTTAATGGTTTGGCACCCTTATGTTTATGTGGATTAGGAAGAGGTGCCATTTCTCTTAGTTAACTTAGAGGTGAGTTGTTATTATCTCATTCCCTTTGACATCATTATAAGCTATTGAGAGAATTCTTATTTTCATGATGTTGATTTAGTGTTTTCTTAAATTGAAACTTGTTTTTGAAATGTTGTTTTAATCCTATTCCTTGGAGTTCATGGGATAAATGTCTTCTACTTCTTGTTGAGAGAAAAATTGTAGGATTGGATGGATTGTTACATCTTTGTGGTTAGTATTCTTTTTCTCCCAGTTGTGAAAATAGATTGTGATTCTATACTTTCAAATTGAATAAGTAGGTAGGGATTCGGCACCATTGAGTTGCAGTATTGTATTTTTACCTTGTGAGGGTATGTAGGTGCTTTTGAGATGATAGTTTTCTACTTTTCACTTGTGACTCTTTAGGGTCACTACTTTATCTACCTTGTGATTTAGACCACATGGAGTGACAAACCTTGAATTATATATTAAATTCTAGATTAAGAATTATAAGCTGACTATAATTATTATGATATTATATACCCTTGATTTGATTGACATTATTCTCTTTTGCTTAGAGCATGTTTTGAAGAGTTATTTTTATATTTTTTCTCAAAGCAAGGTATAAAATATGCAAAACATCTTGTCAATCTAAGGGTTGAGATAAATTTTTAATTTGTTGCATTCTAGTCGAGTAAGTAGGTAGATATTGTTTTGTTTGTTCTTTTGCAAGGTTGTAAGATTTTGTGTATGCGTGCATACAACCTTTAAGAGTGTAGCGTATACTAAGTTAGTATATTATTGCGTTTCATGAAAACTGTGACTTGTTTTGTTGTCTAGTTGCTTAAATAGAAGCTTATGTTTTCATATATTTAAGACTATTCTATATGACTGATTGTGAAAAACTACTAGTTATGTCTTAGAATACTAGATTATGGTAATATGGATTATCATAGAGAGTAATATGTTTGGAAACTAAATATGGTACTGAAAATCTACAATTAAATATGTATTTATTCAGGTGGTATAAATTGTAGTCATTATTTTTAGTATGAAATAGAAAATAATATAAGATTTATTCATATGTTTGACAGAATAAATGTATGATTTAGTTATTCCTATGTTTAGCATATTATATGATATAATTGCTTTTATGATGTAAATATATCTTGTGGTTGAATTGTATTTGACCAATATGCATCGTTGATACGGAGTAAGGAGTGAGATGGACTTTATTGGCTTACTAGTAACATAATAATAGATTAAGGTAGTTTGATTAAATGGTGTGTCTGAATTTGATTGATCTATAAATAATTATTATTTGTTATTCATAAAACTTTGGGTCCAAGTTTGTTTAATGAGAGATTATCATTTCATGAGTATGATTTACATATTTGTATGATATTTTGTAATAGAACAATTTTCTATAATACATTGTATGTTTAGTTTAAAAATCATACAGCACATGGGTACTTGTTTGTCTCTTTGGATTTCTACATCGTTGTTATATACTCATCTATGAAGAAAATGTCATTACCTGATGGGATTAGTGCAGGGGATTGTTGTTTTTGGTTGGTATGGAAAAACGTTTAGATGATGCTCTCCCTCCCATAACAATACTACTTATCGAAACGACTCTTGAGATTGCCACATATACTTAAATTCGAGAACCATGCTTTAGAAAAGCCATGTATCTTATATATACATTGTATTGTATTAAATTTATTATTGAATATTATTATGAGAGTTGTAATTATTTGTTGTATATTCACAATGGTGGCTGTAGACTTGTATCAGTTGTGGTTGAGTTAATATAATTAATTTCCATATTTGCATTATGATGTGCTCTCATGATATTGGAGATTGGTAATATGTGATGTAATAAGCTTGTTTGCTATTGTTACACTTTGAATATTTCATATGGTCTTTGTAAATTTACGCGATGTAATCTATTTTTGGTATATGTGTTTAATTAAAAAAAAATCATGTATTTTTTGTTGACTCCAATGGCATTGTTACATGTGGTATTAGCGCTGTGACTCGAACTCTAGGACTTAATGAGTCTATTAATTTTTTCGTGTCTTTCTACTCACCAATGGGAACCTAGTGACAAAGTATTGCACCGGTATTTTAGATTTGTGGTGTTTCAGTGTGGAACCATGTTTGATCATGATGAGAGTTTTGAGACTTGGTAGACCCCCTTGTATGGCTTGGTGACTTTTATAAGTATGAGACATTCGTGAAGTGTGTGGAGAACATTGAGTGTGCACCGTTAAGAGCACTTGTACCCTCTTAGAGTTTTTATAGGGTTGGTTTATCAAGTGACTTGATGGTGATGGTTGTATACGAGATGTGTAGGTGAGTATATAGTATAGTTCATAAGTTATGAACAAGAGATACCATAGTTTCATCACTTAGATTGAACACTTTGAGTATGATTACACCATTTTTGATAATTAAGTCACCTTCGCAATTTGTGTTGTGAGCATTTAATAAGCACAAGATGCTTCTCACTTGACTCTGTGTTTTAGTTTTGTGTCTTATATTGAAATTTTTTTATAAAACTATTTTTAGTTAGTACCACTTAAGGTAGTGGGAATTTTCTTTTGTAGTATAGTGTAGATAGTTAGTTTAGGAGGTGAGTTGTTATTATCTCATTTCCTTTAATATCATTATAAGCTACTGAGAGAATTCTTATTTTCATGATGTTGATTTAATGTTCTCTTACTTAGAGGTGAGTTATTATTTCATTCCCTTTAATATCTTCACAAGCTATTGAGAGAATTCTTATTTTCATGATGTTGATTTAGTGTTCTCTTAAACGGGAACTTGTTCTTAAAATATTGTTTTGATCATGGGATAAATGTTTTCTACTTCTTGTTAAGAGAAAAATTGTAGGATTGGATGGATTGTTACATCTTTGTGGTTAATATTCTTTTTCTCTCAGTTGTGAAAATAGATTGTGATACTATACTTTCATATTGGATAAGTAGGTAGGGATTTGGCAACATCAAGTTGCAATATTTTTTTTTTACATTATGAGCCTATGTAGGAGCTTTTGAGATGATAGTTCTCCACTTTTCACTTGTGACTCTTTAGGGTCACTACTTCATATACCCTGCGATTTTAGACCACGTGGAGTGGCAAACCTTGAATTATATATTAAATTATGGATTAAGAATTATAAGTTGACTATAATTATTATGATATTATATACCCTTGTTTGATTGACATTAATTTCTTTTGCCTAGAACATGTTTTGAAGAGTTATTTTTGTACTTTTCATCGAAAGTAAGGTATAGGATGTGCGAAACATCTTGTCAATTCAGGGGTTGAAATAAACTTTTAATTTGTTGCATTCTAGCCGAGTAAGTAGGGAGATATTATCTTGCTTGTTCTTCTGTAAGGTTGTAAGGATGGTGTGATCTTTGGCCTTTGTATGTTATGTTAATTTCAACATTATTTCTTCTTAACTATGATTATAACACTATAGGTTAAACTAAGAAATATGATACTACTTATGTTTGGCTAATAGCAGTTTAATACAATTACGAATTGATTGTATGATTTATCTTATATGTATGTTGATACATATAGAATTATTTAACACATTATTGCTTTCTATGATCTGTTAGCATAGAATTAAGATTCATTGAATATTGTGCACTTTTTGGAGATCATCAAATCGTGGAGACCTAAGGGAAGAGTGAGAATTAAGAACACAAATACTAAGTGATAGGAGTGGATCCTACTTAGTATCACATTGACTTGATAGTTACTGAGTATGGATTCGATAGACGAACTTGTCAAATCTAGGATTGACAGACGAATTTGTCAAATTTAGTCGTATGATCTTACGCATTTGTATGGTGGAACGTTTATTTCTTAATCTTGTATATATTGGAAATTTAGTATTTCCAATTCATATTCATCGTCATACTTGTCAGGCGCTGTAAGAACCCCAAATAGGTTCTAAAGCAAAATATGATTTATCCTTATGAATTTGAGGCAATCTATGAACGCTGCACAAAAACTCAACAAACCCTACCACAATGATCTCTTCAAACCCTTACGTAAAATTTCACCTTTCACACAAAAATTGCCCAAACCCTAGGCGGGTAGGGTTTTTGGTGATTTCAGCCCCTAAAACACTTCCAAAAAATATGAAACTTTGTAGGGACGTAGGGAGAAATATGATTTATTTATTTATTTAATCAGATTTGATAAAAATTGTATTCTGATTTTATATGATGAAAATACAGTTGAAATTTGTAAAATTCATAACTTCTAAAATACTTAGACTTTTAATACAAATGATAATTCAAAATAACCATAAAACAACAGCTATCAAATAAAATTAGTTTCAAAATTTTCCATCCATGGGAGGTCCTCCAAAAGATAACTCGAAGTTTTGAAAACCTTAATTACAGCCCTAAAATAATGTAGATAATTCTCTGAATATCAAACCCTTGGAATCCGCTGAACACATCTCAACATACTTCACAAATGGTTCGCTCCACCTATAAAAAATAGAAAAAATTATTAAAACCCTAAGAGAGGGTTTTAACCAATAATAAACCTCCAAAAGTGATGTTTTCAAGCCCTCAAGTGAATCGCCCAAGGTACAAACAACAATCCTCAACTTCCAAACAAAATCACCAACCTTTTATAGACCTCCAAGTGAATTCTCTATAGCTGCAAATGTTAGATAAAAATCTCAAATAACTCTTCAAAGTCATAACACAATTGTTGAAAGATAGGTGGTGTCAATAGACACCGTTTATAGAGCATCAGAGCTCTTGGAGGGTAACTTTCTCCAAGAAACTATACCGAAAATAATCAAGCTTGACATACTTGACCTCTTTTCCAAATATCCAAATTCGCATGCCCTTCAAATGAGTCCTTCTTTTCTCTTATATCTTTCTCCCAATCATAGCACCTAATTTGGAGGAAAGAGTTAATTTAAAAATATTGAAAGGAACTCCTTATAATTTCACTTTAGGCCTTAAGTGCCAATGACCTTTAAAAGACCCCAATTTAAGTGGAATTTATAACATAAAGTGTTTTTTCTATTAATTGTCTTTATTTTTAAGTATTTAAAAATACTTTTCATTTTAGCAATAATATTATTTACTCTTCAAAAATTGGGGATGTTATAAATCCTCTTCGCCCAAAATTACTTGTCTTCAAGCAATTGCAATATTCAGAGAGGTGTCCCAACATACATTATGATGCAATGTCCACTTAAGATTTCTTCTCATGGAAAAGAACCCTCAATTGGTCTCTTCATCCTGTCGTTCCTATATTTTGATGGTTGCCCCCAAGTGCTAGAAGTGTCCTCATAGTCTTCCCAAGGCTACCCATTATCAACATTCTCATGTATGCAAGTAACACTCCATAAGCTCACCAAATTTACATTCCCAAGGGTTGTATTCTCCTTCACAAATCTGAATATGTATGTAGGTGGGTTGTAATAATGAATTACAGCCATGCTTCCATCCCATATTCTCAAAATTTTCAATACCAAACTGTTCCTTAGTGACCCTTTTCGCTCCATACTTCTCCAATAATCATCCCATGGTTCAAAATTTGCAATAAGAGAGTTAGGGCTACCAAACAAAATTATTTTTGCTTAGTGCCTAAGGTTGTTCATGGTCATACTTTCTCCTTTAAGGATTATTGGAAAGAGCATACCTTCATAACATGTATTCCCAAATCTTATTTTGATGTCATGCTGCTCATAATAAATGTTTTCATAATGTAACATGGGCTAAGATTGATCAAAAAATTTACAATCTATACCTCCAATACATAGTTGCACCTCTCTTGTGAATTTAGAATTTTCCATGCATCAGATTTCAGTATTTCTACCTTTGTCATATGGTTGTACCTTCTTATAAAATTCAAAAATATTCCCAGGAAAATCAGAACCTTTACCATGAATATGTAGTTGTACTTTCCATAGGATCTTGTAATTTTTAATGCAATCAAAATCAAAACTTTTACCTTTATCGTATCGTTGTATCTTCTCTTTCAACTCAACATTTTTAAAGTAATAATCAACCCTCATATTATTTTTGCATTTATGAATGAAGTGTTTTTGACAATAAGTTTGGGTTTGCCCTTGTGAACAAGCGAATTCCTTTATCCAATCATCATGTGGCAAACAAAAATTAGAATCATTCATGTTTATTTCTCGCATCCTTACCTCTTCTTTTTGGCAAGTAGATGGCTGCCCATAGTGCCTAAAAATAACCTTACCGTTGTTTTATTTTTCAATCCATCTTATACTCATAAAACACCCGTCCATCATATGTTTTGATGAAGATGAAGGTGCCTCCCTATTACTCAAACCATGCATGACAATCTCATTGTTTCCCATGGTAACATGTCCAAATGGTTGCTCATATTTAAAAATTAAAAAATGCTTTGCACTTTTTATGTATATTGCAACCGGTTTCCTATTTGACCCTACACATGAGGCAAATATGTTAGAAAAAACTTTAGTGTTTAGTAACACTTTTAAAATGATGTTACCATGCCTCATGAGCATGTTATGGATCTCCTTTTCATATCCTATATTTTTCTTGTCATGGCTGTAGTGTGCCCTTTTTCCCTTCCAGCTTCTTCTTCTTATGGTGAGAAAGCCACTACTACAAACTTGAGCCATCCCTATGGTGTTAAGGTGTGAGAAATACACCTTCTAAGGGCCCATGCTCTCTACGGCGATACAAAATTTCAAGGAATGCAATTTGAAAATATTAAAAACAACAATTACTTTGATCTATGGATTATGATAATTTTTGCTTACCTCCTTTCTTATGTTGACCCAAAACATGCTAGCAACACTAGTCTTGTACATCTCACCTGGATCCCATACCCATGATGGATACTTGTAATGTACTTCACTTGAATTCACTTGGAAGAATTCTTTTTTTCATTGAGTACTCTTCACTTTCACCTCAATGATAGTACAAGGTACATCACCAAGATAATGAATGAACCCATCATGAAGAGAAAACAATGAACACTTATCAATATGACCACTCACTTATGCACACATTTGATTTTCCTTTTCCTCTCAAATCTGATTTTTATGTTTCATTTACTCCTTCATAGGATCCCCTTGCCTTGTCCATCTTTGTTATGGTTTGCACTTCCTCTTCAAGTGCCGACAACATTTGTCTTTCCCAAGCTTCTTCACAAAATCTGAAATTATGAAAAGAAAGAGATCTATGATGAGGAACAATACAATTTTTTTCTTCCAAGACATACCTTTCTATTATGGTGTCTACCATTTGCAACCTCATTGGTTGCTCCGTAGCTTGTTGGGAATCTTCACTAGACTGCCCCTGATTTTTTGGTTCTTGTGTAACAGAACATCCTATCATTGGTTTCCCACAAACTTCTGATCTTTCTTTTTTTTCTTGCTCCTGTACCTCATAAGGCCTTAATCTCTCCTCACAGTTATTTACAACATTCTTAAACAACTAAGGTACAACGAAAAATTTATTTTCTTCCACCTTCAACCCTGTCAACACAATAGCCCATAGTGTCTTGGAAATATCTTCACCTTCATTGAGTGTCATAGTCATCATCTCTTGCCTATTCATTATAATATTCTTGGGAGAATTCTTATAGGCAGTAGCAAGAAAATGTTGAAACATTAGACCAATAAGTTCATCACATCCTAAATCAAACATCAAATTATGTAACTTGAGTGAAATCATGGTTTCCAAGATGTTGACCCTTCTAGCCCATGAATGTCATCTGTCCCGAGTGAGACCTTGGATACTTTCCACCATCAATGAAAGTATCTTCTTCAAAATTTTATTACTGTAGGGAATATCTTGAATCGTTAGTCTCAATATCTCACAAATGCAATCAGTAACCAAGAGCCTTACCTCCTCATCTGTGTCTCTCAAGAGTTTATGTTGAACCAAGTAAGTTATTGAGCGTTGTACCATGCATCTCATGAGTTCATAGTGTGATTGATTTACTTTGGGTAATATATTTTCTACTTCTTCCGAAGTGTTGATCACATCTTCCATTGGTTGGCATAAGTTTCCTAGCTTTCTACTTGTATTGTAAAGCCTTTTTCCCTCCATGGCTTCCATGCCTATTCCTTGTTCTTATTTTCACCCCGTAGTTTAGCCAATATATGGCTCAGATACCACTATAAGAACCTCAAATAGGTTCTAAGGCAAAATAAATGATTTTTCCTTATGAAATTGAGCCAATCTAAAAATATATTGAATGTTTCCCAAAAACTTAGCAAACCCTACCACAATGATCTCTTCAAACTCTTATGCAAAATTTCACCATTCACACACAAATTGCCCAAACCCTAGGTAGCTAGGGTTTTTGGTGATTGCAGCACTTAAAACACCTCCAAAAAATATGAAACTTTGTAGGGATGTAGGGAAAAATATGATTGATTTATTTGTCCAATCAGATTTGGCAAAAATTATATTTCTGATTTTATATGGCAAAAATATAACTGAAACTTGTAAAATTTATAATTTCTGAAATACTTGGACTTTTAATGCAAATGATAGCTCAAAATAACCACAAAAAAAACTGCTATTAAATATAATTAGTTTCAAAATTTTCCACCCATGGGAGGTCCCCTAAAAGATGCCCTGAAGTTTTAAAAACCTTAGTTACAGCCCTAAAATTATGCAGATAATTTTTTGAATATCAAACCCTTAGAATAAACTCAAAACACCTCAACCATACCTCACACATGATTCGCTTCACCTAGAAAAAATAGTATAAATTATTAAAACCTTAGGAGATGGTTTTAACGAACAATAAACCTCCCAAAATGACATTTTCAAGCCCTTAGATGAATCTCTTAAGGTACAAGCAACAATCCTCAACTTCCAAGCAAAATCGTCAACCTTTTATAGACCTACAAGTGAATTCTCTATAGCTGCATATACTAGATAAAAATCTTAAATAACTCTTCAAAGTTGTAGCATAATTTCTGAAAGATAGGTGGTGTCGATAAACATAATTTATAGAGCATCATCGCTCTTGGAGGGTAACATTCTCCAAGAAACTATGCCAAAGACAATCAAACTTGACACACTTGACCTCTTTTCCAAATATCCAAATTCACATGCCCTTCAAATGAGTCATTCTTTCCTTTTATATCTTTCTCCCAAGCATAGTGCTCAATTTGGAGGGAAGAGTTAATTAAAAATATTGAAAAGAACTCCTTATAATTTGACTTTAGGCCTTAACTGCCCATAACACTTAAAAGGCCCTACCTTAAGTGGAATTTATAACATAAATTGTTTTTTCAATCAATTGTCTTTATTTTTAAGTATTTAAAAATACTTTTCATTTTAGTAATAATATTATTTACTCTTTTAAAAAATGGAGACATTATAGGAGCTCCGTGGAGTAGTGACAGTATTGATAGATTATACTTCTCAAGAGCCACGTGGGGTAGTGAAAGTATTAACTTATGCACATTATACCTTTCAAATTCTCTAAATACCTTTTTTCGAAATGAGAAAAATACTCTCTGGGTTAAATAGATGTGTAGAGGGGCTAGAAGATTTTGTGGAACTCTCCTTGATCATTAGTTTTGGCTTGTATGATGATTTTTATCATTCGAAACATGTACCCATGGATGCTTCATGGCATTATAAAGCTTGGCAGTGGGGCATTGAGTATGAAGGATTTGTATGGGGTGCAAGAGTCTGAGGCACTAGGCATATAAATATTATCACACAATTGTACACACAAGCATCAGTTGTCTCATCACAATGATGGGAACACCCCCAAGGCGTGGGATCCTTGTGCTCCTTGAGACGAGCCTCTGGAGTAGGCCAGATTCCTTCTATTCTAAATTCACCTGGTTTGAAACCAACGTGCAAGCATAAAGAGCAGAAAGGTAAACTACCCCTAGTCTAAACCTAAAATCTTAAGGGATAAGGGAGGGAGAAGGTAAGATAATGCTGAAATTAAAAATTAATGTGCACAGAACAAAGCGAGTGCTTTTATTACCATAAACATAGTACAAGCCTTTGATAATAAGATAATATCACATAATTTACACCAATTCACTCTAAATGCATAAGTGATTTTCATGTAGGTGCGATAACATAATTCAAAACTGATAAGGATGAAAAATGATCCATAGACAACAATCAACGTAGACCCGAGTGTGCACATGATACAACCTACAAGTGAGTTCCAAGTTCAATGTGGAGGTGCAAGTAATGGATAATGATGAGAGGGGTGAACAATACCCACAGACAAAGATCAATAGACATGAAATACCACATAGATCATCAAAATAATGAAAAGAGGTGAACTTAATTCTCATTAATCTTTAAGTTTTAGCCAATACAAGTGCTCGTGGAGGGTAAATGTTAATAGCATGAGGTTGCTGGAAACATGTCAACCCTTTTACGGTGAAAGAACTAAGCTTTTATAGTAGATTAATATAGTTTTACAATTAATGCACCACTTATGACGGTGGATATATCATTAAATTTTTTATGGCACTACGGCCATGCTTCTTGAAGTCTATTTGGTTATTGGATCTAGAGTTACTAGCAAGATCACTTCTGGATCCACGTGCATCAAGGGATATAAGATCTCTTTGACAGAGTTAGAGAGTAACGTGCACTCAAGTCCCAAAGTTTGATAGTTATTTTTTCATTTAATTATTTTTATGACATCTTGATTTCCTTCTCAACTACCTCCAATTACTTTCTTTATATCTCGCAGCTACTTGGCATGTGGCACTTCCTGATCAGTCTCGGATGTTGGCATTGTGGGGACACATGTTGCCTTGGTGGGCTCTTTGAGTAGTCTCTTGGATTTTTAGGCAGGGGCAACATGAACATGACACGTGGAAGACTGGTGCTTATCTTGGGTAACTAAGAATTTCTTTGTGTAGAATGAGTGTCAGGGCACCACATGGCAATGATAAAAATAAGGTTACATCCTATGCAATGGAAGGGCACAAATGTAGGATCTTATGCAGAAGCATGAAACTACATTGGATAGGCATAGGGAGGTCCTTGAATAAGATTACACATGAAAGTTGAAGGTCTTCAACACATTCTTTGTGACCTATAACTACTCCTCATGCATTTCCACTACTTTGGCCTTTTAGAAATTAGGGGTCCTACATCCTTAAACAGGTACACTTTTTGACTTGTGCATCATAAAATCCTACATGCAATCACAAATTAGGAACCTTTAGTGAGCATGAACCATCCTCTTACTCTTGTACAGACCTGCACCTCTATCTCAGGATTAAGCACATATGAGAAGCATTTGGGCACATTTTACTTGAAGTGCATGGGACTTTGCAGGTGTACAATTATTTTTGTAAGCCTGAAGAGGCCCTATGATGACTAGGGGGTGACTTAAATAATTGCGCACCTGTGAGGTCCCATGTGCTTCAAGCAAAATATGCACAAACACTTCCCATCTATGCTCCAGTCTGAGATAGAGGAACAGGTCTGTGTAGGAGTAAGAGGATGGTACATACTCACTAAAGGTTCCTGATGCATGCTTGCATGTAGGATTTTATGATGCATAGGTCAAAAGGTGCACATGTTTAAGGATGCAGGATCCATGAGTTCTAAAAGGCCAAAGGAAATGTGTGAAGACTAGTTACAGGTAGTAAAGAATGTGTTAAAGACCTTCAAATTTTATGCAAAATCTTATTCAAGGAACTCCCTATGTCTATCTAATGCAATTTCACACTCGTGTGTAGGATTCTATATCTGTGCCCTTCTATTGTGCAGGATGCAACCTTCTTTTTGCGATTGCCATGTGGTGGCCCGATGTTCATCCTACACAGAAATTCTCAATTGCCCAAAACAAGCGCCAGTCTTCCACATGTCACATCCATGCTGCTCTTGCTTAAAAACTTAAGAGATTCCTCTAAGAGCCCACCAAGGTAACACATGTCCCCATAATGCCACATCTGAGACCAGTCAAGGAGTTCCACGTGTCGAGTAGCTGTCAGATATAAAGAAAGTAGTTGGAGGTAGTTGAGAGGAAAGTGAGGCATCATTAAAATAATTAAATGTGGAAGTGGCTATCAAAATTTAGGACTTAAGTGCATATCACTTTCTGACTCTATCAGGGAGATCTTTCATTCCTCGATGCACGTGGATCCAGAAGTGATCTTGTCATTGACCTTTGATCCAATCACCAAGCAGACTTCAAGAAACATGGCCACAATACCATAAAGAATTTAATGATACATCCACTGCCACAAGTGGTACATTAATTATAAAATTGGTTTAATTTTACTATAAAATCTTGGTTCTTTCACTATAAAAGGATCAACACATTTCTAGCAACCTCATGCTGCTAAAATTTGCCCTCCATGAGCACTTATATTTGCTAAACCTTATAAATTAATGAGAATTAAGTTCACCTCCTTTCATTCTTTTGATGATTTTTGTACTATTTATGTTTGTTGATTTCTGTCTGTGGATAATATTTGCTCCTTTCATTGTCATTCATCCCTAGTACCTCCTCATTGAACTCGAAACTCACTTACAGATTGTGTTTTATATGCACTCAGGTTTGTGTTGATGTTGTCTGTGTATCATTTGTCATCCCTCTCAGTGTCACGTTGTGTTCCCGTACCTCTATGTGAAACACTTATGCATTTGGAGTGACTTGGTAGAAACTTTGTGATATTGTCTTGTTCTCAAAGGTTTGCACTATGTTTATGGCAGCAAGCGTACTCACTCTATTTTGGATGCATCACCTTTTAATTTCAACATTCTCTTACCTTCTCCCTCCCTTTTCCCTCAAGATCCTAGGTTTAGATTAATAGTAGTTTACCTTTCTGCTCTTTAGGCCTATGCACTGGTCTTAAACTAGATGCACTTAGAATAGAAGGAATCCGACCTACTCTGGAGGCTTATCTCAAATAGTGCAAGGGTCCCACATCTTGGGGACGTTCCCATCATTTTAATGAGATAACATGGTTGTAATATAATACTCCCATGCTCAGCACCTTAGACTCTCATGTCTCGTATAAGGCCTTCGTATTCAGTGCCCTACCGTAAAGCACTCCCATGTCATAGAGCATCCATGGGTGCATGTTTTGAATGACAATAATTTTTGGCACAGCTAGTGGAAATATTTTTCATCTAATAAAGAATTTTTGTTGTTGTTCTTCAGTATACTAGCCTTTTGTTCCATAAGCATCAATGGTGACTCCAAGTATATATTAGTTGGTCAAGCAGCCTAACTAAGTGCCTAATCATCATAATCTAGCATATACATCAACCATGTTTTAATCCATGTGATTTTATCTACCCTAACACATGACCAAGGACATCATTCATGAACCTATTATATAGGTCAAGGTTATTTGGTACAACTTACAAGATCAATGACAACATTTGTGTTCGGGTTTCTTGAGTGAGATAGAATAGCCCAATGTTGCAAACTTGCTTAGAGGGGACAATCCTCAAGCTGATGCCTCCATATTTGAAGGGATGTGTGTCCATGAAGCACACTTTAATGCCTCCATTTTTGAAGTGATGTGTATCCATGATGCAAACTTTGATTGGACTAGTGAAGGTCCATGCTCAAATGCTCAAGAGATGTAGTTTGATGAACATACCAATGAAGAGCCTGAAGAGTTATGGCAACAATTCAATGTCATAACTAAAGAATTTGAAGAGGGTAAGGGACATGTCCTTCTTTTAAGAACCTATGATCCTGCCACTATAAACATGATCAGTCCTAATTTATTCAAGGATAAGGGGTAAGGATATGGTCTTTATGAACCATCAAGTGAACCAAGTGCAGTTGCTCCCAAGAGCCTAAATGAAGTCTTCATGCAAGGATTTCTCAAGGGTGGTGAGCAAAATAAATCAAATGTGCCTGTAGTCCAACATGAACCAAGCTTGGAAGACTTGGATCAATAGGTCTTCATCGGAGACATGCTTTTTCCTTTTCATCCATTGGAGGGCACATTAGAAGGATTGGCCATCAAGCTGCTTGGTTCACC
The DNA here is from genome assembly GCA_037957365.1 of Torreya grandis. NCBI lineage: Eukaryota > Viridiplantae > Streptophyta > Pinopsida > Cupressales > Taxaceae > Torreya > Torreya grandis. The sequence goes on along the minus strand of JARHVA010000284.1, from coordinate 795,307 downwards.
AATTTTGGTACCTACAAAACAAGGTATCTTTCATCTTAGTTTGTTACAAGTGAATGATACTCATATTTTTCCATTTGACCCAAGAGGGAGATGCTTGTAAATTTTTGTATAATATTATATAAATTAGATTAGCTCACATTGTTTTTCCCTAAGTGCCTCCCTGCACATTATATAGTCTTAGTTCAGTTGTATTTCCTCCAAGTGCATTTCACACATTTTTTGTTTGTTTTTTTTATTTTGCTTATTGAGGGCATAACTTAGTTTAGTTTATTTAGGCATAAGGCCAAGCAGGTTAAAACTTTAACGAATCTGTTCCTAATAGATCGCTTCAAAGGCCACTGGTTATAGAGGTCGCAAAAAGTGTTGACTTCTTAAGTCAACCCCTGATTGACACAGGGCCTCCTAAGGCTTACATAAATAATTGCACACCTACGAGGTCCCATGTGCTTCAAGAAAAATGTGCATAGACATTTTTCATCTGTGCTCAAGCTTGAGATAGAGGCACATGTCTGTGTAGGAGTAGGAGGATGGTTCATCCTCACTAAAGGTTTTTGATGCGTGTTTGTGTGTAGAATTTTGTGGTGCACAGGTTAAAATTTGCACATGTTTAAGGATGTAAAACCCTCGAGTTCTAAAAGGCCAAAGCAAATGAAACATGCAAGGAGTAGTTACAGGTTGTAAAGAATACATCAAAGACCTTTAGCTTTTGTGCATAATATTATTCAAGGACCTCCCTATGCCTATCCAATGCAGTTTAATGCTCATGCGCAGAATCCTGTCTCTAAACCCTTCCCTTATGTAGGATGCAACCTTCTTTTTTCCATTACCACATGATGGCTCGACGTGTTGTGTTATGGAGCCTATTCCTAAATTATAATGTATTTTAAATACTATATATTTAAAATATACTGTGCACTTTTTATGTATTCTCGTTAGGGTTCAGGGATGACAGCCTTTGAAACATTGGGGTTTGGGCATGGCAGCCCTAAGAAATGAGAGTTCAAGGACGGTAGCTCCCAAAGTTTTTTTGGACCCCCTTTAATGGGAAACCATTTTGGGTTGACTTTGTCCATGATTTTGGTACCCATTGTTTTGTAATACCACTTTGTTGATGTATTATGTATAGATGGATATTTCATAGCTAATACATCATGAGAACAAGGGTTGAGAAGGAAGAACATAGTGTGCAAATTCAAGAGAATTTATTGAGCGTAGCTCCAAATAATATTTGTGCATAGTAATTGTGAGAAGATAGATCTGAGAGTGGATTGTACTCTTGTGGCTTGTAATAAAATTTGAGTAAGTGTTTCTTGGTGGATATAGCCCATATTGGGTGAACCATGTTAAATCTGGTTATCTTATCTTGTATATTTATTTCTATTCTTTTTACATCTCTGTTCATATCTATTATTATTGTGATTCTGTGAAATTATTTTACAAAAAAATTCTCAATTACCCAAGACAAACACCAATCTTCCATGTTCATGTCTGCGCAATTCATACCTAAAAATCCAAGAGACTCCTCTGTGAGACTACCAAAGAAACACGTGTCCTCGTAGTGCCATATTTGAGATCGGTCAGGAAGCACCACGTATCAAGTAGCTACCAGATATAAAGAAAGTAATTGGAAGAAGTTGAGAGAAAATTGAGGCATCGTCAAAACAATTAAATGCAAAAATGACTATCAAACTTTGAGACTTGAGCGCACATCACTCTCTGACTCTGTTAGGGAGATCTTATATTCCTCAATGCACGTGGATTCAAAAGTGATCTTACCATCGACCCCAGATCCAATCACCAAGAAAACTTCAAGAAGCAAGGCCGCAACACTACAAAGAATTTAATGATACATCCACAACCACAGGTAGCACTTTAATTGTAAAACTAGCTTAATCTACTATAAAAGCTTGGTTCTTTCACTGTAAAAGGGTTTACACATTTCCAACAACTTCATGCTACTAAAATTTGCTCTCCATGAGCACTTGTATTGGCTAAACCTTGTAAATTAATGAGAATTATGTTCACCTTCTTTCGTTCTTCTGATGATCTATATATTATTTGTGTTTGTTGATTTGTGTTTGTGGGTAATGTTTACCCCTCTCATTGTCATTCATCCCTAATACCTCATTGAAATCAGAACTCATTTATAGTTCATGTTCTATGCACACTCAAGTCTATGTTTATGTTGTTTGTGGACCGCTTGTCATCCCTCTCAGTGTTGCATTGTGTTCCCATGCCTCTATACGAAACACTTATGCATTTGGAGTGACTTAGTGAAAATTGTGTGATATTGTCTTGTTCTCAAAAGTTTGCACTGTGTTTACGATAGGAGTGCTTGCTCTATTCTGGGCACATTACCTTTTACTTCTAGCATTCTCTTACCTTCTCCCTCTTTCTTTCCTCAAAATTTTATGTTTAGATTAGTGGTAGTTATCTTTATACTCTTTAGGCCTACGTGTTGGTCTTAAACTAATTGTGCTTAGAATAGAAAGAATCCAACCTACTCTGGAGGCTCATCCCAAAGAGTGCAAGGGTCTTATGCCTTGGGGACATTTCCATCATTGCAATGGGATAATAAGTGCTCATACACAAGACTATGAGATAACACTCCTATGCTCAGTGCCTTAGATTCTCGTACCCTACACAAGGCTTTTGTGTTTAGTGCCCCATTGTAAAGCACTCCTGCATCGTAGAGCATCCAAAGGTACATGTTTTGAATGGCAATAATGATCTCATGAACTTTTGAAAAGTCAATGAAACTTTCATTGAGATATGTGGGACCCTTCAAAGAAACATAAATGGTCAGTCCTTTAGTATATAAACTTGTCTTGATGGTTCTGGACATCGAGGTGCTCATGACATAATCAATCAAAGTAAGTAATACTTGCAAATATGCTTGCATAATAGGAGGATGTCATTGAGCAGGGTCTTTTGGGACTAATACTTCAGGAATAGTGCAACTTGATGGAACTACAATGAATTCTACAAATAATTTACCATTTATTACTTAATTGGATATTTTATATCATGATTTTGCTTTGTTAAATAATATTTTTAAATTCAAAACTTATGTTTGAATAAGAGTCATCAGGGATGATGACTAACTTTAGGGGGAAGGATGTTGCATCCTGATTTCTTGCCAGATAAACTTATTAGATTATCCATGGATATCTATAGAATTGACTATTTTTAACTAAGCTGTGAGATATATGTTTTTATGGGGCAATAAGATATTGTTAAGGTTACATGATCATTCTGTTATGGGTTAGTTGTAAGTAAATGTTTACATTATCATCATCATATATATATATATATATATATATATAGTAATGACTGTTATGGTCTAATTACCTATTTTGTTGTGAAGTTGATGTAGGATAACTCAACACTTGAAGTGTGATGAAGGGAGAGCATCATCAGATAGGTGATGTAGATCGAGATCCCAGAGGATGACAAAAAAATCAATCGATACCCCTGCACACACCATAAATATCTAGCACATGTTAGATGCATAACGAGTGATTAGCATAATATATTTTGATGCTACTTATATCAAATAGTTATTTTAACCATGATTTTTTAGTATAGTTATTGGTTTTGTGAAATTTGTCTTACATGACTTATTTATGTGTCCACTAATGTTTTAGAGACGAGATTAACAAAATTTGACTTAATTAAGATTTATTGATTTATTTATCATTAATCTATCATGATGTTTAGAGATGGTAATTTTATTAATAAATATATTGATTTTTATAATTAGTGATGGCATTTATAAAATTAGAAGAAAATAAAAATAAGAAAATCAAGCTTAATAAAAATAGTATTAAAAATATATTTTAAAAAAAATGCCATCTTAAGAATAAAGCTGAGAAAATACATTAAATAATAATAAAACCAGAAAAAGAAAGAAATAATAATTCATAAAAATAATAAATTAAAACAAAATTAAAAAAATAAAGAGAAATATTTTAAAGCAAGACTACACCTCATTATTATGTATAAGATATTGGAATTTGAGAGAGGGGGTAGCATATAGAGAAAATGATAAAAGAGAAATGAAGTACCATACTTGGGGGCAGCTTGGAGGAGGCATCGCTTCAAATAAGGAAGCACGAGGAGAATAAAAGAATTTGGTCAGAGCAAGCTCTTTCAACATGGGACAAGTAGTCATGTTATTTAAATTCAATTGATGAATATGTGGTAATATACAAATGCTTATTAAAATAGAAGGATCTGGTATATTTAAGTGATATTAGAACTCTGTATCTGAATTGGGAAGATTGACAAACTGTGAAATAAATAAAAACATTGAACTTTATATGAACTCCATACCTATATATTTATTGAGTATATATATAACACCATTTTCATTGGGTTATAGCGAACCATGTCTGGGTGCAACGAACCTATCCCAATTTAGATAAAAATTAATTCCCTGAGTTTTCTTTTGTAATGAATTTCCTTATATACAAGCGGGTCTTGTAACTCAGTCTGGAATAAATTTCTTATGCTTATCATTAGTTAGCTTAATATATATTAGTATACAATAGAATTATATTATGCAGCAACGTCTTATAAGCAACTACTATTCATCTGTGATGGCAAAACAAAAAATCATTATTCAAAACAATGATACTGCCCAAGGCTCGATATAGATATATTAGCATGTATATATTAATAATTCTTCCACCTTGAATTAGTGTCAATCAGGTTAATCCCTAGTGTAATGTTGTTAATCAGATTTAAAAAGAATGATTTTTATTATTAGCCGCAACTTACTAAAGTATAGAGTGAGTAACGAAATTTTTAGCATGTGAAAGAAAAAATACTCAACCAAGCAAATGGGAACATAAATTAAGTATGAAGTTTTGATATAGTTATAAGAAAAGTGACTTAAAAAAGGGGTAGTTTTAAACCATAGCAATGAAAAGTGCAGCGATTCACAATCATATTAATACAGTGAACTGAGTAAAGGCGGCATTTTAATTTTAGAGTAATAGCAAAACTTTTTATCTTGAAGGTAGCATGTTTCCATGCAACAATAGTGTATATAAAAGGTAACATTTTATTTTAGAGTAATAGCCGTGTATAAAAAAAATAATGATCTGCATTTGAGTTTAGAATTATAGCAATGTTGTACTTTTTGAGAGTAATATATAAAAAATAATGTGAATAGTGTAGTCATATAAAATGAAAAAATTGGTAACTTAAGTGTGGCTAATGACACCCAACCTATAGTTCCTTCTTACTTGCTTTCATGACCTTTCTAGGCACTTTTTTGTTGATTCCCAATCATCCATAGGCTTTTAAGACCTCATTCCAGCGTAGTTGGGACCTATTTTCCATGTTCTTTTCATCCCCCTAGGTCCTGAACCTATAGGACAATAGCGCCCAGGTTGGACTACAGCACTGGAATTTAGGGTGTTCCCTTTCCAACGCTCCTATCCAATCATCTTTTGGGCCCAAGTTACCACTTTTCCTAATTCCTGTTATTCATTGTGTCGGTCTAGCGTGATTGCATTGAACTCATGACCAATATATCCCTATATAATTCCATTCAAAGATCCTTTGAAAAAGGTTCAAAAATATCACTAAGCAAGCAAAACTATTCAAGCAATCTTCCTTATTCTTTGCATACAACCAACCAATATACTTACAAGCTCATTCAAATCCTTACACTAGCCCCTAGCCACCTCAAATATATCTAGTTTTAGTATTACTTGCATTCTCATATCATAATTGCACTAAGAACTTTTAAAGGGAGAACTACGTATGGATTGATCCCTCTTCGAAGTTTGGTATGTAAGAAGTGTGCCCAAACATAGGATGTGAAGCACGTTCAATGCATCTTACATACACTAACCCCCCCTTTTGTCAAAGTCCTATTCAAGCTTATTAGAGACCCATGATTGAAAACAAATTAGCTCTAAAAGGAGCTCTGTTAAGAGTTAAGCTTTAAAATTTCATAGGCAGGGTTATATAGGAGTGGTGGATAGAACCCAAAAAGCTCAAACCTCAGTGACTAGTTTGGACAATAGCAGCAAAAACATGACTATAGTACCAGACCCCAAAGTGTCTTGTTTTTGGTGCTCCTATCTTTTTATCAAATAAAATCTAGATCTAGGTTCTTGATACTATCCCAATCCTGCATAGTCTATATCAACTTTCGTCTCAGTCAGATCAACACAATTTTAAGCTAAGTTATATCTCTCTCTATTTACTTGCTATTTTTAGAAAGTCTAAACAATAATTAGGATTAACAAATCAGTAGGTTAATTATGACATAATTATTGACTGATTTACTTTACTCAAGGTTTTAACTAAATAAAAATAAAAACTTCAATTATTCCCAAAATTGTTAAATCATTTGGTGAACCCGACTTACTTTGTTTGCGCATAAAAACCCTAGAAACCTTAGGGTAAATTTCTTACTGATTTTTCATCTATTTTTTAAAATTTTTACCTGCATAATAAAATTAGAAATTAGCATTAAATTTTAAAATTTCATTGTAATTTTAAAATATTTTTCTTTCAAACCCTAGTTGCCCATACTAGATTCCAGTATTTTTTTAGTAGATTTTCAATCATTTTCTGAATTTTTACTAGCATATTTAAATTAAAAAATCCATTCAAAATTCAAAATTTCATAGTAATTTATCAAAATATTTATTTTTTCAAACCCTAGTTGCATCTACTAGGTCCCATCAAATCACTAATTTTCCAATAATTTTTTGATTTTTTACTTGCATATCTAACTCAAAAATTCAATTTCATTTTTAAAAATTTATAGTAAATTATTCAAATAATTATTTTTCAAATCCTAGTTGCCTATACTCGGTTCGTTGCTTCTTGAGGCATCACCTTACATGTTTGTGAGCTTTATATCTTTTTTATGCAATTTTTAGTTAACTATTTTTAGGAATTTACGTTTCTTATATTCAATATTTTCTTTATATCACACTTCACCTATTACAAATTTTTACAAGAAATTCAATCAAATTTCAACTTATTTTCCTACTTTACCAATGGCCCAATATACTGGTTTTGATGAAACTGATAAAAAAGAACTTCAAGAACTCTTAACTAAACACCCTGACATGCAAGATGACATGCTTAAAATACTACAAGAAGAATAACAAAGAGTGAACAATGGTCAATCTTCTCAAACCACATAACAACCAATTATAAATGACACTATGGGGTAACTATGTCTCAACAACCGCCTATAGTAACCCAACCTACCTATATGCCACCATCTATAGCTAGTACATCTTTATCTCTTGATTTGATAGCCCTTGTGCAAGAGATAAAATCTCTTTAATCCAATATGTTATATCTTGAGCAAGGTGCCTCTAGACCTACATAGGCTTTGAATTCTTTTCCTCTACTGTATGCACCATTGGCACATCACATTGCTTCTACATCCTTGCCACAAAGTTTTGTTCAACCCAAGATTACTCTATATGATGGCAAGGGTGATCTAGAGACACATTTGAGAGTCTTTCACATAGCATGCTTAGACTATGTACCAAATAATTGGCTACTTACCAAACTATTTTCACTTAACCTAAAAAATTATGCTTTACAATGGTTTTATAGTTTATTAAATCAGTTCGTCAATGCAATCAATCATTTAGCCAACATGTTTCTAGCTTATTTCAACATTAACATTGGTGATAAAATTTCATATGCCCAAGTTGTACAATAGAAATAAAAGGCCAACAAGCATCTCACACATTATGTTTTTCAATATAAGACTATCTTGGCTAAGATGACTAGCCCCATGGTCAATCAAGAGTTACAATATCTCTTCAAATAGAGTCTTTTATCATCTTTTATGAATCAATTATGTTCAAAATAATCTCTTCCTTCACTGAATTGTGTCACACATTAAAGGAAAGAGAATTCAAGTTAATTTCAATGAGCAAACTCAAGTACACAAGTATCTCAAACATAACAAACAAGAGTAACAACAAAGTCCCATACAAAGTAAAGGTCAATGATAACAAGAGTCAGAATCAACTTATAGTTAATGCGGCTTTAGAACCCCCTCGGTGAGTGGTTTTATCAACACCTCCTCAATGTACCTTTACCAATTTACCAGTTTTTTCAACCAGAGTTTTACAGTAGTTATTGGAATATAACATCATATCTCTCCCTCCTATTCAAAGAGTTGACCCAACAAAGCCTCTTCCATGGCAATATGATCAGCATACATTTTTCAAGTTTCACAGGGCACTAGGCCATACAATAAACAAATGCATCAGTTTGATACACAAGATATAAGATTTGATAGATGCTAATCATATTGATATTGGCACTTTAGTTGAGCCTCCTAAGCCAAAACAAACACAGTATAAAGCATTAAAAATCTTTTCAGATCCTTTTTCACAACATTCCAAATAGGAGACAGGGGATACATCAGGGGTTCATCATGCATATCATGAACATCCCCCACCAGATACATACAAGGCACCTTCAATTGAGCTACATCCTTTGAGCAATATGATTGGTGTATACAATTTTAGAGTTCTAACTAGACTTTCCATCTCCTTTTTAGAGCAGGAGATCGTTGAAGATGAGATGGATTATCATGCACTCTTTATTAGAGCCCACATTCATAATAATTCTATCCATAGTGTTTTCATAGACAATGGATCTAGTGTGAACATGTGCACTATGACATTATTACAGAGTTTGAGATATTCAGAGTAGGATATTACACTGATAGACACAGTTATCAAAAAATTTAGTGGGCACACATAGAGTTTTTTAGGTGAGATTGTACTTCCTTTATAGGTAGATCAAACACATATGGCCACATCATTTACTATTGTTCCCAGTTTAGGAGTTTTTGATATGTTACTTGGTCAACTATGCATTTAAAAACTTTGAGAAGTACCTTCTACAGTTCATAGATGTATGAAATTCATTCACTCTAATCAATTTATTATAGTTGGTGGAGTTCCATATGAGTTACCACTCTCCACTTCAGAACCATCTACTATTCTACAGTCATCAATTTTTAATCTTGCCACCAGTTTTAGTTTTGCCACTAGTTCTAGTTTTTCCACCAATTATAGTTCCTCATTCAGTTCTGATTCAAACATATTTGAGGCATCCATCACTAGCACAGAGAGTTTATACACCTCCACAACTTCAAGATTCTAGATAGCTTCCACCTATAGTGTTCACACCCAGGGCAATATCATTGAGATCTCATGTGTCTACACATAGAGCACATATTCAGAGAGTTTCTCCTATTACTAGATGGGTCCCTAAGAGCTCTATAGTTGCATCCAATTCTTAGAGTTATAAGAGGACCCCACATTCATATTTTACTTCAAATATTTTAGAGAATTTATAACATATACAGCTTTCAGAGCCACAGTCTCTGTATTTCCATCATGCTTCACGATCACGCATGATTCCTCTCCTTGATACATGACACCATGATTGGAAATCTCCCATGAGACTCATTAGTTAGTATCATTTTATCTAGTAACACCTGTACATAGTTTCTATTGCTTGATTGTATATAACTCAAAACTTTCAAAAATCCAAAAATAATATAAAATTTCAAAGTACAAAAATATTCAAATAAATCAAAAACACCAATTTTTTTTTGATGATATGCATCATCCATGCTTTACATTTCTACTACTATGCTAGACTTGCATTATTTGTTCTATGCTACTATTTTTTGATTTATCTACATTACCATGCTTCACTTGATCTTATTTGAGTGTGTGTAGTGACATCCATATCTTTGATTGCTTCACTCTACCCATTGAGGGGGCATCCTACTTCTACATTTGAGACATACATCGATAGATTTACTCATTGGGGGCATATTCTACATGACTACACCATCTAGGTTATGTCATTCCTACGCCACATACTCAAATTATCATGATGATGTACATTACTTACTAGTTTACATAGATTACTCTATCAACAGTCACTAGTATATAGCACTTGTGTATCTCTTGGCATTTACCTAGTCTTGTATTCTATGTCTTGCATACTTTCATTTCTTGCTTTGATTAGTTAGATGCAATTGTATTTCTAGTTATTACATGATTTCTTTTCTTGCTTAGCATTAGCTTGATGATTGCATTTTCTTGTTCTTTTTTATCTCTTGTATGTGCCTTAGGACAGTTGCCAATGTCCTTCACTTCTATTCATGTGTGTGCCTTTAGACATTTGCCAATATCTCTTGTCTATATTCTTCTATGTGCTTATTTCAATTGTATGTGTATGCAGCATTTGAACATGCTTTGTATGTTTGATTTCCAGATTGAATGACATGTGCCCATGTCCCTTGTTTCCTTGGCCCTTTGACCACCTTTTGAATGTTTTTTGCTTTTTGCCATATGTGTTTGTTGCTTGATTATTTATAATACCATGATTCTAATCATACATTTATCTTGCTTTCTTGGATGCCATGATGGACATCATGTTCTATCCCTCCATGACAACTAACAACTAACCAAACTTATCATTCTAGTTCCAATTTAGTATATTGCATTCTATTGTTATATCTATCTTGGCATATCCCTATTGATCTAACAATCTCTCAATACAACACATGGATATCTTGAGATATCTTGTCGATTATCATTGTTATATCATGTATATTTACAACATAACACACTTGTAGGGCTATTTAATTTGAGGGCAGCCATTGCAACGTCTTCATTCCTACTCTTAGAAGAGGGGGAAACAAACAAGGGTTTTGTTATAGAAATCAGAACTCCTTACAGTTAACATCCAACTTCTAGAATAACTTAGAACAATAATCAGAGGTCAAACTAGGCATAACAAATAAAAAAATAATAATTCCAACACAATTTTTAGTTTTATCAAAGGATAATATCACCAGATATGGACAACAGTGCCATACACCAAGGTATCCTATTTTTGGCATTCCTATCAAAAGAACAAAAAAACCAAATTTTCTAGAAGCAAGTAGAAAAGTAGGTTTAGCTATAGTTTTGCATATTCAAACAAGTTCAGAATCAATAATTTTTAGTACACTTTTGTTCAGAGAATCTAAATATAAGAGACATCATGTGCATCATGATGGCTCTCACTTCCAATTTTAGATACGACAGTTGGTATAATTTTTAGATCAGAATCTGTGTTTCAGACATAAGTGATTGGGGATAATGTGTGCGACACATTTCTTTTCTTTTCTTTCTGATTTCAACATTACCTAGGTATTCTTAACAGTTGCATGCCTTATTCCATCTACAGGTGGTTGGCATCATTTTAGAGTGGTTGTCATACAAGCCTAATCTCCACATTCTTGAGTTTTTGAGTTCTTGAGTGGCTTTCATATAAGTCTAATTTTTAGTTTAAGAGTTGCTTTCATACAAGCCTAATCTCCATCTTTCAAAGTGGCCAAGAGTGGCCTAGCTTTTATCATACATTCAGCTATCCACACCAACATTGTCAGCTTACAGAGCATTCATGGGATTCAAGAGCCATCTCATTCGATACACATTTTATATCGGTATCAATTTATAGCTTAATTTCATGGGACAATGATGGAGCCAAAGGACTAGCTAGCCTTTGTAATCTTGAGCCACCTATTCAGAGGGATTGGACACAGTCTAGATATCAATTAACACACATATGATTATATAGCTTCACTTAGTAGACGATGATGGAGTCAAAGGGCTGGCCTTTACATTCTTGAGCCACTCTCATAGAATTGAGCACTCAGCTCTGTTCATGATATTACTCTTGGTATAACACCTTCACCATTACTCAATATAATCAAGCATCACTTAGTATCACAACACGTTTTATATTGGTTCACATACCCGATGAAGTGTATTTGTTCATTTCTTTTCCTTTCTCTCTTACCCAACTTTTTACGTTCTTATTTTAGATATAGCATATCCAGTACGAACTGATATACTCTTTTTTTTTTACAGATTGATATTTTATAGCGTGCTCTCTCTATGCACACCTAGCATCACAATAGCTTCATGAGCTTCACCCTTACAAATAATTTCAGGTACACTTTCTATTTTTTCTTTAGCCTAGTATTTTGCTTTGTTACATCACTAGAATAAAGGAGGGGCAAATGTAGTCATATAATATGTAAAAATTAGTAACTTCAGTTTGGCTAATGACACCCGACCCATGGTTTTCTCTTGCTTGTTTTCATGACCCTTTTAGTCACCTTTTCATTGATTCCTAGTCATCCATAGGCTTTTAAGACCTCATTCTAGCTTAGTTGGGACCCATTTTCCATGCTCTTTCCATCCCCCCAGGTCCCGAACCTATAGGAAAATAGCGTCCAAGTTGAACTACAACACTGGAACCTAGGGTGTCTCCTTTCCAATGCTCCTGTCCAATCACCTTTTGAGTCTAGGTTACCATTTTTTCTTGATTCCTCTTATTCATTGTGTCAGCCTAGCGTGATTTCATTAAACCCATGACTAATAGATCCCTATATAAACCCATTCAAAGATAATTTGGAAAGGGTTGGAAAATATCACTAAGTAAGCAAGAATACAAATAAGACTATTCAAGAAAGCTTTCCTATTCTTTGCATAGAGCCAGCCAATACACTTACAATCTCATTCAAATCCTTACACTAGCCCCTAGTCACCTCAAGAATATCCAATTTTAGCATTTCTTGCATTCTCATATCACAATTACACTAAGCACTTTCAAATGAAAAACTACATATGGATTGATCACTCTTCAGAGTATTGGTATGTAGGCAGCGTGCCCATACATAGGGTGTGAAGCACATCCAGTGCATCTTACATATACTAATCCCCCTTTTTCTCAAAGTCCTATTCAAGTTTATTGGAGATCAAGGATCGAATATAAAGCAGCTCTAGAAGGAGCTTCGTTAAGAGTTAAGCTTTGAAATTTCATAGGCAGGGTCATAAAGGAGTGGCAGACAGAATCCAAAAAGCTTAGACCTTTATAACCAGTTTGGACAATAGTGACAGGAACATGACTCTAGCACTAGACCCCAAAGTATCCTATTTTTGGCATTCCTGTCCTTTCACTGAATGAAATCTAGATTTAAGTTCCTGTTACTATCCCAGTCTTGTATAGTTAATATCAACCTTCGTCTCAATCGGATCAACATAATTCTAAGCTAAGTTATATTTCTCTCTATTTACTTGTTATTTTTAGACAGTCTAAACAACAATTAGAATTAAAAAATCAATAGGTTAATTATGGCATAATTATTGACTAATTTACTTTACTCAGACTTTTAACTAAATAAGAATAAAAATCCCAATTATTCCCAAAATTGTTAAATCAAATAACAACTTCCATAGAATACAATGATCCGAGAAATTATTACAAGAAGAATATGAGCATGTAATATTTTATACAAATATGCAGAATGCAATTATATACCTAAAGCAACTATGATTATACAGTGATTAGCTAAATATATCACGATTCATCATTTGTAATTCAAGTTTAATTGGTTCATCATATAGCAAATGAAATTAATTGGTTCATTATGCAACAAGATTAATAATGATAAAAACCATGATATATACATTTCCAAGTTAAATCGATTAAACTAATATATAATTAATATAATATCGATATAATATATAAACCATGATATAGCATATTGATTGATTTTAAGAATGCTATTGTTAGTTGTGTATAGCATACTGCTTATTAAATCGATCTTGCTAGGAATAAAGTGACCCAATTTAGTAAATAAACCAAGACGCATATGGGAATAATAAAGTAAATTAAATTGATCAGATTTTTAACTAGGAGCAAAAATAATGGCACATTAAAGTGATATATGCGCTTTCGCTATGGCTAAATATCCATTAGATAATTGAGTGTTTTTATAAAAACTAGTAGAAGTCATGTTATTATTTTATTAGCTTATAAAATCACTATTTATGTATATATCACTTAATAATGAATATGGCATATAAATGCATGTTGTGAATTAAGTGAATCTAGGTCACACCCACACACACACACACACACACACACACACACGATACATTTATAAACTAGACTTGAGGGTTAAATAGATAAGCATGTTTATATATGATGAACCAAGATTGCTTTATTAGATTCTTATTATAAGTAATTGATTCTTCAAGGTATGCTCTTGTCTATATTAAGAATGTATAAACCGGTGGTTTATATTGTGTAAACTTGGTGGAATTATATAAGTGAAGGTTATAGCCTTAGTTCATTAAAAAAAAGGATAATACAAATGCTTGTTCAACTAGATTGGTTGTGTGACAGGTATAAGAGTAGATATAGTCATCTAGCTCATCAAACATGTGCTATTAAATGTATTATTAAATGACTGTATTGATCAGTCAAATATTTCTAAATATATCGTATACTATATATTTAGTTTAGATACATGAATTATATCTTTTTCACAAATTGTAACATTATTAATACTATGAGACATCAAGTTTAAAGCATTAGTACACTATTATTCTAGTGTATGAAAATGATCCTCATGATGAGGTATTGAAGTAAACTATTGTTATCATGGTAATGGATGTGGAATCATATGGAATTATTATTTAGAATGTTATGGAGTTGTCGATGTTATAATTTGTATAAATATTATTGGGTACTTGCAATGCAATACATTGTACGAATGTTGTTAATATGTACAAGGGTGTACGTATGATAAATATATCTACACATAGATTTAAGTATGGAACATAAGTACATAATAAAAATGGTTGTAAATTCATAGCTAGAAGTGTGATTTTATCTAATCGTTAGGTGTTTGAGGGACTAAAACTAAACCATATTAAAAATATCTTTTAAAAAATAGAACGAGATGTTTAAATGAATATTATAATAAGTTTACGAGTTATTTATTTCTCTGCAAATGATTGATTGATTGTTAGTTATATGTATCTAGTATTGAGCACTTGTGTGCAGTACATGTTTATGAGAGTGTTTAGTTATATCTAACATATATTGGTACATCATAATGTGTGCTTATAAAGTTATATTACTTAAATACTAGTAAACAATTTAAACTTAGAGTATATCTAGGTGGTATGATCTCATACTTGATTGTATTTATATATGTGTCATTTAATTCTTGAAAGCATAAGTTTGGTTGTGTATATTTAAGTAGTTATGAATTATGATAATATGGGATATCATAGAGTACTACAATGTAAATGTATGTTATATCCGGTTAGTACATATTGTAATTGATATGTTTAGACTCACACCTACATTTGACTAAATAAATATATGTACGTTGGCTATTACTATGAATGGTATGTTTTGTGATAGTTGGTTTGACTTTGTGTATGCATACATACAACCTTGAGAGTGTAGTGTATGTTAAGTTAGTTTATTATTGTGTTCTGTGAAAACTGTGACTCATTGTGTTATGCCTGGTTGCTTAAATAGAAGTTTATATTTTCATGTATTTAAGACTAATTTATATGACTGATTGTGAAAAATTAGTAGTTATGTCTTAGAATATTAGACTATGGTAATATGGGTTATCATAGGGAGTAGTATGTTTAGAAACTAAATATGGTAGTGAAAATGTGCAGTTAAATATGTATTTACTTGGGTGGTATAAATTGTAGTCATTATTTCTAGTATGAGATAGAAAATAATGTAAGATTCATTCATATGTTTAATGAAATAAATGTATGTTTTAGTTACTTTTATGTTTAACATATTATATGATGTGTTTGCTAGTAGGATGTAAATGAATCTTGTGGTTAAATTGTATTTGACTAATCTACATTGTTGATATGGAGTAAGGAGTGAGATGGACTTCATTAGCTTACTAGTAACACAATGATAGATGAAGACAATATGATCAAGTGGTGTGTATGAATTTGATTGATATAATGATAGATAGATCGTTATTATTTATTATTCATAAAAATTTGGGCCAAAGTATATTTAGTGAGATATTATCATTTCTTAAGTATGATTTACATATTTTTGTGATATCTTGTAATAGAACAATTTTATATGATAAACTGCATGTTTAGTTTTAAAAGTTTACAACACATGGATATTTACTTGTCTCTCTGGATTTCTACACCATCACTATCTACTCATCTATGAAGGGAGGACCATTTCTTGATGGGATTAATGTGGGAGATCATTGGTCCGTAGTTGGTGTGAAAAATCACTCAGATGATGCTCTCCCTCCCCACAATAGTACTATGTATTGAGATGACACTTGAGATTGCCACAGATACTTGAGTTCGAAAACTATGCTCCGAGAGAGCTATGTATTTTATATGTACATTGTATTGTATTATACTTATTGTTGAATATTATCATGAGAGTTGTAATTACTTGTGGTGGCTATAGATTTGTATTAGTTGTGGTTGAGTTAATATAGTTACTTTCTATATTTATATTATGATATGCTCTCATGATATTAGAGATCAGTATTATGTGATGTAATAGCTTGTTTGCTATTGTTACACTTTGCGTATTTCATATGATTTCTGTAGATTATCATGATGTAATCTATTTTTGACATATGTGTTTAATTAAAAAAAAATCATGTATTCTTAGTTGACCCCAATGAGGTTGTTACAACATGGTATTATTCATATGTTAGTATATTTAGATGATATCATTTTGTTCATTGACATGTATAATTGTATGATTTTGATTGTAAAACACTTCCTTACTATGTTATTTAAACATATGGATGCTTGAATGTTGACACGATGATATTAATTCACTGTGATATCAAGATGTGTATTGAGATGTTTGTATGTCTGCATTGTGTGTTAATGTATGGTACTTGAAATTGTTATATTCAGTTGTTATGGCTATCTTAAGAAATAAAAATTTTACGTGTAAAATGATATGCATACTACATGAGGCCATGTGATGGAACTGGTACTATGGTAAGCTAGATGTATCCCATGTATTAGATGAATAGGGTCCTACATGACACCTTTAATTAAAATTTAGTCCTAGTTATATTTGGTTAATTAGTTTTATATATTTGGCATTTTAGGCCAATCTAGCACTATTCACACACTACATCCATACCTTAAGAGTTCCTTATCCTCCAAGTGAATAAAATAGGTGAATAGGTAGTTAACTTGAGTTGTCACTTGCTAAAACTTGGATGAAAAAATATAACAAAGTTTTGAAGGTTGTATAAAGTGAAAAAAAAAAATTAAAGTGAATTTAGAGCTCTTTAACCAAAAGGTGAGGGTGTGTCCTTTTTTTAGAGTCAAGATAGTCAATATCATCTTTTGACATAATAAAGAAGAGATATCAATGAACATGAGAGTCATGCTTGCCCTCATGGGTTTTGCAAAAAAATGACATTATTTTTCTCTTGAGAATCTTTCCATCAATTATGTTTGTCAATTGGTAAATGGGTTTGAAATATTTTTATAATTTTAGGTATTTTTTCAAAAATTAGGTCTCATCTCCTGTTGACACTGTGGATTGCACCCTTGACAGGAGGTTGAGCTCCTGTCTTCCACGCGGCATAATGGAAACTCCTCTCTTGCCTGTGGGTCTGGCAAAACTGAGGGGAGAGTCTTTAGATAAGGGCTAGCTCCCTTTGATGCATCTCTGATTTATCTTAGTACATTTTCTAATATATATAATCGGGGGGTTGAAAAGAGAGAAAGACACTGAAACAGAACCTAAACTAAGAGGGTGATGCACCAAACAAGTTTGATCTACTTATACTCACACTTTGAAACATAAGAACACATACATACACTTTATTTGGTAAAAGGACCAGACTGCAGAGAATTTAACAGAAAGGCCTAATGAAGACACACAGAAGATGAACTTACCGCAGGTGTTGTAGGAAGGCACACTATCTGATAACCCTCTCTTTCTCTGTGCTCCAAATACAGCTCTTTTTGTTATCTGGAAGAATGGTGTTTTGTCTATACTAGATGTGTTGGTATCAAACCTGTGAAAGCATCATGGAACAATGATTGAACACAAGGTTAACACTTATACACACTTAGAGATATATCCAACCATAATAGAGGTAAAAATGCGTATTCTATTGATTCCAGGTGAAAATTGGTAGGGCTTCACCTTACAACATGAGAGATGCCTTCTCAAAATGAGAGATTACAATATATATAGAGAAAGATAAATCAAAAGGCGCCCCTTTTTGGAAAAGACTTTGGTGCCCTTTTACAAGTGGCCCATGTGCATTGAGAGCATTGGGAAGAGGAAGCCTCTTGATAGATAATGTTGTGTTGGCTCTAGGTTTGACTTTAGACATTTAAAATATATTAAATGCCATATGTGAAATCATGGGCCGCGTTGTTTGTCTGTAAACAAGACCACTCCTTCAAGACATTCACATAGTTTGTCTGCTTATTAATGCAAAGTGGAGAAAAATAGGTCATGTCATTCACTGTTTGAGCTCCTTGATGACCACTTGGCAGAGACTATTTCAACTATAGGAATAACTCGCCTCCCCTTTGCCACCTGGGTTGTTTTGTCCATATTCATAATTTTATCTCTTCCTGGCTTTGTATTTTCCTAGAATTTGAGCTCTTAGTGCTATCTTAACGTCCTTTGCTGGCTCCTTGGGCTCTTTCATCAGTAGGTCACTGAATTCATTCTTAACTTTTGTCTTTTCCCAGCTTTGTCTCTTCCTAGTTTGTCTTTTCCTCTCTTGACTCTTTCTGGCAATCTAAGCCCTCGGGGCTATCTTCTATCAATCTTTGGCTCTTTGGGTTCCCTTCTCGGTGGTCTCTTCTTTTTGGCCTTAAGTCCTTTGAATTCCTTCAGGTTGGTGCTCAAGCATTTAAAAATCAATGACTATTTCATTGGCCTGAATTTGACATCTTCGGGGACGTCATTTGACGTCCAGATTCCAAATCTAGTTCATGATACCCAACTTGACATCTATGGGCCTGTCACCCCTTTGAATTCCTTCAACTTTCTTTTCTTCATCCTTTCTCCTGAAGTGATATCTCTCTCTTCTTTTCTTCTGTCCGGGCCTTTGTCATTGAAACCTCCCGAAGGGAAGGTGTCCCTTTGGTTCTTGGGAAAAGGTCCCTTCATTTTTGGTTGAGAGTCCCCCGCAAGGGAACCTACCCTGAGGATCCTTCGAGCTCAAATCCTTTCGACATTTTGTTTGAAGGAATGTTCCCTTCAATGTTTTAATGCTTTCTTTCTTCGGGTGGCTTCTTTCTTTCAAAAAAATTCCTCGACAAATGCCTTCGAATAAAATATTTGAAGGAATTCCTTCGAGCATTTTGTCTGAAGGAATTGATCCTTTGATTTTCTGTGTCTTTTCCTTTAGACAAAATGTCTAAAGTAATTTTGAACATTACCTTGGATTCTCTCAGATTTATTCCTCGGACAAAAGTCCGAAGGAAATCCTCCCTTTTGCCTTAGTCTTTTTCGAAGGAAAACTCTGCCTTGTTTCGGCCTTTTGACCAGCTGCCCTCTGCAAGGGCACCTTTGGGTCTAGAACTGCCCTTCGCAGCCTACTGGAATGGTCCTTTTTATGCATGACTACCCTCCGTAAGGGTACCTACCCTTCAGAGCTTTGTAAGAGACTCATATTTGTCTAAGGCATTTGTTTAAAGCGAAAAGCTCCATGATGAACTGAAACCTGCAGGTACTTAGATCTTTCAACGTTCTATAAGAACAAGGCTTATTTCAAAGAAAAGGGGATGTTGTAGAAGGTGGGTACTTGACTTAGATGAGGGTTAAGAGTGGTAGGGAAGGAAGGATATTGATTTTGGCCTGTAGGGCCAAAATGGTCAACAAATTGGTGATTCCCAGGGGAAGCATGCCTGTTATGCTTAAGAAACTAGTAGCCTCAAAGTCCATTAGGCATGGAGTCATAACATAGATTTAAAAATTTAGCAATAGCCTTGAGATATCCAAGAATCAATCACGAAGGTCCTACCCCAAAAGGAAATGAAACACACACAATATTAAGAAAACTACTAACATGTGAAAAAGCACTTGAGAAAAACAAGGAAAAACAAAGAAAATATATACATGATGGGAGAAGGGCTCAGTGATAATGCTTAATATGTATCCCATTAATGGGGATATACAGTTCTTCACCATCCAACCTGGAGAGATGTGATGTAGGAGCATCTACAATAGCACCATGGAGGACTAGTTGCAAATGCAAATGATATTTTAGCATGAAAATTTCAAATTTTGGTTTTCCCTCCAAATTGTGAGATTTCAAAATTTCACCTTGAAAGTAAAATGTAATTATCAAAAGTGAAAAGTGAAAAGGTGAAAAATGATGGTTAGGCTGTTGAGTAAATCAAGAGGGATTGGTTGAAACTATTTTCAACCTTAGAATATTGTTAAAACTTAAAAACAACATTTGTTTGCCTTAAGCCCAATTTGGGCGTAGAAGTTAGAAGGGAGATTATTGAAAAGAGAGAAAAAAGAAGAAGAATTCATTAAGAAGAGGATGAGAAGAGAGAGAGGGTGAGAGGGGCGTAGAGGAGAGAAGAAGGATAGAGAAGAAAGGTCCTCTCATTCAAGGAAGAAGATAGAATGAAGAAAAGAAAGGAGAACTAGTGAGGGAGGACCTCACTCAAGAAATGTTAAAGGAAAGAGAAGGAGCAGTAGAGAATGTATGAAGGAGCAGACAAGGCTTTAAAAGCCATGGGAAATTGAAACTGGACATTGATATTGACCTGTAAGTATTTTAGTTGATCAAGAAAGAATGAATGTATTTGTTTCTTTATGAATTCTGGTGATAGGCCTATATGTATATGTGTATGTGAATGAGTATGATGGTTTTCTATAGAAAAAAAGAGAAAGAATGGTTATTTTATATGTTCGGAACAAGATAAAATAGGTATTATGTGATGAAGAGGTCTTAAAAAGCTTTGAATGTCATAAGAAGCCTAAACAAGCCTAAACAGGATATTCAGGAATTTAAAAATACAGCCCACTGTCTTAAGTAAACTCCACATGAAAATCTTTGTATGGAGTCTAAAATGGTATGGAAATAGGTCCCTAAAGCAAGAATAAAACTAAATCAAGAAGAAACAGGCTTTCAAAACCCTTTGATGTCTTAAAAACTCCAACTGTTGACTCTCGGGTCTGTGTATGACAGAGAACAGGAAATGTTAAGGAAATTACATGGTTTGTATACCAAATGGATAGATCAATTTATCTTTGGTATAGAATATGAATGGGGAATCATTTAAGGTATTGAAATGTTTATACATTACCCTGGAACCCTGTTGATCATTGTGTAAGAGGAGAAACCCAAGAACCCTGTTGACTGTTATGAAAATACAGTCAAAGACAATTGAGTTGTTGAGTTTTAGAAGGTACAGAAGGTTGACGTGACCAAGGTGATTATTTGAGAAAGTGTAGGACACTAATACAGACCCTAGAAAAGTGATTGGAACCCTTGAAACAAGCTAAAACACTCCTAGCAAAATTAATTAGCTCTCGGCCTGTGACTGTCCAAGGGAAAATCCTGAATTAACTTCTAGACCTCAAAATGAGTTTTAATAATTAAAACCTCTTGAAACTTTGAAATATGAACCATGAAGGTGTTAGAAAACTGTTGGAAGTGGTTTGAAGGTGCTACAGTATGGATAAGTATGGAAAAGAACAATTGCCAAGTGGAGCTTAGGTGCATGTGAAGGGAAGAGCATAGGCCAATATAGGAAAAGTGGATTTCTCCAAAGAAGTGCCCTAAAAAACAATTGATTCACCTGTAAGAAGATAATTGGTATCTATAATGATGCTTGGTTTGATTATAAAGTTCGTACTTTACTCTGGACAAGGTGATTTGCACACAAGGAGGGCTAATTAGAACATGGCCTAAAGAAGAAAGTACAATTCAGTACAAAGCAACCTTAGGAGATTTTCTAGTATGTTATAGAAGGGCTTAATAGGTATCCAGAAATGGTTTTACTTTCATGATTGAGTTAACCTAGAAAGAGTTATGGTCAATAAATAGGGAAAACAGGGCTACAAGCAATGAATGATCTAGATAGGCCTATATGAGAAGTTAGCCCACTAATGATGGTTACAGAGCAGTGTAAGGATAGTTACATCATTTGGTATCAGAGCTTGAAGCTCTTGGGAATTGGTAACTTGTTGTTGGTTGTGATTTCTAATGAGTTGTTACAGGATTTGGTAAGAGGATCAACAAGACAAGTGCTAGAAGACCCTGGGAAGAAAAGGTATGAGAATCTTTGCTATTTGAGTGAAGTTTATTGTGTTGAAAAGCAATCAAGTTAAAAAGTTACAGGTTCAAGGCAGCCAAGCCATTGAGGCTTAAGAAGAGAAGAAGCCAAGGAAGGCTTAGTGAAGATCCAAGAAGAAGCTTGGATAGTTTGCCAAAAGACTAAGGTGAAATAGACTTAGGTGAGGTAAAGGATGGAGTTTGAAGCTTGGGAAGCTCAAAAGTAAGGGAGAAAGTGAATGCTCAAGAGGAAGATACAAAGCAAGGTAAGCTTGGATTTGTGATTTGAGTTTGATGAAGTGATGTATAACGAGTTGCTGCAGGATTGAGAAGGGGATCAAAAGACTAGGATGCAAAAGGCCTAGGTGAGATCAAGGAGATCGTCAAAAGACCAGTCAAGGAGAAAGGCTTGGGTGAGACTAAGGATCAAGAGACCAAGGTGTAAAATACTTGGGTGAAGATCTCAGAAATGGAAGTGCTGATGAAGGCACTACAGAGCAGCAAGGTATATGAGGGCACCAAGAAGAAAGCAAGCATCAAAGGTATGGACAGTTTTGTAATTGATAAAGAAATTGCTAATTTGAAAAGAGAGTTAGCTAAGATTAAAGATGAATATGAGTCTTGGATGCAGATGAATAAGCAAGCATGGGTGTGGCCAATGAGGAGGAGGTTGAAGTGGCCAATTGATCTCCTAGTGAAAAGGAGAAGGCAAAAGAAGATTGCCATGAAGAGAGAAGCCCATAGAGGCTTGAAGAAGGTCAGAAGGTTGCCAAGTGAGCAGCAAGATGAAGAAGTTGAGAAGAAAGTTCTCATTGAGGAGAACAAGAGAGAAGAGAGAAAAGATGAAGTGCCAGGAAGAGCACTTGGAAAGATGAGAATGTCCATTAAGAGGACACTCATGGAGACATTATGGTCTCTTGTTTTTATATCTAATGTTGTTTTTGAGTGGGTAAGTGCAGGTATGAGCAGCCTTATGGAGGTCAAAAGAAAGGCCTTGAAGAAAGAAGAGACTGGTGCAAGAGAAGACACCAAGTACACAAGTGAATGTGTAAGAGGAGAGAGAAGTGAGTTTGATGTTGTTGATAAAGAAGAAGAGATGCATAGGTTAATGCATGAGAAAGAAGAGGTAGAAGAGGAAGCTGAATTCCATGATGCCATTGAATGCCAAGAGGAAGAAAGAGAGCAGCCAAGCATAAAGGAAGAGAAAGGTTGCTACATAGACCAAGCTATCAAAGAGGTAAATGAAATGTTAAGACCTGATTTTGATTGTTATTATGAGCATGAAGCTGCTAATGTACAAGTGAAAGAGTTAAGGAAGATGATAGAGCCCTCAAAAAGAGAATTTAAGCATGGGTATGTGATGCCTAAATGGTGGAAGAAGCAAACTCTCAAGCAAGAGGAGGTGCTGGTACAAGAGCATGGTTACAGGTTGCTTAAATGGCTTATGAAGACAAATGATAAGAAGAAGAATCAAATGTGGGTGCCTAAGAAGGAAAAGAGAAAAGATGTGAGTGTTGAGATAGCAGCACCAAGAAGTCAATGGAAGAGGATTGAAGGTAATTCAAGCAGCCAAGAGAATGAAGATGAGAAAGAAAACTTCTCAAAGAATGAGGTAGAGTATGAGGATGCAAAAATGAAAGTAAACAAATTGTTTATGATGATGTTTTTGATCTTTTTATAAGAAATGAAAGATGGAAAGTGGCTGTAAGGACTAATATGCAACAAGGAGAGAATTCCAAACGGATGGAAGATGAGGAAAGGAGAAAGTATACAGCAAAGCAATCAAGATGGCTTCAAGCAAAGATTGAAGAAAGCAAAGAGACAGAAGGTAAGGACACTACAATTGTATTTGATAAGTATAATGATGTTGATGAAGAAGTTGGTTTATGTGAAGACAAGCTAAGAAAAGATGAAATAAGAGGTAAAGGACAAGTAAGCCTTGTGAGTGATCAGCCCAAGTTTGATGAAGATGGTGAGATAGATGAAAGCTTACTAAAGGAAGAGTTGAAGATGTTAGGAGAGCTATTTGGTAATTCAAGAGAGATGAAGGAAGGTACAAGCCATGGTGAAGACACCATTAGAAAGAGTGAAGCAAGAAAAGAATAGAAGAGTGAAGAGGCCAAGGCAGTTTTGGTCAAGAAACAAGAGCATGGAGGCAGCCAAGAGGCTTCATGGCCTCAAATGTTTTCTACTAAGGTGGCTTTGAATGTTTTGTATGCAGGTATGAAGGTTGCTGAAGTGAATGACATACATGAATCATTGGAGAAGCTCATGAATCAGGAAGACCAACAAGAAGATCTAGAAGCTATGTATGAAGATGAAGAAGCGTGGAAGTGGGAGATGGCAGCTGAGAAAGAGATGAGGAGAAGAACATATCTAAAGAGGAAGAACAACAAGATGAAAGACAAAGACTATTCCAAACAAACACAAGCATTGGCATTGACAACAAGACCTTGGTATCCAGGTATACAAGTGAATATTAAAGCATGGAGGAAGCATCCCTTTTGAACTAAGGTTTAAATCTTTTCTAGAGGGAGAGTATGATGCAGGAGCATCTACAATAGCACCATGGAGGACTAGTTGCAAATGCAAATGATATTCTAGCATGAAAATTTCAAATTCTGGTTTACCCTCCATATTGTGAGATTTCAAAATTTCACCTTGAAAGTAAAATGTAATTATCAAAAGTGAAAAGTGAAAAGGTGAAAAATGATGGTTAGGCTGTTGAGTAAATTAGGAGGAATTGGTTGAAACTATTTTCAACCTTAGAATATTGTTAAAACTTAAAAACAACATTTGTTTGCCTTAAGCCCAATTTGGGCGTAGAAGTTAGAAGGGAGATTCTTGAAAAGAGAGAAAAAAGAAGAAGAATTCATTAAGAAGAGGATGAGAAGAGAGAGAGGGTGAGAGGGGCGTAGAGGAGAGAAGAAGGACAGAGAGGAAAGGTCCTCTCATTCAAGGAAGAAGATAGAATGAAGAAAAGAAAGGAGAACTAGTGAGGGAGGACCTCACTCAAGAAATGTTAAAGGAAAGAGAAGGAGCAGTAGAGAATGTATGAAGGAGTAGACAAGGCTTTAAAATCCATGGGAAATTGAAACTGGACATTGATATTGACCTGTAAGTCTTTTAGTTGATCAAGAAAGAATGAATGTATTTGTTTCTTTATGAATTCTGGTGATAGGTCTATATGTATATGTGTATGTGAATGAGTATGATGGTTTTATATAGAACAAAGGAGAAAGACTGGTTATTTTATATGTTTGGAACAAGATAAAATAGGTATTATGTGATGAAGAGGTCTTAAAAAGCTTTGAATGTCATAAGAAGCCTAAACAAGCCTAAACATGATATTCAGGAATTTAAAAATACAGCCCACTGTCTTAAGTAAACTCCACATGAAAATATTTGTATGGAGTCTAAAATGGTATGGAAATAGGTCCCTAAAGCAAGCATAAAAATAAATCAAGAAGAAATAGGCTTTTAAAACCCTTTGATGTCTTAAAAACTCCAACTGTTGACTCTCGGGTCTGTGTATGACAGAGTACAGGAAATGTTAAGGAAATTACATGGTTTGCACACCAAATGGATAGATCAGTTTATCTTTGGTATAGAATATGAATGGGGAATAATTTAAGGTATTGAAATGTTTATACATTACCCTGGAACCCTGTTGATCATTGTGTAAGAGGAGAAACCCAAGAACCATGTTGACTGTTATGAAAATACAGTCAAAGACAACTGAGTTGTTGAGCATTAGAAGGTACAGAAGGTTGGCATGACCAAGGTGATTGTTGGAGAAGGTGTAGGACACTAATACAGACCCTATAAAAGTGATTGGAACCCTTGAAACAATCTAAAACACTCCCAGCAAAATTAATTAGCTCTCGGCCTGTGACTGTCCAAGGGAAAATCCTGAATTAGCTTCTAGACCTCAAAATGAGTTTTAATGATTGAAACCTCTTGAAAATTTGCAATATGAACCATGAAGGTGTTATAAAACTGTTGGAAGTGGTCTAAAGGTGCTACAATATGGAGAAGTATGGAAAAGAACAATTGCCAAGTGGAGCCTAGGTGCATGTGAAGGGAAGAGCATAGGCCGATATAGGAAAAGTGGATTTATCCAAAGAAGTGCCCTAAAAAATGATTGATTCACCTGTAAGAAGATAATGGGTATCTGTAATGATGCTTGGTTTGATTATAAAGTCCGTACTTTACTCTGGACAAGGTGATTTGCACACAAGGATGGTTAATTAGAACAGGGCCTAAAGAATAAAGTACAATTCTGTACAAAGAAACCTCAGGAGATTTTCTAGTATGTTATAGAAGGGCTTAATGGGTATCTAGAAATGGTTTTAATTTCATGATTGAGTTAACCTAGAAAGAGTTATGGTCAATAAACAGGGAAAATAGGGCTACAAGCAATGAATGATCTAGATAGGCCTATATGAGAAGTTAGCCCACTAATGATGGTTACAGAGCAGTGTAAGAACAATTACATCAAGATGGAATGCATTGTGCTACTTTCACTAAGTAATGATGTATGGACCACTCTATAGGGCATCAAACTTTGTGTGCTTTCCAGGCTTAGCTCAGTGCTCATCCCATTTCAAGATGATGTCTCCTTCAGAGAAACCTTTTGATGAGGATCTCTTGTCAAAGTTCTTCTTCATATGTTATTGGCTGCTGGTCATAGAATCCATAGCTTGGTCCCTTGTTTCTTGAACTTCCATCAGCTCACATAGCCTAACCTCCATGTTGTTGCCTTCTTCTAATTGCAACTAGTGAGCAAGGTCCAAGGCTGGCAATTCAAGTGAAATAGAAAGCCTAGCTTCCCTTCCATATGTGAGCGTGTATGGTGAATTGCCAATTGTCTTCTTTGGAGTGATCCTGTCTGCCCACAGGGTTGTTTTCAACTTGGCATGCGAAGTTCTCTGATTCTCCTCCATTGTTCTTTTGATAATCCTGATCAGATTTTTGTTGGTGGATTCAGCCAACCCATTCCCTTGTGGGTAGTAGTTGGAAGAAGTGTTGAGATAGATGCCGTATCTCAATGCCCATTCACTCATTCTAGTCCCTAAGAAGGCCAATGTGTTGTCTAATATGATGGTCACTGGGACTCTGAACCTTGTCACCAAGTCTTCATAAAAGTCTAGGACTATACTTTCGTTAGCTTCCTTCAAAGCGATAGCCTCTACCCATCTTGTGAAGTAGTCTATGGCGGTCAAAACCCATTTGTGGCTAGCACTAGAGGGAGGATTGATTATCCCTATGAAGTCTAGGCCCAATTGCATGAATGGTTGCTCCACCTGAATAGGTTGTAAAGGCATGGCAGCCAGCTGTTGCTTCCCATCAAAGAGCACACATTTCTGGCACTTTCATACCCAAGCATGGGTGTCTCTGAATAGAGTGGGCCTGAAGTAACCAACTCTCATTATTCTTGCAAATATAGGCCTAGGAGAAAAGTGACCACTAGCTGGCCCATCATGAAACTCACACAATATCTTGTCAGCCTGACCTGGGTTTATGCACCTTAAAATACTCTTGAGAGATCCCTTTTGAATAACACTCCATCAATCAGGACATAAGAGAGAGATTGGAGTCTAAAATATCTCCTCTTGGTCATATCAAGGCCCTGCGGGCACTCACCAGTGAGAAGGAAATGCCTCAAGTCTAATGTCCAATCCTTCATAACAACTAGTTCTTCTATTGTGGTTGCATCATGAATTAGCAAACTATCCTCTTTTTGTTGTTTAAGGTCTGTAGCAAGGTGTTCACACAGGCCTTTTCCTCTCACTAGCTTGGTGTTATTGACATCCATGTCATACTCCATTACTTTAGTGATCCATCCCGCTCTCTTTTCATTCAGATCATGGTTGGTCAAGAAATATTTGACGCTGGGATGTGTAACCATGGGGTGAATCTTGCTATTGGACAGCATATGTCTAAATTTCTTCAGGCTTCATATGATTGCAAGGACTTGCTTCTCCACATATGTATACCTGACCTCAAAACCCTCTAGACCTTGGCTAAAAAATGCAAGCGGTTGTTCAAGGTCATCACCATTGGCTTGGGTAAACACAATGGAGATTACCTCTTCATTTTTGAAGGTGTAGATGTTGAAATCCTTAGTGAAGTTAGGACTGATCAAGGTAGGAGCTTGGGTGATAGCCTTCTTAATCTCTTAAAAACTATCCTTCCTTTACACTTTCCATGCAAACTTCTCATCTTTCTTCAGCATAGAGGCCAATGGCTTGACTACCTCCGCAAAATTTGGAATAAATCTCTAGATGAAATTTATTTTGCCAAAGAAGCTCTACAGACCTTTCTTATGTTTAGGCAAGGAAAACTCTAGGATGGAGCGAACTCTTTCCGAATCAATGGTCAAGCCTTCTTTGAAAACAACGTGGCCAACAAGTTTACCCTCATGGGTAGCGAACACACATTTCTTTGGGTTGAGAGAGATATCAAACTCTCTACGCTCTCAAAGATTTGTCTGAGGTGTTTCATGTGTTGGCCCACCTCCTTAGAGAAAACTGTCATGTCATCAAGATACACCAGCACGATGTTATTGATCGGGCCCTGAAAGGCCATGTCTATGGCTCGCTGAAAAGTGGCACCAGCGTTGGATAGTCCAAATGGCATTTTTTGATAAGCAAACATCCCCCACTTGGTAGTGAAGGTTGTCTTATACTGGTCACAGTCTTGTACCAACATCTGATTATATCCTGAATACCCATCCAAGAGGGAGAAATGCTCACTGCCTATCACCATTTGGAGGATCTGATCCATACTTGGGAGAGGATAATGGTCTTTAAAAGAGACTCTATTAAGGTCTCTGAAATCAACACATAATCTGATCTCCCCATTCTTTTTTCAGACAGGAACAAGATTGGCCAGCCAAGAAGAGTGTTTGATTGGAAATATTATCCTGGACTCGATCAACTTGGTGAGGTTCTTTCGCATGAGAGGCTCAATCTTTGGGTTGACAGGCCTTTGCTTCTGCTTGATCGATGTGGTGCCTTCTTCTAGCTCAGTGGTATGTTGGGCCAAACTTGGGTCAAAACCCTTCAAATCACTATAATCCCAGGCAAAGACATCAACAAACTCCTAACACAACAAGATGAAGGCCTGCCTTTCATGGTTCGTGCACACTTTCCCAAGTGCAAGCAACTTATCTTTGAATATTTCAACCTTCTCATAGTTTTCCTTCTTCGTGGTGATGCTTGTTTTATCATTTTTTAATTGGTCATCCTCATTGAAGATAATTTCAAGGGTGACCAAGCCTTTGGGAAGTTTATTGTTCCTCAGTTGAACAATCTGGCCACCATATTGTTGCTATAGTTTAGCTTGGTTTTTAGCAAAAAACTCAGCTTCTCTTTATAATAAGAGCGCTATTTTATGATCATTGTCAAACACCTTTCAGTCGGTGATGTTGTCAGGTACGAAGGGCCTGATTACCACTTTCAAATGGTGTGAACTACTGTTTCGGCCTATCTCCTTAGAAACATCAAATTGGGTGCCAACTGCTGCTAGCTTGTCTGCTTGCTTATTCTGCTCCCTTTGAATGGAAGTAATATTGAAGGCAAGGAAACTCTCCATTAAGTCCCATATCCTATGCTTGTAATACTTAAGCAAGAAATTTTTTGTCAGATTTTGGCCTCTCACTTGGTTCACAATCAGCTCACTGACACCAAAAACTTGCAGCTCTTTGATTCCTCTTTTCCTCACCCACTCCAAACCATGGATGAGGGATTCGTACTCCACAATGTTGTCCCTAAAAAAATGCCACTCATTTTTGGGACAACATATGAACTATTTTGGTTCAACAGACCAAAATCCTCTCTCCCCTTTTCAAAAATTGTTCTGAACATTCAGGTTCTTCATTTTTCAAAGCTTTTTCAGAAATCTATGGACTCTGCAGGCTTGGAACTACAGACTCTACAGGTTCATTTCTATGGACTCAATTTCTACAGACTTTGCAATAAGAAATCTACGAACTCCCCCAGTTCTATGGACTCAAGCTACAGACTCTGCAGGTGGAACTACGAACCTCATAGATGGTTTCTATCGACTCTGCAAGCTAGATTTCTACAAACTCTTTCAAAGTTAGAGAAAACTATGGACTTGACTTCTACGAACTCTACAGGCAGGCTCAAATCTACGAACTTGTTTCTACAGACTCTGTAGGAAAGAAACATGTTCAACACTTAGTCATTTTTTCAATCAGAACATTCAAAGGGGTCTTCCAAGAGCCCGAAGGACAAGTGCCCTTGTAGAGGGCACTTGGGAGCCAAAGTGGACTGTTTAAAAAATTTGAAAGGTGACTTTGGAGCTCAAATAGCCCTTGTGGAGGGCAGGCGGGGAGCAAGTGGACCAATTCAAAGGCCAATAGAGCAAGGGAATTCCTTCGAAAAAGTTCCCATGGAAAAGTTGTAAAGGAACAATTCCTTCAGACAAAAATTTTGAAGGTATTCCTTTGGACTTTTGTCTGAAAGAAATAAGCCCGAAGCAAATCAAAAGTCTGGTGGAAGAAACAAACAAAGGAAGATTTCCTTCAAACATTTTGTCTGAAGGAAAAGAACCAACGAAGGCCGCCCAAAGAAATTAAAGGACGAAGGCCACCCGATTGATCCTGAAGGGTAGGTACCCTTGCCGGAGGCTCTTGTCAAAGGCAAATAGGCCTTTCTCAAAACCTCAAAGGGATTCTTCCCCTTTGGGAAAAACAAAACAAGAATGCTGAAGGAATTGCTGAGGAAATTGACGGGCCCATAGACGTCAAATTTGAGCATCATGAACTAGCCATTAAGATCCAAACATCTGGTGATGTCCCTAAAATCATCAAATTCAAGGCAACAAACTAGCCATTGTTTTCCTAATGATGATGGACCTGAAGATGTCAAATTCATGGAAATGAAATAGCAGTTGATCTTTGAAAGCTGGAACGCAAACCCGAATGCAAAAGGCCAAAACACCAAAGGGAAGAACCACTTATAGAAGAGTGTAAGGAGCTAGCAAAGCTAGAAAGGGTAGCTCGAGGGCTCAAATCATAGTAAGGAGAGCCAAAGAGGGAAATATCTATGTAGAAGTTATTTTGATAGGTGGAACAGTCTGCAAATAGATATTTGAGCCCTTAAACATTGAAGGTGCCACTTGATTGTCCCCCTTGGAGTAAAGACAAAATGGACAGCTGTGCAAGACATTAGAGGGGCCAGACTAGATGATCTAGACTCAGGAAAAGACATATTAGTTGAATGGACACGCCATAGTTAAAGTAAGACATTGTTCTTAGCATAACCCTCTAGACAAAACTAAGGGCGCATTGAAGGCATTAATTGCAGCGTGGGTCATCCCACGGGAAGGAGTGTCAAGCCTTGCTTGGTGGCTATACATTGTAATTTATCTCATTATGCAAAGGAGATATTCCAATTTATAGAAGAAAAACTTTGCCCAAATTGAAAGGTGAATACTGAGACTTTGAGCTCAGATTGTTGTTCATATCATTTTATCTGAATGATAAAGCAAATTGTTTACAGACTTTGTGCTGTTATAGCTTGTATCATTTTAAGAGATTGTTCTTATGTTTGTCTTCTGAATGTGTTCTTGTTTATTTAATTTGGCAAGTAGTACTAGTGAAAGTAATCCGGAAGGTGCCCTGAAGCCAACTGTGGAGAGACTTTGTGCCCCCATAATTGCCTTTAGTTTGTTTTCTTTTTGCTCCTATGTAAAGGATATTGGGATGACTTTGTGCCCTCATTATCCTTCATATTATGTTCCTATGTAAAGGATCTTGGGATGACTTTGTGCCCTCATTATCCTTTGTATTTCACTCTTGGGTAGTCAAGGTGGAGACTTTGTGCTACGTCTCAGTCTACTTGTTATTACGCCTTTGGTTACCAGTTACTTGTCACTACATGAGAGAACTCCTGTTGTTCCCTGCAAGAACACTTCTAAAAGAAGAGAAGTGAATTTAGTGTTCTTACCAGGATTTTCTCCTCTATTTGTGTACATCATCACTGAAAAAAAAGAGATGGATGGTGTTGTCCTACCCTTGAGTGTTATTTTCTGCATATATATAGAGTATATAGCTCCTCATATTTTATAGGGAACCTCCCCTTGATGAGAGGAGAGATTTTTCCCCTTTGGATGTGGTAAACCTGCAACTTTGGATGACCAATCTCCCTATGATGTAGTTGAAGAGACCTATTTTGCTCACCAATTAGCTGGTTGACAAAATATTCACCCAACAGTTTTTGGCGACTCTACTGGGGATGAACATGCAGTCTGAAGCCTCAAGTTTTAGATTGAAGCAGTCCCTACCCTTATCCATTATAGACTCTGGCGACTCTATTCTGTGTCTTACCCACTATCATTATAACCTTACCATCTTCCTCCATCTCCATTATATTATCTGGTCTGCAAAACTAGAGCCACTGGGGAAGGACAAGCAGTTTGAAGCCTCAAGCTTCAAGCTAAAGTAGGACCAGTCCTTTCTCATTTTTATCCTACAATCTAGCAGCTCCATGCTATACAAATAGCCAAAAATCTCAAGGTGTTGTTGACCCTATTTGTGAGTTGGTGCAACAGAGCAATTTTGATTTTTTTCCTCCACAACCTCACCTTCATCGAACTAGGAGCCTTCCTCCTACCCCTACTAGGTCACCAATACAAGGCAGAGCTTCTTTTTCTACTGTTAGTAGAGCTTTGCCCATTCATACTCCACCCAGATTTGTGATCCCATTTCTACGTAATCAAATCATGGCTTAAGGCCCCTGGGGTAACTCTTTTGGCCCACTTAATTTAACTCCACCCCTACATGAGCTTCCACACAGTTTAAGAAAGAATTTTCTCAGTTTCTTTGGGGATGGGAGAGTTCACCCTGATAAACATATTGCTTATTTCAGCATAGCCTGTGGTGTAATAGGTGTGGAGTATGAAGACATAACAGTCAGGCTATTCGTAGAGACACTATAAGGCATTGTTGCAGATTGGTTCTACCATCTACAAGCTCGATCAGTGACTGATTGGGACACTCTTAAAGCTAAATTTGAAGCCAGGTTCAAGCCTGCAAAAGATGCACATGCCTTGCTGGCCCAAGGCACACAGATGAAGAAGGAGCCCCATGAACTTATGAGGGAATTCATTGCCAAGTTCAACAAGCTGAGGAACATGATTCCCATGATCGCCCAGCTAACACCTGAGGATCTCAAGTGTTTCTTCATCAACTCACAGCTGCTTGAAGTGAGGTTTTTGTTGAGATGGGCTAGATACATAGACCTTGCTATTACCCAAGACTTGGCTACTGAGGTAGAAGATGACCTTAACTTGGCAGGGAAGATAAGGAGAGATCCTAACAAAGGTAAATCCTCTTCATCTTTAGAATACCCACCTATAGGTACCACTGATCAAATGGTGCAAAAGCTGGCAAATGAACTGCTAGCCTTGAAAAGACAAGTGGCTCAAGGTATGTCTGCTCCTTATCGAGATATGCCAAGGAGGACATTTCAGAAACAGTCGTATCAAGGCAATGCTACCAAGAATCAAGGGCAAACAAATCATCTTCCTCCCCCACAAAGGAACCTTGCCCTTGAAGCGCCTCCAACTAACTCAGTAGTTGGATATCTAGAAATAGAACATGATTTCTCTTTCCAACCTGAGTTTGATCAAGAAAATGACATTGATCTCTTTGCAGCAGACCAAGAAGAATTAGCTGGCAATTCCAACATTGGTTTCCTGAATTATGAAGATTAACCCAAAAGTAAAGGTGAAGCAGTCGAGGGATCATATGCAGTGTTCACCTAGTCCAAGAACCAGTCAGCCCAACAAGCTGATTAAGAAAAGACAGAGGAGTGACCTCAACTAGCAATTTCAATTACTAAGCGTGGAATCACTCTGCCTTTCTAGCCAAAGGACCTGGTGGTTGCTAAAAAAGTAAGTGCCTCAAATATCCCTATGCCTTCAACTTCAAATTCGTAGGCCAGTCTTCCCCTCCCAAAAACCAAAAGGATGAACTCCCATCTTTTCTTTCTAGTCTATTTCAATCATTTGACATAATTGACCATGTCAAGAAAACCAAAATTCAAATGACTAAATTTGAATTCCTATAAGCCAACCCTGAGCAGTTGGATAGGTTGGTGGAGTGTGTGAAGAATACAGCCATCCCTATAGGACAAGAGATTAGAAAGGTAACTCATGATCCCCCAAGGAACATGCCCATCCCAAACAATCTTGTCATTACTCCTCTTACTGCACCTGGAAAAGTAGATCCTTTTTATATTTCCTAGTTGATAAATGATCACAAGCTGAGCAACTACATCATTGATTCTGATGCTTCAGACAATGTCATGCCTTCCAAAGTGGTAGAATATCTTGGTCTCACACTGACCAAGACATTTGAGAGATGCTTCTCTATGGAGAACAAACAAGTGCCACTGCTGGGGCAGATCAAGGACGCTCAATTGGCATTTGTAGCCTTTCCAGACAGAAGAATCAGGATGACTATATTGGTGGCTGACGTCCCAGCCTCCTATGGCATTCTGCTTGGATGAAATTTTTGTAAGGATGTGGGAGGAGAACTAAGCATGGACCTATCTGAGGCAAGGATCCCTGTCAAAGGCATGATGAAGAGATTGCTTCCTGAAAAGGAGGCAAAATACATGGTCACCCAAACGTCGGCCCCTGTAGCTCAAATTTTGTTAGAGTCTTTAAGCAAGGGTAATTACTCCTTGACCACAGAGGGTGTTCATGTTTCTGCAGATGAAATCCCTATAGGTGGCAATCTAAAAATTGATTCAAACAAGACATCAGAAGAATTGGTAGGGCACAATACAGATGAAAAAGCATCTTCCACTTCTAATGATGAGAAATCTGATAAAAGATCAGTTTCTAATGATGTTTGGATCTTGGAATCTGATGGCAACAATTCTTCAACCAATGCTAGAGCTGAGACTGTGTTGATATCTCCTCAAGGAGATATTTTTCCTTCATGAAAGTTGTAGTTTAGCAACACCAACAACACAACTGAATGTGAATCTCTATTGCTTAGATTGAAGGCTGCTCAAGACCAAGATGTCAAACTCCTTCACACCAAAGGAGATGCTGAGCTGATGGTTTGATGCTGCCAATCAAAACATGTGCTGGACTGAACCAACAGAATAGCAAGTTATGGTAGTGGACCATACTGTTGTGCTCCAAATTCAGCAAAAGGAACTCTTCACCAAGAGAGCAAGGAGTTACAATTTTCAGATTGAAGACCACATCTTGCCATGGAGCAAGAAGAGAGAACCAAAATGAGTGCACAAAAAATGTGATTCCTGATGGAGAGTTCCATTCGCCCGTCACTGATTCTGGGAACAAAATAGTTTTCTGTTGGTTTATCGGGATGGAATGCCATTTTCATTATCTCACAATGGGCAGCATCTGAATCACTTCAATTTTTGAAGTATTAGATAAGTTCACCTGTACATATGTATATTTGTATAGTCTTTTGTTGTACTTTGTGTTATTCATTTTCATTTTTTAGAGCCTTTCTTTTTGGGTAGCATGACTCCATAGTCCAATGGCATACTTCAAAGGCACTGGAGATTCTAGTTTCTACTCCCCTCAATTATTTCAAGTTTTCAATTGAAGGAAGTTCTCCAATTGGATCCAGCTATTGTCCCCAAAAAAATGCCACTCATTTTTGGAACAACATATGAACTAATTTGGTTCAATAGACCAAAATCCTCTCTCCCCTTTTCAAAAATTGTTCTGAGCATTCAGGTTCTTCATTTTTCAAAGCTTTTTCAGAAATCTATGGACTTTGTAGGTTTGAATCTACAGACTCTATAGGATTGGAACTACGGACTCTACAGGTTCATTTCTACAGACTTGATTTCTACGGACTTTGTAGTAAGAAATCTATGAACTCCCCCAGTTCTATGGACTCGAGCTATGGACTCTGCAGGTGGAACTACGAACTTCATAGATGGTTTCTACGGACTCTGCAAGCTAGATTTCTATGGACTCTTTCAAAGTTAGAGAAAACTACAAACTTGGCTTCTATAGACTCTGCAGGCAGGCTCAAATCTACGAACTCGTTTCTACGAACTCTGTAGGAAAGAAACAGGTTCAACACTTAGTCATTTTTTCAATGGAGAAGTTCAAAGGGGTCTTCCAAGAGCCGAAAGGATAAGTGCCCTTATGGAGGGCACTTGGGAGCCAAAGTGGACCATTGCAAAAATCTGAAAGGTGACTTTGGACCTCAAACAACCCTTGCGGAGGGTAGGTGGGGAGCAAGTGGATCGATTCAAAGGCCGAGTGAGCAAGGAAATTCCTTTAGAAAAGTTCCTGCGACAAATTTGTAAAGGAGCAATTCTTTCAGACAAAAATTCCAAAGGAATTCCTTCAAAATTTTGTCTGAAAGAAATAATCCTGAAGCAAAGCAAAAGTCTGGTGGAAGAAACAAATAAAGGAAGATTTCCTTTAGACATTTTGTTCGAAGGAAAAGAACCAACAAAGGCTGCCCAAAGAAATTAAATCACGAAGGCCGCTTGGTTGATCTCGAAGGGTCGGTACCCTTGCGGGAGGCTCTCATCGAAGGAAAATAGGCCTTTTTCAAAACCCCAAAGGGATTCTTCCCCTTCGGGAAGGATAAAACAAGAATGTCAAAGGAATTGCCGAGGAGATTGACGGACCCACAGACGTCAAATTTGAGCATCATGAACTAGCTGTTGAGATCTAAACGTTTGGTGACGTCCCTACAACCATCAAATTTAGGGCAAAAAATTGTCTGTTGGTTTCCTAACGATGACAGACCCGAAGATGTCAAATTCATAGAAATGAAATAGCTGTTGATCTTTGAAAGTTGGGACACAGACCCGAATGCAAAAGTCCAAAATGCCAAAGGGAAGAATCACTGATAGAAGAGCGTAAGGAGCCAGCAAAGATGGAAAAGGTAGCCTGAGGGCTCAAATCACAGCAGGGATAGCCAAAGAGGGAAATATCTATGTAGAAGTTATTCTAGTAGGTGGAATAGTTCACAAACAGATATTTGAGCCCTTAAACATTGAAGGCACCGCCTGATTGTCCCCCTTGGAGTAAAGATGAAATAGACAGCTATGCAAGACATCAATGGGGATAGACTAGATGATCCAGACTCAGGAAAAGACATATTAAATGAATGGACATGCCATAGTTAAAGCAAGACACTATTCCTAGCATAGCCCTCTAGACAGAACTGAGGGCGCATTAAAGGCATTGACTGTAGCATAGGCTATCCCATGGGAAAGAGTGCCAAGACTTGCTTGGTGGCTATACATTCTAATTTCTCTCATTATGCAAAAGAGATCTTCTGATTTATAGAAGCAAAACTCTACCCAAATTGAAAGGTGAATACTGAGACTTTGAGCTTAGATTGTTGTTCATATCATTTTATTTTAGTGAGAAAGCAAGTTGTTTGCAGACTTTGTAATGTTATAGCTTGTATCATTTTAGGAGAATGTTCTTATGTCTATCTTCTGAATGTGTTAATGTTAATTTTAATTTGGCAAGCAGAACTAGTGAAAGTAATTAGGAAGGTGTCCTGAAGCCAACTGTGGAGAGACTTTGTGCCCTCATTATCCTTCATATTTTGTTCCTGTGTAAAGGATCTTAGGATGAATTTATGCCCTCATTATCCTTCATATTTCACTCTTGGGCAGTCTAGGTGGAGACTTTGTGCTACGTCTTAGTCTGCTGGTTACTACACCTTTAGTTACCAGTTACTTGTCACTACCTGAAAGAACTCCTGTTGTTCCCTGCAAGAACACTTCTGAAAGAAGAGAAGTGCCTTCAGTGTACTCACCAAGATTTTCTCCTCTATTTGCGTACATCATCTCTGAAAAAAAGAGATGGATGGTGTTGTCCTACCCTTGAGTGTTATTTTTTGCATATATATATAGTATATAGCTCCTCATATTTTATAGGGAACCTCCCCTTGATGAGAAGAGAGATTTGTCTCCTTTGGATGTGGTAAACCTGTAATTTTTTATGACCAATCTCCCTATGCTATGGTTGAAGAGACCTATTTTGCTCACCAGTTAGCTGGTTGACAAAATATTCACCCAACACGCAACATTGCATGTGCAAGAAAATTGGAACCTGAAGGTCAAAAAGTACTTCTCTTGTGAAGGAGAAACTAACACCACTCCACCACTAGCTCCCAACTTACTTCTTGAGCCATCAAAGAATAGCTGTCATAAACTCGAGCTTTCTTGGCTTGCTTTCGTTAGATTTGGTACAAGAGTACCCTCTTCGTGCATGTAATAAATCCCAAGGCCTACCTCTTCTATGAACTTGTAAGGGCCATGCTCAAAGTTGTGACTTCCCCATTCGTCTAAGAGTAGGTCAGTAACTCTTTCAAGGGCAGAGGATGGAGATTGATCCTCTTCAAATTCTTCTTGATCAATAATAGCGTACCTGAAATTTGTTGCCTCGAGTGAGTATGGTTCTAGATGATCTTTGTGGAGTGGCTCTGATTCAATCTTGACCTTAGTCCCATACTTGGTTCTAAAAACTAGATAGGACCAGTTTGCTGCTAGGTAGCCACCTATTTTGGATGTGAAATCTCTAGATAAGCAAATGGCAAAGTAAAGAGGAACATCTACCACCACTACGTCATGAGGGACGGAGAAAGTTGGATAGGCGTGGAGTGTCAAGTTCAAGCCTCTCACCACCCCTACTGTCTTTGCTAGTGTCCCATCCAGCTACAAGATTCCCTTAGTCATCTCTTCATATTTGAGCCCCAGTTTATCTGCTATGCATTTGGACATTACCGAGGTGCTTGCTCCACTGTCAATGATACAATTGTGCACCAGGAAGTCTCCTATGACCAAGGACAAATAGAAAAGGGGAACCTTTTCTTCTTTCTTAACTTGGCTTGATGTGGAAGGCTACCCATTTGTGATCAGAACATTATCAGCATTTACTGGGACAACTTGTTCATTTAGCGTGTACAATTATTTTTGCAACATGTCCTTTTGTCTCGGTATCGATAATGAATCCCACAAGGAGATATTCATGTGCAGCTTCTTCATCTGGTCTACCACATTAACCTGAGGGTTGCCTTCTTTCAAATTTTATTTAGCGTTATAGCCTGAGGTGCAAGCTGAGGAGCTAAGGGTGTAACCTGCAGTCTAAAATTTGGAATTTTTTGGTTTACATGTGATGAAGAAGGTAGTGTTGATGCTTGAGTAGCTGCTTGAGCTTCTTCCATAGCTCTCCTCTTGGACCTTGTGTTGTCTGTGACACAATCACCTTGATTATTTGTACTACCCACATAATTGACTATATAAAATTCACCTTCCAAGTGATTCATGAGAGTGGAATCAGGTTGAGCCGGCCTACTGTCCATGCCATGTTGTAATGACACCTCAAAGCTAGGGAATTGGGTAGCTGCCTGATTGTCCTATGCATTCACGTACTAACTCAGCATTTCATTTGTGTAAATAGCCTGATCTTGACCATATCCCATGGGTGAGCAACTGGGTTGTTCTTATACCAGATTGTTTTGGGTGGGCGCTAGAGCCTTGGATGATGAAGGGCCACCTGGATTATAGCCTTGAAAAGGTCTGGTCTGTGCAAACTGACCTTGTCCTTGATTGTAATTTTGGAAAGGGGGTTTATTTTCTTGCCCATACTGCTGGTATCCTTGATTTGGTTGATTACTTTGAGCCTGTTGCCTTTTGAGAGCCACTATTTCATTTGTTACGCTTTGCAACAAGCTTTTGACTTCATTGAGGTTATTGGACGAAGTAGCAACCAGATTTTCTATGCCAGATAGAAGAGCCAAAGTGGGTGCGATAGTCTGAATTGGAGGCAAAAATTTAGGAAAGAGTGACATATGAGGCTTAGGGGCTATCTTTCTGACTTGCACCAGGTAATTCTTAGATTTTATGGCTTTATCATAGGCATCGGGCAGCACATATACTCCCATGGATTGTATCATAACATCAATGTCACTGTTCAATGCTTTCAAATAATAGAGGAAAGCATAGCTTGGAGTCGGCCTTACCAAAATGGAGATTCTATCCCATGTCTTCTGAAATTGAGTATTGAAATCCTACATGAATTCGTGTGGAGCTCTTTTCATAGTGGTCAGCTGCTCGGCAAGTGAGAGGTGGTCGCTCTTTTCCCCAAATATGTTTGTTAAGAGGGTGTCCAACTCATGCCAGGAATCAACTGAATTCATGGGCAAAGTCCCATACTAGTCCAGAACCTTTCCCTTGAAAGACAATGCTAGCAATCTGATCACAATGTTTTCCTTAGTGACATTGTGGATGTTGCAGAGGTTAGCAATATTTTTGATGTGTTCAATGGTAGTAATGGGCCCTTCTCCATTAAAGGTAGGCACACTTTTAAGGACTACCCCTGGAATTGGGTCATAATGTAGGAGATTCAAAGGACTTTGACCATGAAAGGCCACAAAAGGTAAAGCCATAACTATAGAAGGATTCAACTGAGGCCTTCTTGCATAGGTGTATCTTATGGTAGGTCTGGGAAAACAATTTGCTAAATAATGATGAGTTCTTGCAAACCTCAGCTGTCTTGCTAAGTTTAAAGGTAGTTCAACAAATTCAAAAGGGACACCCTTAGCAGCAGATCGTGTGGTGATTTTAGGCATAGGAGGTCAGACTAGTCTTTGATCAGAGACTAATGTTCTTAATAGTGGAGTCGCTAGATGTTGGAAAATGGTTAATTTTGCTGTAACAGGACCAACATCAATCCTGGAACTTTGTTGAGTGTTAAAAATGGTCCCACCGGGCGTGCCAAAAACTATTGATGCAGTGGATTGCACCCTTGACAGGAGGTGGAGCTCCTATCTTCCACGCAGCACAATGGAAACTCTTTTCTTTCCTGTGGGTCGGGAAAAACTGAGGGGAGAGTCTCTAGATAAGGGCTAGCTCCCTTTGATGCATATCTAATTTATTCCAGTACATTTGCTAATATATATAATGGTGGGGGTTGAAAAGAGAGAAAGATACTGAAATAAAACCTAAACTAAGAGGGTGATGCACCAAACAAGTTTGATCTACTCATACTCACACTTTGAAACATAAGAACACATACATACACTTTATCTGGTAAAAGGACTAGACTGCAGAGAACTTAACAGAAAGGCCTACTGAAGACACACAAAAGATGAAATTACCATAGGTGCTGTAGAAAAGCACACTGTCTGATAACCCTCTCCTATCTCTGCACTCTAGATATAGCTCTTTTCACTATTTGCAAGAATGACACTTTGTCTATACCAGGTGTGTTGGTATCAAACCTGTGAAAGCATCATGGAACAATGACTGAACATAAGGTTAACACTCAAACACACTCAGAGATATATCCAACCAAAATAGAGGTAAAAATACGTATTTTATTGATTCCAGGTGAAAATTGGCAAGGCTTTGCCTTACAACATGAGAGATGCCTTCTCAAAATGAGAGATTACAATATATATAGAGAAAGAGAAAGCAAAAGGCACCCCTTTTTGGAAAATACTTGGGTGCCCTTTTACAAGTGGCCCATGTGCGTTGAGAGCATTGGGAAGAGGAAGCCATTTGATAGATAATGTTGTGTCGGCTCTAGTTTTGACTTTAGGCATTTAAAATATATTAAACACCATATGTGAAATAATGGGCTACGTTGTTTGTCTGTAAACAAGACCACTCCTTCAAGACATTCACATGGTTTGTCTGCTTATTAATGCAAAGTGGAGAAAAATAGGTCACACCGTTCACTATTTGCGCTCCTTGATGACCACTTGGTGGAGACTGTTTCAACTTCAAGAATAACTTGCCTCCCCTTTGCCACATGGGTTATTTTGTCCATATTCATAATTTTGTCTCTTCTTGGCTTTGTCTTTTCCTAGAATTTGAGCTCTCGAGGCTATCTTAACATCCTTTGTTGGCTCCTTGGGCTCTTTCATCAACAGGTCGCTGAATTCATTCTTAACTTTTGTCTTTTCCTAGCTTTGTCTCTTCCTGGTTTTGTCTTTTCCTCTCTTGACTCTTTCCGGCAATTTGAGCCCTCAAGGCTATCTTCTATCAATCTTTGGCTCTTTGGGCTCCCTTCTCGACGGTCTCTTCCTTTTGGCCTTAAGGCCTTTGAACTCCTTCGGGTTGGTGTTCAAGCATTTAAAGATCAACGGCTATTTCATTGGCCTAAATTTGACATCTTCGGGGACGTCATTTGATGTCTAGACTCCAACAGCTAGTTCATGATGCCCAATTTGACATTTGCAGGCCTGTTACCCCTTTGAATTCCTTTGGCTTTCTTTTCTTTAGCCTTTCTCCTGAATTGATATCTCTCTCTTCTTTTCTTCTGTACGGGCCTTTGTCGTTGAAACCTCCCGAAGGGAAGGTGTCCCTTTGGGGCTTGGGGAAAGGTCCCTTCATTTTTGGCCGAGGGTCCCCCGCAAGGGCCCTTGCCCTTTGGGATCCTTTGGGATCAAATCCTTCAAACATTTTGTCCGAAGGAATGTTCCCTTCAATGTTTTAATGCTTGCATTCTTCGGTCGGCTTCTTTCTTTCAGAAAAATTCCCTGACAAATGTCTTCAAACAAAATGTCTGAAGGAATTCCTTCGGGCATTTTATCTGAAGGAATTGATCCTTTGATTTTTCATGTCTTTTCCTTCAGACAAAATGTCCGAAGGACTTTTGAACTTTACCTTGGATTCTCTCGGATTTATTTTTCGGACAAAAGTCCAAAGGAAATCCTCCCTTTTGCCTTAGTCTTTTTCGAAAGAAAACTCTGCCTTGTTTTGGCCTTTTGACTAGTTGCCCTCCACAAGGGTACCTTCCCTTCGGAGCTTTGTAAGAGACTCATATTTGTCTAAGGCATTTGTTCAAAGCGAAAATCTCCATGCTGAACTGAAACCTGCAGGTACTTAAATCTTTCAACGATCTATAAGAACAGGGCTTATTGCAAAGAAAAGGGGATTTTGCAGAAGGTGGGTACATGACTTAGACTGAGGGGTTAAGAGTGGTAGGGAAGGAAGGAGACTGATTTTGGGCTGCAAGGCCAAAATGGTAAACATCTCCCACCACCATTCTTCCCTACTATCTCCCTTACACTCCCTCACCATATGCCTCCTACAACCCACTCCCTAAATTTTGTAGCAAAGCCTTATTCATACCCCCTTATAATTCTAATTACCTCTAAGCTTCCCCATATTCTCATGCCCACTTCCCACCACCTCCCCATCCCTACACAACTCTCTCGCCTACATGGCTCTGCCTCTCAACAACATGATTGCAACACCTTATTTCTCTCTCTCCATAACATCCCCTACCCCTGTTGCACACGCTACCCATCCTCCCCTCTACACCAACCTAGCTTGCTCTTTTTTTGACATTGGTATCATATGATTAATTTAAAGCATTGGCCTTGGCATTTGTCAGACATTGCAGTGGTAGAAATGACATTGTTTGATTTTTGTGAAGTTAGGAGGCAATGTTTTTTGTGTTATGAGGCTGGTTTCATCCTATTTCACATGGTATATTCATTTAAATATGTAATTAAAATTGAGTCATATTTTATAGAAATAAAAATAATGTTACCTATTTTGAACTCAATTTGTAAGCATGGTGAAAAGTTTTGCAAACTACATCATTATAATCAATTAGGGGAAATTATTTTGTCATTGCACTCTTTATAAAGTTCCAAAAACCATTTTTGGGGGATAAACACTTGCTTA
Source organism: Torreya grandis (assembly GCA_037957365.1). Taxonomy (NCBI): domain Eukaryota; kingdom Viridiplantae; phylum Streptophyta; class Pinopsida; order Cupressales; family Taxaceae; genus Torreya; species Torreya grandis. The sequence goes on along the minus strand of JARHVA010000284.1, from coordinate 751,417 downwards.
TGACACTCTTGAGGTTTATGTCTTGTTCCCTTTTTGGCGCATTTATAGTTTATGTCAAGGAACAAGAATATGGAGACAACCAAGAGGCTTCATGGCCTAAAGATTTTGATTATAAGGTGGCTTTAAATGTTTTATATGCAGGTATGAAGGTTGCTAAGGTGAATGACATACATTTGTCATTGGAGAAGCTCATGAAATAAGAATAACAAGAAGAAGATCTAGAAGACATGTATGAAGATGAATAAGCATGGAAGTGGGAGATGGCAGCTAAGAAATAAATGAGAAGGACCTATCTAAATAGGAAGAGAAGCAAGATGAAAGGCAAAGAAGGACAAACATTGATAAGGAAAACAAAGCAATGGGATCCTGGCATTGGTGAATACAAAGGCATGGAGGAAGAATTATTTCTAGAAAGAGAGTATGATGCAAGAGCATCTCAAAGCATCTAAATAGTTTTATGGAGGACTTGGTCAAAGATGGAAACCATCTTTTCTAGCCTACAGAGTCCAAGTCATGTCTTAGTTGAGTTTAAATTCAAATACTTGCATATTCCCTCCAAAATGTTGTTAATGAGAAGTAATTGAAAAAGTAAAGGTAAAAAGTCAATGTAAAAAGTAAAAGAGTGAAAGTGGTTAAAGGAGAATTTCCTACGTTGGATTTGTTGAGCAAATAAAGGAGTGGTTGAAAATCTTTCAACCTTAGTATATTGTTGAAGATTACAAACCGTGTTTGTTTTGTCTTGAGCCCAAGTTGGGCATAGAGGTTAGGGAGGAGGATATTCAAAAGAGAAAAAGAGAATTCATTCAAAAGGAGAAAGCTCATTAAGAAAAGAGAATAATGTGAGGAGAGCTCATGAAAATAGAAGAATGTAAAAGAGTTCATGTGAGAAAGGAGAGAAAGAGCTCATTAAAAGGAACAATGTAAGAAAGAGAGCTTATGTGTGAGAGGAGAGTAAGAATATGAGAGAGAGGACCTCTCAGTCAATAAAATAAGATAATGGAATGAAAAAATAGTGAGGGAGGACCTCATTCAAGAATGCAAGAGTGAAGGAAGAGAGAAAGTTGAAGGTGCAAATAAGACTTATAAGCCATTGACCATGGATATGGATCATAAAGTGATGGATTCTTGATTTTAAGTATATATTTTGATTATGAAGAGAGGTATTTTGATTCACATGTGCATGTTATGTAAACAATAATCCCAAGTATAGAATTCTAGTCTAATTAGTGGTAAACAAATGTACAGGCCTGTGTATGTATATGTTTGTTTCCTTGAGGTTTAAAAAATAAATGGTCATTTATTGGAATTAAATATGCATGATAACCTTTATATATATGTCTATAACCATTTTAAAATTTTATTAGATGATTAATAGGGCTAAAATGTTGTAAAAGTTCAATGAATAGGGTGCAGGCCTATGTATTTAGTCATTCAACACATACACAGTTCACTGTCAAATGGAGATCAACATGTAGATGTTTGCATGGAGATAATAATAGCATGAAAATCAGTCTAAGAGGTAATTATAGACCTAATGGAAGAATCAAAATACTTTGGGAAACATCTTAGACACCTTAAGACTCCAAAAGTTGACTCTCTGCCTATAGGTAACAGGATTATGAATAGGGTGTTGCACATCATAGTTTGAACAAGACTTATCTATTGGTTCATTTTTTAAGATTAATGAATAATTGGAAACATATTATGATGTAATTTAAATCATTTTACAATTGAAATAATTCAAAAACAGTCATTGGAAGTTGAATTATGGACTTTTGTAAGCTCTCGCCCTGTGTGGAAAGAAAACTAGGGCACGGTTGGAAGAATGAGTATATCTAGAGATTGAACCAATGAAAAATTATGAAAATTTGTGTGTAGAATAAAATTTAATTTATTAATATAATTAAAGTGGTTTCAGATATAATGGATAAATGTGGAAAAATATATGGTCAAAATACAGACCTGCAGTTCTGAGACAACTCAAAAAAATGTGTTCTCAGGTACTAAAGAGCACATAACTTAAAAAATAATGCTCAGAATGAATTTAAATTTAATAGGTAGTTGGATAATAAGGTTATTAATGTGACCCAAATGATTTTAGGTCTTAAAATTCTGTCCATGAAAATATATAAAGGCCTGTATTTTGTGAAAGAGACAATAAGTGAAACCCTGTTTAGTTATTTTGTGAAGGAGAAAGGATTGCATACATAGAATATGTTATCCAATGGTTGTAATAGGTCCTATATATGTTTATAAAACCTATATTTATTATTTTAATACCTTTCAAGAATCAAATGTAAGAACTATAGTGAAACATGCTAGTATTAAGATCTATTAGGCCTAGTCAAGAACAGGGAAAGTTGCAATTTGGAGAAGATGTTCCAAAGGAACCTTGTCTAGATTTAATATATGTGGTATAAATTGATAATGGGTATTATAATATAATATTTTATTGATGAAATAATTTTTAATCTGATAAATAAAGGCTAAAAACTCTCTTGACAGGGTTGCAAGGACTAAAAGGGCTTAATAAAGGAAATTGGGTTTTGAGTTAGGATAAAAGACTGAAAGTTCTAATATAACTTGGGATGGATATAAGAACATGTTATGATTATTTTCAAGGTTTAATTCAGTTATGGATTGATATGGTTCTTAAGAGTCACAAGTAAGCCATGGTAGCTGAATGAGATAATTATATTGTTCTTGATAAAGAATTCTATCTATCATGGCATGAATGACATTGTTTTAGAAATGAGCAAGTTTGTATTAGTGATCCTGATTTTCATAGTCACAAGGTTCGGATTCGAGTTCGAGTTCGACAAGGATAAAATTCGATTCAAGTTCGCCAATAGATAAAGTTCGAAAAAAAATTCGCCGTTAAGTTCGACTTATATAAAAACATAAAAAATATTTTTAAAAAAAGTCAAAAAAATCCAATAAAAATTAAAAATAATTTTAAATAAATAAATAAAAAATAAAATAAAATTAATTTAATAAATAAAATAAAAATAAACATAAGAATTTCAAACTTGAATTACATTAAAAGATATCAAAATATTCATAGTTTAGAGCCTAAGCTCAAAATTGATATAGAACTTAAGTTTCAAACATTTTGTAAATTGATGACTTGGATGGGTAGCATTCCTGCTATGCTCAAATTCAAACCATGTACATGACCTTTGACTTATAATATATAACACATTTTTTCCTTGACTGTAGAAAACTTCTTGATTTACAAAGACAATGGACTCCACCAAAACAAGAAAGAAAACAAAAGAAAATAGGGAAACTATCCTAACAAAAGCAAATGTGCAAACAAAGCACTTATTTAGGACAAAATATAAATAAACTAACCTAATTAACCATGACAATACATGGTCCACCAAGATCAAAAGGGAAATTCATGAATTTGATTATTACAAAAGATGGTACAAGTTACAAAGTAGGGGGTTTATTGAACATGACCTTTAAAGAGTCACACTTTTTGCCAATTATTTCTCTTAACATCTCCTGAAATGAGCCATTGATAGTAAACCAATCACCAAAAAATTCCATCTTGCACTTCTGCATTTTCTTTATGATACTTGTCAACTTCAACCTTGTCAAGTGACATCTCATCTATGCATGATTTTTGGATGAACTTATCAACTGTTGCAAGTTCATCCAACTATTCAAGGACCTCTGAATAATAAACCCAAGATGCATCATGATCTTGATTAGGTGATTCTTGATCAAACTTTTGAATATCATGCTCTCTAATGGGCAATATATCTTTACAAAGCTCTTCAATCTCTTGTAGAGATTCAAAATACAGTTGACAATCATCTTTTTGCTCTTCACTATGATCAACTTGAATAAGATCATTTTGAAAGGTATCTTGATCTTCATCTAGTGGAGAGATCTCAACATCATTTATGACATCATCGTGTATCAATTCCTCATAGATTTCCTCCATATCAGGATCAACCTTTTCCTGCATACTTGAATCATCTTCTTCAATATCACCTACAATATTAGTTTCAACTTGGACCTCAATTGAAGTATCAATGAAGATATCTTTATCATACACACTTGAAGCATTTTATTCAATATCTTCAAGAAATTGATTTGTAGTTGCAACCTCTTTCTCTATTTCCCATTGAATAGGCTCCTCTTGAAGAAGGGAGATGGTGGGAGGGTGATGAAATTCATTTGATTGAAAGTAAGTATGAAGCATGAGAGGTTGATTAGGTTCAGATTTTACGATCTTTAGGGAAATGGAATCATATAGGGGATCTTGAAGAGGAGGGAAAGAGAAACTTTTTTGAACTTCCACATTCTGCTCTTTCCACTTGGCTATTATTTCATCAAGGTCTGAAACCTTTTTATCATCATGGAGAACTTGAGATTGAGAGATAAGTGGTTAAGAAAGGGAACAATAAGAAGGAATATCTTCTTGAATATGATCTTGAATAGGCATACAAATAGTTTTTTGAATAGGCTTTTGATTCCAACTAGGAAATTCTATTGGCTCATAGTGAACATGATCAAGAACTTTATGAGAATAAGGAACATAAGAAGGTTGGTAAAGAATACAAGAGGGTTCTTGAGACAATTGATCTAACTGAATTTGTTTCCTCTCACAAGCCTCTGTTTTCTCTAATACAAAGCTACAAAACTTAAGCCTCTCCTCTAAATCATTAGACACATTTAAAAAAAAATGCTCATTCACTTCCTTATATTGGGAATCTAAACATACTTTTCTTGCATATGCTATTAATTTAAGCTCTATTTCATCTCTTCTCTCTTGGATACAAGGTTTCTCGTATACAACATCATATTTTTTTGGGAAAGGTGAAATTTGGTCTTGAAACTAATATGGTTCATAAGAAAGGTAAGAGTCATGCTCTTGGTAATAAGGATCATGAGAAACTTCATAAGGTTCATCATAGTTTTGATAAAAATCCTATTAAGGTTGATTTAGCTCATAACAAGGCTCATTGGATCATGACAAGGATCATATGATCTATTATAGGGTTGATAAGGAGGTATATCATAGAGATCTCCTTCATACATAGCCATGAAAATAACATCAGGATAGTGCAATGAAAATGAACTTACTTGGAAACTGCTTGGACTTTAGAAATAATTGCTTGAGCTTGAAATCACCAAATTCTTCAAGAAGAACACTACTGCAACTAAAATTTTACCAAGACAAGCTCTAAGGAGTCCCACTAGATGTGCAAAAACTATTGGCACTCATAAAATTCTTCACCAAGACAAGCTCTAATGAGTCCCACTAGGTGTGCCAAAACTGTTGGCAAATTTTGATTGATTTGTCCCACCACGCATGCTAAAATTGTTGACAAATTTTGATTGATTTATCCGATTGGGCGTGCCAAAATTGTTGGGGTTCTATATTACACCCTAGCTGAGTAAGGAGATTGTTCAGGGCCTCTGGTCAAATCTAGACCAATATGGGACTCATCTTAGGTTGTGGGTATCCTAATAATGGATTAGACCTCCGAGGAAGGTCAACTTCCTTATGGATCTATCACCTAAACTAAAACTAACTGGAAAAAAGGAGAGAAAAATGGGTAACAAAACATAAAAACATGTAAAGGAGGTGATGCACCAGTAATGTGATTGTTCATCCACTCTATATGAACTTCTAACAAACACTAATGAGATCGGATCTGCAACTCCAAATGGATGTTTATGTACTAGTATTTCATGCAAAGGTTCATCAAATGATCAAAACCTAAGGGAAGTGATGGAGAGGCCTAGTTCAAGGTATTAACTAGTCAATGTATCCACTTGTTAACTTTAATCAAATGGCATTAGACACTAGACATGACCTGCAAAAAATATGATCTAATAACTAGGTGATATTCAAGATTTGACAAGGGAGAGATTTCTACCACATATGCAAATCAATCTGACATTAACACACTATACCATAATCATGAAATCTGAAAAAAAAAGTCCTTTATTTATCTCAAGAGGTTACAAAGATCAAATATGGGCAGAGTCTAGTCATGCCCAAGAGAGGAATTATCAAGTTGGGATAGAGGGATCGATCATCTATTTTAAGGCTTAGAAGCCTACATTTATAAAAAAGGAGAGAGAGAGAATTGTGCACTTGAAAAGAACCAACTACTTCTAATGGATTAGCATCAATTCGAGGATGCTACTAAGTCAGGATCTTATCAAGAAGACACGATTTTAAAGGCCTTGCAAAATAATTGAATGTTCCATTGATCCTTATCTGGCCACCAGGTCATCATCTCAAGATTCCATGCCATTTTCACCTAATCTGCTAATGAAGACTAATCCCTTATGCCTTGGAACTGACAGAGTCTCACTCGATCTATTTTGAGTGGCTGGAACTAAGCACATATCACTTTATAGATTGAAAACTAATCATATTATTGGTTTTCCTATAGCTCAATGCTTGGTCTAATTTTGAAAACCAAATGTTGACCTTTAACTGAAATAGGTCTAAAAGACCAATCCTCTCTTCAAGGAGCTCTGATGATGATGCTTGGTCTTAAAATATTCATGTCGACTCAACCCAGATCATGCTCGAGCTCTGTTTCCTTTGTATTAGCTTACCCAAGTCAAAAAAATTATCTCCTCGACCTCTATCGAAATGTCCCAAGGCTTGATTATTCTCATTGGTTGTCGAATGCTAGCTCAAACCTTTGAATTTTCTAACTCTTGTTTACTCCATTGATCTCCCTGTGCATGGATGCCCATGAGCCATCAATCTTCTACCAACTGAATGCTCTTATGCCACTTGTCCTTGACTCATTAGCTACTTGGATTCGTTGACCTCTTTGACTCACGTGCACCATAGATCTCCCTAGTCCCACTTTCCTATCAATTCTTGTGCTCCATCAAATCATTGGTACAATTGAGCATGAGCCCTTGATTTAACTTGGACCCATCCTTTTGGCAATGATTTTGCTCCGCCGGATCTTGGCTTGATTATCTCACACCATTAGATCATGTCCAACTTGTAGATATTTAAAGGCTTTAACTTAGGGACCTTTACACTTGGTTGACTCAATGTGAATTGTTAGATTTTATGTGTCAGTATGAGGTCTCCCACAGATCATTGATCTCGACCAACTTCAAACTTTTTAAGGACCTTTTTGTTTCTATACGATTTTCGCTTTCACATTCAAAAAGGAATAAGAAACTAAGGGAAATGGTCTAGGGTTAGATGATACCCGAATGAGGTCTTGCGCACCAAATTCAGACGACTGAAGGAACTCCTCTTTGGTTGTGGAGGATGACACCTGTAGAAGAAAGAGACTTAAACACAGAGGTTGTTAGATAGCTAGAAAGTGGACTGCCAAGCAAAGGCTTGGTCCTAGAAGTGCAAAGACTTCTTGGAGGATGACAATCCACTGATTGTTAGAAAATAGAATATAGCCAGAAACAGAAATGATAAAGACTGAATAAAAGAAATGAAAGCAAATGCGTACCTGAATAGAGGCAAGCTGTGTTCCAAAGTCATCGGCGTCGGTTAGTCTGTTGACGTCGGTATGTCAAGGTCGCCGACGTCGGTTAGTCTGCCGACGTCGATAGGGGCAGTGGTCGAAGTCGGTCGGGGCAATGGCCTAGGACAAGTTTTAGGTATGTCTGGTCAATCAAAATGGTTTTGGGGAGGTCTATGGGAGTCTGATGGCATGTGTTGGGTCAACAGAATAGAGAGCATGGTCTGAAAAGGGACCAGATGAATGTCAGGGGCAAAAGGGGAAGACAAGGGTGAGAGAAGGCTCCCAGAGAACAGATTGGGTTGTGGTCTGGTTGATAGTCTGGTTGATGATGTTAAGAAGAAGCAGTAACTAGAAAACTAATTACTAACAGTCTAAATAATTGAAATGAAAATACAGAAGAAGTACTTACCTGTGGCTTGCTGAAGAAAGAGTGTTGAAGACTGGTTGCTGATGCAGAAGACTTCCTGCAATGTGAGCTCCTGTAACTTGTGGTGCTTGCTGTGTGCTTGAGAGAGAGAGAGGTCGGATTGAAAGATTGGCAGATTGGCGGATTGGAAAGATTGAAGATCAAATTGTTGAAGATTGAAAGGTCGGATCTGAATTTCGGACACAGAACATAGTTTTGAAGGTAATCGACGCCGGCAATGCTGCCGATGTCGGCCAACTACTGACCGACGTTGGCAGCCAAAGAATAGGAAAAAGGGCTAAAAATAGCCTTTTGTCTGTTCTTCCTTCTGCCGGGTTTAAGTGTCGGGGTAAAAAATGGTCGAAAGTGGATTAAAATGGACGAGAGGATAGTAGAAGGGATGAAATGGGGGTCTAGGCATTTAAGACTGGCCATGGGGTAGTGGAGGGCATCCAAGGAAGGGTATCCTAGGAAGGGTGAGGTGTCAAGGAGAGAGAGAGGGAATTATTAATTCAAAATAGATAATTATTTTAGATTAATAAGACATAGGTGGGTTAGGAATGGTTAGAAGTTAGAAAGGGACCAAGGGGGGAGGACGACCAGGGAGTAGACACGATTTCGGTGTCTACACTTTTAAATCCAAACAGTTACTTGTCTTGATTCAAATTGATATTCACGCCAAAGTCATTTGACGTTCACACAGACATATTTAACATCCCATAAACCATCAATTTTAAGCATAGATAGATTTTTGCATGACCTTTATTTTGATGTTAGCACGAACATCTTATGTGGCAGGGCCAACTTTGAAGGCCTATAATTTAAAACGCAAAAGTCATGAAGGCACCAAATTTTCAAGAGATGTTCTTGAGACTGAAAGGGATGAACCCATTTGATTTGTTGGTCTCGGGAGCCTTTTGAGTGAAGATATAAAATGCTCAAGTTGACTGATCTATTCATTCCCACATGATGTCTTGACGACGGTCTAGTTCATTTGGCTAAGTATGGGAAACTTAGCGAAATATCACTAAGGATCTAACTTTGAACATGCACAACTTCTACTGTGCTTCGGCAAATGATTTGAACTTAGTGCATATCAACTAGGGACCAAGCTGGATAAACCCATGTGATCACTTTTTCTTGAGACTGCCACAAATGCGAGATATAATCTCTATAAATTGCCTATTTAGACTTTCTGCTACTTCCACTGAATTCTTGGACTAAGCAAAATTTGGTATGTAGACCAAAATTGGTTAGCAAGAAACTTGAACTTTCTTTTGTTAGGCATGAGAGTCCTAACACATTCATATAGGCATGAGAGTTCTAAAGTTGATTTCTACATTTATTTGCATACATCGTTTGTGCACATGACACCGAATCAATTGCAAGCATCTTCTTCCACCATTTGTGTTCATTTGGTATGGATTGATAATTAGTTATAGTGGCATTCTCAATAGTCCTTGCATGGGCTCGACTGGCATGGTTCATCCATTGTTTAGTTGCATCTTCCATACACTATTCATATTACCTAGGAGTGCCACTTCTTGGAGCAAATTTCAAAATTTTGATGGATTTTTGAAATAGATTGCTAATTGTGGCGAACAATTTCTGATGTCCTCAACATCTATTTGTTTTTTTGGTGTCTTTTAGATCCATGTGATGGATTTCTCAATACCAACAATGAGATCCTTGGGGTGCATCTTTTGTTTTGTGCCATCCTATTGTTTTAATATTTTTTATTTGCCTCACCCAATTCAACATTAAGGGCGGTATTTTGCACTTTTTTTTTTTGGTGAGATCAATGAAGCGTGTCACTATTTTTTGGCAGATATTCTATATTGTTAACTACTTTCTAGGTGATATCCTTGTGTTGGGAAAATCTAGTTTGAATTTATATCAGTGATATATTAATATTGTGAGGAGTGATTTTAGAAGTGTATTAGGTGTTAGTGGTTAGTTGTTAGAACAACTAACACATTTTTAGATTGAATGGTTATATGACCAATCCTAATAGTAGTATCAGAGTAGGCACCTTGATGGGACCTTTGTATGTTCACCTCATAAAAATGATCTAATCGCTATGCAATACAACCCATGTGCAAATAACAATTTCAACTAGTTACAATGAAGATCACGTGCATCTTTGTTGACTCCACCATCCCCCTGCACTATCTCTCTTCAAAGCTTCCATTTTGTCCATTCCTTCTAGAGTATTTTTCACCACTCTCCCCTGTATATGAAAATAAAAAATACAAAAAAATATAGATTATATTTTTTTCATAGGGCCGAACATTTATTTTGCAGATGTTTTTTCAGGGCAGTATATCTGTATAAGGAGAAGAATTTATTTATTGAAATGGCTGGCATTAACATTGAATACTTCAATGGCTTGCCCTCTCAGCCTGACTCGGCACTTCATTGCAGTCTTCAGGTCGGCATCGGATTCTATTTTGTTTGGTTGCATTTCATGTTTGTGGATGGTTTGTATTGGCTCGAAATGAATTTAGCCATCAACATTCAAGGTGCGTTCAGTTTCAAAGCCCTCGATTTTTCCTCAGATCTGAGATAACCCATGATTCGAATCACGAGGTGCTCCTCCAGCTCCCAATGATAATGGAAGCTTGACAGGCAGTTGAAATGGCCTGCTAAATCTACACGTCAGTCTTCTCCCTACTTCTCCATGGCGGATTGCTAACACCAATCGCCATTCTTAGCCCTGTTGATGCATGGCGTCCCACTCAGTGAGCATCTCTGCATCCTGGCGAACCCAATACTAACCCTGACTCGCCCAGATTCATATGGCAATGAATGATAAGAGTTGAGGTTTATTATTTTAATTTTATATTGTGGTATGCTTGAGAGTTTTTTAATTAGTTAATAATCTTTATTATTATTTGTTTTTTAAAGTCAAGTTTATTAGTAGAGTTTTATATTTCTTTATATATTTAAGAGAGTCTTTTTTTATTTAAGTGTGGGTCTATTTAAATGTGTTGTTAATAAATTGATATTTTTATTAAATGAGTTTTTTTTTTTGGTCCATAGGTTTTATTGTATATATGAAGTTTTTAGGAGTTTTTTTAATTTTTTTGGGTTAAAATTAAGTGGTTAGTTATTTTAAAGTTTTTATTTGTTGACAGTAGTGTATTGTCATTTCTTTTTGTTATTTTGTGTTTTTTTATTCAGTCTTTTATTTTTTGGGTAGTGTACATATTTTGTTGACTCTTAGTCATAAGTCATCAAATAAGTTTTGAAAGGCAGCTTCCAATAAAATGAGATTTTTATTATAATTAATTTCATGTTTGTATTAGACATATTATTGGTTGAAACCAACATCCATAAGTTCAAACTACAGTAGGGAATGTTGGGAAAATCTAGTTTGAACTTATATCAGTGTGAACATAAATATGTGAGTATTATTAATATAAGTGATTTGTTAAAACAAATCACGTAATGATATTATGAGGAGTGATTTTAGGAGTGTATTAGTTGTTAATGGCTAGTAACTAACCTATTTGTAGAGTGAATGGTTATACGACTATTCCTATATATTTGTAATATTCAGGTGAATAAAAACATGTTGATGAGATTGACCAACTTCTGTGCTTCTGCACATTTGAGCCTTTAGCTCTTTCATGCACAATGGATTCCTAACAACTTGTGACATATCACTTTTCAAGACCAGTGTTTTACTTTCGTTGTATATGGGTACCTCGTCAAGTCTAGTGTTGAGACCCATTTTAGAGCTTTAACCTCATTTTGGTACACACTCATGAAGTTGCACTTGAGCGAGATGTTGGTGTAAATGTCTAATTACACATTAATGCTTAAATTTATTTAGGTTCATTTCTCTATAGTTTCTTATAATAGTCCAAGTTGCACATCCACATGAAAATTACACTAAAGGCCAAGTTACATACCAACATGAATGTTATGCAACCACTCGTATTTATGTAACCACTTGCATTTGTGATTGTAGGCTAACTACTTGAATTTATGAGTGTATTAAGCATTTATAAGTGTAGGCCTCTTCTCCTCTAATTTGTAGGAGAGTGTGGGAGAGCAAGGAAGAACCATGAGAGAACATGTGACATATTGATAGCTCATGAGGAACTAAGTTGTGTAAAAGGGTTGATTGTGATATTTGTCTCATAATGTGAGATATTTCTTTATGTTGTCACATTTTGTTCAATGTTAGTCTCAATTTATCAATCTTATGAACGGACTATGTGCACACTTTTTCAATAAATTTTAGAGGAAATCTTGAGAGAGAAGAGGATGAAGGAGCTTTAAGGAGAGAAGAATTTCTTGTAAAAAGGATAGTTGAAGTACATTTGCATAGGATCAAGTAGAGGAACCAAGGTAGGCTACCTCATCACCCATGAAATATTTTTGTTATTTAATTTTAAATCTCTTATTCCCTTCTCGTTTGAGCTTTTCAAAGGGTAAACATGGCCTTTTTACTTGTCACTTTGTGATTATTTGTTTTCCATAGTTGGGACTTTGGCCACTATGCTTTTTTTTCCTCTCTAAGGGCTTAAGGATGACAAAATCTCTTATTTTCTTCTTTTTATTTTAACAAAAATTTTATTGACTTAAAATTGTGTTGTTGTGTTGCCTAAATGGGCTTATCTTGTGGGTATGTTTTGTGCTTTTCTTGGTAGGATTTGAACATGGGAACAAGGTTCCAAAGTCTTCGTATGTAACTCATTACACAAGGTTTAGGCAATAGGAAAATCAAGACTTCTCTAAGTCCTCCAAGGCAACGGGGGGAGGGTTTGGGCAAGGTGGATGCATCAGAAAGTCCTCCTTCCCTCCACCCATTGAGTGGAGAGTAACAATTTTTATCTACATAAGAGATGAATGAGTTTTGTGATCTTGAGAGCTCTTGTTGTTCCCTTGTGCTTAAAATAATTTTAATTTGTGTGTTCTTGAAATGACTTTATGTTTTTCTTGATTGGGTGGTGGTAGGAGCCCTTTGCTTGTGGGAAAGATTGATAGGATAAGCTATCTAGATATGCTTGCCACTTTATCTTACTCACATTTTATCTTGCCTCAAACTTGTTAGTACTATATATGCTTAGAGATCAGAGTCCTTGGCTTGGGGAATGTCTAGGGCAATTGTTTAGTGACATTATTAACAGGTTGGAGCTGAGCCCCTCCTTGGTTTGGCCTTGCAGATTACTCGGAGCACATTTTTTGAAGACCAGTTCTCATCATTTTCTTGTAAATTTCTATGTAATTATTAGTTCACTGTTAAAAGTCATGAAAATTTGATTGGTTTTAGTTTATAAGCTCGGAGAAAGAGAAATATAAATGTAATTATTGAACTTACAAAAATTCACCTTTTTGTACTCTTGTTGAAAGAAGGAAAATATATAATCTATAAACTTTAGTATTTCAATGAATTATTTAAATTGTAAGTGTTGTTTATAAAATGTTATCCTAAAAGATTAAATATAGTGGTATAAGAAAATCATTCAAATTTAATTTTAAATGTTTGAAATGACTTACAAACCCTTAAATCTGACCTTAATTTTCCTTCCACAAATTTTTATATATTTACAAATTCACCTAAACTTTCCAAAATCAATTTTAATGTGTCGTAAACTCTGCCACAATTCTATAATATTTCACAAAATCATTTAAGGAGCCACATTATAATTTTAACGATTTTTTTAAGCTAGAGATTTTAAATGGCTTCAAGTTCCTTTATAAAAATTCATAAACTTTATGTAATCAGACGTCATTTGGAAGGCTTCATGTGTTAAAAATAATTTTAGATGCAAATATACAATGTTACAATTCTGTAGGATTTTGTTTCATGATTTTAAGGGTTGTCTAGAGCCCTGGGAATTTTTTAAATGTAGTACTTTGTAGGATACTTTTTCATTATACAATCCCTTTCCTGTAGGGCAATGCCCTTTACGTAGGATAGACTCAGGCTTAAGTTGATGGTCCCTCACATGACTGCACAACTTTCAAGTTAAGCCCCTAGGGGGCCAACAAGTTTAGTTAGCGTAGTTATGGCAGACTGCAATGATCTTGGATTTATGCCTACGCATGTGACCGCTGACGCGGCTTGCTCATGTTATTTTTCCATTTTCTGTATAGAAGCGGTTTCAATGCTTGAAACCCTTATATTTTTCAAGTTATGATATCTTTTTTAAGGAAAGATGTTTTTAGCCTTAATAGCTTTTGTGGGCCCCATGAAACCCTTAGGATAGATTGATCCAAAAGGGTACTCCTTTTAGTAAAAAATGAATGGTACTTTCTTAATAACATGGACATTGTCAACCATTAAACGTCCATTAAAGGTTGTAGAGGAGTTGAAGCTCCTAAACACAGTTGTCAAACACATAAGAGCCTAAGATATTTTGGAGGCATTTTGATAAGCTCGTTACTTACAAAATCCACCTAACCAAATTTGTATGGATGCAAAAAATTAAAATAATAAATGACAAAAGCTTGTGAGGAATGTGGAGAGGGATGAGTATGGACAATTCATCCTCCAAACACTTTTTCCCCTTCACCAAATCTAAATTTGAAACTTGGAAAGTGAAGTTGAAACCTTTATTGCCTTATAGAATCTTGAAGTTTTCTCATCTTGTCATAATTCGACGATCGAGATAGAGGAAATCTAATAGTTGAAATGGAATACTCCATCTTCAAGAAGCTAATAAAAGATATTTTAGATCTTTTATGAGGTCATATGAAAACCTTGAGACCTTGTGAATCACTTTCCATAAAGGTCAGTTAACTTGAAAATAAAATAAAATTGTGACTTAAAGGGCAAATGAGGCCCTACGATTGGTCAGGATCGCTTAGGATCCCATTTGAACCCTGTTAAGAGTTAGAATGAATCATTCAACCTAGTGGTTACTTGAACTGACATCACTTTAGTTGAATATTTGGTATGGGTTTTGAGGTTATGGGGCTCGCTAGGTCTGTATACACAGCGGTAGGCTTGTTGTGGGTCTGTAAACCGATTAGATCAATATGGGCCGATATGGTTATGTAGTGATTGTGAGACCACTTGTACATTATCATTTGTGCTTATTTAGTCATATGAGTTTATTTCAATGCATTGGGTGTTTCATACTATGAATTAGGTTAGCATATTGGTGATGTGGATGTGTAGAATGTGCATCATACATTTTTAAAAATAAATTGACCTATTTTTGCTTGTTCTTTTCATGCATGTTTTTTGGGCATAACATAATGTATGGGTGTAGACGAGGATAGGTACAACTCTTGGGTGAAATTTATGACATAGATAGAACCTTTCATATTACAATTGCCTTTGCATCATGATTCACAGTTATCCAAGTCTTGATTCATAGTTACATTAGTCTCGGAGATGGGTGATGTGATGATGGGATTATGAGATTGGGGAATTGGATAAATGTTGGGGAAACTTATTAAAATATTATATAAAAAACAATATTTTAATAATTTAATATTATTTTACTAGTATACATATATTAGAAAAACATATGTAAAATACATCAATATATATCATTCTTGAGTCATCTATATCTTATTGAATTATGACATTAGTGGAATAGGTGCTATTAGGTTATTTTAGTTAATTACAACTTCAACGCTGAAGTTTCCCCCAACAAGCTAGCGCGTTAGCCCTATCATGCGAGAGTTAAGTCTCGTGTGCTCACCCAAAGTGTGCCATGAAGGACTGGTTCCCAAAGGCTTTGTAACATAATGATCTATGTTTGTTCATCTTTTATAATACAACTCTTAAAAGACTATTCAACACCATAAATATATTACTATTATCCTTATTGTCCCATATTTAACTACCACTATAACTAGGATCACCATTATTATCTAACAGTAGTGACAAAATAAAAAGATACCAATCACATAGAAATAAACCACGTTCATCATCTAACACTTAAAATATTTCATCACTCGTAACACAATATGGCAAAAACTGATTTCTCATTAGTTGCTCAATTAATTACACGATAAAAATCTATTATTTAATCTCCAATAGACCATCCTTGCAAGTGATTACAATAGGGGTATTTATATTTGTTTTGCCCTGACCAAGTGTCATAATTATAATTCTCATGAACAGATGGCACATAGACTCCCAACAACCTGAGAGTCGTGGTTTTTTACTGTAATAATCCTTGCCCAATCTGGTATTAATTGTCTCAATTTGCTGCCTTGTAATTTTTTCAAACACTTTGTAAGCAAAGTGCTTCTTGCTGGTTTTTGTCACAATTTTGATGATTTGTTAAATGACGATGGATTAAAGCTTTAATAAGTTTTAAGAATGACAATGTTGAGTTCTAGATGTAGGTTTTGTTTTCTTCTATGCAATTAGATTAATTCACAAAGCAAACTAATCACTTACACCCAATGGACATTTAGTCGAATAGTTGACATGCAACCTACTATCTCAATTCAAATGCTCAAAGATAACCATAAATGACTAGCAACTTGCGATTCTTAATTGTATTGATGATTTGATACAATGCTCCACTAAACTAGCCAAGACTCTTGGCATAAACAAGAATTACAATTATATGATATGCTGGTATGAATGACGTACACCTACAGTTGCAAATATAAACTATACTAAAGGATGCATTGTATGCAATAAGCCCTGGTGGGATTGAGGTGCCCTTGAGAATAGATGAAGGAGCAAGCAATTTCCCAGCGAAAGGATGATCTCCCAAGCCAAATTAAATTTTCCAAGCTAGTCACCCCTATTTTGGTCTGATCTCAAATTTAAAATAATATGCACTGAATATGCACTGCCTCAAGCATCTAATATCATCTCCATGCTCCAAGGAAGTGGACACACCACGCCAAGCAGAGAATCAATGCAAAATGAAACCCCCAAAAGCAAAAACGTCCCTCCTAATGGCATCCTTCCTTGACTGTAAATATCTATTTTCTATATCAGCTTTCTCTACAATGCAATCTGCTCTCTTAACCAACGAAAAATCGATGCCAAGATATATAGAAACCGACACCAAGGAGTTAGCTATGCAACCTCCACAAATTCACCTAATTGATTTCTCCAAAATTGGCCAATGGCCATAAATTTTGCTCCAATTAAGATGACTGAAATATCACCTCCAAAATGCAACCCTTCAAGAGATATTTCACTCCCTCGGTTATGCTATCAATGGGATTTATCGTTCCCAAAGACAAATTGATTCACTGTAGGAAACTCTAAGCTCCACCAGCATACCACAGCAAAGACAACATCAAATCGGGATGATTCATAATGGCAGCCCAAACCTCCCTTTATACTCTTTTTCATTTGGGAAGCTTCTAGAAATATCATAATATTTTATTATTATTTTTCCCTTTTAATATATTATATTTGTAATTTAATATAAAATAATGAATTATATCATAAAGCACAAATATAACATCATCTTGTAACATGAGGTTTCTAAAAATAGAACATTTTAATAAATCATTAGAAAACCTCCAGAATATGTCAAAACTTCCCCAAAGAAACCAACTTCCATTTGGGTAACTGCGGAGAGGACCCTCAAACCTTGTCGTATTAGCCTATGAGGGCCACTGATAGGCTAATCATGTTAAAAGTACAATGTCTAACTAGAAGGGGACATTACAGTCTGCCCCTCCTAAAATTGCTTGTTCCCAAGCAATATCAAATCTGGATGTTGTAGAATCTCCTCATTCTCCCAAGTAGCATCCTCAACTGGCAAGTCCCTCCATTTAATTAAGTATTCCCAGATGACCTGTCTCTGCAAAGTCCTCTCTCAAACATTCAAGATGGACTCGGGGACTAGTATCAATTTCCCCTCATCATCCAGGGGTGGCAAAGTCATGGAAGGAACCACACGATGTCCTAACAGCTTCTTGAGGCGTGACATATAGAAGACATTATGTACTCTGCTATCGGTTGGCAACTCCAACTCATAAGCCACCTCACCCACTCTCTTGATAATCTTAAATGGCCCATAGTATCGTGGCTTAAGCTTCTCAGTGCCACTTTTCTTAAGAGAAGATTGTCTATGTAGCTGTAGCATCAAATACACCATATCACGTACCTCAAACGAGTGTTCAACTCGCTTCTAATCTGCATACTATTTTTGTTGGTTCTGAGCCTTTTGTATGTTTTCATGCAATGCTCTCATAATGTCCTAGTTCTCCTACAATAGATCACCAGCACTGGGAACTTGGCTATCTCCAAATAACAAATCTAGAAAGCTCGATGCATCATACCCATACAACACCATAAATGGTGTCATTTGAATGGAGAGATGGTAAGTGGTATTGTAACAATACTCGCATAAATATAACCACTTAACCCAACCCTTCTGCTGCCCTGCTATGTAGTTCCTGAGGTAGCCTTTCACCCATTTATTCACAATCTCCATCTGTCCATCAATCTGCGGGTGGTAACTAGTACTCGAAGTGAGTTTTATTCCACACAGCCTGAATAACTCCTGCCAAAAATGACTCATAAACTAGTTGTCTCTGTGACTAACTATGCTCTGAGGTAACGCATGCAACCTAAATACCTCATGGAAGAACAATTTTACCACCTACGTAGCTGAGTAAGTAGCTAAGATCAGAAGGAAGTGAGCATACTTAGTCAAACAATTCACAACCACATACATGAAATCCTATCCCTGAGCTCTGGGTAATCCAGTAATGAAATCCATAGATAAGCATTCCCATTTCCCATCAGGAATTGGAAGTGGCTGAAGTAAACCTGTTGGATATGTGTGTTCTTATTTATTTTGCTGAAAAATAGGACACTCTCTGACATATCATTGAACATTTGATTTGAGGCTCTTCCAAGTGAACCTCTCTCGAATCTACTTGTAAGTCTTGAAATACTTGGGATGACTTGCCATGGGTGTATCATGAAAGGTCCTCAAAATAATGTTCTTCATCTCCAATCTTGGGGTCAAATAAATCCTTCCTTTGTAAATTATTAAATCATTTACAACTGTATATTTGGTATCCTGTATTGACCCCTCAATAATACTTGTATCCCAATTGTCCTTAGCATACTCTGTTACTATCAAGTGTCACCAATCATCTGCTATCCCAGTCATAGAACTCAAGTGTGGACGTTGAGATAAAGCATCAGCAACCACATTTTGTGTCCCCTTGACAAAGGAGATGTCAAAATCATATGATTGCAGCTTGTTGACCCATTTCTACTACCGATTATTAAGATCTCTCTATCCAAGGAAATGCCTCAAACTGTTATGGTCTATTTTCACCACAAACTTGCTGCTTACTAAATATTGCCTGAATTTGGCCAATGCATGCATGATGGCCAACATCTCCTTGTCATATATGTTTTACCCTCTCTCTGGCCCACAAAGCTTCTAACTTTCAAAAGCAATTGGATGCTTGTCCTGCATAAGGACTGCACCTATCCCCTCGCCTGATGCATCACACTATAGCTCAAAGGGTTTGGAGAAATTTGGCAATGCAAGAACTGGGCAAGAAATCATAATTTGTTTGAACATCTCAAAACAATCCTGTGCCTCAAAAGTCCAAACAAATGCCCCTTTCTTCATCCAATCAGTGAGTGGTGCCGCATGCCATGAATATCCATTAACAAACCTGTGGTAGAAACCACACAATCCCAAAAATCCTCTAAGCTGAGTAAGGTTCTCTGGAGTAGGCCATTCAACAATCACCTTGATCTTCTTTGGGTCCATATGTACCCCCTCAGTACTGATGATGTGCCCAAGATAGAATAATTTTGTCATTCCCAAGTCACACTTGGATTCCTTGGCATACAAGGATTCACCTCCAAGAATACCCAAAACCACATCAAGATGTGCAATGTGTTGCTCCCATGTTCTGATATATACCAAAATATCATCAAAGAATACCAACACATACTTTCTTAACTACGAATGGAAGACCCTGTTCATCATAGACTAAAATGTCATTGGAGAATTAGTTAGCCCAAATGGCATAACCACGAACTCGAAATGTCCATAATGGCACCCGAAAGCCGTCTTCTCTATGTCCTACTCCTTGACATGAATTTGATGATACCCCGACCATAAGTCAATTTTGGAGAAGCAGCAGGCACCATGTAACTCATCTATCAACTCATCAATTCTAGGGATGGGGTAACGGTTCTTGATTGTTCTTTTATTCAGGAGCCTATAATTAATACACATCTGAAATGTACCATCCTTTTTCTCGACCAAGACTATTGATGATGCAAAAGGTGACTTACTTGGTCTAATGTGTCCCATGGCCAGAAACTCCTTAATAGTTTTGATGATATTTTTGAGGCATTCTGATAAGTCCGTTATTTACAAAATCCACCTAACCAAATTTATATGGATGCAAAAAATTAAAATGATAAATGACAAAAGCTTAGAGACCCCATTAATGACAGTCATCTAAGGGTGTAGAATGTGGAAAGGGATGACTATGGACAAGTTATCCTCCAAACACTTTTTCCCCTTCACCAAATCTAAATTTTAAACTGAGAAAGTGAAGTTCAATCCTTTATTGCCTTCCTTATAGAATCTTGAGGTTTTCTCATCTTGTCATGATTCGACAATCGAGATAGAGGGGATCTAATAGTTGAAATGGAATGCTCCATCTTCAAGAAGCTAAGAAAATATATTTTAGATATTTTATGAGGTCATATGAAAACCTTGAGACCTTGCTAAGCACTTTCCATAAAGGTTAGTTAACTTAAAAATAAAATAAAATTGTGACTTAAAGGGCAAATAGGCCCCTACGATTGGTAGGGATCACTTGGGATCCCATTTGAACCCTGTTAAGAGTTAGGATGAATCATTCAACCCAGTGGTTACTTGAAATCACATCACTTTAGTTGAATATTTGGTATGGGTTTTGAGGCTATAGGGCTCACGAGGTCTGCATAAACACTTGTAAGCTTGTTGTGGGTCTGTAAGCCGATTAAATCAATATAAGCCGACATGGTTATGTAGTGATTGTGAGACCACTTGTACGTTATCATTTGTGCTTATTCAGGCATATGAGTTTGTTTCAATGCATTGGGTGTTTCATACTACGAAGTAGGTTAGCCTATTGGTGATGTGGATGTGTAGAATGTGTATCATACATTTTTAAAAATAAATTGACCTAGTTTTGCTTGTTCTTTTCATGCATGTTTTTTGGGCATAACATAATGTATGGGTGTAGATGAGGATAGGTAAAACTCTTGGGTTAAATTTATGACATAGATACAACCTTTCATATTACAATTGCCTTTGCATCATGATTCATAGTTACCGAAGTCTTGATTCATAGTTACATTAGTCTCGGAGATGGGTGATGTGATGATGGGATTATGAGATTGGGGAATTGGATAAATGTTGGGGAAACTTATTAAAATATTATATAAAAAACAATATTTTAATAATTTAATATTATTTTACTAGTATACATATATTAGAAAAACATATGTAAAATACATCAATATATATCATTCTTGAGTCATCTATATCTTATTGAATTATGACATTAGTGGAATAGGTGCTATTAGGTTATTTTAGTTAATTACAACTTCAACGCTGAAGTTTCCCCCAACAAGCTAGCGCGTTAGCCCTATCATGCGAGAGTTAAGTCTCGTGTGCTCACCCAAAGTGTGCCATGAAGGACTGGTTCCCAAAGGCTTTGTAACATAATGATCTATGTTTGTTCATCTTTTATAATACAACTCTTAAAAGACTATTCAACACCATAAATATATTACTATTATCCTTATTGTCCCATATTTAACTACCACTATAACTAGGATCACCATTATTATCTAACAGTAGTGACAAAATAAAAAGATACCAATCACATAGAAATAAACCACATTCATCATCTAACACTTAAAATATTTCATCACTCATAACACAATATGGAAAAAATTGATTTCTCATTAGTTTCTCAATTAATTACAAGATAAAACTCTATTATTTAATCTTTAATAGACCATCCTCACAAGTGATTACAATAGGAGTATTTATACTTATTTTGCCTTGACCAAGTGTCATAATTATAATTCTCATGAACAAATGGCACATAGACTCCCAACAACCTGAGAGTCATGGTTTTTACAATGAGTTATTCCTGTAGACTCGGGTTTTTGTGCCCCTAGATCCTCGTTCTATGCTTTATTATGGTGACTAAGTGTTCCATTCCTCATGGGCTGGTATAAAAAATCCAATCAATGGGGTTGAAGTGTCCCATTTGAATTATTCTAATTGCTCCTACATCCCTTGCATTCTACTTCCTATGCGCTCCCTTAGTCTTTCGCTTCTATTATGAGTCCTCTATTCTTGGGTTCCTCATGACTTGTTTTCTTCTGATTGGGTCCTCTCATGCTGGGTCTCTTGAACCGTTGTCCTTCTACACCTAGTAAGTTCCACGCCATGACACTTCTACCCCTGTCATCTACATGCCATGGTCTTCTCATGCCATGGTCCTTTTGCATTGTGCCAGTACTTGCATCAAAATGGACAATGATCTTTCTGCACCGTGTGCCAAAATGGAACAATACTTGGGTAAAATTTAGGGGCCAACATCACCCCACACTATGCTCTTAGTCCATCCTAGACTAAGTTGTCCTAGCATCTTCCAAAAATTTAGGTGCCTTTTGTTGTATTTATTTTTGTAAATTATCCCAATGGGACAATGCTTCGAGGACCTACACAATTATTCCCTCAATGGTCTATTTTGATTCTTTTAGCTCCTTAGGTTGGGTTGGAGTCTTGATATTCTTTACTTGCTCATCTAGCACCGTGTTAGCATCCTTCTGAACATCTTCCAATACAGAGACCTCTTTATCAACCTGTCTTCAGAGTGTGGCAAAACTTGCATTTATTTGTTGATGATGATTATTAATGCATTCCTCCATCATTTTAACATCTTTGAATACCTTCATGCACTTGATGTGGTCTTTTATTAAAAGAGCAACATCAACTGCTTGCTACCTCTTTATTTATTTAGTTTAGAGTTGAGCCTCCAAGACTTTATTTGGGCACATGAGCTGCACAAAAATGTTATCCAAAATGGGGATAACTTCCCCAACTCTCTCCAAGGCCCGCTTTAAAATGTCAACTATCATGGTAAAATTTTTAATTATTTCTTTCCCCTCATCTTTTGGCATGGGGTGGTCCTTGTGTTTTTTGAGCAAAAGTTCAACCAGGGTCTAATTTCTGATGGCATCCCTGCCCAATGGTACGTTGTCTACAAGTGATGGTTCTTACTTCAAAATTGTTTTGAAAAGGTTTAAAACCCTTACTTTAACCTTTGTGGCCTCTTGGATTTGTTGCTTCAAGGAGGCCACTTCTTCAACGAGCGTTTCCTTCTCTTTAATCACTTTATTGTACATATCAACTACTATGACATGTTTTCTTTCCATTGTGTGTGCATCAGAATCTGACAAAATATTCTAGCGTATTATTTACATTTTGAGTTTCAAAAATGTGGCACTTACCATTATTGGAGTGAGTCTCTACAAATCAATTCTCATTAGGTCTGGCATTCCTAGAGCATTTGGGATAGAAAAAATACAATCTAGAGGAATGTCAAACTAAGGCTCCTCATGTACATCTTTAGAAGGAAGGATACCTACTTCTTTGTGTTTGGAATCACATCCTTGGGGTGGAAGTGTGACCAAAGATATAGGTCCTTGTCCTCTATGCTGAATTAGTGACATTCACTTGCAGTGGATGGCTCTCTCTATTCTTGTTCTTCTTCAGCTGGCCCCTTCCCCTTGTCTAGGTCCCGTTCAAGCTCAACCTCTTGATGGCTTCATGTGGCCATCACACTAGCTCCTACTCCAACATCAAGTTGGGGATCATCAGATGGAGCCTCCTATACTGGGGATGGAGTCTTTTCAGAGTCTGATCCTAAATAATGGATTTATACCTGATGAGTCTCTTGTTAGGCCGCTCACCTTGGAGGCTGTAGTGGGGTAGATCCTATGATAGTCCTTGGAGAAGGTGGAAGTGAAGGTGGTCATTGAGGTGGAGAATGTGGAGGAGTGGTATGAGAAGATAAAGGGTCTAGGGTAGGTGAGTGGGGAGGAATGGAATGAGTAGGGGATGGCGAGGCATGAGGAGATGAAGTGGGAGGAGGGGATGGAAATGGATGAGGTGGTGAAGGTGAAGAGAGAGGTAGAGATGGATACAGTGCAGAAGGGCAAGAAGTATTTGGTCTGGATGGTTGTGCTTCTATCATCCTTTTTCATTTTTATTGGGCCTACTACCCACTTGAATTGACACTTAGCTCCAGGCACTTCCTCTATGGTTATGGTACTTTGGGGGTTCTCTCTTTGGGTTTTCCATCTTGAGGGTACTGGTGGGGACATAACATTTAAAATAATTTATAGACTTTCTCCCTGACCAAGATATCCTTAACATTGATGTCGATTAAGTCAGTTTCCATCCTCTCCACAAAGGCCTTCTTACCCGAATATACATACATTTTTTAGAGGGTGTGGTACCTCGCATCAATTTGTTCTACCTACAAACTGATTAGCTACGCATCATATATCTAGTTGATAAAATTGATCAAGTATCGTGTAGAGAAGGCATATGGTAGTTTAAGCCATACTGAAAGCTCTCTTGATAGATTCATGTGAATGCATGCTAGGGAGTAATGTTGCTTTATAATAAATTGTGCTTGATCTTCAAACAAGGGGGAAAATCCTTTGGGATGCACCATTCATTCCCAAATGTTTCCTTCATCTCATCAAACCAATACCTCATCTTCATCTTGTATGATGGGGTAATGTGTTGGGGACAAGTGAATGCTTCAAAGCACTTAGTGGGGGACTTGTGGGTGGGAGGGTACACCCACTTCAATGAGCCTGAGTTGTAATCTGGCATCCTGATCTCATTGAAGACCAACAATAAAAGGATTGATCCCAAAGGAAACTTGTACTTGGGCATCTTGTGGGACTTATCTACATCCTCAGTTATTTTATAGATAAATTACAATGCCTAATTATACTTTAGTCCCTAAGAGACTTGGTGGGAAATGTAAAGGTGGGCCATGTCCACCTTCTTCCAATGGCTGGTCCCATTGATCTTGGTGGAAATGATCCACATCGAGACCCTAAAGGCGAGATCCTGCAAGTTCTTGATGTGCATTGCATGCCCCTACTTTTGGGACATTAATGTCATGGCAGTCCTCTAGATTTCCTCTGTAACAACTAAGTCATCCAACACATTTACCCTCGAGCACTATAGTTTTGTGACCTTATTGATCCTCTCTCATGTGATTTTCATGTTTTGCCTAGTGAAGTAGATGTAGTCCTCATGGATGCATGAGAGGAGGAACTGTACTACCTCTGTAGGTTTTCCAAAGTATGGCAATTCAAAAAGTTAGAAGAGGCCTGCTTGGTCCAACTAATTTTTAATGGACAGGTCATAAACCACTTGATTTCTTGTATTAGTGGTCTTGACCTGGTAGTCATTCTACAACTCTACTTCATTCCCCAGTTGGTAGTGGTTATAATAAAAAATTGTCACAGTTGATGCCTTAGAGACATAGTTCTTCGCATGCAAGACTAACTCTGGGTATTGCATCTCCTCTATCAAAAGAGTTAGAGGGGGAGATGTTGGGATGTTTTGTGCTGATGAGGTCTACGCCTACTTCCCTTTCTTCA
Organism: Torreya grandis; assembly: GCA_037957365.1. Lineage (NCBI taxonomy): Eukaryota > Viridiplantae > Streptophyta > Pinopsida > Cupressales > Taxaceae > Torreya > Torreya grandis. Next base: position 725,889 of record JARHVA010000284.1, on the reverse strand, counting down.
CCATATTTTTATTCTCTTTTTATGCACATTCTCTCACCTCTCCTACGTACTATACTTATTTTGGTCTTTATTCTTAGTTCTTTGAAGCCTCTTCTCTAATAGGGAACCAATCTTATCCATTCACCTCTTCCTCCTCTAGTATAGTTGCAAGCTTCTCGAGTCTTTTGGCATTTTTATTTGATCGCATTACCCTTCATGGTGCTCTAAGGTTAATCCATGACCATCCCACATTTCCAAATGAATATGTGGTGGTAGAACAACTTAACTCAGTGCTTGAGCTTCACGCTTTGTCAATGGTAGACTAGCTTAACTCGGCTCTTGAACTTCACGCTTCATCAATGGCAGACCTGCAACCTACAACTCCAAATATTTCCACTCCTATCCACAAATCTATGTTGGGTTGTGGAGCTAAAAGCTTCCCTATTATACAAACATGGAGGAGGTAGCTAAGTGTCACAGCAGCCGACGTCGGTCAAGCCAACTGATGTCGGTCAGGGGTAGATAGGAAGCTACCGACATCGGTCATTGATTAGCCGACATCAGTCATCTCCAAACAGACAGAGACTGACGTCAGTCGCATGTGCATTCTAGAACTATTAGTTACACGAACAGTTAGTTTGTTGAATGACCAGTTTGCATGTAAAGACAAATTTTAGTCTTGGAGCTGTGTTTCTAATTATTGTAATTAGGAAGTCTAATTATTATTTGTATGGGATCTATTTAAGAGACCCATGGGCTGTATTGTAATATTGTAGAATCACAAGGGTTCTGTAGAATCAGAAGGGTTCTATCCAAGGGAGAATCATAAGGACTTGGTGAGGCAAGGACAAGGGTTCTTTCGGGTGTGTAAGATCTAAGTCGGCAAGTGTGCAAGGCTAAGTTGATCTGTGGTATAGCAAGATCAGGTGAGATCTACATGGTAAGTAAGATTGTTTGATTTGCAGGTTGTTACAAGATTAGTGAGATCTACTTGGAGTACGTGGTATACTCAGACTTGGAGTATGTGTGTATACTCGGTGGTACTAGCAGTATTGTTACTGACTGGTTGAAACACCAACTTAGTTATTGAGCTGTTTGTGTTTGTAATTGAGAGAGAGAACTCTTGAGGGAAGATTATTGGTATGCCCAAGAGGTGTGGGAAGAGTGTGATCTCTTTATTGTATTTCCTTTTGGAAGAGTATTAATACAATTGGGTATTGTCTCTCATATTCTGTGTTATTTCTAAATTCTAGTTACATTTTACTTCTAGTTAAATTTCGTGTTTAGTTGCTTATACAAAGGTAATCAAGTGTGCTCTTAATTTTGACAATTGGTGTCAGAGCTTTGTGAGCCTAGGTTCCTAACAGTTGGTATCAGAGCTGGGTTGCTGGTTCATCAAGTGATACCACTAACAGTTGGTATCAGAGCCAAGGTTGCTGGTTCATCAGAGTTAGGTTGAAGGTTCTCAGAGCGAGGTTCACTAACAGGTGGTTTCAGATCTATTAAGTGTTTGTTGATTACAGGTCACTCTCAGGGGTTTCTAATTGAGTGGGAGTATGACAATGGCAAAAGAAAGTACACTAAGAATGGAAGAATTCAAAAGCAAGAATTCTCAATTACAAAATTATGGAAAGAAAGAGCAGGTAAAGAAAGATTTTTGGTCGGTAAAAGATCAGCATGAAGGAAATGAAGAAGCAGGTATTGCAGGTATTGTTGCACGGGTTGCTCTTGTATGTTCCTTGGATAAAGTAGAATCTTGGTTTATAGATTTTGTTGCCTCTTTCCATGCAGTCCCAAATAGAGTATTTTTCCATGTTAATGTCATTGGAGACTTTGGAAAGATTTATTTAGGGGTTGGTGAGCCTTGTCAAATTGTTGGCAAAGGGGAAGTGAGGCTGAAATTGCAAATGGGCAACACATGGGTGTTGGAGAAGGTCATGCAGGTCCCAGTCCTGAAGAAGAGTCTAATTTCTATAGAAAAGTTGGGTGATGAGGGATGCACAATAACTCTCACAGCGGATGCACTTGAATTAGCATGTGGTAAGAAAGTAGGTACCCTTTATCTATCTACTTGTATTACTAATTCTCCTTTTGTTGTAAAGATGTGGCTTTGTAGGCTTGGTCACATGAATGAGAAGGGGATGCATGTTCTTAAGAGGAAGTCTGATGTCTTTGACAAACTTAAGAACTGAAAAGCCTTGGTTTTCATGGAGGAGATGATGGACAGAGATCAGTCACAGGGGCTGAATAATTTTGAGGAAGGCAGTTTGGACAGGGTTTTGATCCAAAGTGAGCTCGCGAGTAAAATTCATCACTCACAGGAAAACACAGTTATCGGCATCGATCAGGTGAGAATTGACATCGATAAGGTAGGTACCGATGTCGGTCATGTGCAGATCAGAGTCAGTGGTGTCGGGGCAGCTGTCAGCAAGTTTATGGCCAATCCAAGAAAGAAGCACTGGAAAGTAGTTTAGTGGATTCTCAGGTATCTAAGAGGGACCAGCAACATGGATTCATGCTATGCAGGGTCAGGGACTTCTCTACATGGGTATGTAGATTTGAATATGGCAGGTTACTTGGATGACAGGAGTAGCATCACAGGGTTTACTGTGGTGGTTAGTCTTCAAGATTGAGCTTGAAGAGGGATACAAGCCAGGAAACAAAATTAGATGATGTACAGGTACAAGTACAAGTGCAGCTGTTTATCTCCAAGTGGGAGATTGTTGGGTTGTGGAGCTAAAAGCTTCACTGTTATGCAAACATGGAGGAGGTAGCTGAGTGTCACAGCAGCTGATGTCGGTCAGGCCAACTGACGTCGGTCAGGGGTAGACAAGAAGTTGCCGACATCGGTCATTGATCGGCCGATGTTGGTCATCCCCAGATAGACAGTGACTGACATCGATCACCTATGCATTCTAGAACTGTTAGTTACACGAACAGTTAGTTTGTTGAACGACCAGTTTGCATGTAAAGACTAATTTTAGTCTTGGAGCTACGTTTATAATTATTGTAATTAGGAAGTCTAATGATTGTTTGTATGGGATCTATTTAAGAGACCCATGGGCTGTATTGTAAGATTTTAGAATCACAAGGGTTCTATAAAATTAGAAGGGTTCTATCCAAGGGAGAATCATAAGGACTTGGCGAGGCAAGGATAAGGGTTCTTCTAGGTGTGTAAGATTTAGGTCGACAGGTGTGCAAGGCCAAGTTGATATGTGGTATAGCAAGATCAGGTGAGATCTACATGGTAAATAAGATCATTTGATTTGCAAGTTGTTGCAAGATCAGTGAGATCTACTTGGAGTACGTGGTGTACTCAGACTTGGAGTATGTGTGTATACTCAGTGGTACTGGTAGTATTGTTACTGACTGGTTGAAACACCAACTCAGTTATTGAGTTGTTTGTATTTTTAATTGAGAGATAACTCTTGAGGGAAGATTACTGGTACACCCAAGAGGTGTGGGAAGAGTGTGTTCTCTTTATTGTATTTCATTTTGGAAGAGTATTAATACAATTGGGTATTGTCTCTCATATTCTGTGCTATTTCTGAATTCTAGTTACATTTTACTTCTGGTTAAATTTCGTGTTTAGTTTCTTATACAAAGGTAATCAATTGTGCTCTTAATTCTGACAATTGGTGTCAGAGCTTTGTGAGCCTAGGTTCCTAACAATCTAGACTTAACAACCTCACTTCTTACCTGAGTAACAACCTTCATGAATTCACTAACCTTGTAAACACTCTATTCTGCAGTAAATTTCATTTTGTCATGGTCTTTGGTTCATTTCTTGCTCTTAGCACTTCGAAGATTAATACAAGGTAAAGTGTAAAATGGCTTTAGCAATATTATTTATAGGCTCTTTGGGGGGTTTACCTTCATTAAATTGTTCCCTATCCTTATCACTTCTAGCCATAAATACAAATATTTTAACGACCTTTGTACTTTGAGTCTTGTATTAAGCATTTAATACCTTAACAGTCTTGTATTGAGTTTGTAGGTTTTTGAGTATTCACACACTTCTCGCCATAACTAACCTTGTTGCATTAATGGCCCATCCCTTCTCATGCATTTCTTAGAAGTGGAAGACAATTGTGTTCCACCTTTCTGGTGTAATGGAAGATAGTTGTTACTCATATGGTGGGAATCTCTCAAAGTGCTTTCGATGTGCATTAAATGACTCACGTGCCTTTGATCATTTGCATGCCTTAGATGAATTTTATGCCTTTAGTACTTGCATGCCCACATGTCTTACGTGCCCTATTTAACTTGCATACTTATCATTATTACATAACATATATGATTCCTTACCCCACACTAAAAGGGTTTGGGGTCCTCCACGAAAACATTATGTAAAAAAACTCAAGATTATATATAAGAAGAGACGCGTGCTTCAAGGTTAGCACTTTTTATTGAAAGCAATAAAATATAACCTAATGGCCTTAAGCCTTATTGATTACAAAATTTTAGCTACACTAAATCATAATACGACTGAAGTTGATTGCCATTATAGTGCCTTGGAAGGAATTGGCCATCAATTCATTTTAACTGACAAGCCCCAAGAGGTTGAATATTGTGTATTATGAATAGACCATCCCAATAGATGCAGAACTCCCCAGGGTGGTACAAGAACTTGGAGTCATATAAAAAAAAATTCATGCCTAGAGAAATGACTTTATTCTTTAGATGGCAATAATGTCATGTTTTTTGTTTACACTTCTCGACATCTTGACTCCAATAGATGAGAAACCAAGTTTCATCTAGTTTTATCAAATCATTTAGTCGGGCTGTCAAAGAGGCCTCATCATTAAGTTTTCCCATACATGCTATCCAAAGAGATGGGACCAAGAACTCCATAGGCATAACTACTTCCTTTTCATACACTACGTTAAATGGTGTGTTTTTATCAAAACACTTATAGGTAGTTTGATAGGTAAAGAGTACTACAGCTACTCTATCATCCTAATCATTTTGGTCATCATTGCAAATTTTGTTTGAAGTGGTACTTAGGATCTTATTGAAGGCTTCAACAGTTCTATTATCATGTGGGTGGTATGGTGTCATCTTGTGGTGTGTGATCATGAACTCAACCAACAAGATGTGAATCATGTCATTCACGAAGTGGGTTCCATGATAACGGGTGAAGTTTAGGGGACATTCAAGCCATGTTATATTTTTCTCCCAAATGAATCATGTGGTAGTTGTTATAGCACAATCTTTTATTGGTGCTAATTTGGCGTAGTGGATGAGGTAGTCAGTTACTGCAATGATGTACTGAAAGCCTGTTCATCATCTTGCTAAAGTGATGGGCCCCACAAAATCAATAGTCCACTTTTTGAATGGTTCTTGAGAAAGAATGGGTTGCAAGGGCATACCATCTCTCTTGTTAGGTTTTCCTACATGCTAGCATACATCACATTTTTTAACATACACTTTTTCATCTTTGAATAAAGTTGGCCACCAAAGTCCACTGAGCAACACCTTGCACACAATAGCCTCTCCAACATAGTATCCTCCAACCATCCCTTCATGGAATTCTCATAGCACCTCAGGGTGCTCATGTTGCATTACATAGTGATGAAGCACCTCGTCACAATCCATTTTATAAAGATCTCCAGCTAGAGTTGATAAGGTACGGTGTGGATTGCAAGTTGCTTTTTCTCTTGTGAAGTGAGAGAGTCAAGTGCACAACTAGTGTTGAGAAATGTTGTAGTATCCTATAGTTATTCAGGTACTCGATCAACTCAAAATAGTTATACATCAAGAGGATCATATTCTATGTCTTATGGGGATTCTCCGGTCTCAATTCGGGATAAATGATTAGGTACATAATTAGTCTTCTTGGGCTTTACTACTACAAAAAATTGAAATTCTTGGAATGGGACAATCCAACGACAAATTCTCCCATGTAGTACTAGTTTATTGACAAGATACTTTAAGGCCTCATGATATGTATAAAATGTAAATGGGGTGGCCAGAAGATACTGCCTAAAATTTTATAGAGCATAGACCATAAACAAAGCTTCACGTTTGGTGGTGGTATAGTTCCTTTTAGCCAGTGTCAGCTTCCTACTGATAAAGTAAATTGAGTGATCCAAGTGTCCTTCACCTGCTTGTGTAAGTATCGCACTAACTGCCATGCCAGATACATCAACATGGACATGGAAAGGATTTTTCCAGTTAGGGAATTATAGGATATGAGCAGTAACTAACCTTTCTTTGAGTGTTTCAAAAGTTGCTTTACAAGCATTAGTCCATATAAATTGTTCATTATGCTTTAAAAGTTCTTATAGGGGTGGGACAATCTTGGCATAACCCTGAATGAACTTTTAATAATAGCCCATGTGTCCCAAGAAGGTGTACACTTCATGTTGAGTCTTAGGCACTAGTAGATGAAGAATCATAGAAGGCTTGGTTGGGTCCACCAGGAGTCCTTACTTACCAATAATATGCCTAATAAGTATGTTAAAAGGTGTCATGATCATTCACTTCTTCAAATTTAAGGAAATTTGTAATAATTGACAACGCTCAAGCATGAGTTTTAGATTAGCACAATGGTCCTTGACCAACCCATATACTGTCTAGTCATCCAAGTAGACTTGGAAGAATTTATATATGAAATCCTTGAAAGCCTCAACCGCTATTCATGAAAATACTATTGGGGCATTTTTCAACCTGAAAGGCATGACAGTATAAGCAAACTATCCCTATTATGTAGTAAAATTCATCCTAGATTGGTCTTCTTTAGCTATCTATACTTGGTGTTATCCTGAGAACCCATCGGTAAAAGAGTATACTTCACAATTGGTAACACTTTCTAGGATTTCCTATTGAAAGGCATTGGGAAGGGATCTATCACACAAGATGCATTCAAGATATGATAATTCACAAAGATATAGATACGTGCATACTTTTTGATACTGATTACCATGGGACTTACCCATTCAAATTTGATAATGGGAGTAATTAATTTAGTGCAGAACATGCTATCAATCTCTTCTTTCACTCACACCCGAGATTGGGGTTCATCCTGTATGGTCATTTTTTTATGGGGTGAGTGTCATCGACTAGATTAATGTACATCTTTCCTAGAGCTGGGTAGAATCCTTTCATTTATTCAAGATATGATAATTCACAAAGATATAGATACGTGCATACTTTTTGATACTGATTACCATGGGACTTACCCATTCAAATTTGATAATGGGAGTAATTACTTTAGTGCAAAACATGTTATCAATCTCTTCTTTCACTTGCACCCGAGATTGGGTTTCATCCTATATGGTCATTTTTTTATGGGGTGAGTGTCATCAACTAGATTAATGTACATCTTTCCTAGAGATGGGTAGAATCCTTTCATTTCATTGTAATTTCTTATAAATATATCCTGATACTCCTTCAACAACTCAAAAACCTTTGAAATTTCTATGTCAGTCTAATAATTTCCAATTATTGTTATCTTTGGCTCTTGCTCCATAACAATGTTACATTGAATAGTTTGAATGGGCTCATGATAAGGGTTGCCTATTAGATAACTTGTGTCCTGGATAGTTTGTGAACTAATACTTATAGGAACATCTAGATGGTTGGTTTGGGGTTAAGCGAAGTAGATCCTTCATCTACTTAGAAGACAAGTTTTTGTTTTCCCCAAAAAATTTATTCACATCATTCTGCATCAGGGTTAGGTGGTAGAGTAAGAACTGAATGGGTGGAAGGCTCAGTGAATAGACTTAGGGGTTCTTCAAGTTCTTGATGAATATGTCATAGGTAGTCTTCGATGGAACGTTGATCCCCAACAACTGTTTCCCTCATAGCTTGAAGAGTGAGGTGCAAGTCTATCTTTGGTGAAGAATATGATAACACCAAATTCATGTTTTCCTTTAGTAACTACCAGAATCTTGTACCCATGTGCCTCTCTTCATGAATATACCCTGCCCGTGCCCAAGTGTATAGAGTCCCATAAAATACATGCACTTAGAGGTATTCTAGTAAGGATGTTTCCTCAGCACATCATATGCTCTCACAAGCCTCAATGTGTGGTTCGAGTGCTTGCATGCCACTATCACTAAGTGTTCCCCTAACATTATTATCATGATGAAATCTATGGTGTAGAGTAGCTTGCACTTGATCCTAGTATAAGAGGTGCTCTTTATGAGTACACCACCATTTGATGATGGTGCCATCAAAAAGGTGATCTAATGACCTCAACTGATCAACCTCATTATTTTAGAATTCTTCAAGGCACTAGACAAGGTCACACACCTCCATTTACCCTTGGTACCATGGGGATTTGTCAAGTCTTTCCAGTGGTGGTCCTATCAATGGCCCTCTCATTGCTAAACCCATTAGGTGAAAAAACTTGTGATGTTTATGGAATAGATGCAAGAGGTTCTCTCATTTGTTGATGGTGCTACATGTCTCCCAATGAGATCATAATCACCATGGGCCTAACAATTATAAGCATTCCTTGTAGTATCAGAGATAGACTAGTTATCTGTCCATCGAAGAATACCATCTGGTGTTGGATCTTACCGTTCATCATTTTGAGTAGTAACATTATACAAGTGGTTGACATCTTCATCTATAATGACAAGCTCGATATAAGGAAGTCCTTGTGCTTGGTCTAAATCTATGACTACACGCTGATTAGTGTTCTCAAAACTAATGTATTAGTTTTTAAAGCTCAAGTTGGTATGGTTCTTGTAGCACTAAGGCCTTCTTAGTAGGGTTGGGTAATCATCATCTTCAACCAATTCTAAAACCTCAAAATTTGCTTCAAAAATAACTCCAAGTATGTCGACTGTGGAATTCTTAAGGACCCCAGTAGGGTGTGCTCGAGTCTTATTAGCCATGAATAGGATATGAGGTGATGTTTGTAGTGCTAGACTAGACTTTTTGCACCAAACATCTTTAGTGAGAACATTAACTTTTGTGTTAATATTTAGTAAAATATCTTGGATTAGCCATCCATTGATGGCAGCATTAACCAATATTTCTCCATCTTCTGATGGAGTAGAGGAGTTTCCTAATGTTAGGCATGATTTAAATAGAAATATTCACTTTGCCAACTGAGGTGAGGGTGGACTTCATTTGGTAAGAATGCCTAACTTTTAAGCCAAGTACTGGGCTAGGGAACAATGTCCTTATCCAGCATATGCTTGCACAGTTCCTAAAAATTATCTTGCACCACTAGTTGAGGTTCATTTTCCCTTTGTATTGTGGTGCACTGTGTCACATCCTTGTCCTTGAGGTATTGAATCTGACCTTGAAGCTCTCATACAAGTGTCATTGTATCTTTAAGGACATCATTTTGTTACTGAGCATTAGGGTAATTTATAGCCCATGGTTCTTCTCGATGTACCTTCTCGATCGGGTTAGTTATGGATTGAGTTTGTCCCCCACTATGAGTGGTGATATTTACTTGTTGCACTAATAGAATGGTTAGGCATGTGCACCATTGTGGTTTGTCTATTTGAATCATGTTGGTGCTCTTTTCATTGCAATCCTTAGTGATGGCTGCATATAGATTAGGACATTCTTCCAACTGATGGTCCTTTTTATAGAAAGCATACATTGGGTATTCTAGGAAATCCCACTAATAATGGTCTGGTGACCCACATTTGTAGCAAGTCTTGGTTGGAAATCATCCACTTGCTCGTCCACACCTTCTCCCTTGCCCATGATAACCACCATTATCTTGGGTATTAGTGATTAAGGTTTGATGCGTGCCGCACACTAGGGCTTCATGGATATCAATGATCAATAGGCAGTCATTGGTATAATGAGTGTAGGCATCACAAATATTATAATATTTAGACACCTTAGTGTTCGTATCCCGTTACAAAAGAGGACAAGAATCGACATCATGTTCTTCATGGTAGATCTCATAGGTTTGTTTTAGTACTACATAAATGTTCTTGCACAGGTAAATGTTCCTTGTATGCCCTTCAATTTCATAGTCAGTATACCATACACCACTGGGTATCTCATGTGCATTATTTTCCATCAAATTTTCAAGTTGTGATGTCATGGATTCTATATATGCCTCCATAAAGGGACTAATCCCAATATTCGTGCTTCTAACCACTTCAGTACTGAGGGTAGCTTCTAGAGCCTCACATGTATTGGTGAAGGTTCTTTGTGATAGGGTCCATCAAAAAGGTAATAACAATCCTCCCATAAACCATTGTGTATGCTGAGCAAGATTTATTTCAAATAAAAATTTAGAAAGCAAGGTTTTGAATCATGCATCATACTCATGTACGCTCTTTGTAAGTCTTTGCTTTATGTCTTTCAATGCTTCTATACTTTATTTTTCAAACTCATGAATGTCAAATTCCTGTAGGAAGGCTGCTTTGAGTTGATCATAGTTGACCAATGCTTGTTGAGGGTCAAACTTTTGATACCATTTATGTGCACTCTCAAGAAGTGTAGTTGCAAATTGCATAACCTTCTGTTCAAAGGACATGATGCCTCACACTCTCCAAATTAGTTTGCTTTTGTGGATATGCTCAATCACATTCTCTAGCCCTCAATATTTAGGTAAATGTAATGTCATCTCATAGTAGACCATAATGGGTTGTAGTGGTTAAGCGGGTGGTTTATAGGAAGGTCCAATCTCTATTTCTTGAGGAGTGGGTCCACTTCCTCCATTGCCTTTTAATCCTCCTCCAACACCTCCAATAATAGTGATCATGGAAAGAGGAGTGTTAGAGGGTTGGTTTCCCAAGTTTGGGCTTGTATTCTAGCCTTGAGGACTAGACCCACCAGGCATCCCAAGCTGTGCCATAAAATTCCCTTGAAGGGGAAAGATAATGTAAAATTTGGATGAATGTCTAATGGCCTAGTTTTAGTTTCCCTTACCAGTTCAATTTCTGACTCTAAAGTGTCTATATCCCAATTTCATATATGTACTCTATCCAACTCAAAGGCATGAACATGCACTATGGTGGGGAGCCTAGTTGATTCAAACTTGGTTCTTTGACTCTTGCAGTCTAGCTCATTTCTCCTTTGGATAAAAGTGATAAAGGATGTGGCTCAAAAGTGATGGGTTCCTCATGCAGGTCTACTTCCCTATGCTCCTTACAACATTTCTAGAGGTTTCTTGATATCTTCCCATACCACTAACTCCCATGATCCTTTGCTGAAGTTCATCATACTTTCATTTTTGTAATGCTCACTGAATTGCTACCATGTTGAACCCATAATCTTTAATTAACCCCTAGTCTCCCCTTCCAAATGTGTGGCTCATGCACAAGAGAATTTAGCCCTCCATGGGTAGAGTTTCCAATCGAAGGTCAACAATTAATTTCTTAATTTAGAAGGCAAACAATGAGAGATAGTGTCTCCTTAACTCTCATAGAAATTGGAATTTTACTTCCTCAAGACATGAATAGGTGGTGAAGTGTACTCTAAAATGTAGTTGTTTCGAATGCCTCTCCATCAAAATTTAACTGCTCATGTCTAAGGAACTCCAAGTCATGCTAAACTCTTCTACCATTCAAGATTCCAAGGTTGCCTTCTTCCAAGATTTCTAGATCACCCTTGTGCATATGCTAAGATCCAATCATACAAGAGAACTAGGACCTCTGAAAAGAATGTTTCATACAAAGAACTGTAGAGATTCTTCTCTACCCACTATCGTGCAGAGATTCTTGGTTCAAGATACAAAATTGAAAAGTTATCTTTGACACTAGTAACCCATTCTTCAATATTCTCTAACATAATACGCTCAAATATTTTCCCATGATTGTGCTCTAATTGCTTTGGGTCTTGGCAATAAAACTAAATTATTGAGTTTTTTTAGTTAGTTACAACTTTAGTGTTGAAGTTTCCCTCAACAAGCTAACGTGTTGGCCCTATCACGTGAGAGTTAAGTCTTGCGTGCTCACCTAAAGCGCATAACGAAGTCAAAGGCTTTGTAACACAATGATGTATGTTTGTTCATCTTTCATAATACAGCTCTTAAAAGACTATTCAATACCATAAATATACTACTATTATCCTTATTGTCCTAGATTCAACTACCACTATAACTAGGATCACCATTATCATCTAATAGTAGTGACAAAATAAAAAGATACTGATCACATAGAAATAAACCACCTTCATCATCTAACACTTGGAATATTTCATCACTCGTAACACAATATGGCAAAAATTGATTTCTCATTAGTTGCTCAATTAATTACAAGATAAAACTCTATTAAAAGACCATCTTTGCAAGTTATTAAACAAGGGTATTTATACTTGTTTTGCCTTGACTAAGTGTTATTGTCATGAACAGATGGCACACAGACTCCTAACAAACTGAGAGTCATGGATTTTACAATGAGTTATTTCCACAGACCCGGGTCTCTATGCCCCTAGATTCTCGCTCTATGATTTATTTTGGTGGCCAAGTGTTTCATTCCTCGTGGGCTAATACAAAACCTTTGATTAATGAGGTTGAAGTGTCCTATTTAAATTGTTCTTATAACTACTCCTGTATCCTTTGTGCTTTGCTTCCCATGCGCTCCGCTTCCCACGTGTTCCCCTAATCTTCCACTTCTATTCTGAGTCCTCTATTCTTGGGTCCCTTGTGACTTGTTTTCTTCTAATTGGGTCCTTTCACACTAGGTCTCCCGTACCATTATCCTTCCGTGCCTAGCAAGATTTGTGCCATGACACTTTTGCACCTATCAATTGCATACCATGGTCTTCTCGTGCCATGGTCCTTCCGTGTTGTGTCGGTACTTACCTTAAAAAAGACAATGATCCTTGTATGTTGTACACCAAAATGGAACAATACTTGGTTAAAATTTACAGGCCAATAGGTGCGTCAAGAAAGATATCTATTTTATTTTGAGGTAAATAAAATTACCACAACAATAAATATAATTCATCCACCATATAATCTAGCATAGTAAATACATAATTAAATTCTTTTATTTTGAAGTAAATAAAATTACCACAATAAAATTATAATTCACATATCATGTTATTAAATAACTAGGGACCTAAATAAATAAATAAATAATTTTAATTTGAGGTAAACAAAATTATCATAATAATAAATATAATTCATCCACAATATATTCCACCATGTAAATACATAACTAAATTTTTTTATTTTAAAGTAAATAAAATTACCACAACAAAGTTCCAGTTCACATGTCTTGTTATTAAATAATTATGGACCCGAATAAAATTAAATGCTAACATACTCACATCATTACACAAAATTAGCCTCGATGTCACTGCAATAAAATTTAGGGATTTAGACTTTGTTTAATATTTTGTATCGTATTTTTGGGATTAGTTTTCAATATTTTTTAAAAGATAACATTTTTGAGGGGAGTTTTCTATTTTAAAGTATAAGTATAAAAAACAATTAATTTTTTTGGAGAACCTCAAAGTTCTCAAAACATTCAAGATGCCACAAATTTCAAGGGACATGTTCCCACATAACACTTCTACGCATAGATATCCTTGTCATAGTGGAGCTTCTTTTGTATAGATACATCCTCATCGTGCAATGGCATAGCTAAAGGTAGTTGTACGAAGCATTTGATAAAACAAACATATTGCATTATCGATTTTTTGAGGATTTTTTACTTGTGTGTTGAAGTCATCTCAAGGTGATCTCCATGAAAAGTCACAAAACATCTAGGATATTGATAAATTCCAAAAGACGCATCCCCATGTAATACTCCTTCGCATAAATACACTTATCATAATGGAGCTCCCTTTGCATATATACATCTCTCATAATAGAATGACATAACCAAAGACAACTGCACAAAGCATTTTAAATAATTAAAATATTATGTTAATGCTTTTTTAAAGATTTTTTTACCTTGTATTTAAATCATTCAAGATGACCTCCATAAATAATCATTAGAGTAATGACTATTTATGAAGGTCATCTTGAAATAATTTTAAGCACATGATAACAAATCTCCAAAAAATCAACAATATAATTGTAAAATATATGCTCAACTTGTAATTAGGTTGATCCCACATTCATATGAATTATAAGATAAAAATAATTTATAAAATATTATACCCATCAAAAATTCTTTTAACAACAACAACAAAAACATAAATTTTAACGTTCACGAGACTATAAATTTTAATGAAACAAATAAACTAAATGACAAGAAGCTCAAAACAATTGATTAAATTTATTATTCCTCTTTTTACTAACAAATGCTTCGAGTGCTAAGAGAGTCCCTTATCCCTCCCCTACTTTATAATTACAGGTACAAACTTTTAATTACAATTTTTATTATTTTAATATTCCAACTGTAAAAGCATCAATTATTTAAATTATAATATCGATAAAGAGCTTGAAATAATTTTATTTCTTAAGTATTTAAGATCATATTGGTCCATATAACCACAAAGGTTAAAAGCACACCAATTATCACGAATTAATTCTCGATCAAGGCACTCCATTGCTATATTTGGGCATGTTTCGTTCCATTTAAGTACTAATCATTGAGAATAGTTGACTAATCGTGCAAACTTTGAGTTTTGACAACTTGCTACAATATCTTCGAAAAGTTGTTATGCTAGGGTTTCATTTTTCATATTTTGGTTTTTATTATTGTATCGTTATTTTTTTGGGAGAATATTATCTCGATATAAGCTATGGTATTTATTGGGTTACATCTATTAGAGGGTGCCGTTGATTGAATGACAAGTTATTAGTTTCCGAGGGATATTAAAGTCTCCAATATGCTTTTAACATGTGATTAAATTCTCTTTTTCATTAATGAGAATTTATTATTTTTTATGTTTTATAATATTTTCAGTTTTACAATAGTTAATGTGCCTATTTGTTAACCAAAAATATGAAAAATAGCATTTATCTATGTTTGGATTAGATGAGATTGTTAACATGTTATTAAAGGGCGAAATGCTGATGTCATATACAATAAATAGAAATAAATGCATTGTCAGGGTAAAAAGCTTCAAAAATTCATCTTTGGTGCGCAGTTAATAGAATTTGTGCGCTACTCCAAAGACAATAGCTTACAGTTTGCCTCGTTCAAGAAGGAGAGAATCTTCGTCACCGATTTGAAAGACTCCGAGAAGAAGGCCTTGTAAGAACTCAAGGTCCACCCCTGCCAAGCAAAGGTGACAAGCGCACTGATGTGGTGCTCTTAAAGTTCCTCTGGGCCAAGGACTTTAAGGTTATGGATGCCTTCACCATGCTGAAGAATATGATCCTATGGTGTAAGAAGCTCAGTGCTGATACGATTTTGGAAGAGGATTGCGGCAACGAATTAGACGACGTGGCTTTCATGCATGGCTTCGATAAGGAAGGGTACCACGTGTGCTACAATGCCTTTGGGATTTTCCGGGACAAGGACCTGTATAAAAAGACCTTTGGGGACGATACAAAGCATGACAAGTTCTTGCGGTGGAGGGTTCAATCTCTAGAAAAGGGCATCCGCCAGCTGAGCTTTAGTCTCGGTGGGATCAGTTCCATGGTGGAGGTCATCGATCTCAACGGCTCGCCCGACCTCACAAAGTGGAAGCTCCACCAGGGTACCAAGCAAGTGGTCTCCCTTCTGCAAGATAATTACCCCTAGTTCGTTGCTAAAAAGGTTAACAATAATTTCAAAAAATTTATCATTCTTCAAATTAATTCAATGATTGTCCTCGAGGTTTATCAGATGGTTCAGTTAACTACCAAGATGCATATATATTTTGGTTGCAGATATTCATCAATGTGCCATGGTGGTACTTGGCATTGAATACCGTGATTTCCCCCTTTGTCATGTAGCGGGCAAAGAGCAAATTTGTGGTCGCTAGGGCTACCAGGGTGTTAAAAAATTACATTCCATTACTATATATATAATAGGTATATGGATCCATTGACAAGAGGGGACTACCCTACTTCTATGAGAAGCTTGGTAGGAGCACGTTTACCATCCTTCACCTTTCAACAGTCCAAAAATGTTGCAGGCTCATTTGACTTTATTGGCTATAATTACTACGTCTCACAGTTCATTGTAAACAATCCCAGTCCAGTCAATCCTCTTTACACGAGCTACAGTACAAATTTCCACGCTACTTACTCGAGTAAGTTTTTCTATACAATATTGCATACGCTTTTCCCAAGCCATCTATATTTCTTATTTCATATGCTTATTAAAGAATTTCTCTTGTACAGTGGAAATGGAAGGAATTCAGCTTAAAGAAGCAATAAGTGTTCTTATTTGGGCCCCAAATTACGTAGTCGACTATCATTTAGAGAAATTCAGACGATGAATTTACATTGTAGTGCTGGCAATTGGCAGGAAGGAGTAGAAGATTTTAGGTCTTACCTTGCTGGATTAGGGGAAGTGTTACACTACACTGAGATCAAATACAACAACCCTCCTATTTACATAACAAAGACATGTATATTGTCAGTGTTTGTTTAGAGAAACAAGAGAGAGATCTGATAATGTAAATGTGATGATAATTTGAACAGGATATGTCAGTTATGATGATGGCAACACTCCACGTCACACAACATTAATCGATTTACTGAGAGTGAAGTATCATCATGAACATATTTTGTACGTTCTTCGAGCGATTAAGTATGACATATTTTTCTTTACAAAAATTTTTAGACAGGATTTTGCTTGTTGTTTAATAGTCGACTTTTTGATATTATTTAAAAATGTTTGGGAAAGAATTATGCGTAAGATTTTAATTGACGATAGAAAATACACTGCTTTTTTTTTTTTTTTTTTTTTTAAAATTCTTACAATGCACTGCAAAAATGTTAGGGATGGATCAAACATTTGAGGGTAAACTGTGTGGTCTCTACTAGACAATTTTTAATGGTCATCTGGGTTCCCAATTTGATTTGGTTTGTATTATGTAGACCAAAAGAGTGGTGGCTTAGAACACTAAGGACATCCACTCATTGGTATAGAGAAATTCTAAAAAAGTAACGAGCATTAATGGACAATCTCTAGTTATTGTATTTTCTCAGTAATCTCTACTTTATGTATATCGGTGAACAGTTACCATATAATTCAATTCATTTACTTTACATTACTGGAATATAGACATGGCTCTCCCATTCGTATCAGATATGCCACTGCACTTCTTTATTGTGATTAGAGAGCTTTACCAACCACTCCATATCAAATGGTATGGTAAAGTTTAACATATAATTAATATTTGAAATATATATTATTATTTTAACTGTTGGTTAAGAATGTTATATAAATAAATACATATTATTCTGTTAAGATGGCTCTCACATTTGTATCAAATTTGAAACCTCTTCATCAGCTTTACCAACTGGTATGCATTAAACAATATGCAACGAGTTGATGACAATAAACAAGTCAAAGCAAGATTCAAATTCCTTGCTATTATCTTTTCAAAATAAAACAAAAATACAACAATGTGATAACAAGGACATGACTTACATTAAATTGATATAATGTGTAAGCTACAAGGTCGCGGGTTCGATTTGAGCAATTCATTTCCATGACATAATTGCGATGGGCATATTGTAAAAGGACAACTTGACTTTAATCTGCCTCTATAATTCCTGTGGTTTGTACTTCAATTACGTGTCTTTCTTAGATTGATTTTATTTACTCTCTTCTTAAAGTTTTTGATATACGTTGGACAACTTAAGTCATTGTCAACATTCAATCAACTGAAGTAAGACAGATAGATGATAGCACCATTAGGCAGATTCTATTGTGTGACCAAGTAAGTGGTGTGTCGTTTCCCATCTAACATAGAAAAAAGAAATTCATAGGAAGATAATAAATAAATTTCCTTCCTAGCCCATCCACCATCAAATTTTAAAAAGTGCTCGCTGGTTACAATCATTTAATTACAACAGATTGCATGTGTTTGATTGGGCCAGAAAAGGATTGGTTACATTTGTTTGGTAGTGGTTATTTCAAATTAATTACTAGTAGTTCAGTGATTGACTTTCAATTAAAAAATATATATTAAACTTTATACAATTTTTATTAAGTATTTTTTATAATGAGAATTACAAAGAATTTTGGATGTTGCATACTTAATGGGATTGGTATTGCACATAAAGTTGAAGGACAAACAGGGGAACCTACTCATGTAAAAATCGAGGATAAAAATCTATAGAGATAGGACCATCTAACGGGGAACATACCATCTAGATGCTACGTATCCGAGGCTAATAGTATTGTCTAAGCATAGACAGAAATCCAGAACGTAATCCCAACATCTTGCGGTCCAGTTTGTCATCCTTTATAAAAGTATAATAATTAAATCAATGACAACATGTTACATTCAAATCATGTAGAATTGTCATATCTTATAATATTAATTAATATTTAGTTTTATGCTTATTAGGGTTAGTTTCAATACAAAATATGGTAAAACAATAATGAGACATAGTATAGTCAATAAGAAAGTGTGTTTCGCAGACTCAATAAGAAAGTGTGTTTTGGATTGACATTTTTATCCATAGAAATAATGGCAAACAAATCACGCTTGTACAATTCTAAAGCCTTAACTTTTTAAGTAGTGCCTTGTATAGCATGTTGCATAGGGAATGAATATGGATATTTGGAGAAGCCTTAACTTTGGGTGAATTTTTGTTTTGTTTTTAAATTATTAACATGGAGTTTTATTTCTTCAGCTTAGGGAAAGGTTTCATGAGCTGTGCGCCTTAATTTTGGATAGTGAATTAAGGTGCCATAAACATTATTAAATTTTGAAAAATTTCCCTATTTTAATATGATTTTAGTTATTTATAACTAAGGTTTTAAGGTCTAACACATTATACATGTTACGATATTAACAAGTTTATCACAAGAGATCATAAAATACACTTTATAACTAAGGTTTCAAGGTCTAACACATTATGCATTTTATGACATTAACAGGTATATCACAAAAGATCATAAAATACACTTTTTAAACCCGACTAAAATCTCTTGATAAACTAGTTAATCAAGTGTATTTTACGATCATAAGAGATATCTTATTGTTTATATGACAATTTCAATAATTTTAATTGATAAAATTTTACTCTATGATCAATACTTAAATCAAAATTCAAAACTATTCTAAGCTCCCACAGGGGCTTGGCACTTGGTGCCCTTTGTTTTATAAAATGTTTAAATGGTGCAAGTGTATCTGCTAAACCTCTGGGGAACCATGCCACCAAAAAATGTTGATAGTTTAGTGAATCTTGAACGCAAAGAATTTATGTGTTGCTCTTACAACACCTTTCCACCTCCCAAGGATGGTGAGTATGTTAAAAAAATGACATGCTTTCCAACTCAAAGATTTAATGCAAATTAATCATCAATCCTACCTATGTAATAGTTTTTATGCTTTAGTGGAGCTTGATGGGGAGTCCAACATGCACCTAGATGTTTCCCAATGATAGTGTACTCTTAAAATGTGCAAGACCTTATTGACATGTCACAAAAGTTCACAATAAGGGGCACTTGTTAATTTTTTGAAAATATGAAAGTGTTGTTTATAAGAAGTTAAAATTTCTAGATTTTCACTCCACTTCGTCACTAGATCCATTTGGACAAGAGTTGTTTGTCACATGCCCAAACATGAAAGTGGATGTGGGGGAGTTTTTGGTCAGATTTATTACCCAGTTAATACCAGATTCTTAAATCTACTTAACATTAATTGTCAACGCAAGGTACGTAGGCTTTTCAAAGATGTCAACACTATATATACAATATTGATTCATAGGCTAACTTAATTGCTGGTTGTAGTAAAATGAATTTATACTGATTTCACCATATAGAAATACAAGAAAATTATTATAATATAATACAGAAATTCTTCACACTTATGAGTCACACATGCATCGCACTTCATATAATCAAACTAGTAATGAAATCAATTCACACAACACACTTTAATCTAAGAAGGGTCAGGATCTTCATTGCAACTCCTTCCGAGAGGGCCCTCCTCATTCATAATTGAGTTCCAATCCTTTTTCGAGAGACTTACAAAACTTTTTATAGAATCAACATTTTCATTATTCGGACCTGTAGCAATTAAAGATTGCTATACTAGATTACAATATTCAAGAAATCATGATGCAATTACTTTCTACAATTCCATCTCCTTTAATCTAATCTAGCTTCTACCATTTAATACATAAGGCAGTTTATTAGCTCCAACTAAAAACACTACTAGGAAAGGTACAAATACTTTGAAACTGACCCAGTCAACCTTCAGGTGGTTAGTAACTTAAAGTTACCTATTTTTAGGTTTGACTGGGTAAAGGACAATATATGTAGCTTTGCTATTTTGCTTCTTTCTCTCCTTTCCATTGTCCTTGTCTTATTCATCCTTTGGTAGCACATCCAAGTTTCTTTGCATGTGAGGGGTCCGTACAAATGTTATGGAGGATCCTCTTCAATCATTTACTTTGTTTCTAAGACAAATGGATGTGTCCTTAAAATCCAATTAGTTATTATCACAACAATAGTTTGTTCTATGTAGTGGTTGCGGGCTCCTGTAAGTGTAAGCCTACAGTTACTACGAGCAACCTGTAGGTGAAAGCTTGCAGTTGCTATGGGCAACTTGTAGGTGAAAGCCTGTAGTTGCTATGGGCACCCTGAAGGTGGAAAGCCTGTAGCTTGTCAATTGCTACGGGTTGGAGCCCCTTTTGTTGTGGGCTTCTCTATAAGTGATGTGACCAAGTGGGATACCTGCAGTCTTATTCTACCCTTCAAATATCTGTTAAATAAGGTTACACACGTATAATCTAATCAAAGAAAAAACATCATTAATCCATAACACAACTTTTATATATTAATGCACACATATAATCATTAATTGATTAATTCATTTACATAAGTCATGGATAGTTCTAGGGATTCATATAGGAAAAAGATATATAACTTGGTATGGATGAGGCTCTAAATAGAACAATTAGTGGCCTCATCAGGGGTCGTGACTTTTATTTCACCTTGTTATTGCCACACATTTTTAGTTAGGGATTGGACCCCACACATCGGGTAGTGTGGACCCTTTTTTATTTTGATGGTCATTCCCTCAGTATTGCCAACGTTAAACCTCTATTAATATTGTGGAAAGGGTTGAGTTTTCTTGATGGATTTCAAACACACTCCTCGATGATAAATGTTATTTTATTAGACCACCAATCCATTAAATTTCAAATTGAGTGGTCTAATCCATCAACTAAGACTTTCAATAATCAAATTTATTTCAATACTTCGTACCTTCAACATGAAATAACCCTTATGCTTATTAAGGAGGGCTAGAACCATTTTCCTCATCCTATTAGTGCTATCAGTTGGATTGATTGGTGGGAAGTAACCATTGTGTGCACCACCACCTTTTTTAGAGTGTTTGGGAAGCTATTATCCATGTTCATAAAATGGACCAACTCTACTCACATAAGGAGTTCAATAGAGTGTATCAAGGGTTGTTAGTTTAACCCTTTAATGAGTTTTTGCAAACCCAAACAACTAAGTTGAAACAAGAAATCAAGCCAGCTGAGATTCATCATACATGCAATGTTTAAATTGGGTTTAGATTCCACTAGCTTAAGATTGAAGATAGGGTTTCCAAAAGCTAAGAGTTAGACACTTTGTTATGTAGATTAAGATATAAAAGAAGTTGGAGACTATCTCACTAGTTTTCCAGACATTTTGCAAGCCTTTATCCAACACCACAAGCAAGTCTTTCAAGCCTAAACCTCCAACAATGAAAGGGATTCTACTTTGAATAAGTGCATGAATAAGTTCAAAAGTGTGATGCCCTGCAAACTTACTCCAGCTCAAAGAAGTTTTTGTGATAGACCTCTCTTGGTTGAAGAGTTGCCTAATACTATTAATGACATGGTCCATGATAAAACCCCAAGGATTTAGGGATTTCCTTATGAATTCTATCAAATCCTTTCAGATTGTTTTGGGCCAAATCTGCACAAAATATACTTTGAAACTATGGCCAATGGTTCCCTTAGCTAGCTCATCAATAAAGGTAATATTAAGTTCATCCCCAAAGCTAGACGTCCTGATATCATCACTAATTGGAGACCTATCACCCTTCTTAATGTATCCTTAAAGAATATTGTCAAGGATCTAGTCCCAAGGATAAAGCACCTCCTACTTCTTTAGATTATTTTACACCTAATAGATATAAAATATTGAAACTATGCACTAATTCATATAAAAAAAATATTGATAAATACAATAATTTGAATTGAAATGAGACAATAGATATTGTAATTACTTGATTTAGAATTGACAAGACGAAAAAATGATGAATTACTTAGCCGATTTTGACTATTTGCCACTCATTGAAGATGCCACATTATTTGAAAATGTTGAAGATATGCTTTGCTAGGTCTTCATATAAAAAAAAAGGGCTAATAGATTGTTTGGATAATAGTAAAAAAGGTTAGATGCCTACGATGATCAACATTGTCAGGGTTTACCGATAGTTTCTGTGCATAGAGGGGATTTGCAACTTCTAGGATCCCTGTGCTTGCACTTGGGCTTATGTGGATGCAAACTCTTTGATCTTATACATCAATTATTATTTTTTATCTCTTTTTGTTCGAACCCTAATTTTATGTGATTGATCACAAGAGAGCTTAAAAATGGGTAATAACTCTAGGTTGGACAAACCACAACCTCTTTGTTGAATGGATGAGTGATGCCTACATACCAATACTCTGAAGAGAGGTCAAAATGTATTTAGTTTTTCCACATAGGTGAGTGTGTGTAAAATCACAAGCAATATAAAATGTAATTCCATCCTTTGATCTTTCACATTTGACATCATGCAACTTTGGCCTCTTTGATTTCAAATTTGGCTCTATAGACTACTCTAGCGCTGCTCCTTGAAGATTTAAAATGTGTACATACATTTTGAATAATGTTCCATGAGAGCGAGAGATGATCCAAGGTATTGTTAGGTCTTTTTGAGGTGAATAATAACCTTAGGGATGATTTGTATGTGTAGGACTCTTTGTTAATTTCTTGCCACAACTAAAACCATGAAATGTGTCTAGGCCGACCTAATGGAGATTTACCTTTTTGAAAAATAGTCGTTGAGGGATCCATGATATTGTTGATATAGGGGGACACTTATGAAAATCAACACTACACATGTTTATCGAAAGTGTCCTATGAGTGCAACTGAGCATCTGAGGTATGGATAATGTTTATCTACTATTTTAAAGATGTTCCTATATAGACCAAACTGATCTGGAATGAATATGTATGGCATATATAGGTGAATACGACAGTGGATGGGTAAACTGAAAAAGGGAAAGTGTGCTCAAGAGTTAGTTATATGTTCATTGTCCAAGTATGTCAAATTGATGTTGCCAAAGTGTCAAATTTAATAGAGGGTTAGGGCTTATTGGTGGTTCCAAAAAAAGGGATTTCCTTTTATACCAATTAGATTCCCAAACCCATTGAAGGAAAGGAAGTTTAAAAAGTTATTCTCAAGGATTGTATCTCTTTTGTAAGTAACTTTGCATCTCCTTCTCCCTTGCATGGGAGATAACCTTGATAGTCTACTACCTCCTCCTCCTCCCTTGGTTGTGCCAATAGCCAAGTGTTTTGCTCCATGTTCACAATTTTTATGGTGTTTGTTAATCTTGATGATGTGTGTCATGTAATATTGTAGTGTTTTTGATGGTTGGCTTTGGGGCTTGACTCTTTATTTTGATCTTGAGGTAAGTCTTGGTGTGAACTCCTTATACTTTTTAATTGGGGTGTGATTTCATACCACCCACCTTTTTGATTGAGCATGTATTATATATATTTTAAAAAAATATGTAAACCAGCATTTTAAGGAGATCAAAACAGAATATGAAACGAAAAAAGAATGGTTGCATCTGTCAGAACGCTCTAAGGCCTTCACTGCCTGCTTGGAATATGCGGGCAGGACGTTCATCGAAAGACGGTTGAAGAGCCAAGGCCATCAACAATCTCGGTATTCGCGCTCCGGCCAAAGAACCACACTTCATCCTCCAGATTGTAGTGCTTGTCTGTGTTTGATGCGCAGACCAAGTTGTACAACCTTCAGAACAGATCCTGTTCAAGTAAGGTCTTACTTATCTTGTCTGTATTCTCTCAAAAAGAATGCATTCTAAATCTGCTGCCTGTTCAATGTGGGATATTAAAATTCAATGGTCGCTGTTTGGATATATCATACTTTCAATATTCACGGGGAGGGAGATATGCTTACAAAAGAAAAATCACACAAACTAAAGAAAAAAGAAGAGTTTATTGATTTCCATATCAGAAAAATAAATGTGATTGTCACTTTACAATTACAAACTATGAAGTAATCACCAAGTATGTAAACCAAAACCAAAACCAAGATAATACAACAAATAGCAGAAATGCTTCTGCAACTGCCACACAATTGAGCATAAATGTTTGCCAATCATTCAAATGACGAAACGCTCAAACACATGTATGTTTACAACTCGACACTCAATTCCTGCGAAACAAATACCATGCTTTTTAACGAGATATGGTTAAGAGAATTCTGTACATATAATTGTAAGCAGAGGTATAATACTTTATGTAAGCAAGCCAAGTTGGAATTGCTTTTTATGTCTGAGCTTTTGAGATAAAAAAGAGATGAAACATAAAACATAAGAGTTAAGTTTGTGAGAGCTTTTTCTTGACAACTTGTTATTGCAGAGTAGAACAATGGATCCATTTACTCCTTTACAACTGAGGTTGAATAAAGGAGTTTAAATCTGAACCATAATTTTTTTTTTATGCTAACGACTCTTAAGGAGGTCAACTCTATGTTGGGTCATCTCTCTAATGAATATAACTACAATTATTTGATTCTCTTAATGAATAAGATTTCATAGGAAGGCTTGATTTCCTATAAAATAACAATAAAACCTACTCTGGATCTCAAAATACATTGGATACCTAAGTACAAGATGCTCCTCTAATTCCGAGTCATTAAAACAAAGTTTACATGTGCCAATGTTGCAGATTAAAGGTGTCTGACTCTATGTAATGCTGATGAGAGCATATCATCAATTGAATCAAATCAAAAGAGAACTTGGTGTACTTGGGAGTAAAAATATGTTCATCTTTTATTTGAAGATAGTGCTTTGGACAAGTAGTGACATATTTTTGTTGACAATTGTTACGATGATTTTATCCAAGTTTATTTTACGTAGGATTTATAGATCTCATCCTTGATGCATCTATGCATATATTTTTTAATCATGTGGGAGCATTGACAAAAAAATTATTAGCAGGCATATGATTGATATCCATATTAATTCCCTATAGGAAAGATGTACATTGAGCATACCAAGTTTTATTGATCTTTTGATCACCTAGATTTATAAATGATTGAAGTGCCTTGAATGGATAACTATTATTGCCAAGTGTTAAATATTCCATATGAGAGGAGCAGAAAGAGAAACTTGGAGCTCTACAAATGGGGAGATGAAGAGTCATCCTCTATTGATGACACTTCAAGCTTTCTCTCTTGCTTCCTTGATTCTCTTGGACACCTTAGTCTATTCCTTGCCTTTATTTCCTTGGTGCTCTGTGTTGTATGGTGGTCATGGTTTTCCTAGTTGTATGGTGTCTTAGGCTTGTCTTTTTGTTTGATTTTCCTTGTTTGGGTTGCCCTTTGTTTTTTTGTGTGCTTATTTATTTGTCCTCATTTTCTAGGTCGTAGAGGCCTTTGGTTTAAGAGATTTTTGATAACATTTCTTCGGGGTTGTTTATGGAGGCAGCTGTGAGTATTGATGTTGCTCATGTGAAGTGTGAGGGAGATGAGAGCCTTATGAAACCCACTGTGAGAATGACAGTGGTAAATATGTACTTGATGAGAGCACTCTTTTAGATTTGGATATCAGGGAAGAAGGGAAAGGTAGTGAGGTTAAGAAACTCTTTAGTGAAATCTTGTGGCAGGAGGAGGTTTCTAAGCACTCTGAGGGAGTGAGTTTTATTATCAGCAAGCTTGGCATAGAAAGGGATGGTGGCTTTAGGGAGGGATCATAGCAAATTGGTAAGTTCCCTAGCCTGGAAAGAACCCTGACCTTATGTCCAAATGAATATTTGGATGAAGACTTGCAGATGGAGGAAGTGCATGTGAAAAATATTGGGGTATTTTTTGTATGTTTAAATAGGAACTCGTTACCTTTGAGGATTTTTTTTGATAATTGGTTAAACTCTGTGTGGGGGAAAAATGGGTATTTATATCAATTTTTGTAGCATGTTTCAGAAAGGTGTTTTCATGGTTCTATTTAAAAACTCAAATATGTAAAGAAGAATTATTAGTAAACCCCTTTGGAATGTGGGTCAATATATGTTCAAGGTAATCCCATAGAACCCTAACATTGTATGTAGTGATATTGTGTTCAAATCTTCTCTTAGATGGGTTGATATTGAAAATGTTCCGATTAAACAATGGAACTTTATTTTGTGGGCCCTTAAACCATTGGGAGAAGTCTTAAGGATTGAAGACAATAGAAGATCCTTGGCCCACATGCATGCTAGGGTTTTGATTTCCTTGGAACCCTTAGAAATCTTCCTAGAAACCCTATTTTTTAGGGTCAATTGGGAATCCTATTTGTTCTATATTAATGGTTTGGGGGGTCTCAATGCTTGTTTTTTCTATAAAAAAGATGGACATCTAAAAAAAACTACCCCTACATGAATAGAAAAAGCAACTCTGTGAATAAAGATCAGAATAGTCTTTTCAAAGCAAGTGGTGCTAAAAATGATGTCTTCTTTAATAAGTCTGGTGATGATGTGAATATGAGAGATAACCTCTACTTTGATCTAGACACAAATAGAGACATAACACCCCTCATAACATATTTAAAGGAGAATGTCTTTAAAGACTCTGGCAAAGAAGATAATTCTTCTAGACTATCCAATGATGTTCCTTTACCTTCAAGTCTAAGTATTCCTCCTTCATCGAATAACTCCTAGCCATTTGGTGATAATGAGGTCATAGTGAGAATTGACCTTGCTTATTCAGTTTTAGGTCTTGAGGCTCATTTAACACAGGCTAACTTGATTGAACCTTAGGAAGAGGCTCCTTATTTATTAAATAAACTCCCTTGGAATAATATGTTGTCATCCTTTCTTCTCCACTTGGGCCTAAGGCTTCTACCTATGGCTCCTTGCCTACTTTTGGGTCGTATGTGTTACTTGATGATTTGGTTCCCATGGTTATTTCTCTAGATCCTAGCTTTTTGAGGGAGAAAGATTTACCCTTGGATGAGAAAGACTCTTTTGCTCCTTTTGACCTTAACGGCTTTTACTTGACTAGGAAGTCCAAAGGAGGAGCTTAGAGACTAAAAATTAAGATAAGTTTTGCTTCCTTTCAAGGTGCATATTTTGGTGAGGAATGCAAAAAGGCTAATGGAGGGCCTCAAGGTAGTGTGGAGGAGTCTAAAAATAAAACTAAGGAGAACAAGGTACCTTAGTGTTTTACTAGGCTTTATCAAAACAAAGGAGGGTCCAAGCCCTTAGGGCAACCAAAATTAACCCCCCTCATTTGTTTATGAAGATTATTGGTTTGAATGTGAGGGGTCTTGAATCCCCCAATAAGAATATTATTGCTATATAGTTAAAAAACTCTAAGGATAAAATTAATTTTCTAATGCTTTAAGAAGTTAAGGAAGTGGGTTCTAGATTTGACTCTATTCTTAGCTATATTTGGCCATATTCTTCACACTTCTGTACCAACCATTATATAAGAAAGGTTTGGGATTTGATACTAATTAATCCTGAATGGGATGAATTTATTGTGGAACATGGCTTCTCTCCTTGTCATAGTGTAGTGTGGATTATAATTGAGCAGAATAAGCAGTTTTTTAGGGTTCGTAATGTGTATGCTTCAAATGACTATAGGGATAGGATTAAATTGTGTAACTAGATTGTGTCCACCCTGAGAGGTATCTCAAGGATTATGGGGGTGATTTTAATATGTTAGAAGCTAAAAAATATAAGCAGGGTGGTGAGCCTCGTGCATGGAAAGGCAACGAGATTTTATTTTGGTCTAAGTTGAAGCATATTCATAATATTTATAACCCTCTCTTCAACAGTAAAATGCAAAATAATGGTATTTGGTTTACATGGTCTAGCAATAGGAGAGTCTATTCTAGGCTTGATAGATTCTATCCAAATCGAGAGTTATGTAATGTTCATCAGGTTGAAAATTACAACAAGGTGAATGTCTTCCCCTTCACCATTTTTTTACATTGTAAATCAATTACTAATATAAGCATCCAAGATGCCAAAACATTTATAGAGTTCCCTGAAAAGACATATCATACTGTGGGGCATCCCCCATTAGCAACATAAAAATGGCTCTTTACAAGCAGGCCAACAAAAAAATAACAATAGCAACACTATTAGAAAGAAAATAACAGTATTAAAAAAAAATAAATAACAAAGAGCAGCCACCCCAAGGTGGTAGAGTCAATCATACGGGTCTTGCACCCTAGTAGTAGCAACACCATCCACTTCACATCCATCATCTGAGTCAGTAGAATTAGGTCCCTCAAAATATTTTTTACCACCTCCAGGGCCCAATCACATTTGTACAGAAGCCATTTGAGTAGGATAGTGATCCACTTTTTCCAGCATTCCTTTCATATTGCTCTTTTTAACATACTCCAAGATGTCCTCAACATCTTCCAAACCACCTCTTTCGATCAATTTTTCCAACTTGCCAGAGAAGATATTGATATTCTCATCAATCTTCTTCCACACTTCCTCCTGTACACCCTGGTTATGCATTGTTGGAGCCAATCCCTAAAAAAAGGCACTTAATCCATAATATCATCACCCAATTAGGGAAGAGGTTTAGGTTGAACATTGTAAATGTATCCTTAGGTTCTCTGATTATGCAACTTCCCTTCTCATCATTGCACACATCCCTTAGCATATTTTCATTTGCAACCAACCAGGTATCAATCCCATTATGATCAGATTCAGATGGAGTAATCCATTTATTTACCAGGTTGTCAGCCTTATCAAAGTATGAATCTTTTATGTAGTCCCACTCAAATTCTCAAACTTTTACTTCAGCTATCATCTGGTGACTCATTACCAAATCAAGATGGGGGCTTAGTTTGGGGTATCCCCACAATCAAGTAGGACGTCAGAGGTGAATTTGAGGAGTCATGTTCTGAGAAATTGTTCGAGCTAGTCCTGAGGCACTTTTAGCTATAAGAATATGTACAAAGACAAAATATAGAGGATGACTTCTATTGAGAAGTCAGTAAGCAATCTAGCCTTCTATTAGAAAACCTCAAGGTTCCTTTACTTCCATAAAAACCATAAAATTTTAGTAGAAAACACAAGACAAAATTTATGAAAGAAGGGGTTTACTTTAATCTTAGGATTACATAACCAAACACAATGTTAAGCCAACTAATTTCAAAATCAAAAACCACATTCCAACATTTAAGACAATATTTTCACATCTTAACAACATATGGGCAGTGTTGGGTGAATATTTTGTCGGCCAGCTAACTGGTGACCAAAATAGTTCCTATCACCACAACATAGGGAGATTGATCATCCAATGTTGTAGGTTTACCACATCCAAAGGGGAGAAATCTCTCCTCTCATCAAGGGGAGGTTCCCTATTAAATATGCAGGAGCTATATACTATATAATAAGCAGAAAATAACACTCAGGGGTAGGATACACCATCCATCTCTCTTTTTTCAGAGATGATGTTAACAAACAAAGGAGAAAATCTTAGTGAAGACACTGAAGGCACTTCTCTTCTTTCAGAAGTGATCTTGCAGGGAACAATAGGAGTTCTTTCAGGTAGTGACAAGTAACTGGTAACCAAGGGCATAGTAACCAGTAGCCTAAGATGTAGCACAAAGTCTCCACCTCGACTGCCCAAGAGTGAGGTATGAAGGACAATGAGGGCACAAAGTCGTCCCAAGGTCCTTTACATAGAAATAGAATACGAAGGATAATGAGGGCACAAAGTCGTCCCAAGATCCTTTACACAAGAACAAAAAGAAAACACTCTAAAGACAATTATGGGGGCACAAAGTCTCTCCACAGTTGGCTTCATGACACCTTCCTTATCACTTCCACTAGTTCTACCTGTTAGATCAAATAAACAAGAACACATTTAGAAGATAGACATAAGAACAATCTCCTAAAATGATACAAGCTATAACAACACACAGTCTGCAAGTCACTTGCTTTCTCATTCAGATAAAATAATATGAACAACAATCTGAGCTCAAAGTCTCAGTATTCACCTTTCAATTTGGGTAGATTTTTGCTTCTGTTAACCAGAAGATCTCCCTTCAAATGATACAAGAGATTACATTATATAGAGGCCTAAGGGAGGCTTAGCACTTTTTCCCATGGAGTGACCCATTCGACACATTCAAGGCCTTGGATGCATTATTGGTCTTGTCAGGAAAGGCCATGCTAGAGCAGGGTGGCTGCCTTAATTGTGGCATGTCGATTCATCTCTAGTGCCATCCTCTTGAGCCTGAATCTCTCATTCCATCACCTGCTTAGCTGTGTAACTATTTATTCTACCTTTATCTCATAAGGGACAAACAGACAACACTTTCAATGTTTTTAGGCCCCTAATATCTACTCGGCAAATTGCTTCACCTACTGGAATTAACTCCTGCTAAGTTTCCCTCTTTGTCTCTTCCTTCTCTTGGTCCTAGCATTAGATTCTTTTGAACGCATTTGGGTTCACGCTTTAAGTTTTCTAAAATCAATAGACACTTCATTGCAACAAATTTGATGTTTGTGGGCCTGTCATTCTTCCCAACAACTCTCTTGTGTCTTTCTCACTTGCCATGGTCACTTTCTGCTATGACGCAGGTGAGGACATGTGGCGGCATCCGCAGCTTCAAAATAGGCTTATTAGAATAAGCTTTGAAACTTGTTAGCGACTGGAGGTGCAGATGTAGACACATGACAGCTTCCACTACACTGTGATGGGACACGTGGTGAGTTCTACGCTTTGAAGCTTCATCTGAAATTGCATCTCGACATGTGACACTTGGCAGCATCTGCTATACTTTGAGGCTCAACCTTTCTTGAAAGGAACTTGCCCTTTGGGGTCTTGAAAAGGTTTGCTTCTGAATGTGGAGTGTCCCTCTGCAAAGGTGTCTACCCTTCGAGATCTTCCAAGTGGCCTTCAGGTCTTTGATTTCTTCAGTGGGCTGTTGGTCCTTTATTTCCTTCAGAGAAAATGTTCGAAGGAATTCCTTCAGACAATTTGTCTGAAGGAGATCCTTTATTTGGCTTCATGCATGCCTCTTCATTATGAGTGCCCCCTTTTATGACACGTGGCACCTTCCACTGCTTTTAACTAGAGACACGTGGCATCTTCTGCTAAAACTTACCAGAGACATGTGGCATCTTCCATTATTGACACTTGGTAGCATCTGCCTTCTCGGGCCTTTGCAAAACCATAAAAATGCTTGGGGCTCAGTCGGGCTCTCACAGACGATGATACTTGTCAGCCTTTGCTGATCTCTACAAGGGACACATGGCACGATTTGAATACATTTGTTAGTCACGTGGATGCAGACACTTGGCACATTCTGATTCATTTAGTCACTCATCCCTGGGCCCACCATGGTCTTCGCTCGAAACAGTGAAGCTAAAGGAAGAGACTGCAGATATTGACACTTGGAGGCTCCTAACAAGCTTCAAGAGGGACATGTGGTAATATCCACCAATTCATAGAAACAAAGTTTAGTGGGGCTCGGCCATCAACACTTGGTAGCATCTGCCTGAGTCTTTCTTTTGCATGTGCTTCTTTTCTTAACTAAGGCGGCCTTTGAAACTTTGAACCCAATGCGTTGAACCGATTAAATGTTGAACCTGTTGAACCAAAATGGTTCAAGGTTCAATGGTTCAAGCTTTTGAGACTTGTTAAGTGATCGGGGCCACGGAACCTTGAAATGGTCAAACTTTGAACTTCTGTCAAAGCGCTTAGCTCTTGTTGATGACATTGAACCTTTGAACCCATTGAACCGGCTAATCCTTTTACCAAAAAGGTGAGAAAATGATGAAATTGAATGTTTAGAACAAATTTTTGGAAAGGGGACAAACAATTTTTGCCATGCAAGACCAAAATAGTCATACGTTGTCTAAAAAATGAGGAGTCATTTTTCAGAGACAACAGCTGGCTCTAGTTGGGGAACTTCTTCAGTTGGAAACTCAAAACAGTTGAGGGGAGTAGAAACTAGAATCTCTAGTGCCTTGAAGTGTGCCATTGGGCTACAAAGTCATGATACCCAAAAAGAAAGGCTCCAAAAAATGAAAATGAAAAGCATAAAATAGAACTAAAGACTATACAAATATACATATGTACAGATGATCTTATCTGATGCCTCAAGATTTGAAGCGCTTTAGATGCCACCCACTATGAGATAGTGAAAATGGTGTGCCATCTTGATAAACTAGCAGGAAACCATTTTGTCCCCAGAAACGGTGATGGGTGAATGGAACTCTCCACCAAGAAACTAATTTTTTGCATCTTCCTCTTGGCCTTTTCTTCTTCTTGCTCCATGGCAGGATGTGGTCTTCAAACTGAAAACCATAACTCCTTGCTCTCCCTACAAAGAGTTCCTTTTGATGACTTTGGAATATAGCAGTATGGTCCACCACCATAGCTTGCTATTCTGCTGGTCTAGTCCAACACATGCTTTGATTGTCAGCATCAGACCCCTGACAAACCATCAGCCCAACATCTCCTTTGGTGTGAAGGAGTTTGACCTCTTCACCTTAAGCAATTTTCAATCTGAGCAACAGAGATCCGCATCCGACTGTGGAAGAATTGCTGCCATCAGATTCTAGGATCCAAGCATCATCAAAAGCTGATCTTCTATCAAATTTCTCTTCATGGGAGATGGAAGATCCTTCTTGATTTATACTACGCCCTACTAATTCTTCTGATGCCTTGTTTGGATCAAATCCTGGATTGCCAGCTACAAGACTTTCATCATCTAAGACATGAGCATCCTCTGTGGTCAAGAAGTAATTACCCCTACCTGATGGCTCAAACAGAATTTGAGCTACAGGGACCAATGTTTAGGTGACCACAAATTTTGCCTCAAACAGGTCCATACTGAGTTCTCCACCAATGTTTAACTGCTCAGGATTGGCTTGTAGGGATTCAAACTCAGTCATTTGAATTTCAGATATATTGACATGATCAATCATGTCAAATGACTGAGATGGACTTGGAAGAGAGGATGGGAGTTCATCCTTTTGGTTTTTGGGAGGGGGAGGACTGATCTACGAAGTAGAAGTAGAAGGTGCAGAGATGTTTGATGTATTTACTACTTTGGCAATCATTGGGTCCTTTGACTAGAAAGGAAGAGGGGTTCTCTACTCAGTAATTGAAATTGATGGTTGGGGTCACTCATTTGTCTTCTCTTTGTCGGCCTACTGGGCTGATCGATTCTCAGACTGGGTGAATACTGCGTATGGTCCTTCGACTGCTTCACCTTCATTTCTGGGTTCATCTTGGTAATTCAAGAAACCAATGTGGGAGTCATCAATTGATTCTTATAGATCCTCCCTGAAGAGATCAACACCATTTTCTTTCTCAAACTCAGGTTGGAAATAGGAAACATGTTCTGTTTCCAGATATCCAACTGTTGAGTTGGTTGGAGGTGCTTCAAGGGCAAGGTTCCTCTATGGGGGAGGAAGATGATTTGGCTGCCCTTGATTCTTGGCAGTATTGCCTTGATATGGTTGATTCTAAAATGCCCTCCTTGGCATATCTCGATTAGGAGGAGTAGACATACTTTGGGCCATTTGCCTTTTCAAGGCTAGCAGTTCATTTGCTAGCTTTTGCACCATTTGATCAGTGGTGGCTGAAGGTGGATACTCAAAAGATGAAGAGGATTTACCTCTGTTAGGATCTCTCCTTATCTTTCCTGCCAAGATAAGGTCATCTTCTAGCTTAGTAGCCAAGTCTTGAACAACCTCAAGGTTTATGTGTCTAGCCCATCTCAACAAAAAACTCACTTCAGGCAGCTGTGAGTTGATGAAGAAACACATGAGATTCTGAGTTGTTGACTAGGCGATCATGGGAATCCTGTGCCTTAACTTGTTGAACCTGGTAATAAAATCTCTCATAGGCTCATGAGGTTCCTTCTTCATCTAAGTGAGCTAGGCCAGCAAAGCATGCACATCCTCTATAGGCTTGAACTTGGCTTCAAACTTGGCTTTAAGTGTATCCCAATTAGTCACTGATCTAATTTGCAGATGGTAGAACTAGTTTGCAACAACACCTTGTAATGTCTCCATGAATAGCCTGACTGCTATGTCTTCAAATTCCAATCCTATCATGCCATAGGCTATGCTAAAAGCTGTAATGTGTTCATCAGGATGAACTTTCCCCTCACCAAAAAAATTGGGGAAGTTTTTTCTTGAGCTGCGTGGAAGTTCATGCAGGGGTGGAGTCAAGTTGAGTGGGCCAAAAGAGTTACCCCAGGGGCCTCGAATTGCCATGATTTAATTATCAAAAACAAGGATAACAAATCTAGGTGGAGTGGCAAGTTTATAGAACAAAAATGGAAAAGGACTGGCCCTACTTCAGCTTGAGGCTTGAGGCTTCAAACTGCGCACTCTTTCCCGATAGCTCTGGTTTTGCAGACCAGATAAAATAACGAAAGTGGAGGAAGATGGTAAGGCTATAATGATAATGGGTAAGACATGAAACAGAGTTTCCAGAGTTTGTAATGGATAAGGGTTATAATGATTATGGGTAAGACATAGGTGATGTTTCAATCTGAAACTTGAGGTTCCAAATTGCACAAAATTACTGTGTCCCCAGCAGAGTCGCCAAAAACTGTTGGGTGAATATTTTGTCGGCCAGCTAACTGGTGACCAAAATAGTTCTTATCACCACAACATAGTGAGATTGGTCATCTAATGTTGTAGGTTTTCCACATCCAAAGGGGACAAATCTCTCCTCTCATCAAGGGGAGGTTCCTTATTAAATATGTAGGAGCTATATACTATATAATAAGCAAAAAATAACACTTAGCTGTAGGATACACCATCCATCTCTCTTTTTTTAGAGATGCTGTTAAAAAATAGAGGATAAAATCTTGGTGAAGACACTTAAGGCACTTCTCTTCTTTCAAAAGTGATCTTGCAGGGAACAACAAGAGTTCTTTTAGGTAGTGACAAGTAACTGGGAACCAAGGGCATAGTAACCAGTAGCCTAAGATGTAGTACAAAGTCTCCACCTTGACTACCCAAGAGTGAGGTACGAAGGGCAATGAGGGCACAAAGTCATCCCAAGGTCCTTTACACAAAAATATAATATGAAGGATAATGAGGGCACAAAGTCATCCCAAGATCCTTTACACAAGAACAGAAAGAAAACACTCTAAAGACAATTGTGGGGGCACAAAGTCTCTCCACAGTTGGCTTCAGGACACCTTCCTGATCACTTCCACTAGTTCTACCTGTTAGATCAAATAAACAAGAACACATTCAAAAGATAGACATAAGAAAAATCTCATAAAATGATACAAGCTATAACATCACAGAGTCTGCAAGTCACTTGCTTTCTCATTCAGATAAAATAATATGAACAACAATCTGAGCTCAAAGTCTCAGTATTTGCCTTTCAATTTGGGTAGAGTTTTGCTTCTATTAACTGGAACATCTCCCTTCAAATGATACAAGAGATTACATTATATAGAGGCTTGAGGGAGGCTTGGCACTTTTTCCCATGGAGTGACCCATTCGGCGCATTCAATGCCTTGGATGCATTCTTGGTCTTGTCAGGAAGGGCCATGCTGGAGCAGGGTGGATGCCTTGACTGTGGCATGTCAATTCATCTCTAGTGCCATCCTCTCAAGCCTTAATCTCTCATTCCATCACCTGCTTAGCCACATAACTATCTATTCTACCTTTATCTCACAGGGGACAAATAGACGATGCTTTCAATGTTTGCAGGTCCCTAATATCTACCCGGCAAACTGCTTCACCTACTGGAATTAACTCTTGCTAAGTTTCCCTCTTTATCTCTTCCTTCTCTTGGTCTTGGCCTTAGAGTCTTTTGAATGCATTTGGGTCTGCACTTTAAGTCTGCTAAAATCAACAGACACTTCATTGTGACAAATTTGACATTTGTGGGCCCGTCATTCTTCCTAGCAACTCTCTCATGTCTTTCTCACTTGCCATGGTCACTTTTTGCTATGACACAGGTGAGGACATGTGGTGGCATCCATAGATTCAAAATAAGCTTATAAGAATAAGCTTTGAAACTCGTTAGCGGCTGGAGGCACAGATGCAAACACGTGACAACTTTCACTGCACTGGGATGGGACACGTGGCGAGTTTCATGCTTTGAAGCTTCGTCTAAAATTGCGTCTCAACATGTGACACTTGGTAGCATCCACTGCACTTTGAGGCTCAAACCTTTCTCGAAGGGAACTTGCCCTTTGGGGTCTTGAAAAAGGTTTGCTTTTGAATGTCGAGTGTCCCTCTGCAAAGGTGTCTGCCCTTCAGGATCTTCCAAGTGGCCTTCGAGTCTTTGATTTCTTTGGAAAGCTGTTGGTCCTTTATTTCCTTCAGACAAAATGTCTGAAGGAATTCCTTCAAACAATTTGTCTGAAGGAAATCCTTTCCTTGGCTTCATGCATGCCTCTGCATTGTGAGTGCCCCCTTTTATGACACATGGAACCTTTTGCTACTTTTAACTAGAGACATGTGGCATCTTTCGCTAAAACTTACCAGAGACATGTGGCATCTTTTGCTATTAACACTTAGTAGCATCTGCCTTCTTGGGCCTTTGCAAAACCATAGAAATGCTTAGGGCTCAGTCAGGCTCTCACGGATGATGACACTTGTCGGCCTCCACCGATCTCTGCAAGGGACACATGGTGCGGTCCAAATACATTTGTTAGTCACGTTGATGTAGACACTTAGCATATTCTAATTCATTTAGTCACTCATCCCTAGGCCCACCATGGTCTTTGATCGAAACAGTGAAGCTAAGGGAAGAGACTATATATATTGACACTTGGAGGCTCCCAACAAGTTTTAAGAGGGACATGTGGCAATATCTACTAATTCGTAGAAACAAAGTTTAGTGGGGCTCAACCGTCGACACTTAACACCATCCACCTGACTCTTTCTTTTTTGCGTGCTTCTTTTTGTAACTGAGGCAGCCTTTGAACCTTTTAACTCAGCGTGTTGAACCGATTGAGTGTTGAACCTGTTGAACCAATGAACGAAAATGGTTTAAGGTTCAACAGTTCAAGCTTTTGAGACTTGTTAAGTGATCGGGGTCGCGAAACCTTGAAATGATAAAACTTTGAACCTCTTCTGAAGCGCTTAGCTCTTGTTGATGACGTTGAACCTTTGAACCCATTGAACCCACTAATCCTTTTACCAAAAAGTTGAGAAAATGATGAAATTGAATGTTCAGAATAAATTTTTGGAAAGGGGACATACAATTTTGGCCATGCAGGACCAAAATAGTCATATGTTGTCTAAAAAATGAGGAGTCATTTTTTAGGGACAACAAGCAGGAGAAAAATACATTCTCAATCATTTCAACTTCATTGCAGAAGGCACATAAAGGATTAGTTAGGCCAAAATTACTCAAGACAGAACCAACAACCAGTGTCTTATACATTAACAACCAACAAAATTAGGATTTTTTGGGTTCAAGACAAGAGGCCCAAATCACATCAAACCTAAAGGACCATGCAAACAAAAGATTGAACATAGATCATATATAGTTGAGGGTGAGGTAGGGGACATTTGAGAAGGAGAGCTTCTTGTAAAGCATTTGAGAGGTAAACTCAAGTAGAGGGGGACCTTTCTTCCACTTCACACTATCCCATAACTCACCCTCTTCTTCCATGAAAACCACATTATTTTTTCCCTTCAGAGCTGATTGGAGTAGGGTGAATGTTCTTCATTAAGAGATAGGAATCTAAAATCTATCTTTAAGTTATGACCAAGAAGCCCATCCCGTATAGGAGTAGAGATCCTGAAATTACCTTAACCCCTTAATGTACCAATCAAAGGTAGAGCATCCCCTGGTGAAGGCAAGTGGTCTCTTGTTGACATCCAAATTCCACCATATTGATCTATACCCTTGACAAGTTGTGCCAAACTAGTTGAAGACATGTTTAGCAATGATCAAGGGCTTGGCTACATCCCAAGTTGACCAAATGGATGCAAATATAGGAAAGCCAATGACTTTGATCATAAAGGGCCTGATGAGAAGATCACCAATATTGAAACCTTTCCACCCTAGCTTTCCTTTAGGAAAACATCTCAAAATATTATTCCTAACCATGAATTTCTAGGGATCATTTCCATTGCAAGCTCTGATTATCCACTTAACTTCCAATGATCTACCTTACAGTCAAAGGTCCTTCAGCCCCAACCCACCAATATTATTAGGTTTTGCGTAAAATTTCCATGAAACCACATGCCTTTTCTTACCCACTTTCCCATTAGACCATAGAAAATCTCTTATGATTCTGTGGAGCATGTTGATTTAAGATTTGATAAAGAGATATCAAAAACCATAGTATATACTGTATGATGAGAGAACCTTTTGACAAACTTGGATCCTTCTTGGTAAGGAAAAAAAATGCCCCTACCATTTTACAATTTTATCAAAGATCCAATCCAACATACTTTTTAAGGAGGGTGCAAGGGCAAAGGGAATACCCAGGTACCTAACCATTTCATCCAGCCCTTTCCAAGTCCAACCAAAGTTTGATAACCAGTCAGGAAACTGTTCTTTCCAACCCAACATGTGTGATCTATGCATTTCCACTTTAGATCTAGAGGTAGAGTAGTGAATATATAGTCTAGCCGTTACATGAGCCAAGTTATTTTGTTCCAAGGTGAAAAATATTGATGTGTCATCAAAAAACAAGACATCAATGAGGGCATCATTTTTTGGGAGTGAAATACCTTTGACCAGAGGCCCAATGCCAGATAATCTAAAGAGAGTGTGCAATGATTTAGCCATCAAAACAAAGAGCAAGGGGCAAGCGGGAACCCTTATCTAATGGAGTGTTGAAGATCAAGAGACTTTGTCAATTCCCCATTGAATTCAATGACTGTCGAAGCATCCTTGAAAAGTACATTGGCCATTCTGCAAAATCTATCCTGGAACCCAAAGGCACACAACATTCTCTCAATGAATGACCACTCAATTCTATCATATGCTTTTTCAAAATCAAGCAAGATCATTCATGCATCCTAGTTCAAGTATCTATCCTAATACATACCTTCCCATCCAATGATTAAATTTTCTAGGATGTATCTCCCTTCAACAAATCCAATTTGGGTTTTTGAGACAATAGAGCGTAGAAGCGAAGACAATCTCCTCGTAAGGATCCTTTCCAATATCTTATAGGAGACATTGAGAAGGGTAATTGGTCTCCAATTTTTGACAAAAGATAAATTACCATCCTTAGTAATGAGATTGATTACCTCTCTAATGATGTCCAAGCTGAGTGTGCTAGCATTAATGGCCTCATTAAAGACCTCCAAACAGTCCTTAGCAATCCATTCCTTTTTGAATTTATAGAATTCAGTAGGGAATCCATCCACCCTAGGCGATTATCCTATTTAAGTGAATCAATAGTGTTTCTAACTTCATCGAGTGAATTATAGGCATCCAAGAAAGAGGCCTAAGTCTGTGTCACCTTCCTAGGAATGAAGGCATCATATATAACCTTTTTTTGTTTAACACAGGCACTGGAACCATCAGAGTGGAAAATATTGGAATATAAATTAAAAAAGCTCCTTTTATGTTGACAACATTCTACATAAGCTAACCATTAAATTCAACACCATTAATCTTGCTTCTTGTGTGCTTGGATTTCAAGAATTTGAATAAGAACTTAGAGCCTCTATGACCAAGCTTTAGCTAGGTTAATCTAGATCATATATGTGCCCCTCTAGCAATATAGTTATGTGACTTTGTAACTTGATGATTTAAGAGATTAAGATCTTGAATAAGTACCCCATTAGCAGGGTCAAGTTGTAACGAGATTTCAGTATGAATAAGTTTCTCTTGAGTATATATTACAACATTCCTACACATTTTTGTTTTGATCTACCCATAGGTTCTTGCAATTTTTTTGGAAGTATCCATCCTGGAATTCCAATGGTCAATTTTGGAAGTCGAGTTACATGTGAATTTTCCAATGTTCTAGGAATCCTGAAGACCCCCCAAACACACACTCTCAACCAAATGGGACACATTGAATTTATATAACCCTTTGAAGGATTGGGTGTCCTTATTCTCCTCACTAATCAATGAAAAAAATATTTCAATAGGGTGGTGGTTAAACATAGTAAAGGGCAGGACTGTCATCACATTACCATCCTTGATAGGGGTCATAATGAATGTCTCCTTATTCAAGTAAAATCTATCAAGTCTGGAGTATTTCCTTTTATTACTACTCTTATTATTAAACCAGGTGTACCATATTCCTCTACTAAGGCTTTTACCTTTTTGGAGAGGGTCTCCAACTCTGTACATTCTTTTGAATTTAGACTAGAAAAATAGATCATTACCCTTCCATGTTAGGTGGTCTCCCCCAATTTTATCCTCTTAGTCTTCCACCATATTGAAGTCTCCACCAAAGACCCAAGGAACTTTTTTCATATTTATAGCTAGCCAGTTCTAAAGATCAACATGCTTCCTTTAGTCATTTGGGGCATAGATGTTACATAGGCCAAAGGTCTGATCTTGAATTTCTAGCAAAACCCAAACCACTTTGTTATAGGGAGAGACTCCATGTTCAACAATATAATCTTTCAAACGAGGTTTAACCAAGATCGAGGCCCCACCTTTCCCTCTTTGATGATTAGTAGAGAACTACAGAGCATTGGGCCAGATAAAGTTCAAGACTAAGGACAATTGGGGTCTAATAGCCTTAACTTCTTACAAATAAAGAAAATCCAAGTTTTCTTTAGAATGTCTAAATGGTATTACAATTGGTTTTTTGCTAGGGGATTCCATCCCTCTCACATTCTAGCTTACAATCTACATACACATCTAGGGGGTAGATAGAGTTCAATAAAGATTAACCATGGGGCTTACCCCGACTATTATTTAATCTAGCAAAATAGTCCATAAATTTATTTTCCTTGCCCTTTTTTTTGGAGGGAGGGTCTTAGTTAATATGGAGGGACTCTTACCATCTTTTTTTTCTCCTTAGATGCTACTTGATCAACCAGGGAAGAACCTAAATCTATTTCAAATCTTTTTCCTCCTCTTTTAGACATCTAATTTTTAGCACTTGTAGGATCCTTGTGTGTCAAAGGATACCTATCTGATATATCCATCTTAGAGGTGGATATAATAGATTTCTCTTTATCTAGGGAGATAGACATCAAATAGACATCACTATCAATATTGCTAGGCTTGCCCAAGGGAAAGCTATTGGAAGAAGTAGTGTGTCAAGTAGGGGCTTTAGCAAGAATAGCCACATATTCCTTAGAAGGTGGGTCCACTATATTTTTTATTTAATAAATGCATCATCTAGGATATCAGGGAGATAGTTTATCATATCTGGTGAGGGATTCAAGCTATCAACAGAAGGCTGTGGGGGGCCAAGCACTTGAGCATCAAGGGAGGAGTCATCTACACCCCTCTCTTTTTGAATCTCAGGACCCTCCTTATCAACAACCTCAATAGGAGGCCTATCTTTTAGAGGTACACTATTGAACAGAGGATTTTAAAAAACCTATAAATTATCCAATACAATCTCATTTTTGGGCCTTCTTTCTCTTTTTGTCTATTAGGTATATTAATCTTATTAACCAACATAAGATAATTTTTCCTAATATGGCCATATTTTTTAAAAAAAAAGCAAGCATTCAATCTACCCAGTGCTCTAAGAGCACAAGTATAAGATTTTCCCTTAATTTTAAAATTGAGGGAATCCACAAAAAAATTCCAAAGGCTCTAAAGACATTAAAACACAAGCATTCATGTGGGAAAGATACCTTCTAGTATCCTCAATTCTCAATACTTCTTTGAAGGGTTTCAATGCCTATGGAATAAAATTCCACAATGGAATCAACACTCCTTCAATATCAACCCATCTGGGAGCAATTTTGAAAACAAGGTCATTACAGTCCATTTTTGGGCTCCATAGGATAGCTTTGAAAATTGATTGGCCAACATTCCACAAGGGTTTTCTAATATCCCTACATATCATATTGGAGTTTTTGAAAAAAAAATGAACACCCCTTTTTGAATCATCTGATAAATACTAATATACAGGCCCTGGTATTTTCCCCAGATAGAATTTAATTAGTTATCAAAAAAATTCCTAGAAGGGAGAGAGTTCTTTTTTAAGCAAACAAAGAAAATCCATACATTTTTAATCTTGGTTTCTTCTTGATGTAGGTTAGATTCCATGGAAACATTTATAATAATTGTCAAGGTATTTGGAGGGCTAGATAACTTACCAATTTGGTTTTCACTGCACTGTTGCTCGCCATGCTCTTCTTTGCACACCACAAACTCAGCTCCTTTTGAGTGTTTTGCTACTTCTTCTTGCTGCAAAATTTTAGTGAAAATATTTTTGGAGATCCAATCATTTTAAATTTCACTTGAGATGAGTTAAGGCAAACACTATTATTGTTACAACTCTTATCATCTCGTGCAACATCACCTGACTCATTAAAATCACTATGCTTCCCCTTCTCTGAATGTTCAAGCTTGTCAAATCTGAGGGTTTCCATAAACTACTTCAATTAATTGATGCCCCTTAAAATTCTCCAAAGGCAATGGGAAGTGTGTCTGGGAAGGGACACACATGGAGGCTGTATACCTTAGCCCAGATAGTAAAATAACAACCAAACACGCCAAAAAGAAGCATGCAACACCAAAAAAATCAAACACAAACTAAAATATAGTATTAAAATAATAAATTAAAGACCACCACTTAAAAAAAGTAAAAAGGAAGCAATAGGAACCAAGGAGGCAAAGGTGACCAAGGAAAACCACAAATAGAAAGCTTGAAGCACCATTAATGGAGGATGCCTTGTCATCTCCCCATTGCAGATCTCCAAGCCTCTCCAATTCTCTTTTTTGTTTCTATCTCTCCTTCAGCATATTTGATCACCACCCCATTTAGATTAATGTCTCCCTAAATGTTGACTTGGACTTTGGCAAAGCTGATTGGAAAGGCCTACATAAGCTCAATGTTTCCCACTTGAAAGATATGGAATGCAGAGATGGATTACATCTTCTTAAAAAAATGATAAACTAGTTTGTGAGTCTTCTTTGAGTATTGATCAAAATATTAGTAACATTGAATTAAGTAAAAAATTTATTAGAAGTTATGGTCAAATCAAGGCCAAGATAATAAGGAAGACTACTAGAGAGATTTAGGAGAAGATAATTTATTTTGAGTATGCTCTATAGAAGGACCCTACTAATGTTGGCGTTATTTAAAATATTTGTGCTTAAGCACTAGGTTAGGTAGCATCAATTGTATTTATTTAGAGATGCTTAGATTTGATCTAGGTTGAACTAGCTCAAGATCAAAGATAAAGGTTCCAAATTCTTCTTGAAGGTGAAACACAGTAAGAAAAAAATCTCAAAGATTGATGTTGGTGGGATGTTCACTGATGACCCTAGAGAAACTAAGAAAGCCTTCTTCTCCTTTTACTCCAACATTTTTTGTCTGATGGGTTGAGTCTCCACGTTGAGCATAACAGAATTATTTATACTAGGTATATCTGGAAGAAGGTTTGACTTAAACAAACTACTTCCTTGGATAATGAGATATCCCTGAATGAGGTATTATCCACACTTAACTCCCTTAAATGTGATAAACCATAAGGATTGATGGTTTCCCTAATGTTGTCATGAAAATTTCTTGACAGGGCAATATGATGTTTCTTATCAATAGTCACAAGACAAAGTCCCTCTCTTATTAGTAGACAGAGATATCTTTATTAAAAACCAAAACATATGCAGTAAAGGGAAAATATTGACAATAAAAATGGGTTTCAATAGGGTAATACTTTTAACCATAAATTACAAAAAGGTTATAGAAAGGAAAATATGAAAGAGAGAGAGAGAGAGAGAGATAGTGGAAATAAGTATGTTTAGAAAAGTGGAAATAGTAACAAATCCAACAAGCCAAACTTAGAAACCTATTGGAAATGTCAAGGAAGTGGGTAATCTCTCTAAACAAAAATGTTTATCATTCAATAGATAGGAAAAACATATATGTGCTCATGATAACACATAACATACACCAAAATATATGTCTAAATTGATAATAAAATATGACAAATATGACAATCACTTTGTATTTATTTGTAAAAAAAGTGAAAAATTACTATTTTACTCCACCAAGGTTTCACCAAAATAGAAATAAAATAAGTAGGTTTGAAAAATAAACACTATAATATAATTTCCATATTATGACTAGCTTATAACAATTGCGATAATATTTTGAAATAAAAGATTTGAATACATGTAGATAATATGCCCATACATAATTGATGAAAAAAATTTGAATGCAAAGTTTATAAATTTTCCCTATA
Source organism: Torreya grandis (assembly GCA_037957365.1). Taxonomy (NCBI): domain Eukaryota; kingdom Viridiplantae; phylum Streptophyta; class Pinopsida; order Cupressales; family Taxaceae; genus Torreya; species Torreya grandis. The sequence continues at coordinate 681,352 of JARHVA010000284.1, read as the reverse complement.
TTGATCTTTGTTTGGTTGGAAATATAATCTCCTCTTTCAAAAGTATGCTAAAAAATTTAACCATTAATAAACCTTAAAAATGAGCCTTTTATTCATATTTATAAGTTGAAATGGGTGGTTACACTGTGTAACCATATTTTTTGCCTATTATCAAGTTGCTAAAATGAAATAAAAAATTTGTACATTTTAAAAACTTAAAAAAACACGTTAGGCAATATGCACAACTTGCAAAAATACATTGGTGTTTTTGCACAACTTGAAAAAGTACAATAACAAATTTTCAAAACTTGAAAAATCATGTTAGAAAATTTACACAACTTGAAATTTACTAAAGAAGTTTAGAATGGGTAAATTGCTTATTACAAAAATGTGCAAATGGAGATTTACAAAATTGACTCGAAAATACACACACACACACGCGCACACACACACACACACACACACACACACACACACACACACACACACACACACACACACACACACACACACACAAGGTAGGAAACAAGTCAAAATATGATGATGATCTATTTTGGTTCATCTTTACTAAAAACAATCTGAATCTTATTATCTTCTAGTTGTGGCCTCTTTTTATTATATTTACCAAAACTTTGTAGGGTTTCTAGAACTTTATCCTCATCTAGACGATCTGAATATGTGTAGGCTATCTCTGCATCACAATATAGATCTAATATTTTCTATGTTGTTCCTTATAGTTTCTTAAGTATTGTATTGATATTCTCTAAATTATTTTGATACTCGATTAACATTTTAATGGACTCATGATTGGATACAAACTTGGGATTCAAAATATCATCAATAATCTTCTTGAACTAATTAACAATGCTTTTGTCAAGTAACAACTTTCCTTTATCATCAGTGAGTGTACATGTCAATTAACCTATTGCCTCTTATACTTCAAGGAGGGCATCACCTCCCATTGATTTAGAGTCACTAAACTTATTGATACTTTCTTTTATAATGTGAATTCTGAATTTGGCTGTCTTATAAATTCAGTGAGATATGTCACTTTTTCTTTTTGAATGACCTTTTGTTGAATGAGGTCATCTATATCATCATAGAATAAATATTTTAACTCAGGAAGTAGTTCATCCCATTTTTCTACTTTTTCAGCATATTTGTTCTCAGCTTAAGTTGCTTGATCATATTCTGATTGGATTTTATAACACATGGTCACTATTGTGTGAATGGTATCAACACCTTGCTGTAGAATCTTCTTTGTCTATTATTTCATAGCTTTCCCCATGTGACAGATTTTTTCAACAACATTTAATATTTCCATATTATAAATTTGATGGATGGATAAATAATAATATTGAATTAACTTTATCAATTTCTATATTATTACTATCAACTATTCAACTTTTTCTCAAAGCTGATCTTTGGTAGCTTTATCATGATCCATTTTATACAAAAAATAACCAATCATTGATTGAACATTTTATTTCAGCCCTTATCTTGTAGCCTTCCCAATATGACTTTTAGATATTTGATAGTTAGAGGCACTAATATTGTCTTTGTCTTTTTTGGTTGGAAGAACTGCTATTTCTGCATACCTATCTCTTTTATTATATGTGATTATTCTTGATATAGTTTTGGGTTTATTTACTATTTGAGAATGTAGGGTTGATAAGGTGTTGAAATCAATTTATTCAGGTTCAACAAATTTATTTCTCTTCTTCATTACCTCATCTAACCAGTCAGGAATTTCTGCATTACGAAGAGGTTGTTGAACTTGAAAAGAATCAGGCTTTGTTGAAATTTCAAGAGAGGGAAGAATGGTCTCTGAGGGATGGACTTCTTCTAATATTATTTCATCTTTCTCATTTTTTACTATATTAATTAAGGTTTTGGGTGAAAGCTCAAGAAGTAATTTAGAGTCTTACAGAAGAGGTAGAGACAAAGAGCTACCAATTTGATTAGAAGATAGAAGCAACAATGAAGAATCATATGCAATAAATTGTTGAGTGGTATTTATACTACACCCAAAACCTATAGTGTGTTTATGGATATGTGTTGCTTACACACCATATTATATTTTTATATTTCTTTATATTATTAATATGGTTAGCTTATGGAATAACCTTGGCTAAGTAGAGTATAAATAGGACATAATGTTTAGTCTTTTATCATCATATTTTGAATTTTTTTCTTATTGCATTGTTGTGGAGGTTTCTCCTTCAAAGTGACTTAGTCATAATATTCAAGTATTCTAATTTTTAAGTAATTATTGTTATGGATCTATTTGTTTTTCTCTTAATTCCAGGATATATAATTATATTATTAGGAATCATCTAAGTAATTTTATTACAAGTGGTGTCATATGTTTGATTTGTGCAAGTTTCTACGACGTATGTTTTTTTTAGGTTTTGCTTCCTGAGCACTAGAAGGTCAAAAACATAACTTGTGATTTGGGATGAATTGATTTTTTTTCATCATGGTAATTTTGTTCGTGAGGTATTAAAAATAAATAAAAATTAAGTTTAGAATTTTTTTACCTTGTGCAAATTAGTAGTTATTGGATTCATTTCTATGAGATGATCACAATGGTATATTCTACTGATACACTTTTTTAGGCTAAGAATTTTCACCCTTGTGCACATTACCATTCATTAGATTTGTTTTGGTGAGGTGATTGTAATAGTATCATCTATTGATACATTATTTTTGAATCATGACCCTCCTAGGTTTGTCGATGGCAAGGCCAAACACTCGTAGTCACAAGAAAGGACAATAAATGCCTAAAATTCCTCACAAAGATGACATGGATTCAAAACTTTTGATCTAATTATTTCAAAGGTAGATCAACAAATTAAGTCAAAATTATAGGGTATGGTGTAGAAAGATGATCTTGATACAGTTAAAAGGGACCTCACAGGGCTAAGAGGGGACCCAAATAACTTTTGGGATTTATTACAACAAATCACTAGGCAATTGGGTAGCTTTTGAACTCAACAATTCTAAAATAACCCTCCATTAATTTAACTTATTTTTTATCCTCCAAAAAATCACAACACCAACCATGGTATGAAGCCATTGTTTCCAAAATTAGACTTATGCAAGTTTGATGGTAATGATTTACTCACATAGATTACTCAAATTGAAAATTTATTTGATCTACATCAGACTCCATGTTCACAAAAGGTGGTAATGGGTTCTCTATATTTGTAACCTAAGCAACTTATTTAGTATCATTTTTTGTGTGCTCCAAAGAATAATAATGGTCTCTTAGTTTCTTGGTCTATATTTTTTGAAGAGTTGTAGCTCTATTATTGCAACAATGTCTCAAAAAACTAGTTCAACAAACTAGCCAAGCTGCACCAAACTGAGATGGTAAAGGATTACATTCATCAATTTTATAGTCACTCCTTACATGTGGAAAACATCACTAAAGAAAATATTAAAGACCTATTTTTGGGTGGCCTTAAAGATAGCATCTAATTCGAGGTTCACCTGTTTCATCTTAGTAATGTATTTGAAGTCATACCAAGGGCACATCTACATGAGGAGAAAGAGTTGATTGAATGAATACTTTTCACTAATGTGCATGAATGTACCTTCCAACACCATCATTTCCATATCCTACCAGATTGACACATCAACAAGATGAACAAAAGCGTGTAAAAGAGTTATGTTTTAGATGTGATATAAAATGGAGCAAAGGACATCAATGTGCTAAAAAGAAGTTATTTTACATTAAAGGTGCTGATAGGGAGGAAGAAGATGATGAGGATTTAGGGGCAAGTTTAGAAGAAATTGAGGATGAATCTAAATATTCTCAACCTACTATTTCCTATCAAACACTTTCAAGCATTAGTAATCCTCAAACTCTTAAGGTGGTGGATTTCTTAAAGAAAAAAAAGGTGACTATGTTAATTGACTTTGGGAGTACACATAACTTCATCAATAGTAAGTTGAATGCTCATTTGAAGTGTTTCATTTATCCAAATCTAAAATTTTAGTTCATGATTGTAGATGGTACAATCAACTATTCTATAAAATGCCATAACATTAAGCTTGCTATGGGAGACTACTGGTTAGATTTCCCTATGCTTTTTATTCACATGGGAGGAGTTGACATTATTTTGGGAGTGCAATGGCTCACCAATTTGGGTATTATTGAGATGAATTAATAGGAACTATTCATGAGGCTCCATTCAAAAGTCATGATCCTTGAACTACATGGATTATGGGCTAAATATCCACAACTGGTTAGTTCCCATCAAATGATGAATATTCTAAAATAAGTGCATAAATATTTATGAAATGCTTATTTTCCATAGACTTTCAACCAACCAAGTATTCTACACATCTTAATTTTCAAAGGGTGTTAGATGACCATTATGTTTTTTTTGGTGACATATTAAAAAGACTTCCTCAAAGTCGTGCATATGATCATGCCATTAGGCCCATTCTAGGAAGTACACCACCTAACATAACACCCTATAGGTATCCCTATGCCCAAAGAGTGAAATTTAAAATATGGTACATGATATGTTGGAGGTAGGAGTCATCTAACACAATCAAAACAAATATTCCTCCTTAGTGGTCATGGTGCAAAAGAAGGATGACATTTGGAGGATGTGCCCAGATTATAGAGAACTTAACAAGTACACTATCAAAAATAAGTTTCATATTCTACTAATTGATGGTTTTCTAGATGAATTGCATGGTACTATTTATTTTACCAAGTTAAACCTTATCTTTGAGTATCATCAAATTTACATCCGTAATAAGGACATACCTAAAACAACTTTCAAAACTCATGAAATCCATTATGAATTTATGGTCATGCCTTTTAGCCTCCCAAATACACCATTTACATTTTAGAGTTTGATAAATACTATTTTTAGGTCATTTTTTATAAAGTTTGTATTAGTGTTTTTTGATGATACCCTCATCTACAATAAAAATTGGGAAGACCATTTGAAGCATGTGAAACAGGTACTTTTAGTTCTAGAACAACATCTAATTTTGGCCAAACCTTCGAAATGTTCTTTTGGTGTCTAAAAGGTGGAGTACTTGGGTTATATTATTTCACATGGAGTGAAAGTTGATTCTAAAAAATCCAAGCGATGATGGAGTGATAGGTTCCTAAGACCATCAAGAACCTTTGAGGATTTCTGAGGCTAACTAGTTACTATCACAGGTTTGTCAAACATTATGGCAGAATTGCATCCCCACTCACATATTTATTAAATAAAGATTCTTTTCAATGGATTGATTCATCTAACAAGGCATTTGAACAGTTGAAATCAGCTATGTGCACAACTCAAATTTTGGCTACTCCCAATTTAAAAAAAAAAAATTATTATGGAGTATGACGCATTAGGATATGACATGGGGACTGTACTCATGAAACAATGTAGATTACTAGCGTTTGAAAGTCAACAATTGAAGGGAAAAAATAGGCTCAAACAAAACTATAAGAAAGAGATGATGGCTATTCTTCATGTAGTAAAATAATGGAGACTGTATCTGATGGGTCATCATTTTCAAGTAAAGACTGATCATGATAGCCTCAAATACTTCTTGGAGTAATGATTTCCATCTAAATAACAAAAAAATGGGTGAATAAAATGTTAGGATATGATTTTAAAAGTGTATAATAAAGGAAAAGAGAATGTGGTGGTGGATGTCCTCTCCTAATGGGATGAATTAGTTGAGGCATTGTTATGCACCATGACCATGTGGCAGGCAGATTGGATAGAGGAAGTAAGATATAAATGGGAGAATGACAGTGATACCAAGGATTTGATTCAATATCTTTAGCAGAGTTTTGATGAATCTGAAAAATTTACATGGAAGGGGAACACATTATGGTATAAAGATAGATTATACCTTTGTAAGCATTTTCTCTTCAAACATAAAATTTATCAGGAACTTCATACCTCTCCACTTGGATGTCATTCTATATTTTTAAAAACATATCATAAAATCAAGAAGAATTTATTTTGGGAAGGACTCAAGGGGGATGTCTAGAAATATGTGGCTAAATGCATGGTATACCAACAAAATAAAGGTAAAACCATTAAGACCCCATGTATTTTGCAGCCTTTATCCATCCATATGTAGCATTGGGAGGAGGTTTCCATGGATGGATTTCATTGTAAGGTTACCACTATTTGAGGGTAAAAATGTTATCATGGTAGTTGTGGATCAACTGACCATGTATGCTCATTTTTTTTCATTATCAAAACCATTTATTTTCAGTATAGTAGCTTCTACTTTTCTCAATATTGTTTATAAATTGCATGGTACTCCAAATATCGTTGAAAGTGACTGAGATCCCGTATTTAATAGTAATTTTTGGACTAAATTGTTTGTATATTTGATGGCTAGTTAGATCATAACTTGTTCTATAATACTCAATTTGATGAACAAAAAAGGTAGTTAAAAATGTCTAGAAAGGTATCTTTGTTGTTTTATTTATGACAAATAGAACAAATGGGTTCATTGGCTGCCACTTTTTGAATGGTGGTATAACATTTATTTTCACACTTCTTTCAAGATATCTCACTTTGTGGCATTATATGGGTGTCACCCCCCATCCATCACTTCAAATTTGATAGTGCATCGTAAGGTTTGAGCTATTGAGGAACACATTCACCATTAATATGTGGTGTTATTGAGGTTATGAGAGAATTTAACAATGACACAAAATAGAATGAAGCAACAAGCAGATCAACACCGTAATGAATGAAATTTTGTCATAGGTGATTGGGTCTATGTGAATTTTCATCCATATAAGTAGATGTATTTAAATAAATATAAAAAAATCACAAGTTATCACATAAGTATTATGGCCCTTATCAAACCTCAAAGAAAATTGGTAATGTGGTTTATAATCTGGAATTACCTCCATCCACTTGGATACATCTGGTATTCCATGTATCTTGCCTAAAAAAGGTAATTAGACATAGAGTTTTCACTCAAAATAAGTTTCCTAAATTAGATGAATAAGTCTGAATCATTTTAGAGCTTGAAGAGATCCCTCACACACACACCAAGCAATTGTGGACCAAAGTCATTAAGGAGTATTTGATCAAATGGAAGAACTTACATTCTGAAGAAACAACATAAGAGGATGAAGCATTCATGTAACATCTTGGTTTGATTCAACATTGAGGAAAATGTTATTTTGAAGGGGAGCATCATGTTATGACCTTAACCTATAGTGCATCTAGGGATATGTGTAGCTGACTTATGTCTTACACACTTTTATATTATCTTATTACATTTCTCTATGTTCTTAGTATGGTTGGCCTATGGAATAAAATTTGCTAGTTAGAGTATAGATAGGAGGTAGTGTTTAGTCTTTTATCATCATATTATGAACTCTAGTCTTATTGTATTATTGTGGAGTTTGCCACCTCAAAGTGGCTCAATCATAATATTCAAGTATTCAAAATTTTCAATAATTATTGTTATGGATCTATTTGTTCTGCTCTTAATTATATCATATATAGTTATATTGTTGAAAATAATCTAATTAATTTCATTCTAATTTGATATTAATGTATGTGACTAAACAGAACTATTAATAAGAATATATTTAGAAAGAAAAATGCTAGGAGAACAAGAAGGTTTTTCTTCAAACCTTTTTATTTTCAAGTTGAGGGGCCTATGAACTAGGGAAGCTACTGAAATACGCTGAGCTTCAATCTCTATTTATAATTCTAAAATATCTTTATTTTCACCAGTTACTTGTGATGTTCCAACCTATGATGATCGTTACTTGTGAAACCTTTCCAATTTTGTTTCTGCCATCGGAAGTGAAAACCCTGCTTTATTAATGATGCCCTTATTTTTAACCATTTAAGAGTTATATTTAGCACACCTTGTGTCCTATCGATGAGTGAAGTAGATTCCTTTTTATGCCAATCTACTCTTTTAAGAGGTTTTGATTCAATTCTATCTTCATAATTGATGGGCTCTAATGTATATTCATCATCTACTTTGTTTTTCTTGATCTCCAATATGTCGAACACAATAACTTGATATGGAGTGAATTATGAATAATCACATATTCTCACATCTTTCTCGTCATTATAGTCTATCTAATAGTATTGAAAGTGATGTACATGTTGACATGAATAACCAAGAACATTCTAAATCAAGCCTCTAGCATCAAATTAAGGTCATGTTTTAAATGGACAAATAATGGCTTGAGTCATTTCTTCTCTAATCAATCTTACATTGACAAAAAGAGCACAATATATCAACCAATAGAAATAAGAAAGTTAATTCCAAGATTGTGTTTACTAACCATGAGTTTGTGTGTTTCAATAAATTACCTCACTATTTACATCAAATCCCACTTATCATATACATACCTAGGGATCATATTTAGAGCAATTTCACAACCACAAATTTTTAAGTAGGTGAAAGTTGGGAACTGTATAAACCATGTTCTCCATTTATAAATTTTTGTAGAGGATTGAATTGATTGCCTCAAATTGTATGGTTCTATTTCAAACATCTAAATCACATATTATAAGATTTCATCATTTACTCTATGTTAATGACACTTTCTTTCTCTCAAAGAGAGTTGTGGCCTTACAACATTACCTTACAACCACATCTTACCGTACCCTAGCTTTGGCTCCATTCATAGATCCACCTTATGGCATGTCTCACCATCTCATGGGAAGTATCTCCATTGATCTGATTACTACCCAACCATTGACTACCCAAGCCTCCTTAACAACCAACAACCCCTTTGAGACTACCATTGAAAACCAACCAATTCAAACTACCACTATCCTTATACCTTCTCTTACCAACCACTCTTTCTCAATAGGAGTGCCTACCTCTAACACTACCAACCTTCCTTTAGCTACCTCCAATCCATCAACTACTACACCACTTCAAAGCCTTGTAGTGTCCATACACTATACCTTGCCACTGATTAGTTCAAAGGTCACCACCCTTTCATCGATCACCAACTCAATTACCACTCCTATCAAATAAGCACCCCTTAGATCAACCTTTGGCTACATCACTAATGTACAAGGGCATATACCCATTACCTAACCACCTACATCTACCTATCATTATGTATCTTACACCCAACCATTGACATCCACTTACCAATATGTGATATCCTCCCAACCTTCTACCTACTATCAACATGTCTCCCAACCACCGCAGTAGTATGCATCTTACAACTTTATGGGTGTACAACCCAAAGCAGATATAATGAAGATGCTTATGGACAAGATGACCAGCTTGGAGTCATCCATTTTGGGTGCTCACAACATCTTGTCATATGACCAAATCTGTAATGATCCCATCCATCCATCTATGCCTATCAGGCCATATCCTCCCCAATGGGAACTTCTTAAATTCTCTAAATTTCAAAGGAGGATCCCCAACAACACCTTAGGACATTTAGGAATGCTTTCTATCTCATCACCCATGATGATGCCCTCATTCTCTACACCTTTTGCATGTCTCTAGATGGTTCAACTTTGGATTGGTATAGTGCCATACCAAAGCACTCCCTTTTCTCTTTCACCCAACTAGCTCAAACCTTCTTGGTCTATTTTTGATCAATATCTTTAAGAAAGTTTATATCACCAACCTCTACTCTATCTAAAAATTTGAGGATGAATCCATAGCCAATTTTATGGCTCGTTGGAGAAGCCTGATTAACCAACTTTCCTTTTCTTTGCCTCAACCTGAACTCATAGAGCTCTTTACTTAGGCATGTGCCAAGCATATCTCCTCTACACTGCATGTCCAAAGTTTATAAACATTTGATGAAGCTTTTACCATGACATGTAAGTTAAAAAACCAAGCCATTGATGAAGGAAATCTAAATCTAAAGAAAACAAATCAACCTATAAAACCAATGAGACCTCTTCCTCCAAGTCAAGTAGATAGTCCAATACCAACACCAAAAGCATGGAAACTATGAACATGATTATCCTAAAATCTACTCCTCCACCTTCTGTCAACTAATATAATTCCTATAGTTCCTCAAAGAAAAACCTGATGAACCAAATCTAAAACAACCAAAATCAATTCACTCCACTAAGAGAATCCTATGTTTTCATCTTGGAGAAGTTATTGAAAGCAAACATCATTCAACTTCTTCCTATCAAACTACCCCAATAATTTGAATCTTCTCACCCTGTACCTAGTTGGTAAAATGAGAATGATCTATGTGCCTTCTATTGAGTGATAGGGTGTGATGTCAGTAGGTGTAACACCTTCAAGCACCTTGTCCAAACCTTTATTGATAAGGGGGAACTTACATTGGACAACCCCATCACTATCAAACCAAGACCTTGATATATTTAGGCAACCTTTCTTGAGCCATACTTCTACCATGATAATCATATAGTTAACATGGTTATCGACACACTTAATTCTAGAGAGATAGTTGACCAACCTATTTGTCCCTTACCCTCTCTACTTATTAAGGTAGCAAAATTACCTTCTCCTCCTTTAGAAACCCAAACCAAGGAAGCACCATCTTCTCCCCCTCCACTTATTGAGGTGAGCAAGTCCTTAACCATCCTTTTAAATAATATATTGGAACAATAATGAGAGAAACAATGTCAAGTGCTTCCATGATAATCATATAGTTAACAAGGTTATTGACACACTTAATGCTAAAGAGATAGTTGACCAACCTATTTGTCCCTTACCCTCTTTACTTATTAAGGTAGCAAAATTACCTTCTCCTCCTTTAGAAACCCAAACCAAGGAAGCACCATCTTCTCCCCCTCCACTTATTGAGGTGAGCAAGTCCTTAACCACCCTTTTAACTAATATATTGGAACAACCAACCATCACCACCCTATCTTCACCTTTGACTACCAAGCAAATCACTCCCCTTTCAGAAGTTATTCCTAAAAAAAGAAACCTCCATGTCTACTCCTCTAATAGAGGAACTGTTGATGCAATGGATTGCACTTGGGGTAGGATGCCTAGCTCTCGCCCTTCCACATGCAACAATGGAAACTCCCCTCTCACTTGTGGGACCGGCAAACCTGGAGGGGAGAGTCTCTAGATAAGGGATAGTTCCCTCTGATGTATCTTTTAGGCCCTGGTTTCTCCTACTAATAACAAATAAAATGAAAAAGGGGGGGATGAAAAGGGAGAGAGAGATGCTGAAAACAAAACCTAAGCCTAAAAATGAAAAGGTGATACACCATAAAAGTTTGATCCACTCAGGCCTGAACATACACTTTTCACCAGGAAGAAATGCCCATACACTTCATCTGACATGGGAAACTCTTCTGTTTCAGTGAGTCAGGGGTCCATAGAGATATATGGAGGAAGGAACTACCAAAGGTGCTCTATGACACACTTAAGCAACCTATTCACATGAGCCTATATTTCTGCTGTAGACACTTCTGGCAGACCTGCAGAAAAGAGACTTCACAATGCACTAGACATGCTATGATTGATATATGAAAAGCATGAAAGACAATGAATTAACACAAAAGAAGAACATAGACATATACTTTAAAGTGCAAGTCTAGATAGAGGTAAAAATGCTAAGTCCTAATCTAAGGTAAAATCTGGCAGCTCTATCTTACAAGCCCGAGAGATTTTTGGGCAGAGTTTTGCCTTGAGGCTAAGAGAGTGGATCCTTTTCTCAAATGAGAAGCTTTAAAATATATAGAGATAAGAAGAGAACTTGGTGATTTTTGGGAAAGACTTTGGCGCTCTTTTTTCAAGCTGGCCCATGTGCAATCTAAGCCTTGGGAAGAGGGAGTCGTTTGATTGTCGATTCCTGCTTTGACTTAGGTGTTCCACATTAATGTGAAAAACATGGTTGCACCTCTTTTCTACAAATAGACTACTCTTTTCCTACAAATAGACTACTCTTTTATTGCAAATAGACTATAGTTTGTCCCCTCATAAATGCCAAATGCAGAAAGTAGGCCACGCTGCGCACTATTTGCACCGTTTGATGACCATCTAGCAATAACTCACCTCTCCTCGCCACTTGGACTGCTTTGTCTTTTCCTACACTTCATCTTCCTCCTTTCCTTGTCTCTTCCTGGCTCCTTAAGCCCTCAGGGGCTATCTTTTGGTGGGTCGTTGTGTTCCTTGGGCTTTCGCTACTTGCTTTGGCCATTTTTTGCCAATTCTAGTGAGTGACACATGGCACGTTCCACTATAAAATGGGCAAGACACGTGGTAGCATCCACTTGACTCATGGAAGCTTTAGCCACCCTTTGAAAGTCCTATGGAAGAGGACATGTGTCAGCTTCCACTTTCTTTAGCAATTCATCTGGGGCCCACCACAGTTCTCACAGGATAAAAGAGAGAGACCGTGGAGGGTGACACTTGTCAGCTTCTACTGAGCCTTACAGGAGACACGTGGCATGTTCCACTACTCTTAAAAAGGCATGTCAAAGCCTTCTGCAGTTGCCACTTGGCAACTTCTGTGCTCTGGATTTCTTGGTGTAAAATTTGACATTCACGAGCCCATCACAATTTGAAAACCAAAGACTAGTCTATCTTCTTAAAGTTGACGGCTTCTAGGACATCACCATCCTAGGCAAATTCCTTTGGGCCTCTTCCTGCTTCAGCTTTTCTGCTTTGGCCCTTTTCCCCGTGGGCTTTTTTTTGGAAATTTCTCAACTTTTTCTCTCCAGTGGCCTCCCCAAATTTCTTCAGACTTTTGTTTGAAGGAATTCCTTCGGACAAAAAGTTCGAAAGAAATCATCACATGTATTTTGCTTTTGCCTTAAGTCCCTTCCTTTCAAGTTTCTTGTTTACACTTTTTCTAAATTCCTTCAAACTTTTGTTCGAAGGATTTCTTGCTTGCCTCTGCCGACTGCCTTATAATTTTTTTTGAAAGAAATCGTCCTTTGTGGCCTTCTTGAAAATGACCCTTTTGAAGGGTGCCTTTGCACCTGACTGCCTTCTAAAAGGGCAGTTGTCCTTCGACTTTGTGGATGCTCCTTTGAACCGCTCGATTGAACTAACCGCTTGAAACAAAAATGGTTCAACGGTTCAACAGTTCAACACTACGTGCCATTTGTTTGAATTGTGTCATTTTAAAACAAGCCTTTGAACTTGTCACGATGAACCAAGGCTTTGAACCAAAGTAATGAACCAGTTCAATGAACTTCGCTTTGAACCAAAGCGATGAACTTAGCTTTGAACCAAAGCATTGAACTTTGCCGAAATGTTGAACCAATTGAATTGAACCAAGCCTTTAAACCGAGCCAATGAACTTTGCAATTGAACCAATTGAGTGAACCAAGTGTGAACGAAAGCCATTAAACCAACTAATTGAACCAAGCTAATGAACTGACTTATTGAACCAAGGCTTTGAACTAAGTGATGAACCAAGGCATTAAACCAGTTTAATGGTTCAACGGTTTAAAGGTGCTAACTCTAGGAAAGATTCTGTCGTTAAACCACTCTTCCAGCCTTAAGGAAAAGTGTCCTTGAACCATTTTAGCTTTCTTTCCTTATGAATTTCTTCAGACAAGAGTCTAAAGAAGCTTTGTAAAACCTTGCACTCTCTGAACTGGTTCTTCGTCTGCCAAAAGACTACACCTGCAGAGTTCATAGAAGTCCTTGTGAAGTCTGTAGAAAACTAGCAGAGTCCATAGAAATGGAAAGACTCATGAAAAATTCAAAAGTACTGGCTCAGAACATCATGAAAGAAGGGGGACTGACTTATTGGCCTGTTGGGCAAAAAATAGTCAAGAAATTGGTGACTCCCAGGGGAAGCATGCCTGCTATGCTTAGAGACCAGTTGCCTTGTAGTCCATTGGGCACGGAGTCAGAATGCAGCTTTGAAGAAAGGTTAGCAGCAGCCCCAAGGATCCAAAAATCAAACATGAAGCTTTTTACCCTAGACACAAGGGAAAGCACACATAAGACTAAAAACACTACTTGTGCAAACTGCACTTAGGGAAAGCAGGAAAAGAAACTGAAAGCAAACTACTATATATAGCGAATCAGGAATATTCACCTCCCTCTTAGATCAAAGGGAAAACTTCTTAAGTCTCCTTCCTGGCAAGGAAACTTATGGTGCCAGACAAGTGGCTAAATGAAATGGAGAGTTGGTGACCCGCTCCTCTTGCCTGCCACCTAGGTTGGCTTGTATCCGAGTGGATCAGAATCGAACATGCCTCCAACATACATGTATTGTTCTTGTTCCTAGAGGCTTGTTGAATGTTGGTCCTTCATGCTGGTGCATTTCACTAAGAAATAAATGGCTGCTGGCTCATCACCATAGGCCCCTTGATCTGCACAGTCCCTCTGCAATGCATCATGGTTTGACTCATCCCCTTCTACTTCATTGAAGATCCTGTCAAACTCATCCTCTGCTTCCTCTTAGCCTTCTTGAAGAAGGGTGACTATTGTGATGTCTGAAATAGAATCACAAACTAATTGGTCATCCCATAGAGCATCACCTCTTTGTTTAAAGCTTTCTTCTTCAAGGCTTTCCTCAAGGTAGACAAACCTCTCTTTTTCCTCCTCAAAGATCAGGATCTCTAGATGTTTAAAGATATTCTCCTGATCCTCTTCCAACTCAGGCTCCTCGACGTAGTCGTCCTCCTCATCGAAGCAACAAGGAAGTTCACCAAACAAAGGGGGAGAGAGCTCACCATGCTTATGTTCCTCCTCATATTGTTGGAACATCTGCATGTATGCGTAACCTGAGTCTTCTCCATTTCTGATGATGCCTTTAAAAGGAACATCAATAATGATTTATTCCTTTTTGTATCTCATGATAGCCTCTTGAGAAACTGTAGATTGGGTTTTTTGCTCCTCACTCGCCTCCTGCAGAACAAGTTCCTCCTTGAGAAGGGGTGAAGTGGAAAAACCATGTGGAAGAGGAGGCAATCCTTGAGCTAGAATCTAATGATTCTCCTCCTTCCACTTGGTCAGCACTTCATCTATATCAGGTGTGGCCTGATAGCTCTCTTGGAAGTGTGTAGATGGGGTGTGTTTAGACATAAAATGTGCCATTGGGTCTGAATGGTCCATCACACGTTGGTTGAGGAATCTCTCTCTAGATTCCAAATCTACAATTCTTCTAGCCATATCCTCTCAGAAGAGCCTTTCCTAGAGGTCACCAACATCATCATGAGCAGGAGTAGCCTCATCTTCTTCAAGGTTTTGAGAAGAACCTTTCTTCGCCTCCTTCCTGCCCCATGATTCTACTATTTTCTTCTAGTTTAGGATCTCAGAATTGGAATTTTGCTCCTGTGAATAGGCAACAACTTTGTTTTGTCTAAGGTCTTGGGGCTCCTCCACAAGGTCTAAAAGTTCTATTTCTCTTTCATGAAGTAGACTCATCCTAGCCTCTAAATCCTCAATTTGCTTGTCTAGATTATCCTGAAAGAGTCTTTCTTGGAGGTCACCAGCATCATCATGATGAGTAGGAGCAATTTTGAGAGAGATGTACTGGTTCATAATTTCCCCCCCAAAAGAAGATTCACAATCTAAGGAATTTAGAAAGTTCATCTCCATGGGAGGTTGTTCTAGTTCCCTTTGATGCTTGAAGGCTAGGCACATAGGGTCAAGAGCAGGGTTGATTGATGCATCAAATGAGATGGAATGAGTAAGTGCCATATGATAGAAAGGATTTGGTGCATAAGAGGGGGCTTTATTTAGAATAGGAGGGGGCACGCAAGGCTGGTTGCCTTGCATGAATGGATTCCTCCATTTTTCTACCTCCTCCTCCATGGATTGCAAGCCTTGAGCTTGCTTGAACAAACACTCATCTTTATACATTAGCTCTTGTTGATATCCATACTACTCATCCCGTTTTTCTATCTCCATTACTTGCTTCTTGAACTCCAACGCCACCTCCCTTATCGTTGAAGGGCAACTAGGAGAGTTGCTTGAGGTGATTGCATGAAAATTTTGAGTTTGATCAAAGTCATATGAAGGAATACAAGGTCCATGATTTTGTGCAAAGGAATTATACATACAAAAATGTAATTTCTTGATAGCACTATGCTACTTAACCAACTGATTCAACTCAGAGTGGCCATTGGTGTTGATGCAAAAGCCTCCAAGGGCTAGTTGGTTGAAGAACACACCAAAAATTCTTTAACTCTTTGGACACAACTTGTCCTATTTGGTCCCACCAGGCGTGCCAAAAATTATTGATGCAGTGGATTGCACCCAGGGTAGGACACCTAGCTCCCACCCTTCCACATGCAACAATGGAAACTCCCCTCTCGCCTGTGGGACTGAAGAAGCTAGAGGGGAGAGTCTCTAGATAAGGGTTAGTTCCCTTTGATGTATCTTTTAGGCCTTGGTTTCTCCTACTACTAACAAATAAAATGAAAAAGGGGGGATGAAAAGGGATAGAGAGATGCTTAAAACAAAACCTAAGCCTAAAAATGAAAAGGTGATACGCCAAAGAAGTTTGATCCACTCAGGCCTAAACATACACTTTTCACCAAGAAGAAATGCCCATACACTTCATCTGATGTGGGAAACTCTTCTATTTCAGTGAGTTAGGGGTCCGTAGAGATACAGGGAGGAAGGAACTACCAAAGGTACTCTGCAACACACTTAGGCAACCTATTCACATGCGCCTTTATTCCTGCTGTAGACACTTGTGGTAGACCTACAGAAAAGAGACTTCATAATGCACTAGACATGCTATAATCGATCTATGAAAAGCATGAAAGAGAATGAATTAACACAAAAGAAGAACGTAGACATATACTTTAAAGTGTAAGCCCAGATAGAGGTAAAAATGCTAAGTCCTGATTCAAGGTAAAATCTGCCAGCTCTGCCTTACAAGCCCAAGAGATTTTTGGGTAGAGTTTTGCCTTAAGGCTAAGAGAGTGGATCCTTTTCTCAAATGAGAAGCTTTACAATATATAGAGAGAGGAAGAGAACTTGGTGATTTCTGGGAAAGACTTTGGCACTCTTTTTGCAAGTTGGCCCATGTGCACTCTGAGCCTTGGGAAGAGGGAGATATTTGATTGTTGGTTCCTACTTTGACTTAGGCATTCCACATTAATGTGAAAAAAATGGCTGCACCTCTTTTCTACAAATAGTCTGCTCTCTTCCTGCAAACAGACTATGGTTTGTCCCCTCGTAAATGCCAAATAGAGAAAGTAGGCTGTGCTACTCATTGTTTGCACCGTTTGATGACCATTTAGCAATAACTCACCTCTCCTCACCACTTAGACTACTTTGTCTTTTCTTGTACTTCATCTTCCTCCTTGCCTTGTCTCTTCCTGGCTCCTTCAGCCCTCGGGCTCTATCTTCTGGCAGGTCACTATGTTCCTTGGGCTCTCGCTGCTTGCCTTGGCCATTTTCCACTGATTCTAGTGAGTGACACGTGGCATGTTCTACTGTAAAATAGGTAGGACATGTGGTAGCATCCGCTTGACTCATGGAAGCTTTAAGCACGCTTTGAAAGTCTTGTGGAAGAGGACATGTGTCAGCTTCTGATTTCTTTAGCAATTCATCTGGGGCCCACCACAATTCTCGTGGGATAAAAGAGAGAGACTATAGAGGCTGACACTTATCAGCTTCTGTTGAGCCTTACAGGGGATATGTGGCATGTTCCCCTACTCCTAAAAAAGCATGTCAAAGCCTTCTGTGGTTGCCACTTGGCACCTTCCGTGCTCTGGCTTTCCTAGTGTAAAATTTGACGTTCATGAGCACGTCACAGTTTGAAAACCAATGGCTAGTCTATCTTCTTAAAGTTGACAGCTTTTGGGACGTCACCATCCTTGGCAAATTCCTTTAGGCCTCTTCTTGCTTTGGCTTTTCTACTTCGGCCCTTTTCTCCGTGGGCTTTTTCTTTGGAATTTTCTTGGCTTTTTCTCTCCGGTGGCCTCCCCAAATTTCTTCAAACTTTTGTCTGAAGGAATTCCTTTAGACAAAAAAGTCTGAAAGAAATTGTCACATGTCTTTTGATTTTGCCTTAAGTCCCTTTCTTTCGAGTTTCTTGTTTACAATTTTTTCAAATTCCTTCAAACTTTTGTCTGAAGCATTTCTTCCTTGCCTCTGCCGACTGCCTTAGAAGAATTTTTGAAAGAAATCGTCCTTTGCAGCCTTCTTGAAAATGACCCTTTCGAAGGGTGCCTTTGTGCCTAACTACCTTCCGAAAGGGCACTTGTCCTTTATCTTTGTGGACACTCCTTTGAACCACCTGATTGAACTAACTACTTGAACCAAAAATGGTTCAATGGTTCAATACTGCGTGCCATTTGTTTGAACTATGCCGCTTTAAAACAAGGCTTTGAACTTGTTGCGATGAACCAAGGCTTTGAACCAAAGCATTGAACTAGTTCAATGAACTTAGCTTTGAACCAAAGCGATAAACTTAGCTTTGAACCAAAGTGTTGAACTTTGCCGAAATGTTGAACCAACTGAATTGAACCAAGCCTTTGAACCGGGTTGATGAACTTTGCAGTTGAACCGACTAAGTGAACCAAGCATGAACGAAAGCCATTGAACCGACTGATTGAACCAAGCCGATGAACTGATTGATTGAACCAAGGCTTTGAACCACGTAATGAACCAAGGCATTGAACCGGTTCAATGGTTCAAAGGTGCTAACTCTTGGAAAGATTATGTCGTTGAACCACTCTTCCAACCTTTAGGAAAAGTGTCCACGAACCATTTTAGCTTTATTTCCTTATGAATTTCTTCAGACAAGAGTCCGAAGAAGCTTTGTAAAACCTTGCACTTTCTAAAATGGTTCTTCGTCTTCCAAAAGACTACACCTGTAGAGTTCGTAGAAGTCCTTGTGAAGTCCGTAGAAAACCTGTAGAGTCCATAGAAATGGAAAGACTCATGCAAAAATCAAAAGTACTAGCTCAGAAAAGCATGAAAGAAGGTGGACCAATTTTTTGGCCTGTTGGGCAAAAAATGGTCAACAGGAACCACTTATCTCAACTTTGCATCCCCTGATTAAGGAAGAGGACAAAGCTATTACCCCTGTGTCTCCACTTAGGGGCTTATCTTGTCAGTCTACTATTCAAGGAATCAAACCAACCTACAAACCCTTCTTTAGGCTAGTGCATAAATTGGAATTTCTCTCCAACTTGATATAGACTGAGCCACCTTCTAGTAGTAATTAGGTCTCCCTTACATCACCTGATCAGAACCTCTAATATTTTTTTGATCACACCAATCTACCACTCCTATTGATCAACCTGTTACCATATTTACCCAAAAAACCAAAGCCCCTAACTGGCCAACTAAAAATTATACCAAACCAACCAACCCTCAACCACTTAAGCCAACCAAGACCCAAGTATCCAAAACCTCTCCTATTATCCCAACCATACCTACCAAAAACCTTGGTATTCTCCCTTCACCAAGCCCTGGTCATCCATATTTGAAAGTGGACCTAAACCCCTCAATCCCACTAACCAAACGCTATACCAAAGAAAATAAAGAGGTGAAACTACACAAAGGTTGGAATGCTCAAATTTTACTTCCCTCAACCTTTCCCTCCATTTTGGGGCCTCATCCCTCTACCTTGAGAAAGAAACCCATCCTTTCTACCAAAACCCCACCACTTCTTTTGGTCATACTTTCATAATTGATTTTTGGTACACCTCTTTTCACCATGCCAACAATACCTAAGCTACCTACCTTGAAATATTCCACCTATAGATCATCAACCTCCTTTCCTAAACTGAAGCCATTAACCAAGCGTACCACCCTACCCAAAACAACTACCACCAAACCTATTTCCAAACAACCTCTGACCTCAACCACTAAAGCAAAGACCACTAAAACTTTACCATATTTGGTGGAATCCTATTCAAGCATTTTCTATAGGTTATTATAAACTTCTTGTTTATCCCTACCTCCCATCAGACCCTTTGACCATCTAGCTTCTAAACCTATTTGATACAATGACCACCATGTGTGTTTTTATCATAGGACACCCGACCATGATATAGAGAACTACAAAGCTCTCCAAACCATCATCTATTAGATTTATGATGAGGATGATCTATTAGTAGATTAACCTCTTATGATCCCCATACCAATCAAACCACTCACCATACCTACCCAACAATCACCTACTCCTCCACTCTCACCTCAGAGTGAAGGTGAATCTATCCCATCCTCCAACCCAACTTCTCCTTCTATCCATACTATCAATGTGGTCACAAGATCATAATAGAAGGATAAGAGGAAGAATAAGTTGTCCATTCCTTGAACATACCCCTCTTCAAACTCCCAACCAACCTACACCGAACTATCTCCATCCTTGACCAGACATAAGGTGTCTATCTTAGGTGCCTTCCAATCTAACCCCTTAGAATCCATCAGGAGAGTTATCCTCAAACAACTTCATCAGACCTCGATGAAGATGAGCTTATATGATTTAATCTCTACCTTTCCCCATCACTACCAAGCACTAATAGAGGCTTTGCAACAATCCATTAAGGTCCATCTCGAGGACCCCCAACTTCTATCTACCTTTGTTGGTGCCCTTCAGATTTCCAACCTTTTTACCATCAAGGATTTGGAAATACTCTCCATCCATCTTGAGGACCTAGATCCCCCTTTCTTTATCATTACCTACACCAACCAAACCCACATCAAATGGGTCATGATTGATGGGGGAGCTAACATTAACATCATCTCCTCTCACACCTACAACCAACTCAACTTGTTGGATAATGTCATGTCTAAATCTTTGACCATCCTTTATTTATTCAATGATACCATAACCACTACCTTGGAAACTACCATCCTTCATATTAATTTAGGACCTTGCACACTCCCTAAACTTTTTTATGTTGTATAAGGTGAATTCCAATACAACATCTTATTGGGAGGACCTTGGATCCATTCCATGGTTTGTGTCTCCTCCACACTTCACCATTAAATTAAGTTTGAGCACAAAGGCCAAGTCATCACCATCCAAGCTGACCCAAGCCGTTTCTCGATGTACAACATGACCTATCACCCCAACAATGTCCTCATACCCCCATCCAATACACCCTCAAAACATTTTATTTTCAAGTTGAGGGGTTTATGAACTAGGAAAGCTATTGAAATACACTGAGCTTCAATCTCAATTTCTAATTCTGAAATATCTTTATTTTCACCAGTTACTTGTGATGTTCCAACCTATGATTATTGTTACTTGTGAAACCTTTCCAATTTTGTTTCTGCTATCAGAAGTGAAAACCCTGCTTTATTAATGATGCCCTTATTTTTAACCATTTAAGAGATATATTTAGCACACCTTGTGTCATATCGATGAGTGAAATAGATTCCTTTCTAAGCCAATCTACTCTTTGGAAGAGGTTTTGATTCAATTTTGTCTTCAAAATAACCTGTTCTAGAGTGAATTATGAATAATCACATACTCTCACATCTTTCTCATCATCATAGTCCATCTAATAGTATTGAAAGTGATGTACATGCTGATATGAATAACCAAGAACATTCTGAATCAAGCCTCTAGCATCAAATTAAGGCCATCTTTTAAATGGCCAAATAATGGCTTGAGTCATTTCTTCTCTAATCAATCTTGCATTGACAAAAAGAGCACAATGTATCGACCAATAGAAATAAGAAACTTAACTCTAAGATTGTGTTTACTAACCATGAGTTTGTGTGTTTCAATAAATTGCTCACTATTTACATTAAATCGCACTTATCATATACATACCTAGGGATCATATTTAGTGCAATTTTACAACCACAAATTTTTAAGTAGATGAAAGTTGGGAACTATATAAACCATGTTCTCCATCTATAAATTTTTGTAGAGGATTGAATTGATTGCCTCAAATTGTATGGTTCTAGTTTGAACATCTAAATCACATATTATAAGATTGCATCATTTACTCTGTTTAAATGACACTTTCTTTCTTTCAAAGAGAGTTGAGGATAGAATTCATACCTTTTTATAGTTTTGATATATCTACCTGATTCAACCCATTATAAAATCTTCTTCTGTAACTGCATAAACAAGTTAAGAGGACATGTAGAACATGGAAGTTATTTTGACTTCCATCAACTGTTTATGAATTGAATCAATGATTAAATCTCCTCAATTGATATATTGCTTATTTTGGTGAATAGTCCATATATACCTATATATCCAAGTCTAGAAGTTTCATGCAGCTGGATTCCCTAATACTATGTGTAAGAGGTGTAATCATATCATTGAATTCAATCATGAACTCAAACTTGGAAAGATTCTTTAGGAGTCTTGTTGTTGTATGTTTAGGTTTTATCAACCATTACTTGTTTACCCATTTGGCATAATAATTAGTGTTGTTCTCATAGATTTTTTTAGCAAAAGTAAGAGTTAATTCAATAAATATTATCTTTCTAGTAATTCAAGTAGTTTTTCAATATGTTATGATAATAAGCATACAAAATATTCTCCTTTAGGATTTAAAACCTCTCTCATCTTAGGATTATAGTGCTCAAATACAGTCAATACTAGTTCTGGACACTATACTGAAGTTGAAAATGAAGTTGCCTGTGTTAACCCACTGTCACATATGATTTGCCCATAATCCATTTTATGTACTCCACTAATTTTGTTCCAAAAGTATTCTTAGTCAACATGCCCTAAATTAGTGCCTACTATATTTTCAACATTTGAATTTAAATTTGATGGAGGGACAACACCTTGAAATTGGTACTTCATTTCTAATCTTTCTTCTCCTTAAGGGGCCTTATTTGGAGTACCCTTGATGGGATTAGTGGATGTTGACATCTAGGAGGAAAACACCACCTAGGTGAAAATCTTGGACTATTCTTCACCTAAAGAGGATGAACTACTAAATAAATCAATAAAAAACTTGTTTCCCTAAAAAATTACACCTAAAGCTCCTAAAATCTAACATGGTTGTCTAAATGGGTATCAAGTTCTGGGGGTCATGTGAGCACTACCATCAAGTTCCAAGGGTTATGTAAACACACTTATCAGGGTCTGATAGTTGTGTTTGCACACCTATCAGGTTATGATAGATCTAACAAGAATATGTTAGGGCCTAATGAAGATGCATATAAAAATGATAGGATCCATAAGATTTGTGAATAGAGTAGTCAAGAATCGATGAGGATACAAGTAAAAAGGGTGATATACGGCAAGGTTATCTATAAAATAATTAGATTATGAGGATATTTGAAGCAAAATTTGAGGTTTTGTTAAGGATTTTTGATTTCAACAAAACCTAGGAATGAATCTCATAGTAGGTTACAAACAATCAATAAGAGACAAAAATGGATTTCATTTGCAAAAGGAAAAAAGAAATGACCAATCGTGCCTACCTCATCCCTAAAGTATGAACCTCAGTAGTTTGATCAAGAATATTTTAGGCTTTTCAATGATCATAATGGATGAATGAAAGGTGAAACAAATGTAAAAAAAATGTAGAAGAGGAGGGTGACAAATTGATAATAGGATGCATAGGAAAATGAAGGTGGATGGTTAAAACCAAATTGTAGATAACATTCACATGTGTATAAGAGTAAGTGACATTAATGGCTGAATAACTAGGGTTTTCTTTTGGATAGATTATAATCCATGAGTTATTCATGTAAATAGACTTGGATCTGTAAGTTGTGTGAGCAAACACGTTGGAATGTGGGGGTGTTGTTAACAAGACACCAGACTTTGTGGTTTATGTTTGCATTACTATCAAGAACTATAGGTTATGTCATAAATGGTGTAAAAATATAGGGGTGCTATTGGAATTTCTAACAGGCTCCAATAGGCATGTTTGTAAGACTCGTATTTTACAGGTGGTGTTTGTAAGACTCTTAAATTTTGTGGGTTGTGTTTACACTCCTAGCAATATCTAATGGGGTCTTTGACGTTTTTTAAATATTTTCAAAAGGAAAACATTAAGACTTAGAATATTTTAATTTTTTTTTCATAATTTGACCTTGTGAATACCATTTTTATTGAAATAAGAATCTTGACTTTGATTGACTTAACATTTACCAACTTTAAAATTTTGACCATTGGTAAAAAATTGGTATAACATTTGGTTATGATTGGGGACCTTGAATTATTAAGGATGAGAGAATAAATCCATACTTTGGTTTTGCAGACAAGTGTATTTCCATTGCGATACAGATTCATTTGAATTTTTTAGAAATAAAGACTTAAGATAAAGTGGGTGAATTATAGAATTTTTAAAAATCATTGTTGTCTTCCTTGTCAAGAATTTATATGTAATTCACATTTGCATGTCCTTATCTAATTAACTAACAACCATTTATCCTATCTCAATTGTATGATAAATGAACATGCACTACTGAGCCACATCCCCTATTTTAAAACTTTGCATATTTTGATTTGACGAACTGATAGCCATTTCACCTATCTCAATCATATGAGAAATGAACATGTGCAGTTAGGTCAGATCTTCTATTTATTCTATAAATTGAAGAAGCTTTACATTCTAAAAATGGAATAAGACTAAATATGTATAATTTATTGTAACTCAAATTAGGTGTCTAAAGAAATACAAATTAGAATGTTTAATAATGGTCGTGTATTTCCCATCAAGGAAACCCTCTTATCTGCTCTTAAGCATTAGTTGTTTTGATATCTGTATACAAGTCATCTAATAATTTACTTATTATTTCCAAGAATAGAATAATGATACAAATATTTTTAGGTAAAAGTAACAATATATGGAGAGGAGGAAACAACATATAGGCTATAGTATTATGGAAAAATATCACACACACACACACACACACACACACACACACACACACACACACACACACACACACACACACACACACACACACACACACACACACACACACACACACACACACACACACACCAAAATAAAGACATGAAAATGAAAAATCCAAAATTGTTATGTACATTCTTACATGCATGGGACTACTTGCTTTAACTTGAAGTAATGTTTGAGATATTGTCCACTATAGGGAAATGGAAGATGTGTTCCATCATGATAGGCCAAGTATAAAGTGTTATTTCCAAAAAAGTGCTTGATTTTGAAGGGACTTATCCACAGTGAGTCAATTTTCCATGACACCCTTTAGGTTCTCTACACTTATCCCACAAAATAACAAAATATCCTACCTTAAAATCTCTTCTCTTTGATTTTGTTATAATTTTTTTTTTAACTTGAGTTTTATGCTTGTAAATTCTATCGACAACTTTGGATCTATCTTCTTCAAGCTTGTTCTAATATAGAATTATTTTATCCAAAAGGATTTTAAAATTCTAATTCTCAATGGCCCTGTTCAACTGTAGTGTAGTTAATTCAAGTGTTTTTGGAATTACTATACTAATCCCATAGATAAACTAAAATAAATACATACCAATGGATTTCTTTGGCGTTATGTGATCTACCCACAATGCATCATACAAATTTTTATGTAGGATTCTCATCAACTAACTTACGAATGATGGTGTCCAGGTTCTTATTTCTTGACTCAACTTGACTATTTACTTGTGGGCAATAAATAGTTTGAAGAGTGGGACAATGAGATGCCATAGCCATAACATAATCCAATCAACTTTGAAGAAAATAAATTATAAGCATTATTTTTTACAATCTTTTATGGAACACCATATCTCACGAGAATATTTTCCTTGATGAAATTACAAACAAATTTGAAGTTGTTTGTTTGACTAGGATGGATTTTACCCATTTTGTGAAATAATATGTAAAAGTGAGAACATGTGTATGTCCTGCACTTGAATGAGGATTTACAATTCCTACAAAATCCAACCCCCATTATTGAAAAAGGCTCTTCTATCTATTATCACTGAAAGCTTGTACCTATGTGTGAAAGGCTCTCATGCATGTTGGCATGTGACTCTTCCATGTCTATCACCTTAGACTTGAATGTTGGAGAGTGATTCAACATCTTATTGTAATAATGGGATCATCCCCCAAGGAGTAGTACTATTGCATTCCTTGGGATGAACCTCCAGAGTAGACCAACTTCTTTCTATTCTTGATACACCTATTTTAGGACCAGTGTATGGACCTACAAAGAGTAAAATGAAATCTATAGATAATGATAAACCTAAAATTATAAAATGGGAAAATGGTGAGAAGAGGTAAGAGGGTTTATAGAATGTAAAAGGTGATGCACCAAGAATAGAGTGAGTGCCTCACCTGCTTAATGACATAATAAAACTAATAGACTTGTCACTATATCTTTAAATCAGGTGCACTACATAAGTATTTTGTATGGAAGAAAAGGAACACAACATGGAACTAAGAGGGACTAAAAATGATCCAAATATAATGCCTATACAAACCCATGTATACATAACATGATACCTACAAACACTTTCAATTCTACACAAAGGTGTTAAGGGAGGATGACAATGAGAGGGATGAACATCCACATTCAAGGATCAAAAACCATGAATTTAAAAATAAAAAAGAGCATGAAGAAAAGTAAATCAATTATTATTAATCTCAAAGTCTAATGCAATATTAAAAACTCAAATAGGTAGAGATTTGTTATACCCAAAGAGGGTTCTTAGAGGGAAAATTTTAGTACTGTTATGATGCCTAGAAATGCCAACCATTTTACAATAAAAATCAAGGTTTATATAGCACTAAGCAAGGCCCTACATAATAAATTTACCATTGGAGGTGGTAGATAGAAACTTGAATTTAAAAGTAGCCTCTAGATCCCAAGGCCAATTAAGATTACTAAAATATTCATAATAACTACTACAAGCCATGCTTATTCAACCTGGGTCGCATAATATGATCATGGAAGTAGTTGGAAGGTCACTCATGGATCCATGTATGGATCTAAGAATGAATGGAATCTAGGTAGCCAAGGGAGGCATGTGATCATACTTTAACACTCTTACATCCACATTTGCATTCAAATCTATTTGGATTCATCTCCCTTGATGTCTAATCAGGCTTAGCTACCACCTTTATTTATGGTGATCACATGTCAATCCACCAAGATTATCCCATTGACATGAGACTATGTAGGTTTATCCTTGGGTTTTGTCATGTCATCTCTATGCACATAGTAGGGGTTATCATGCATACTTATCTTTTTGGGGACCAGGTGCATAATAAGTTCTATGCACATGAGAGTGCACACCTTTGATTGAAAAACATGTGTGAACTACATGGTGCACACACCTTAAACGTAGGACACACACTATAAAAAGGTTCATGCAGGAATCATTAAGAACTATAAGTCTATGAAAGAGATGTCACGTGAATTAGAATTTAGCCTATGAATAATGA
The DNA here is from genome assembly GCA_037957365.1 of Torreya grandis. Classification (NCBI taxonomy): domain Eukaryota; kingdom Viridiplantae; phylum Streptophyta; class Pinopsida; order Cupressales; family Taxaceae; genus Torreya; species Torreya grandis. The sequence continues at coordinate 654,134 of JARHVA010000284.1, read as the reverse complement.
AGTTGTAGGTGAAATTATCTATGTTGAGGTGAGGGAATTTATTACTTAGGCACCAAAAGCATTCAAAAGACAAATACACAGAATATGGGTACCCTAATTGTGAGTTTATAAATTTGAATATGTGCCTTAGTACCTTACCCACACACGTTTTAGATTTGAGATGTTTTATGAAGAAAAGTGTGCGAGATATTATTGTGAAAGGCCAGGCATTGAAGTATAATATCATAGAGATGTTTAAAGGCTATGTGTAGACACCATAAATATGCACACCATGATTCTAAATGTTATAATTCCCTTTAGCCATCTTAAGACCCATCAAGACCATTTAACCAACCTAACCCCTAACCAAGATTACCTGTAGTTAGTTTGGCTAAACTAGCTTAACCTAACCTTTTACCCCTTTTACCCTTTACCTTTGATTATCGATGGTCAAGTTGACAATCGATGATCACCTTGACTGTCAATGGTCAGGGTCCACCTCCTCAACCACTATCATATGAACTAACCACTTTGATTTTCTAATTATAAGTTATCTAAATCCTATTATGGATCATTGCATGGATGAGTTAAATTTATATAGCCTAGTTGAACCTTCACGTCCACCTCTTGTTTGTGCTTATAAGAAGAGATGAGATTGGAGGTGAAATCCATCTACAATTTTTATCAAGAGCTTTGTGCATCTAAGAGATTATTTTTTACATGTTAATCACCATCAGCAATCTAGCAATCATATCAGAGAGTCAATTTATCACTGCCTCTCCACCAAGTCTTTAGGGATCATTATTCTATCAAAATCAAGTTAGATTCCAACAACAGATCAACTACCTCAACCATCCACCCAATCAACTTCTGGTAAGACAAGTACCATTTTCTAGTATTCATTTACTTTATTTATATTTGACAATCAATCTAGACATTACCCATCTCTTAGAATCCATCTTTTAGATCTCATCAATCAACCTTTTTACCAACTCAGATCCAAACATAGTCACCATCGATGGTTGACTCAAATAATGACGATCTATCCAATCATTGATGGTCACCTTGATTACTGATGGTTACCTTAGTCATTGATGGGTAGCCCAATCACCAACGGTCACTATGGTAGTGAAAACTAACAAGCTAATTTCACCTACCACCACCTAATAAAACCTAATTTTCTATGTTCTTACCTATTCACAAACCCCTTTCCAATTTTTTGAAGCATACCCCAACCCTGTAATACTAGTATTAATTAGTTTATCACTAATTTAATCATTTCTATCATATTTCTTAGCAATCACTCTTGTGTTCAATTTTAGTCCTGTTTGATTCATTGATGTAAGTACCTTCTATTTTATTTTATAGACTTAATTGTTTGAAATGTGTGGATTGAAAACCCTTAAGGAAGCTCTCGATTCTGGAATCTATCTATCGTTAGGCAATCCACTCAACTATCTATCTAAAAAATAAGTTTATTTTAGTGCTTTCTTATCTACAAATTGTATACACATAATATTTTCACATTTTTATTGATTACTAATGATTTACATCTTATAAGAACCTATCGTGACTCAATCTCTCTGAGTACATGCCTTAAGGGGTGCACCGAGAAAGGGGTGGGTACACCTTTGGTGCTTCACAAGATTATTGTCCCTTATTTTCATATTATTACCTATCCATTCAACTCCTAAAACCTTTCCCTAATCTATCTCTCCTTCCTTGTACATTCTTCTAGTATTTTCCTCTTTCTATCCTTATTTCCCTTGCTTAGTACCCTTTTTTACTTGTTTAATAATCTAGGTTGACCTGTTCGACCTAGCACAATCCAATGTCAGTTTAGCTCTTTAGGCCTAGTTTTCATTTGGTAGACCTAACACAAACTTTAGGCATTAGCTTGATAATGTGATAGGTAGAACTGGTTGACCTAGCATTACTGACATGTTCAAGTGATTTTTGGGTCAGATAATCCTATATATAAAAGGTCATTTTGGTCATTTCCATATAAATGCAATTAGGAGTTATTATTCGCTCATGCTTCTTCACAATCTACTCTTCCACCATTCTACTTGAGTAGTCTTAGCTTATGTTTCTTATTTGGAGAATCTTAGTATTGTGGATAGGTATTGGATGATTTGGCCTAGAAAATTGATCCTTATGAACCACAATAACCTCTTGTGAAGCCCCATTGGCTAAGGGAGAGATTGAGTCACGACGGGTTCACATTCAGGTACGTATATTCTAACTTTGTTCTCCTCTCTTTTAGTAGATAGAAGTAGCATAAGTGTTGAATCAAATAATATTACTCCTCATATTCTATGTATTAGGGTTTTACTCATACTTACTTTATTTGAAGTTCCCTATACATGTATTTGATTTCTTTGTGTCTAACCCCTTACTTTGTGCCATAAGCTTTGGTGAGCACTAGATTAGTTTACTTTTCTTATTATTAGAATAGTTCACTTTATTGTTTATTATCATAAATGAATATATAAACCATAGGAATATTTTAATGTTGTTGTGTGATTGTGTTAGACTGTAGGCTTTGGAACCCTACCTAGCATGATGTGTTGGGATAGATGATACAAATGATCCCCTAATTGGGTCTAATAGATACTCATATTGGTCATGCTCTCACTTAACAAATATGTGCCCTAATCAGAAGTGTAGGTGTGATCTATCTTATCTGATCTAGGATTGATTCATATGCACCATGCTTTTTTGATTGCATACATTTTGGTGAATGTAACGTGAATCTTATCCCATCGCTAGTTGGATTATCTTCATGTTTCCATTTTTATTTCCTTTCTTATTTAGCATTAGCTTCACTTTGGCTTCACATTCAATACATTCTGGTGAACCCAACTTGAATCCTATCCCACCACTGGTTGGATTATCTTCATGTTTCCATTTTTGTTTCCTTTCTTATTTAGCATTAGCTCCACTTTGGCTTCACCTTCATTACATTTTGGTGAACCCGATGTGAATCAAACCCTTATAAGATTTATTTCACTTATTTTATTCTTTTTTATCATTCTTTTTATCATAATTTTATCACATATTTCTTCCTTATTTTCATTCTCTACTTCATCACAAATCCAACACATTTTACAATTTGTAAAACAAATGAGTAAAACTAAAGATATAGGGAAAACAATTTTCCTGTTTGTTATACTAGGTCGACCTAGTGCTTTTTCTGACCTTTGTACACTATGCTAGGTCGACCTAGTTGACCTAGTACTATCTTCAAACACTATATTTTGTGATAAGTTGACCTTGTACTATTTTATTTCTTTTATTCTTTCCAATTTAGCTTTTCACTTTCCTTATATGTCTAATTTAGTTCTTTATCTGCCTGAATTAGTTCTTTATCTTTGTCTATTATTCTTATTGGTTAGCATCATTTTCCTTTTATCTTCAAGCATCATGTCCCTCATTATAATATTCTTGGACAACCTAAATCCATTTAGACACTCTATGGGGTTCTCTTTGCTTCTTATCCTTTCCTATCTCTTCTTCCTCTTTTTAGCTATTAGGGCATCTTGTGATGCCCATTCACACATTACTATAACGTTTAGGGTATATTGCGATGCCCACATTCATGTCCTTTAAGAATTTGGGGCATATTATGATACCCATCCCTACATTCACTCACCATTTGGGGCATCTTGCGATGCCCACTCTTATTCTCCATTACATGCTACCAAACAAATTCAACTCCAAAAAACCTTCTGAGACACATAGGCTTGTCTCTCACATGCTCATCCTTGATATAGCCTTTAATGCTTTATTGTTTTCATTATTTTCATGCTTTCTCTCTATATCTATCTAGCATATTTTTGTAAGTTACTTTAGCATGGGTCTCTCCCTATGCAATAGTTTCCTTCCTTTTCAAACTTTAGTCTTCCCTTTTGGTCTTTTGGTTTCTTGATGTAACATAGTATTCATTTCCTTTCTTTTCAAACCTTTAGTCCTCCCTTTTGGTATTTTTGGTTTCTCAATGTACCAAAGTATTCATCACTTATCTTTTCATTGTCCTTTTGCTGCTTGCCAATGCTATTTTGGCATCCCTCACTTTTTGTTTATTGGCACCCCTTGGGTTTTACTTTTGTGAGTTGCTTGGTAAGACCATGGATAAAACCTGGCCCTCCTCATAAAATTACCTTTCTTTTCATATTTTTTGTGATCCTTGCTATTTATAAATTAGTTTTTGCTTCTTTTGCTAGATGGAATCTTTAAACAATCTATGTTAGCATATTTTCCTTCACTTCCCATAGTCTTATGATAACGAATCACACCTTTGCTATCATTGTATTCCTTTTTTCCCCTTGTCACATTTTTTGCAATTTTAAGAAATTCAAATTTGTTACATATGTCATTTTCCTCTTGATTTCCCCCTTTCTTTCACCTCCACATTTGGATAAAACATGGTCAAAATCAAGATAACACTTTTATTTCACTTGGATTTATGAGACTCTTAAACCCCATGCTCTTTGATTTTCTCTCTTAGCACCCTTGTCCCAAAGTTTTTAAATGAAAGTCATCTTTAGCACCCATGTTTGGTCTTTCAAATCCGTATGGAGGAGGAATTTAAAAAATAAGAAGTTAAAATTCAATCATTTGAAAACAAAAGGCAATGATATTTAAAAGGCAACATATAAATATTAAAAGTCTAATCACATCAAAAGACATGATTACAAGCACATCTCCTATCTCTATTTGAAGCTCAAACTCCATAGTCGGATTCACATAGAGCCAAAGTCCTTTAGGGTGTGGTAGGCTAGTAGATTATAATAGGTAATTTAAAGAAAATCTATAGTGCTACCTACTTTCTCATGCAAGTAACCAATCTTCACAGTAGACTGATGGCTCTGTAAGGGGTCCTAAGGAGTAGGGAACACGTCATGGGGAGGTAGGTCCATTTTAATTTTCATGAATATATCCTTCATGGGATGATCTATATACTCCATTTGTTGACCTAAGACTTGTGTAGCTAAGAAAAGTTCTTCAAAGTCCTTAAGGTCGACAATCGTATTATTTTGACAAACCAAATTTGAGTGTGTTAACTTTGATAAAGAGTTCCTCTACCTTTGTTTTTCCTTCATTCTCCTCTTCACCCTATTTCATTTCCCCCCTTGATAGACAAATTGTGATTCCAAATCTGTTTTCCCTCTTCTTTAAATTCCTTTTTATTCATTTCTTAAAAACATGTTAACACTGCTTTGTTTCATTTTTATCTATCTTTAGACATAAAACAACATGTTTTAGAAACTATTGATCATTTTCATCATGTTCTATATATTTACTAAAACTACTTTTCTTTCTTTTTCCCATTTATCTTGATTTTGTTGTTCTTTTATTACAGACACTTGAGTTTGCACCCCTTTTTCCATTGTTGCGTGAGATGTGGATTGTACTGCTCACCCAACCATGTTGTTTTCCCTTTTATGCATCCCCTTTTTCCATTGATGATTGAGATGTGGATTGTTACTACTCACTCATCAATGTTGTTTTACCATTTTTCTTTTTGATCTTCTTTTTACCATCTTATTTGACATGTATCCTTGATTTGATTTAGTGCATTTGCCTTTTATTACTTGAGGTTTAATTGTTTGAGTTTTTCGGTCTTTAGTAGCCTTGGATTTTCAGTTACCCAATTTACTCTTGTTTGACTTGGTCATTTGGTCTAACATAACACTTGTCACCCAGCTTGCCAAATTTTCAACTACGATCCATCCACATAACACCAATTATCTTGGGCTTTTTTTATGTTTGTTTGTTTTTGCTCCTTAGGTTTGTATTTCTAGGTTTGTCCAAAGTAATCTCTACACCCTCCATAATCAAAACTAAAACACAATTGACAAACATCCCATGATAAAGGTAAGTGAAGGTACACATCATTTACTTTTCAGTTATTTAATTTTTAGTTAGTTTCCTTTTTTGTCATTTACTTTTAGTTATTTTATGCTTTTTAAAGTACTATTTTTTTTTAGCATCAACGTTATGTGTGTCCTTATGTTCTTTATCAAAGCACCATCCCTTGTTACACCTTAGTGACACATGATGAACTTTGAGTGGGGCATATGTATACACATAATATTTTCATAATTTTATCGATTATTGATGCTTTACATCTTGCAGGAACCCATTGCCACTCAATCTCTCTAAGTGCATGCATTAAGGGGTACACCAAGAAAGGGGTGGGCAGACCTTTGGTGCTTTTAAAGATTGTTTTCCCTTATTTCCATATTATTCCCTATCCATTTAGCACCTAAAACCTTTTCCTAAGCTATATCTCCTTCCTTACACATTCCTCTAGTATTTTCCTCTTTCTATCCTTCTTTCCCTTTCTCAGTACCCTTTTTACCTATTTAGTAAGCTAGGTCAACCTAGTTGACCTAGCATAGTCAGGGGTCACTTTAGCTCTTTAGGCCTAGTTTTCATCTAACTAACCTAGCACAAACTTTAGGCATTAGTTTGATAATGTGCTAGGTCAACCTAGTCAACTTAGCACAACTGACATGTCTGAGTGATTTTTGGGTTAGATACTCCTATTTATACAATGTCTTTTGATCATTTCCATATGAATGCAATCAAGGGTTACTATTCACTCATGCTTCTTCACAATATGCTCTTCCACCACTCTACTTGAGAAGTTTTAGCTTAAGTTTCTTATTTGGAGAATCTTAATCTTGTGGATAGGTCTTGGATGCTTTGGCCTAACAAAGTGATCTTTATGAACCAAAACAACCTCTTGCGAAGCCCCATTGTCTAAGGGAGAGATTGAGTCACAATGGGTTCACATTTAGGTAAGTATATTCTAACTTTGTTATCCTCTCTTTTAGTAGATAGAAGTAACATAAGTGTTGGATCGAATAATATTTCTCCTCATATTCCATGTATTAGGGTGTTACTCTTACTTGCTTTATTTGAAGTTACCTATACATTTATTTAATTACTTTACATATAACCTCTTAATTTGTGCTACAAGCTTTGGTGAGCACTAGATTAGTTTACTTTTCTTGTTATTAGATTAGTTTAGTTTCTTATTTGTTATCATAAGTGAATATAGAAACCATAGGACTATTTTAGGGTTGTTGTGAGATTGTGCTTGACCATAGGCTTTGGAACCCTACATAGCATGATGTGTTATGACAAATGATATAAGTGATCCCCTAATCGGGTTAGCGGATCCTTATATTGGTCATGCTCCTGCTTAACAAGTGTGTGCCCCAATCAAAAGTGTAGGTGTGATCTATCTTATCTGATAGATGATTGATTAATGTGCACCATGAAATTCTAACTACATACATAGGTCATCCTCCCAAGCCAAAGAGGAGCTCTTCATAATATTCTAATTTTAACGTGCACACAATCAAATAATTTTTTCAACCATACCTGTACTTATTTTTTTCTTTTCTCCTCTTTCCAATAATAAGTAGAAATTTATTAAAACATTCTGGCATGCTCGATGGGACCCTTATGCATCTACTTGAGTACTTGTTTACTTTCATTCTCTCTCTATTATATGCTCATTAATGAAATCAAAAGTTTCATTTAGGCTTAAAATCAAGTGCATACATCATCTACTTGAAAGTTTAGTTCACATAGCTTAACTTAAAAGCAAGGTAATCTATTGTAGCTTCACTCTTTTTGTAAACACTCAACCAAACCACTTTCACCAATTGAATATCAAACAAACTTGAGACAAGTCTTGACTAAGATTTAATCACTTAATAGTTACCTTACCACTTTCTCAATGATCCTACTTGGAGGTCATTACCAAGAAGAGAACTAACTCAGCTCTCTAGTTGAGTATAATCTCTGGATATAAATATATATTTGCTAAGCACTCGACACCATTATCATTGTAGTGTGTGAATTTGGGGGGTAGGCCCCAATACCAAGCCACGTATTAATTATAATACATATTCTTCTTGAGTGCCTAAACACAACCTAAAACCAACTTAGACTTACTTTTTAGTACCCGATCTACAAACAAATCTTAGTCACTCATTTTATTAAGGTATAAGCTAAAAGCAAGATTAATTAAAACTCTAAGGCTTAATGTATCTTGTATAGTGTGACTCTTTGATTTCTTTGATCATTTTCTTATCTTCTCTTTGTTTGAGTAGTGAGGCTATTTATTCTTTCTATCTCCCCTATCTCATATGGTTCTCACTTGCCAACAACAAAGAGACTTTATAGAGTAAAACCCATCACCAAGACAATCTACCTCTTCATCCATGGACTATATTTTTGAACCAACAGACTCTCCTCACCCCTTGAGAAGTCCTACCTTCCCTCAGGAGGTTCCTCAAGGAGATGGAGATTTTGTTGCTTTCTTAGATAACAATCCCATGGCCTTACAACATTACCTTAAAACCACATCTTAACATATCCCAACTTTGACTCCATTTGTAGATCCACCTTATGAAATATCTCACCATCTCATGAGAAGCACCTCCATTTTTGTGGTTACTATCCAACTATTAACTACCCAAGCTTCCTTAACAACCAACAACCCCTTTGAGACTACCATTGAAAACCAACCAATTCAAACTACCACTGCCCTTATACCTTCAACTCCTACCAACTGCTCTTTCACAATAGGAGTGCCTACCTATAACACTACCAACCTTCCTTTATCTACCTCCAATCCATAAACTACTACTCCACTTCAAATCCTTATGGTGTCCATACCCTCTACCTTGCCATTGATTATTACAAAGGTTACCACCCTTATGTCGATCACCAACTCAACTATCACTCCTATCCAATAAGAACCCCTTAGATCAGTCTTTTGCTACATCACTAATGTACAAGGGCATATACCCATTACCTAACCACCTACATCTACCTATCATTATGTATCTTACACCCAACCATTGACATCCACTTACCAATATGTGATAGGCTCCCAACCTTCTACCTACTATCAACATGTCTCCCAACCACCGCAGTAGTATGCATCTTACAACTTTCTAGGTGTACAACCCAAAGCAGACCTAATGAATATGCTTATGGACAAGATGACCAGCTTGGAGTCATCCATTTTGGGTGCTCATAACATCTTGCCATATGACCAAATTTGTAATGAGCCCATCCATCCATCTGTGCCTATCAGGCCATATCCTCCCCAATGGGAACTTTTTAAATTCTCTAAATTTCAAAGGAGGATCCCCAACAACACCTTAGGGCATTTAGGCATACTTGATATCTCATCACCTATGATGATGCCCTCATCCTCTTCACCTTCCCCATGTCTCTAGATGGTTCAACTTTGGATTGGTATAGTGCCATATTGAAGCACTTCCTTTTCTCTTTCACCTAACTAGCTCAAACCTTCTTGGACCATTTTTGATCAATATCTCTATGAAATTTTATATCACCAACCTCTACTCTAGCTGATAGTTTGAGGATGAATCCATTGCCAATTTTATGGCTTGTTGGAGAAGCCTAATTAACCAACTTTCCTTTTCTTTGCCTCAACCTAAACTCATAGAGCTCTTTTCTTACGCATGTGCCAAACATATCTCCTCTACACTGCGTGTCCAAAGTTTCTAAACATTTGATGAAGCTTTTACCATGACATGTAAGTTAAAAAACCAAGCCATTGATGAAGGAAAGCTAAATACAAATAAAACAAATCAAACTATAAAACTAATGAGACCTCTTCCTCCAAGTCAAGCAACTAGTCCAATACCAACACCAAAAGCATGGAAACTATGAACATGATTATCCTAAAAGTTGCTCCTCCACCTTCTATCAACCAATCTAATTCCTATAGTTCCTCAAATAAAAACTTGAGGAATCAAACCTAGAACAACCAAAATCAATTCACTCCACTCAGAGAATCCTATGTTTCCATCTTGGGGAAGTTATTGAAAGCAAACATCATTCAACTTCCTTCTATCAAGCCACCCCAACAATTTGAATATTCTCGCCCGATACCTAGTTGGTATGTGCCTTTCATTGAGTGATAGGGCATGATGTCAGTAGGTGTAACACCTTCAAGAGCCTTGTCGAAACCTTTATTGACAAGGGGGAGCTTACATTAGACAACCCCATCACTATCAAACCAAGCCCTTGATATATTTATGCAACCTTTCCCAAGCCATACTTCTACCAAGAATGAGAGCAATAACATCGAGTGCTTCCATGATACTCATACAGTTAACATGTCTCTTGACACACTTTTGTTAAAGAGATTATTGACCAACCTATTTGTCCCTCACCCTCTCTAATTATTACGGTAGAAAAATTACCTTCTCCTCCTTTAGAAACCCAAACTGAGGAAGCACCATCTTCTCCCCCTCCAGTTATTGAGGTGGTTGAGTCCTTAACCACATTTTTAACTAATATATTGGAATAACAAACCATCTTCACCCTATCTTCACCTTTGACTACCGAGAAAGTCATTCCCCTTTTAGAAGTTATTCCTAAGAAAGAAACCTCCTTGTCTACTCCTCTCATAGAGAAACCACTTATGTTAACTTTGAATCCCCTGATTAAGGAAGAGGACGAAGGTATTACCCCTGTGTCTCTATTTATGGGATTATCTTTTTGGTCTACTATTCAGGGAATCAAACCAACCTACAAACCCTTCTCTAGGATAGTGTATAAATTGGAATTTCTCTCCAACCTGACATAGACTGAGCCACCTTTTAGTAGTAATTAGGTTTCCCTTACATCACCTGATCAAAACCTATAATCTTTTTTTTTATCACACCAATCTACCACTCCTATTGATCAACCTCTTACCATATTTACCCAAAAAACTAAATCCCCTAATCAGCCAACTAAAACTTCTACCAAACCAACAAACCCTCAACCACTTAAGACAACTAAGACCCAAGTAGCCAAAACCTCTCCTATCATCCCAACTAGACCTACCAAAAACCTTGGTATCCTCCCTTCACCAAGTCTTGGTCATCCATCAGACCTAGATGAAGATGAGCTTATATGATTTAATCTCTACCTTTCCCCATCACTACCAAGCACTAATAGAGGCTTTGCAACAATCCATTGAGGTCCAACTCGAGGACCCCAACCTCTAGCTGCCTTTGTTGGTGCCCTTCATATTTCCAACCTTTTTACCTTCAAGGATTTGGAAATACCATCCATCCATCTTGAGGACCCAGATCCCCCTTTCTTTATCACTACCTACACCAACCAAACCCACATCAAATGGTTCATGATTGATGGGGGAGATAACATTAACATCATCTCCTCTCACACCTACAACCAACTCAACTTTTTGGATAATGTCATGTCTAAATCTTCAACCATCTATTATTCCTTCAATGATACCATAACCGCTACCTTGGAAACTATCATCCTTTATATTCATTTAGGACCCTGCACACTCCTTAAACTTTTCTATGTTTTAGAAGGTGAATTCTAATACAACATCTTATTGGGAGGACCTTGGATCCATTCCATGGGTTGTGTCCCCTCCACCCTTCACCAATACATTAAGTTTGAGCATAAAGGCCAAGCCATCACCATCTAAGATGACCCAATCCCTTTCTCAATGTACAACATGACCTATCACCCCAATGATGTCCTCATACCCCCATCCAATACACCCTCAACCATTAAAACCCAACCTTCAACCACCAAAGTGGATATCATATCCCCTTCCACTGATGAGGTATCAAATAGTTCCTCTATCCCTTTAGACCAAATTCTGACTATGGACCCTTTATAATCAATGTTACATCATCTTTCATTGGGAGAATATCTCCTTTTAACACTTGACGCTTTCCCTACTCATGAGTATGGGCAACTTACCAACCAACTAGGCTATGAACTTAATGTTGGAACTATCATTCCTTTTGGACCTCCCTACCATCATAATTATTTTATCTATGGAGGGATTGATAAATCCATCAAGCTTCTACCACCTCTATTCCACCTTGACCATTCACCATTGGCTTCTCTTACCTAAATAAACTAAACTTCACCAAGTCATACCTACATCGGTGTGATTGGAAAGGCTTCGGTCTTGGGTGAATGAGCATAGCCCACACGAATTATTCACCATCAAAACGACATGAGAAACATAGACTTGGTTTCATCTTACCTAATAAGAATAAAGACAAACAACCAACTATTATCATTGCTAAACAAGATGCCCCTTCCTCACTGACCTTACCTCCACTTACATGTGAGTATGATGACATTATCCCACCTAATTTTTTTTCATCAATATGATCAGCCTTGGACCCATAAATTATTAGAATGAGGGGGTGATAATCACCATCCCTTTAACCCATCCTAAAATGATAGGAGCTGACTCTCCTACCATTAACACTGTTTAGTGCCAGGATGATGATTCTATTCTCACCTATCTTGGTGCCCTAAATTATTCAATCCACAAATCCCTTCCTCTTGAGTCTTTGACCATGTGGAATGAATCCACCATGGATATCAACTTGGGTACTCTAGATAACCCCCAAATTATCAAAATTTGATAATTGTTAGATGCTAAAGAACTTCAAAACTTCTCATCTTTCCTCCAAGACTACAACATAGTCTTTACTTGGTCTTACAAAAATATTCTTGGAATTGACCCCACCATTGCTACCCATAACATAGTCACTCACCATGATGCCAAGCCTATCAAACAAAAGCTCTGATGCATCTATCCCCACATTGCCCTTCTCATCAAAGAAGAGCTTCAATGTTGCCTATTTGTCAACTTTATTCAACCCATTGACTACCCCCAATGTGTCTCTAATGTTGTACATATCACCAAAGCCACATGGGGACTACATATTTTTATGGAATTTCATGACCTCAATCTTACTTGCTTGAAAGCTAACTTCCCTCTACCTAGCATCGACTCACTTTTTGATCTTAAAACGAACCACAAGATGTTCTCTTATGGATGGATTCTTGGGTTACAAATCAGATCCTAATTACACTTGAATATCAACATAAAACCACCTTTACCACCCCTTATCGAACCTTATGTTATAGAGTCATGCCTTTTAGATTAAAAAATGATGGTGCAACCTACCAATGTGCCATGACCTATATTTTCCTTGACCTTATCCATAACATTGTAGAGGACTATGTGGATGACCTTATTGGAAAATCAAAACTCTTAAAAGATCACTTAGCCATTCTTAAGATCATCTTTGAGTGACTTATACATTACCATGTCTACCTTAACCTCAAGAAGTTCATTTTTGGAGTCTTGTCAAGAAAGATTTTTAGATTTATTATCTCCCTTCATGGAATTGAAGTTGGCCCCACCAAAATAAAAGAAATCCTAGACATGCTTCCTCCCATGAACCTTAAACAACTCCATAGCTTGCACGGAAAATTACAATCCATTCATCATTTTATTTCCTAACTTTCATATTAGTATCAACCATTCCACCACCTTATAAAGAAGGATGTGTCTTTAAAGAGGAATAAAAACTATCAAAAGGCTTTTGATTCTCTCAAAAAGTCACTTTTGTCTCCACTTATCCTCACCCCTCCTAAAGAAAACCAACCTTTATACCTATATATCTCTGCCATCGACCATTCCCTAGGGGCAATGCTGGCTTATCAAGATGAAAAACATAGAGAGTAAGCCATATACTACATTAGCTTCATGCTTTTGGAGTAAGAGAATTGGTATACCCATACTAAAAATCTTTGATCAGCTTTAGTCTTCATAGCTACCAAGCTTTGCCATAACCTTTTTAACCATAAAACCTATTTTATTACCAATACCAACCTACTCAAGTACATGCACTCCATGACATACCAAAACTAGTGCATGGCCAAGTGGCTCATGAGTTTAACAGAGTTTGACCTTGAGTTCATTCATCAAAATTCAATTAAATTGCAAGTCATTTTTGACCAATTGGTTAAAGCACCTTTAACGGATATCCAACCTCCTCCTCTTGAGTTCCTTGATAAGTCCATTACGACCCTCTCTCAAGTGGATTTCACCTATCAAGTCACCATGTTTTTTGATGGATCAAAGTGTCAATGTAGTGGTAGAGTAGGTATCATCCTTATCCCCTTTGATGGTAAACCTCTGCCTTTATCCTTCAAGCTTGATTTTGAATGTAGCAACAACATGGTTGAGTATGAAGCCCTAGTGATAGGCCTTCAAAATACCTTAGCCCTATGAGTCAAAATGATCAACATATTTGGTGACTCCCAAATTATGGTCAATCAAATAAATGGATATTATTAGTGTAAGATTGATGTCATATAATAAAATAAGCAACTAGTTGATGAACTCTTAGCATCATTTGAACACTACCACATCCAGTCAACCTCACAATCCACCAACAAGTTCACTGACACCATGGCTTCCCTTACATCTTAGATCCTATCTAAACCATTGAAATCTAAGTTTTCTATCATTATCCACAAGCTTACCCAACCTTCCTATGTCAAAGTAGATTCTCCCACCATTTTCAATGTGGAGGAGACCCGATCTTACCTTTGGTATCAACAAACCTTTGACTATTTAACCTTGGCATAGTTCCTTTTGGCCTCTCTAATAACACTCATAGATAATTTATCTATAGTAACTCTCTATATACCATTATGGGGGGAATCCTCTATAAGTGTGGCTTTGATGGCATCCTCTTTTATTGCCTATGCAATCAGGAAGCCTCTAACACTATCAAGGAGATGTATGATGGTATATGTGGGGGACACTTTAGTGGCCTCACTGTATCTAAACATATCCTTCATCTTGGCTATTACTAGCCTATACTTAACCAATATTACTATGATTATGTGAAAAAGTGTGTCAAATGTCAATAACATGCTAATTTGCATCACACACCTAGTCATAGCCTTTAGGTTTCCATCAATCTATGGCCCTTCTCATAATGGGATCTAGATCTCATTTATGAAATTAATCCCCATTCCTTGTAGTGGAACCATTCTGTTATCACTGAACTCAAGTATTTTACTAAGTGGGTAGAGGCTATTCCCTTAGTCTTGAGCAAAGCATAAAAGATCAACTTTATCAACCATCGTATCATCTGCTACTTTGGTGTTCCTCATAAGATTATCACCGACAATGGTAAATACTTTAAGAAAAACTAAGTCTAGGGTCTATGTGATGCATTTGGCATTAAGTTAAGCTTATCCGCACCCTATCACCCTCAAAAAAATGGATAGGAAGAAGCCTCTAACAAAAGTCTTAATAACATGCCAATTAAGATGGTCAATGCATCTAATCGAGATTGGCATCTACACATTCCCTTTGCCTTATGGGTATATTGTAAAAGCATTATAACCCCTATGAGTGTCACCCTATTTTCCCTTGTGTTTATAGTAAAGGATGTCTTTCTTGTTGAAGTCCAAATACCCTTTCTTTGCATATCTTTGCAAGAGCTTATTTTGAAGGATGATTATCATCAGCATCACTTAGCCCAGCTCAATCTACTTGACGAGTGTATTTTAGTATCCCTTATCCATATTCATGTCTACCAAGAATGCGTCAAATATGCCTATAAAAAACACCTTAAAGTGTAAGAATTCAACATCAATTACCTCATCCTAAAGGAAAATCAACATGTCACTAATATGGAAAAAAGCAAGTGGGGCAAGTTTGATTTCAATTGGCTTGGACCTTATATCATAACCCATAAGTATGGATCAAGGGCTTATCAGTTATCTTCTCTTGAAGGCCACCTAGAATCTAATCCCCTCAATGCATTGCATCTACATCTGTTCTTTTATTGAGAAGGATCACATTCACCTTTTGTCTAACTTAAACTCATCCCTTACTATCCACCCACATTCCATCTCCCTATTTTAGGGGCAATCGATTAAACCTGAATCATGTGATTAACTATCACTAACATATCCTTATCTTAAACAATGGGTATCATGGCCCTACCCATGGCATGCTTCTCATGGTACTTTCCACACCTTCATAGGATGGATTCCCATGATCGTTGTTACCTATACCTTTTCACACCTAATCAACCTTCTTGTGCTTCTAGTTTTTCCTTCATAAAGGTGAACCAATAAGCTAGCCTAAATAAGTATATGTCAATTAAAATCAAATCAATGGGTCATTCCTAACATTCACAGACTACTCCCTTGAAGGACAACTATTAAAGATTTATTTGAAATTTCCAAAACATAAGGTGGACTAATCCCTTGAAGGATAACTATCAAAAGAATTAAACAAAGAACATAAACTTAAACCACTCCCTCGAAGGATGACTCAGTAAGCATTTGTCAAAAGCATAGCAATTTCTTGTAAGCTTCCTGCATCGATCAACTTCTTATATACAATAATCAATAAAAGACCCATTATCAAAATTACAACAAAAACAAACTAATCTAAAAAAATATAATAATGTGAAATCCATAATTGGCTGTCACATGTAGACTTCTCACATCGATCAATATACAAACTTTGACATAAGCTTGTTTACCCTAGTTTTTTGGACACCTATAGAGGAGGCAAGTTAGTCTCACAAGAAGGTTCCATTTTTACCCATCTCCCCTTTACACTATATACAAGGGATTTTTTATCTTAATTGACATTATGTGGTCAAGATACCTTTTAACCAACTAAAAAACACACATTCAAAGCATTAGAAGGGCTTATGTTCATTAATTCAATCCTACTTTAGTTTTGTTTTAGTCCATGTCAATAAAGAGGCATCCTCCCCTCTTCTTATTCTATCATGACTAGTTGATATTTTCATTATGACGTTTATCTTTTGATTGTATTATTTAGTCTCCCATCTAGTGTTATTAACTAATCTACCCTAGGTGACTTATCCTAAGAACATTAACGATATGCATAACCATATTAACCATGAATATAACCATAACATAGGCATAACCATACTATCAATGCCATCTCATGCCTAACAATTCAACATCAATATGTAGCAAGTCAACCATAACATAAGCAAAAATACAAACAACATATCAAACATCACATTGTAAGTAATAAACACCAAACCATAAACCATAAACCATGACTATGAGCATAAATAATAATCACATATATAAAATCGTGAGTCAAATAACATAACAATGTGTACAAAGTAGATAGACATATCTCTCTCTCAAAAATGTACATCTCACCACATCGGCTCATAGGTTGGAATCAAAATAATATACAAAAGTCACATATATATCTAGCTATATCTAGGTGCCAGGAGCACCAATGCCTCCTAGAGAATTGTTATATCCTGTTGCCTATTCACCTGCTATGCCTATCGATCCACCACCTACCCATTTATGCCAAAATTAAAAAATCCCCTACCTAGGGCATAACAAACCAACTAATGATTTCATCCTACCCTGACTGACCTACCTAATGCCAATGCATAAAACCAAATCTATCTATCAAAATAAAAACATCTTCTACCTTAATTTATGACCTTCATCATGGAGTCAACTAAAAACACACTCATCCTCACCTATGCCCACATGTTCCTTGCATCCTACCTGGCTAGCATGATCTACCTCAGCTCAATTCCAATCATCCACCTCAACACTAACCCTTAGTAAATTCCTTCACCACAAAACACCAAAATCTAGAGCTCGAAGTCAACCTAAAACATAAGTAAAAAATGATAAAAAATGATTCACTTTTCACTTTTCATCATCAATTTTTTAGGGTTTTACCTTGACCATTGATGGTCAAGGTGACCGTTGATGATTACCCTTGGTGACCTTGATCATTGAAGGTCAAGTTACCACACTTTGTTTTTTACACCTAAGCAAGCTCCCTTGTTTCTAAAACTAACTCATTTTACCCACCCTTGGAGATTACTTTCTCCACCCACCTAGACCACCTTATCACCTCGCCATTGGCTCATTTTGGCCAAACTAGTGCACATTTTAAAACATGTTTTGCATGCTCCTTTGACTATAGTGACAACATTGCCATGTTAAAAACCTTTTGAATTTACACCACCTCACACTTACCTGACCTATTTGTGTCTTTTCAAGAGCACTTTCTACCTTGGATACCCATGAAACTTGACCCATTTTAATTTTCCATGGGAGTACTTCCTGCCTTGGATACCCATGAAAACACTAACCTTGTCTAAGAGATTAAAAAGTATACCCAACTTTCATGCCTAAATGTGGTCATGTAGTACATTGGTCACTTATCTTTCTAACACTTACCTTTATTACTATCAACCATGACAACCTTGTCTTTGTGTGATCTTAGCTATCACACTCTTTATTGTACTTTGCATTCTTATTCATGCTTTGGTCCTCAACCTATCATCTACCTTGTCAAGCCCACACTCAATTTTGATTTACCTCATCCACTCCTAATTTGAGGGGGAATAATTCCTCCCATACCTAGGGCAATCATCAAACCCTTTGACCAACATTGATTTTTTTTTTGTAGCTGGTTGGTTCTAGGTTGCATAACAAAAAGGGGTAAAATATAGACACCATAAATCTATGCACCATGATTCCAAATGTCATAATTCCCCTTGACTTCCTTAGGATCTCTCAGGACTATTTGACCAACCTAACCCCTAATTGAGCTTACCTACAGTCATTTTGGTTAAATTGACTTAAGCTAATATTTTACCCCTTTTTACCCTTTACCCTCAACTATCGATGGTCAATTTGACCACCAATGGTCACCTTGATCGTCAATAGTCAGGGTCCACCTCGTCAACCACTATCATGCAAACTACTGACTTTGATTTTTTAATTATAATTTATCTAAATCCTATTATAGATCATTGCATATAAAATTTAACTTTAGATAGCCTAGTTTAAACTTCACTTCCACCTCTTGCTTGTGCCTATAAGAAGAGAGGAGCTGGGAGGTGAAATTCATTTACAATTGTTATCAAGAGCTTCTTGCATCTAAGAGTTTAATTTTTGTAGGTTAATCACCATCAACAATCTAACAATCATATCAAAGAGTCAATTTTCCACCACCTTTCCACTGAGTCTTTAGGTACTGTTGTTCTATTATAATCAAGCTATATTACACTAATAGATAAACTAACTCAACCATCCACCCAATCAAATTTTGGTAAGACAAGTACTTATTTATTAATATTCATTTACTTTATTTCCATTTTTCAATCAATTCAGACCTTACCCATCTCTTAGAGTCAATCCTTTGGATCTCATCAATCAATATTTTTACCAACCCAGATCCAAAAAAAGTAACCATTGATGATTGACTCAACTACCGATGATCACCTTAACTACTGATGATCAACCTAACCATCGATGGTCACTATGGTAGTGAAAACCAATAAGCTAATTTCACCTACCACCATTGAATTGAACCTAATTTTGTATGTTCTTATTTATTCATAGACCCCTTTCTAATTTTCTAAAGCATACCTCAACCCTCTAGCACTAGTATTGATTAGTTTATCACTAATATAATCATTCATAATATATTTCTTAGCAAGCACTCCTGTATTCAATTTCAGTGCCTTTTGATTCATTGATGCAAGTACTTTCTATTTTATTTTATAAGCATAATTTTTTAAAACATGTGGATTGACAACCCCTAAAGAAGCTCTCACTTCCAAGATCTAGATATTGCTAGGCAATCCACTCAACTACCTGTCCAACAAATAAGTTTGATTTAGTGCTTTTTTATCTGTAGGTCATCCTCTTAAGCCAAAGAAGAAATCTTCATATTATTTTTATTTTAATGTGCACACAATCAAATAGGTTTTTCAACCATACTTGTACTTATTTTCTTCTTTTCCTCTCTTTTTGATAATAAGTAGAAATTCATTGAAACACTATGAACCTAAACAAGGAGCAATGTGTAGCCTATAGTATGGTTTGTGAATAATGGAAGCACAAACACACATTTCAATGTTTGAGTGTGGGAACCAATCTCTTGGACTTGATAATTCCCATGAATAAGAATGTGTAAGAAAAATAAAATGCTCATGTGCATGCACATAATTAGAGCTTGTACTCTATGTACTTCTTGGCTTACTACTACTTGAAGCTTGGGCATCCTATGTGCATGACTTACACACATGTTTAATTCAATGTTTATCATAAGTAATGGAGATTTTTTTGTAGGGCATGGAGGTTTTATTCATATGTGTGCATAGACAATTAACTATGGCATTGATCTACACTTACTGGCATCCTTGAGTGCTTGTATGAAACATCTAGGTGTAGGCTCATTTTTGAGGGACTCATCATTGTATAAGCATGAAAACCTTATGTGCAACATATTATGAACTATGCATAGGCTAAGGTGACTTGGAGGGTCAACACTATCACCACTAGATTGAGTCGAAATTCTATAAGTTTTGGTCACTTGATGAACTATTAACAAGCCTCATATTTCCTTACCCACTCATAAAAACCATTAAAAAGTGTAGGTCAATAGTAGTGGGATCTCAAAATTTTATCTACTATTACTAGAGTATAGAAATGTACACCAAAATATTGATCATTAAAGGCTTGTAGAAGCTTGTTTTATTGTTTACTATTAACACATATCAAGAAAAACTCATTGATCTTCTTTTTGAACAGATTACCATCCCAGATTACATATTTAATGGCTTTCAACATGAGTGTCCTAGACTATTTAGTATCTAGATGAGATGGTCATTCTCCTTATGTCAATATGAAATAAATATATTCAAACCATTCATTAGTAAAATTTACAAAAAGGGAAAAAGGAATACTCTCTTCATTTTGATTATTGAAATCTGTTAAAGAGATTAATTGAGAATATTTTTGTACTACTTTGAGTTGACACAATCCTTTCCCTCAAACCAATATTGGAGGTTTTATTTCGATATCATATTATTTAAATTTATTTATCCAATTACCTCTCTTATATCCTAGAATTTATTGGATCAAAAGATATTTGATTATTGTACTTGACACCATTACAATGGAATGTAAATGTAAAATTTAATACATGAACTATTTGACAACTTATGCAACTACATATGCATGTTTTTATTTTGAAGAATATTTGGATTCATAGTATTTCATGTTACAACCTGTAGTCATATAAAATGAAAAATTTGGTTACTTGAGTGTGGCTAGTGACACCCAATCCATAGGTCCTCCTACTTGCTTGCACAACCCTTATAGGCTTTTCTTTTATCAATTCCCAGTCATCCACAACCTTTTAAACTTAACCCTTATAGAACCAGGTAGTTATTTTAGGCCTAGATCCATCCCCTAGGTCTCATTCCCCATGGATGATAACACCCAACTTGGATAGGAGTAGTAAAACCTAGGGTGTTTTATTTTTGGTGTTGTTGTCCAAGTGCAAAGTTGGCTCAAACAGTCATAGTTTTTTGAATCCTTATCCTAATTCATGTTAGCCTAATGTGAATTTATTTAACCCAAAATCATTAAATCCTATATAAAAGTCCATTTATAAGGGTTGGCACTCATTTACAGGAGAGAAGCAAGAATACAAGTAAGTACACTTAAGCACTTTTACCTATTCTTTGCATATAGCCTTCCAATATTATTCCAAGCTTATTCAAACCCTTGCACTAGTCACTAACCATATGAAGTACACCCAATTTCTCATCTAGTTGTATTTTCATACATAATTTCACTAATAACTTTAATTGGAGAACTACATTAGCTTGATCCCTCCTTAGAGTATTGGTATGTAGATAACATGTCCACACACGGGGTGTGAAGTGCATCCAACATATCTTTTATACACTAAACCCTTATATATCTTTCCCAAATTTAATTTCAAGTTCAATCACAAATATCTCTCAAGGATTTTGAAGATTAAAATAGATGCACAATGAGCTTCATAGACTTTCAGACTTCGATATTTCACTAACAGGGTAACACAAACCTACCAAGTAGAACCCAAAAAACTCAAACCACCAAGACAACAATGCTAAAAAAGGACTACAGTGCCACATAATAGTGTGTCCCACTTTTGATTCTCCTATCAAATTAGAAAACAAACTTTAAGAACCTATTTTTGACATTGTCATTGTCCTGTACCTAAATTCTTAGTCCCTATCTCAGATCAGACAACTCAGAATAAGCTAAGTCATATTTTCTCTAATTTATTACTATTTTTAGAAAAGGCAAATATAAAATATATTTACACAAATCAATGGCTTAATTATTTCACATTATTTACTAATTAACTCTACTCAGACCTATTTATTTAATTAGGAATAAAACTCCATTATTTTGAAAAATAATAAAACATTTATTAAAAGTGACTTACTTCAAATTTTGCACAAAAACCCTGGAAACCCTAGGGTAAATTATTTTTGATTTTTTGCCATTATTTTTTGATTTTTATTATATGTAAAAATTAGAAATCTACAAGTTAATTTCAAGTTTCTCAATATATTTTATAAAAACCCTAGTTTGCACATACTAGGTATATTTTGCATACAAACACATTTCAAACACTAGAAAAAATATATTGCTAAATTTAGAAATATTTTATTATTTTTCCTAAATTTTTAAAGCAAAATTATACAAATTTTCTATAAATTCATATCAAAATTTTAAAATTATCATACTAATTTTAAAAATTCATTAAAAAAACTCTAGTTGCATCAACTAGCTCCCATTTATTTTCCAGTCATTTTCCAATCATTTTTTGAATTTTTAGTTGCATATCAAACTCAAAAAATCAATTTTAAATTAAAAAATTCATAGTATTTTACATATATATTTTTGAAAAATCCCTAGTTGCATATACTAATACCTTTTTGCTTCTTGAGGTATCACCTTACATGTTTGGTAACTTAGTATCCTTTTTACGCAAATTTTAATTAGCTATTTTTAGGACTTTGCATTTCTTATATTCAATACTTCCTTTTCTAGCACATTGCCTATTAAAAATTATTTTAAAACATTCAAACACATTATAAATTTTTTTCCTACTTTCATAATGGCCTAATATACCAGTTTTGATGAAACTGATAAAAGAAAACTTCACAAACTCTTAACAAAACATCTAGATATGTAAGATGACATGCTTAGAATTTTACAAGAGGAACAAAAAAAAGTGAACCATGGTCAATCTTCTCAAATCATACAAAAACCAATTGTAAATGACACTACAGGGGAAACTATGTCTCAACAACCCCCTATTACAACCCAACTTACCTCTATGCCACCAGTTACATCTAGTACATCCCTCTCTCTTGATGTGGCATCCCTTGTGCAAGAGATAATATCTCTTCAATCCAAGGTGAAACATCTTGAGAAATGTGTCTCTATACCTACATAGGCATTAGATTCTTTTTCTTTACTACATACACCATTGGCATGTCACATTGCTTCTACACCCTTGCCACAAGGTTTCATTCAACCCAAGCTCACTCTATATGATGGTAAGGGTGATCTAGAGACACATTTGAGAGCTTTTCAAATATCATGTTTGGATTATGTGTCAAATGACTGGATATTAACCAATATTTTTCCATGAAGTCTAAAGGATTATTCATTACAATGGTTATATAATCTACCAAATCAATCAGTTATTACATTCAATCCTTTAGCAGATATGTTCCTAGGACATTTTATTATCAACATTGGTGATAAGGTTTATTATGAAAAAATTGCATAGTAGAAACAAAGGTCAAATGAGCCCCTCATGGATTATGTTTTTAGATACAAGACTATTTTGGCTAAACTAACTAGTCCCATGGTCGACCAAGAGTTACATGACATCTTTAAACAGAGCCTTTTACCAGGATTACATGAATTTATAATGTTCAAAAGATTCTCTTCCTTCATTGAATTGTGTCATACACTAAAGGAAAGAGAAACCAAGATTATTTTAATGGAAAAACTTAAGTACTCAATTATTTCAGACACAATAAATAGGAGTAATAGCAAAGCCTCGTACAAGGTCAAAGTCAATGACAACAAGAATCAAAATCAACTAACAGTCAATGCAGGTTTAGAGCCCCCTCAGTGTTTAGTTTTATCAACACCTCCTCATCGTACATTTACCAATCTACAAGTTGCTCTAGCCATGGTTTTACAATAGTTACTAGAGTGTAACATCATGTCTCTCCCTCTTAGCTGGGAAGTTGACCCAACAAAGCCTCTTCTATAGGGATATGATCATCATGCATTTTATGATTTTCATAGAGCACCAGGTCACATTATAAATAGATGCATCAATTTGAGACATAAGATACAATATTTGATAGATGACAACTTACTTGATCTTGGCACTTCAGTTGAGCCTCCATCGATAAAGTAAACACAGGATAAATCTTTGAAAAATCTTATCAAATCCATTTCCACAACATTTTACAAAGAGAAAGGGGACACATCAGGTGTTCACTACACATATCATGCACATCCTCCACCAATTACATACCAAGCACCTTCAGTTGAATCACATCCTTTTAGCAACATGATCAATGTATACAATTACAGAGTTCTAGCTAGACCTTCTATCTCCTTCTAAGATTAGTAGATCATCAAGGATGATTTAGATTATCCTACACTCTTTATTAGATCTCACATTCATAATCAACCTATTCATAGTGTGTTTATTGATAATGGTTCCAGTCTTAACATGTGCACCTTGACACTACTACAAAATTTGGGCTATTCAGAGTAGGATATCACCCTAACAAATATAGTTATCAATAGATTCAATGGGTACATACATAGTTTATTGGGTGAGATTGTACTTCCTTTACAGACTGGTCCAACATATGTGACCACACATTTCACTATAGTTCCTAGTGTAGGAGTTTTTGATATGTTACTTGGTCACCCATGGATTCAAAAAAATTGAGCAGTACCATGTACAGTTCATAGATGTGTGAAATTCATTCATGTTAATCAGGTTATTATAGTTGGTGGAGTTATGTATGAGTCACCACTACCCACTTTAGAGCCATCTAATTTTCAATCACTAGTTACAACTTCCCCACCAATTATATTTCTTCATATGGTCTAGATTTAGACATAATTGACACACCCATCACCAGTAAATAGGGTTCATAAACCCCCACAACTTTGGGATTCTAGACAAATTCTATCTATAGTTTTCACACCCAAAGTAGTTTTATTGAGATCTCATGGGTCTACACATAAAACACATATTTAGAGAGCTTCTCCTACTTCCATATGGGTCCCTAAGAGACCTACAGTAGCATCCATTTCTTAGAGTTATAATGGGACCCCACAACCAATTTCTACTTCAAAGATTTTAGAGCATCTAAGCATATACATCTTTCAAAGCCACAATCTTAGTATTTTCATCATACTTCACATTCATGCAAGATTCCATTCCTTGATATAAGACACCATGATAAGGAGTCTTGCATGAGACTAATTGATTAATATAATTCTATCCTAACCTACTTGTACATAATATATTTTGCTTGATTATACATAGCTTATAAAAAAATACAAAAAAGCAATATAAAAATATAAAAATACAAAAACATTCAAATAATTCAAAACCAACAAAATCATTTAGATTGTATGAATAATCTATGTTTTACATTTTTACTACTGTGTTAGACTTACATTTTCTATTCCATGTTATTATTTATCAATTATCTACATTCCCATGCTTCACTTGATCTTCTTTGAATGTGTGTAGTGACTTTCAGTTCCTTGATTGCTTCACTCTACCCATTGAGGGGGAATCTTACTTTTACATTTGAGACACACATAGACATACATCTTCCCACTAGGGACATCTTCTACATGAATACACCATCTAGGTTATGTAATGCTTACACCACACACTCTAGTTATCTTATTGACATACATTACTTACTAGATTACACAGAATACGACATCAACACTCACTAGTATCTTGCACTTGTATATTTCCTAGCATATACCTAATTTTTTACTAATGTGTCTTGCATACTTTCACTCTTACTTTGATTATTTATATGTGATTACACCTTTCCAATTTTCACATGCTTTCCTTTCTTACTTTATGTATCTAGATGTGATTGCATTTCCAGTTCCAGTTTTGTTTCTTATGTGTGCCTTAGGACATTTACCAATGTCCTTTGCTTCTATTAGTGTGTGTATACCTTTTTAAATTTGCCAATGTTCCTTGTTCCTAATCTTTTATGTTCCTATGGCTCTTGTTCCAATCTTTGCTTGTTTCAAATTATATGTATATGTTGCATTTGAATATGCCTTGTATGATTGATTTTCAGTTTGAGTGACATGTGCCCATGTCCCTTGTTTGTGTGGCCCCTTGGCCAAACTTATATGCTTCTTGATTCTTGATTTGTATTCTTGTTTCTTGATTTATTATCCTTGTATGCAATGTCATGATCCATATCATGCATTTACCTTGTTTTTTTGGATGCCATGATGGACATCATGCTCCATCCCTCCAACTAACGACTAACATCTAACATTCCTAGTTCTAGTTCAGTACATTACACATGCTTTTAAATTGTTATATATATTTAGGCATACCCCTATTGATATAACAATATATTAATAAAAAAAATTCTATATCTAGAGATATCTTGTCAAATAGCATTATTATATAATGTATCTATGCAACATAACACACTTGTAAGACTCTTTTCTTTTGAGGGAAGTCATTGCAGGCTCATCATTCCTACCCTTAGAAGAGGGGGACAAAAATATGGGATTTTTTCATAGAGATCAAAGCTCCTAGTAGTCAAAATAGTAGCTTTTAGATCACCCAATTTAAAATCTATAGGTCAAACTAGCCATAATAGAACAGAAAAATAGTGACAATTCCATATCAACAACCAATTTTAGCATAGGACAACAACTTCAAAAATGGATAGAAGTGCCAAACACAAGGGTGTCCTCATTTTGGCACTCTTATCTAGGCATAAAATCACCCAAGTTTTCCAGTAACAGGCAAATTTTTTAGCTTAGCAATAATTTTTTCACATCCAAATCAGTCAAAATCAACAGTTTCAATACAATTTTCTCAAAGAATCCAGATACAGGGGGTATCATGCATGACATGATGTCTCTCACTTCTAATTTCAAATTAAGTAGTTGACATAACATTCAAATTAGAATCTATGTTCCAGACACCAATGATTGGGGGCAATGTGTGTGGCACATTGGTCTTCTTTTATTTTTGAGTTCAATTTATTACCCAGGCATTCTCAGTAGTTACATGCTTGATTCCATCTGCAGGTGGTTGACATCATTCTCAAGTTGAAATTTAATACAAGTTTAGCTTCTTGAGTACCTAAGTTTTTTAGTTGGATTTCACATAAGCATATTGTATTAGTTTTAGAGTGGCTTTCATACAAGCCTAACCTCCATCTTTTGAAATGGCCAAGAGTGGCCTAGTTTCTAGCATACATTCGACTGTACACGCCACATTGTCAGATTTTTAGAGCATCCATGGGATCCATGAGCCATCTCATATGAAATATATTTTATATTGATATCATTTCATAGCTTTACTTCACGGGGTAATGATGGATGCAAATGACTAGCTAGCCTTTATATTCTTGAGCCATCTATTAAGAGGGATTGGACACATAGTCCAAACATCGATTAACACATGCATGATTCTTTAAATTCACTTAGTTGGTGATGATGGAGTCAAAGGTCCTACCTTTGCATTATTGAGCCACCTTTTAGGGAATTGAGGACTTAGCTCTATTCATGATATTACTCTTGATTCAACACATACCTAGCATCATCCAACACAATCCAACATCATAACAGGTTTTGTATTGATTCACATTCTCGATGAAGTATATTCTTTCCTTTTTATTTCTCTTTATCTTACAAAGATTTTATATGTTCTTATTTTAGATATTGTGTATCTAATAAGAACTGATCTAATTTATGTTTTTCATTTCAAATTCACACTTCATAGCATGCTCTCTCTATGCACATCCAGTACCACACAACTTCATGAGCTTCTCCCTTAAAAGTAAGTTCAGGTATGCTTTCTAATTTCCTTTATATTAGTATTTCAATTTAATGCATCACTAGACTAAAAAGGGGGAAAATGTAGTCATATAAAATGCAAAATTTGGTTACTTGAGTGTGGCTAATGATAACTAATCCATGGGTTCTCCTACTTGCTTGCATAACCCTTATAGGATTTTCTTTCATTGATTCCTAGTCATCCATAGCCTTTCAAACGTAAACCTTATAGACTTAGGCAGCTCTTTTTATGCCTAGATCCATATCCATAGGTCTCATTCCCTCTATAAAATAATACCCAACTTGGATAGGAGTGCTGAAACCTAGGGTGTCCTATTTTTGGCGCTATTGTCCAAGTGCAAAGTTGGCTCAAATGGTCATATTTTATCTAGTCCTTATCCTAATTCATTTCAACCTAATATGAATTCATTTAACCCATGATCATTAAATCCATTATAAAAGACCATTTGAAGTCCATTTAGAAGAGTTAACACTCATTTATAGGAGAGAAGCAAGAATACAAGAAAGTACACTCAAGCACTTTTCCCTATTCTTTGCATACAACCTTCCAATATTATTCCAAGCTTATTCAAACACTTGCACTAGTCCCTAGCCATCTGAAGTAAACCCAATTTTTCATCTCATTGTATTTTCATACACAATTGCACCAAACACTTCAATGGGAGAACTACATTAGCTTGATCCCTCCTTAGAGTATTAGTATATAGGCAACGTTCCCACACATGGGGTGTGAAGTGCATCCAACATATCTCTTACACACTAACCCCTTCTCTCTCTTTCCAAAATTTCCTTTCAACTTTAAGCAGAAAGAGATCCTAAGGATTTTCAAGATTAAAATAGATGCATAATGAGCTCTACAGACTTCCAAAATTTGATATTTCACTGACAAGGTAACACAAACCTATTGAGCAGAAGCTAAAAAACATAGACCACCAGGACAATAATGCCAAAACAATACTACAACACTAAACAATAGGGCGTCCCACTTTTGATGCTCCTATCTAATAAAAAATTGAAGTTTAGGAACCTATTTCTTAAATTGTCCTAGTCCTGTACCTGAATTCTTAGGCCCTATCTCAGAACAAACAACTCAAAATAAGTTAAGTCATTTTCTCTCATTTATTACTATTTTTAGAAAAAGCAAAAATAAAATATGTTTACATAAATTAGTGGCTTAATTATTGTACATTATTTATTGATTTACTCTACTCAGACCTATTTATTTAATTAGGAATAAAACTCAATTATTTTAAAAAACAATGAAACATAACTCATAAAATCAATGGGATATTCGATACCTTCATCATTATTCTAAACCAAAATGGTTGAGATAGTATGTTCAGAGGCATAACAATAAATGATGAAATCCTTTTTGAAGTTTGGATAAAAAAGAGTTGGTGCACGAGCAATAACAACTTTTATTTTCTCAAACATTTATCTTCATTATTTCATTGAAAATATGGCTCTCCTTTCATCATCTCAACAATATGCCTAGAGGGTTTTGTAAAATCAAGAAAAAATATTCTTATAAAATTCACCTTTTCATAGGTTATTCTTTAGAGCCAATGTTTACTCTTTCAATGTTTACTCTTGTATTTTATTTTTGATAAACCTCTCATGTTTGTCAAAAAGTTTTTCCAATAAGACCAAGCCTTTAGGAAATTCATTCCCTTTTAGTTTGATTACTCCTTTTGTCTTGTTCTTCAAAAATATCTTCTTTATGAGTTTTTGAGTAAGATTCTCTATATGATGAATCAATACCTTCAAAATACAACTTTCTAAAATTATCAAGTTTTTCAATAAAAGAGATGATCTAATAACTGTCATTGAATACTTGCCAATTTTTTGAATTGTCTGGTACATTGGGTCAATACACCAACTCAATTGTGTATTTATCTGTATCAATTTTTGAATGTGGAATATATAATGAAACTGATACTATAAATGTGTTTGTTTTGGAGTTGTTTTATCTTAGAATAAGTTGAATTGAGAATGCCTCAAAAGCTTCTATATTGTCCTAGAATTTGTTTTTGTAATACCTTAAATAATTATTTTTCACCTGATAATATCCTCTGATTTGTTTCACAATCAATTCTACATCACCCAATACTTTTATGTTTTAATTCCCATTTCTTTTGCAACATGTAACCCTAGAAAGAGTGCTTCATAATCTGTAATATTGTTAGTATATTTAAACTATAATTTGTAAGAGGAAGGAAACAATTTTTTATTTGGTGATATCAGAACATTTCCTGCTTAGATCTTGTTTAAGAATAACTACCATCAAATTCTAATGTCTAGAATTCATTGGGATTGGTTTTAAATATTTTTGGCATATCTAGATCTTTTTATAACATTAAAAAATAATTACCCATGTTTGCATCTTCATATAATAAATCAACCCTAGGGGCATCCAATTTTTGCACTGTGTATTTCATTTTCAATTTTAGTTCAAGGCGTTGTTGGAATCATTTAATGTGATAAATCTAACTAAATTTCACCACCAAGTTCCTTATAAAAAATTCTTCCCAAGAGAATACCATAAACAACAGGTATATCAACTACTGAGATGTTGATTTTGATCATTTTTTTGTGGGAAGGATGCAAGGGAAACTTGGGCATCTATGATATGACCAATAAGTGGAACTTGTTTTACTTCCATTGGATAATAGTGGTCAAATGTTTTTGTATAGGTTAAGCCCAGGGCATGAACAAATTTGGTGGGCATTAAATTTTTTGAAGCTCTTATGTCAATTATGTAATTATTGACTTTACATCCCTTAAGGAATAAGGGGATGTAAAAAAGGTCAACCTTATTGGATTTGTAAGCTATTACAGCCATGGGGTTTATTGGATTGGAAGAAGGTGAGGTAGATAATATTATTTTGACATTGTCCTTCACTTGAGTATGATTCTTACCTTTGATAAATTCTACTAGTATATCTAGTTGATCTGGGTATGTTTTCAAATATTTAGCTTACCACATCTAAATTTTAGTTTCAATGACACGTTCAATTATATCAAAAGTAGGTAAAATATTATAAGAATAACATTATATAATTTGAGACACCTTAGCATTACTATTGATAAGAGGAGTGTTTTTTGGATAACTACTAGTAGTATTCAGAGATGACTCACTTAATTAAACTATTGGTTATTTTCATTTTCTTTGAACAGGAGGTGGTGTTCCTTGTGGAAGAATAACTTTCATTGATTCTTCTTACATATGTTTTTTTATTTATTATGATTTTGAGCTCTTTTGAAGACCACAAATGGCTGACTATTCATGCATCCAACATTGTCTTTATAATCATATTCATCTAAATTATATTCCAAGAATGCATTTCGTGGATTCACCACTAGGTTTTTCTTGAGGATATAGAATTTTTGATTCATTTTTTATTCAATATCCTCATATTCAAATATTTATTCTATTTCCAAAATGGAATTCATAGGTGGTTTTTGATTTTGTTAAGGAGGAGATTTTAGTGCAATATTTTGTTGAGGGGATTGCAATCGAGGATGATTTGTTTGAAAAGGTACATAGTTTATTCTTGGGATATCTTGATAAGGAGCAGTGATGGTTTTATAAGGCAATTACTTATTTAAAGTTATTATATCATTAGTCATCTTATGCAAAAAAAATTCAGTGGAAGATTGACCTAAATTATTTATTTTTCCTTTTGATGGTTTCTTATTTAACTTTATGGCCATTATCATATCATCTTCAACGTCAATGACTAATGTTTGGGCTATAGTCAAATAAGCTACCCTAGCTCTTTCCAATTGATAAATCACTTCTGATAATTAAGAATTGATAAAAAAAATGCTTGTATTTTTTATCTATTGATTTGACAGTTACTGGTATTTTATGTGGTAGCTTGTTGAATTTAGCTACAAAATATCCCACAGGTTTATATGATTCTTTCTTTATCTGAGTGAGTTGAGCTAATAATGCATGTGTATCTTCTATTGATTTAAATATATTTTGAACCTAGTTTTCATATCATTCTAGATAGTTATTACCCCTATAGGAAGATGATAGAACCAACCTACTACCCCATTCTAGAGAGTTTTAACAAATAATATCACTACAATATCATCATGTTCAACACCTAGAATTCCACATGCTATAGATAAAGTAGCAATATATTCATTTAGAAGTTGCTTACCCTCACATGAATTTTTTTGAAAGTTATTTCATGATCCTTTCGAAATTCCATGAAATTATTCTAACACCAATGAGCCAATTATATTACCCCAAGGTAGAGGCATTATTGGAAAGACTATCTGTACTGGTATAAAAATACTTGATAAGAAAAGATCTTGACTGATGATTATCCCTCCTTGTAACTATATAAATTTCTTAGGGGTTATAGGAAGATTGATTGCTCTTTTGAGCTAACCTTTTTGTTTGAGATTCAATTTGAAATTAGAAGCCTCTTTCAACTGATAAAAGGATCATTTTCACCTTTTTATTTAATAACCCTAGTGAATCATTTTTTTGTTAGTTTTTACTATTGATAAGGAGCCAGTTTGAATTGAAGAATCCTCTGAGCTAGTCTTCTTTGTCAAACTCTACGTGTAACTAGTGCTTCAGTTATTTATGCCAAAATAACATGATATTATTCTTATTATAATACTTCAACAACTCTATGAAAATGTGTTGAACTAGTTCTATTATACCACATAAATGATCTCAAATCTGATGAATTATCTTCTTGAGTCTAAATTAACCAATCATGATTAAGATAAAGTATTGATGCTTGGATTGCTTGAATGGTCATTATAATAAATCCTTATTGAAAAAAGCCTTTGAATAACTATATGAGCTACTCTTCATGCTTGTATTCTATCTTATTTTCTTGAAGTAATTTTGACATTTCTTTGGATAATGGTATCACATTCTTCTTCTATGTTTACTACTATGGTAACATTGTCAAATTGATAAAAACTTGTTTTTTAATCCCAAGATAGTTGTTGTAGACTTGAGGCAATGTCTTCTTTTGTAGATTCTATCCAATTAAAACTAGGTTGACAATTAGGGTCTTGAATATTCAGAATGGTCATGAATGAATCCTTACTAATTTCAAACTACTTTTTAATCTTTGTGGAATTCCCTATGTGCAAGAATTATTTTTGATCTTTTTGTATGATTTAAATCTTGGTTTAAAATTATTAGAATGATTAGAAATTGAGTTATTAAAAATTCATCATAATCCCAAGCAAGATTTCTAATGTGGGAAATAATATCTAACTTTTGAAACTGCTCCAAATCTAGTTTAGGTTGAAAGAGTGGTCCTTGAGTCGATGGCAAAGTCATATGGACTAGTATCTCAAAATGTGGATTACACGAGTGTTGAATAAACATGTTCCACAATGGGTGGAAAAAACTATTGATGAGACACATCTATTTGTCCTCTCAAAAAAAATTCATTCCAACATATGCTAAGTTTTACAAAGCCAATAAGGAGTGGATTACTAGGATTGTCATAGAGTCTTTAATGAAGTTGTGAATGTTGGCTCCATTAGAGATAATATTAATAGAGGTGTTATGAAGCTTATTCCTAAGGAAGGTGACAAATATTAGTTTAAAAATTAGAGGCCAATAACTCTATTGAATGTTTCATATAAATTTCTTACTAATATTCTTGCAGGGAGACTATATTCTTTATTACCTAAGATTATTTTAGATACTCAGATTGGCTTCATGGAGGGCAGATTTATCCTTGATAACCTCATTCATAATTTGGAAGGTATGCATTTAGATCTAAAATCTAAAAAAGATATGGGTATGATTCTTATTGAATTTGAAAAGGCCTATGATAGAATTGAATTGATGTTCATCGATGTGATGCTGACAGTGTTTAATTTTCAAGATAGATTCTATAGAATGATTAATGTTCTTTTCAAATATGTTTCAACTATAATTGAAATTAATCATGAGATTACATAATCTTTGAATTTGTATCAATCCATCATAAAAGGCTTCCCCTTGGTCCCTTTTATCCCCCTCTTTATTTTTTTTCACTGCTAAAGTGTTACATTATCTTTTGAGGGGTGTTATTGTGGGTCCCCCTATAAGTCAAAACTAATTGATGATCTATTTTACAATGATACCACTATGTTTACTTTGTTATAAAAATATAATTTGAAGTAGGTTTCATCTAGATAGGATATTTATTGTTATGCCTTTGGTTCAAAATTTGGATTGCATAAATCCTTTATGATTCGCTAAGAGGAAAGACCCTTAGAGAAGTTTTATTCGAATTGGAAAAGCCCAAATCATTTTTTTAGATATTTGGGCATCCCTTTTACTCTTATTCTTTCTTTTAAATATACGTGGGTGTGGATAATTTTAAAAATCAATAATAAAATTAATAAATAGCATGGGATCTTCTTTCCCTAACTGGAAGAGTCTAAGTGTGCAAAAAAAACTTGATACATATAGTATCTACTATGCCTTATGTTGGTTGTATAATAAAACTTAGATCAACCTTATGTACAAGATAATTTAGGAATTTTTATGGTATGATGGGAAAGGCAACAAGAAAAGACATTTTGTAGCCTGGGAGATTTATTGTAAGCCTAAAATATAGGGGACCTTAGTTTAAAGGATTTGAGAATCCAAGGGATTACACTGGTAGTCAAGTAAATTATCAGAGCGCTAAAATGGGATGGACCTTAGAATATTTTGGTTAGGAATAATATTTTAATATGTTTCCCTAAAGTAAATCCTAATTTGAAAGGGTTCACATTTCTAATATTTTTATAGGATCTTTCTCAGTTTAGGTTATGAGATCTCCCATATTTCACTCAATGTGGAAGGCTTGGGATTTGGTTAAGCATATTGTTGTTAAAACACCTATGTTCAATGGTTTGGGTTCAATGTGCAAGGGATATAGGTCTATTTGGTGGAACCTTAGTATAAATAGATGACCTCTTGCACTTATCAAGGGGTGTTATGCCTATGTTTAGTTTGCAAAGGGCCTAAAGACCTTTAATGATTTTTATTCCTAGGTTGGATGGGCCTCATGGAATAAAATTAAGTATAGGTTTGAAGTGTTCTCTTAATGTAAGACTTATACACTGCTTTTAGAATCTCTCCATTCTGCTAGGTTGATTTCCATTCTTGATGAGATAGAGGAATTCTGGGATAATAATAAATGTATTAATGATCATCTTCGTGTTGAATTTACCATGAAGATGATATAAGATAAGGTATCTTTATCCAAAAGCCTATACCTTAATCTTGACCTTAAGTGGCATGCATGTGACCTAATTCAAAGCTAGAAGTTTAGGTTTAATGTGATATAGGCTTCTTGTCTTGAGCCTAAGAAGTCTTATTTTAGATGGTTGCTCATGTATAACAAACTTGTTATTGTTATTTTCCTTAATAAATTTGGTATTAGTAAGCACTTTTGTCTTCTCTATAAAGATCTAGAAACCATTGAGCACCTTTTCTTTACTTGTCCTTATCCTTCTAGTGTGTGGAAATATTGTTTAATGGTTATGATATTTCCTAGTTAAAAATTTCCATTGGATATGTTTGTGCTAAAAAAATAATATTTTTTCCATAATTTTTTATTGGCATTTTCTATGGCTCATTTATTTGGAAGTAAATGAATTTGGATATATTTCAATTAAAAACTAATATGCTTTCTAACTTCATAGTTGAATTATCTATAATATCATTTTTGTATAGATTTATCTTCAATTGAAGGGGTCACAGACATAATTGGAATAATTTTTTAGGATGAGCATGATTAAGGTTACCTCCAGCTTCTTGTTGAATACTAACAGTTACCATATATTGATCCCTACTCTAGATTGGAAGGTATGTCATAATACTATGATTGATGTTCAAATTTCATAATATGATTGGGATATTATGAAGGAGTCTTGTTTTGAGAAAATAGATGGTCCTATCCTAGCTTGGGTTAGTTCCTCAACCTTTGATAAATATCACAATGATGTTTGGTTTGATTCCAACAAGGATGTTCTCTTGACCCTACAAGATTCTAGTTCCTAGGAGTAGCATATGGAGACTAGTGTGAGCCTAGATAGTGCTAACATAATGGTTCCAAGTCTTAAATTAAGTTCTGGTGTTGGCCCTTAGGCTACTCATCTCTCCATTCTTGAGTGTGGGACTTATCTTGGTGCTCATGGGATTATTATGTAGTATAACATAGTGAATTTGATTGTTTCCATGTTAATGAGCTTATAGCCAGGTTGAAAAAGGTTATTGAAAAGGGTGGTAGAGATGAAATTGAGGATCTTGTTCAGTTTGATAAAAAATCCAATTAAAAAAGTCTACTTCAATAGGGTGAGTTATTTACCCCTCCTTATGGTATCTAGGAGTCAACCTCTTGGCAACAGGGACTTGAGTATGAGATGACTGAGTAATTAGGACCCATGGATGATGGTGGCAAGATAAGTGACTAGGTTGGGTGGATGTGTTGTCCTTCATGAGGATGTATTTTTCAGTTTTTTATGCTTTATGTTGTTATTATTTTTGTTGGCACCACATTAAGGTGGCCAATTCTTTATATTGAAATAATATTTGTTGTATTTTTTCCTTATATTGTCATTATTTTTGAGCCTATAGTGGTTATTTCTATGGTTGTTTCATCTTCATATGTATAGAATTTTATGAATGTTCTTGTTATATATATATATATATATATATATATATATATATATATATATATATATATATATCCACATGCAACACACAATTACAAAGGGTTAGTTTCCATTAGTATGATATAAAAAATAAAAATAAAAATCATAAAACTAAGCCTAAGCATTGGTCCTCTTATTAAAGAAGACGAAGAAAAGCAAAACACATGAAATAGAAGATAAATAAATATAATTATATACCTTCTCTTTTCTCTCCTCCTTTCTGGAAAAGAAATGTGATGGTGCTCAAATGTAGTTATAAAAAGATTTGATCAATAGTGTGTAATCATTTATAAATGTTTCTCCTTGCACTATGGATGATTTGGATGCACAATTGGAATGTTTTTTGAAGCTTTGTTTAATAGTTCACAACATATAATTAGCATAAAACACTTGTCTACAATGGAAAATGGCTCCTCCATTCATAGACTTGGTGAGTGAATATATACTTTTGGATGAAGACCAAGATTAATGGTTGATAATATGTCTTACACATCATAAATGGGAGAGGTTGTGCATGTAATAAATCTACTCATGAAAGTTTGGAGTGTGTAAGATGATGAATTTTTGAGAGTTAGAGTGTGTAAGAACATGTCATAGCTTGATTTGACACTTATCTCATTGCATCGACTTTGTCTTGGAAAGAAGATGATGATATCATGAACTTGAGATGGAAAATATGATTATTGATTTATAGAAAGTATAAATTTCATATTCCATAATTACATTATTGATGATATTAGCTAATTAACAAACATTAATTAGCTAATGTGATGTGAGGTTATTTTTTTAGGATTGGATGTGATCATAGAAGAAAATATTAATTAATTAGGGGAGAAGATTATTGAATATACTAGATATGTTAGTGTGAATAGAATAATTTATTAGGGATGAAATGATGATGTTAGTATACATGAAGGGATAGTTAAAATCGACATATAGTGTCTAATTTGAAGTGTTTACATTTTCTCCCTATTTGAGAAGGTGTTGCAAGACACAATGGGTGGAATAATGAATTTTAAAAGAAAGAAAAACTTGAAAAAAAGGTGGAAGGTTAAAATATAGATGATGATGGAAGAATAATTAATTATGGATGATCCCCCATTAAGATGACATGTAGGGATGAAGGACACAAATGGGCTCTTGAAAAAGAGAGGACAAAGCTAGAATGGAAGAAAATATGGGTGGGTGATGAAGAAAGAAGGGTGGGATGTAGGATGTGATTATGATATTAACCCACTTGAGCTAATGATTAAATGCTTCAAATTTTGATGATGATAGATTAACTTTCCCCAAATAGGGTAGATTTTTAGAAGGATGCATCTTGAGATATGTTACAAATTTTGACTTTCCACAAGCAGGGCAAATGTGGGAAAAAATATCAATTTTTTTTTGAGATTAACTTGACCCAAGAAAGGAAGATTGGGTAATGACTTATCTTGATGATGACATGTAAGCTTAACTTGACCCAAATAGGGAAAAAGCTATGAGCTTGGACTAGATGGATGATTAATTGATTAATAAATTGATTGAGTTACAAGCATAGATAAAGGATTTAACCTATTACACAGAGTAATAATGAGATTATCATCATGGTTTATGATAGGAAGTTGATAATTTGATGTAAACATAGGTGTAGATGGTATAATGACTTTTAAAAGAATGAAGAAGTCACAAAAAACTAGACACACATACATGTCCAAAGGTGATGAAATAATGACTGAAGAATGATGTGATAAGGATTGAATAATGACATGATAATGATGTGATGATGATTGAATAATGACGTGATTAAATTTGGAGAGAATTGGTTAAATTAGGGGACATGGTGAAATTATGTCTACATATGTGGGTTGTAGGGATGATTATTAGATATTGATAGTTAATTAAAAGAAAGGGATTTTGATAGGAATAGACATGAAAAGAATAAAATAATGGCTCATGTTACCGAGCATTGTCTACATAGTCCAAATAGACCTCAAGCCACTATAGTTTTACTAAAAAAGGAGGGGTATGATAATAAATGATGAAGAATGATTGATGAT
Organism: Torreya grandis; assembly: GCA_037957365.1. Classification (NCBI taxonomy): domain Eukaryota; kingdom Viridiplantae; phylum Streptophyta; class Pinopsida; order Cupressales; family Taxaceae; genus Torreya; species Torreya grandis. The sequence goes on along the minus strand of JARHVA010000284.1, from coordinate 615,543 downwards.
CGGATGATGGCAAATGTTAAAAAGGGATGGTATGATTTGATTTGAAAAGATGATTTTTCAAGGGTATAAACTACCACTTTAGCATATCTCCACATATATTTTACAACTTGATTTTTGATATTACACATGATAATATGCACCATAATACAAAACACCATGATGACCCAGTAATAATGTGCGTAAGGACTGACCTCAAATCTAACAGACAAATGACATAAACACACCATGATATGGAAAACAAAGATTACATTTTTGTAATATGATTATGTATGGACTCAAGTACAAGTGAAATAAATCACCATGATATGGAAAAAACTTGAATAACCTATTGATACATATAGATTGAGTCAAGGCACAAAATAAAAATTAAACAAACAAGTAGGAAAACAAACACACATAATATTGGAAACAAAAGCAACAAAAATAATCTTGCCATTTAACCAAGTCAAAATCCACATGTGAAGGCTCAATGATATTGATAATTGGATGGTGCCCCCAATAAAGTATTAATGAAAGGGTATGGATTGGGAAAAACATCCCAAACTAAAGTGTGCACTTTGATTTTCTCAAGATAGGGTGAAAGTTGCAATTTTAGATTGATGATTTTTCTAAACAGGGCACATGTGGGAATGAAATATCTCGATGATGAGTTGCATGCTTTAAAATACCAAAATTGGGAGATTAGAGTGATGATTTACCCTAAATAGGGTGGATGTGGGAAGGAAACATCCCAATGGTAGCTGAAATGGTTTGATTAAGTATTTTCACTAGCTTTTAGGATAAGACAAATATTTTTGGATTTTATGGTTTTATATCTCTCTTGGAGATTTTTGGCCTTTTCTAATTTTTTGAATTTTTGAATTTTTTGGATTATTTTATTTTATTATGTTTTTGTATTTTTATAGATTAACTATATACAAAGGATCACTAGCAAATGGAAAACTTGTTCTAGAATCGAGATAGGAAATGATAAGAAATGGAAGGGATTTAGGACAATGTAGGATGATAATGGACAATTATGGGGGATGATGACTAGGTATGGATTAAGGATCTTCAAGTACTATGTCATGTAGGAACCAAGTGCCTAGTCATCAAAGTATCATTTGAAAGACATGCCAAGATATTTTCATAACAAGTCTCAAAAATTCTTCCACTTCCTTATCGAGCTCAAAATAAGAGGAAAGGATGTGCATGAGAGGATGGATAAAGAGTTGAACAAGGATAACGATTTGGATGAGCTTAGATGTATTGAATGGGATGGATGAGGATGATGCATTTAGATGGGGATGAGGCTTCCCCTAAGTGTATAGGTGATTGTAGACAATTGATTATTTATGCATGATACTATAAACCTAGTTTTCATCCTGTTACTTGCTCAAGGTGACATAAGCATGATTTTCACCATTGAAAAAATTATTTATCTTTATATTTTAATTTTTTTTTGTTTTTTTTAGCATCTCAAATAATTGGATGATTATGAGATGTATAATCTTGAAACTTTGTGATTTTCATGTTTAAGGTTTAAATCTGTCATCGTGAACTTCATTGATTTTTTATTCTACTTCCTTTAATCCTTTAAACAATGTATCTTCATCAAAGAGAGTGCTAGAAAGGAGGGTGAAGAAGGATAAGAATTATATGAAGGATCAAAGGGAATAGTGTAATATAGGATTTAGATGAAGGATATGATCATGAAGGGATGTATAATAATTGGGGGCACAAGGGAAATTGAGAATAAAAATCACACACATCATTATTGATTTTGGATATTCAATTGTGACATGAATTCTAATGTTGGGGGTTAAAGACCTCTAAGAATCATCTAAGGAGAACCATAAGATTTGCATGTCCTGATCTGACCAACTAACATCCAGTTTGCCCATCTCAATTGTATGAGAAATGAGCACGCATTGGTAGACCAGATCACCTATTCTATAAATGTATACATTTATCCCCTATTCACTTAAAGAGATCCATGAAAACCCTATCTAATCTGTCACTCTTGTAAATCATGTGATTACCCATGATATTTCATAGGTAGAGATCACTACTATAAATATGTGTAGGTAGAAAGACTAGAACATGGAGGAGGGGCAATAAAAAGACTATTACATTTATTGAAAAACCACACATACACACATACACACACACCAAACAAAAATGGGAAAGGAAGAAAGTCAAAATTGAGAAAGTAGAACTATTTATAGGGAGCCAATGAAAATGAGAAGATTATACAAAACCATTCACTAGCTTGGAGAAGAACCTGCCTTTTTGAAATAATGGATTTGACTTATGAACTCTGAACACATTTAGCAGTAGTGACCAAACAAGTGGGAATATGAACTTACAATTATCATTCACATAAGGATGATCATTAACGAACAAATCATCAATGTTTTCCCATTTTGAAATGAAATCATTATGAATTCTCTGATATTCTATGAGCACTTTTGAGTAATACTAAATTTTTTCAATGTCTTCTTGGATGACTTCACATGTATCTATAACAAATATAGTATATGAATTAGAGAAAAGTGTGTTACATATCTATGCTAGAACCATAATATGATTATCTTGCAGAATGAATGAAGTGTTGATATTATTTTTTGAATTGTTTCCCACGGTAGAAATGAATCCATCACTGAATGAGTCATCATCATCATATTCATCAATTTCCTCTACCTTGATAGTTTCCATTTCGATTGTAATGATTATTGGGCACCATTCATTTTGTTCTGCATTGATGTCTATTTTGACCTCAACCTTGGCATGACTATGATTTTCAATTTATTCACGCTTAATTGCTTTTGATTTAGATTTTGTGGATAATTCTTCTATGGTAGACCCTGAAAATGAAATACCTAAAAAATCTTCATTTTTGACTATTGAGTCATTCATTTTGATAGCGAAGAGATCTTATGTTTTGCTAAAAATTGATTCCATAATATCTTCTCTTTTATAAATTATAACCTCACACTTTGTATTATTACTCCTTTCTATTTGTGGTTTTATCAGTTGTTTTTTAGATAACCCATTTTCTCCTAGGATAGTGGGGTTTACGCAATTTGGTGAAATAGGCAAATATTTCTCCATTTTTCCAAGAGAGAAGGCAAATTATTCATCTATTCTATGATCAATCATTAGTTATTTTAACTATTCACCTTCTATAATTTTGAAACTAAAATAATCATATGTGATAGGTATCACTTTCTCTTTTTCTCTATTAGAGTTTTGACATGTTTGATTAGGAACTTGCCTTCAAATTCTCTGTTATGAATATTACATAATCTTGATTGTATCAAGTTTCACTATTTATTCATTATCATTTGTAATAGGTGTAGCATATTTTGAAATCTCTTTCTTCAACATTACATACATGATCAAAGCATCTTCAATCTTGATAGCATCTTGTTGTGTAGCCATCAAGTCATTTACCTTATTCCTCATCAAGATGAAATTGATCTCTGGGTAAAGAGAACAAATGAAAATATAGAGTTGATTGTTGGGACTTAGATTATTTACATGAGGAATCGATCTCAATAATTTGTTAAAATGTGATACATACTCTCTCATCTACTCATCATCTTGATTTCTAATTTAGAAGAAGTTTGACAAAAGTGCACACACATCCACAACTAATTTGAGTATATTCAGGAACTTGTTCTTCAAGGAGTCCCAATTCACAATGCATCCATATTTTAGATGTCAAAACCACTCAACAATAGGTCCAATGAAAGTTTCAATGAAGAGTTTCATAACATCATCCTCATACATAACTCCTAAAATGCTATGAGACACTGTGAAGGCTTGGATATGTTTATCTATGTCTTGACCATTTTCTCTAGAGAACTTTTAAAATCTCTTCCTTGAGCTTGATGGGATATTGTTATATTGGGCCAAAGCCAATGACCAAAAATGTTTTCCCCATGGGACACAGGGAACAATGTGGTTGGGGTGAACTAATGCCATTTCTACAATTAAGAATGTGTAGGCACTAGGTACTTTTTCTCAATGGAGTTTCCAAACTCCATTCTAAGGGAGGTTCCTTGAAATATTTGAAAAGCATGTGCATAAAGCACCTCATTTCCTAGCAGAGTCACCAAAATTATTGACTCAAAAATTTGTTACGGGGATAAATTAGATACTTTGAGTCAATAGTGTTGGAATTGATGATCCAAAACTCAAAAGTTTTGATTGATAAATATTTAAAGAACATAGAAATAACACAGTAACAATGAATTCTTTGAGAAGAGATGTATTAGTACTCAAGATCGCAATACAACTATATGCTTATATCTAGGAAGAGATGTTTGATTTTCCATTTTGGGTTACATCTTCATTTATACCCATTTTGAAAGTAGGGGGAGGATGTGGAAGGTCACCAATCTCAAGGGAGATTAAGTGGTTTAACTTCCATGCTTTAAAAAAATATAGAATTCGAGGAATTACTATTTTTAGAAACTTACTATTTTTAGATTGCATTACTAAAATTGAAATTTGGGGCACTTCTATTGGGTTTTCAGGGGTCAAACTTCATCGAGTAGAGATCAATGCCATCTCATGGTGTTCTCTTCATTCTTAGCTTTCCAATAGTTCAAACGATGAGTCAATTGGAGCTATGGTGCAAAGTTATGGCTCCCAGAAGTTCTATCAAAAATTGGGGTGGAATAGTCACCTAAATTGTTGTCTGCATCATTCCTCCCTCCTTAAAAAGAAATTTTCCCCATTTCATGAATGTTCATTATTAGGCATGGTAGTTGTGTCTTGATTTGATTCTCTGTGAGCCACTCAACTTGGTGGCTAAGCTGGCCCCTTTTGACCACTCGATAAAGTGGAATAGAGTGTCCTCTTGTTGTCTTCATCTAGGTGTCCATAATCTAATCCTCCTCCATTAGAGAAAAACTTTGTGGATCAAGTTCATCAATGTCGAGTTGTTCTACTATGAATGAAGTGTATAATAGAGGTGGATGATATGGTTTGAGGAGCTCCACATTGAATATTAGATGTAGACCAAGGTAGGCTAGTAGGTTTAACTCAAAAGCATTTTATCTAACTTTTCTGGTGATGGTGTAAGGACCATATTGTAGAGGCCAATTTTTTTTGTGTGGGCTTGTAATTCATTCCTTCTAAAGCTGCAACCAAACTTTATCACCCATAGCAAAATGGTGTGTAATCCTATATTTGTCATGGCATTGCTTATACTTCTAATTCATCTTCTCCAAGATGTCATGAACTTGCTGTTGAATGTGTTGCATTTGTTCAATGAACTCTATTGCTTTTGCTACCTCAGATCTTCCATGAGGTGTGTATTCCATGGTGGAGAATGGAACAACTATATCAATTGGTGCCATGGGTTAGAACTTAAAGCATACATGGAATGGACTATGCTTGGTCGACCTGTCCAGGGCCCAATTGTATCCATGTTGTATGAAAATAAGCCCCTCATCCCATGTATATGGATGTTTAGAGTGATACATCTGAATCATGTGAATAATCAAGCAATCCACCACCTCTATCTGACCATCAATATATGGATCAAATGTTGTGGACTTCATCAACTTGGTATCCATCATCTTCCATAGAGTGGACCAGAAGATGCTCACGAACTTGCTATCTCAATCTGAGACAATGGACTTGGGGAGACCAAAATGGAGCCATAAATGAATAAAATATAGTTGAGCAGTTTCTTTAGTAGATATGTTTCTCTTAAAATCAATCATGATAGCCATTTTTGAAAAACTATCAACTACCAAAAAAATACAGTCATTACCATGTTTTGAGTGGGCAAACTTGAGAGAAAATCCATTGAGACAAATTCCCAAGGCTTGGTTAGTTCTGGCAATAGCGTGTACAATCCTTACTTCTTATTTGTTGGCTTGGCTATCACACATGGGGTGAAATATTTGAGATATCTTTCCACATCCTTTCACATATGGGGTCATTAGAAGTGTTTTTGAAGAACTACCAATGTCTTCTATATACCAAAGTGTCCAGTTGTCCTACTGAAATGTGCTTCCCATATCATCTTTTAATGCTCTATAATTGGAACACAGATGTGCCCCATATGACAAAGGACATTATCTTGCAAATATAAATAAGAAACATGTTTACCTTTTTGAAGCACCTAATATTTATCAACAAAGGTAGGATTTGCTTCATATAGAGCACCCCAAGTGGGAGTCTCATGTCTGCACAAGTCAAGAACTATTGTGAGTGTAGTAAATGGTGGAAAAATTTGACAATCTATGGTTGCATTTGAGCTCCCCTTTTTATGTTTGATTATTAGATGGAATTTCAAAAGATATGTGGCCCACTTTTGGTGCCTCTCATTTCATAGTTTGCTTTATGTCTAAATGAATTCCAATGGTCTGTGGTCAGTGTGGATGACTGTCTCTTTTACCAAGATGTAGTGTTTCCATTATTTACAGGCTTACACAATGGCATAGAGCTCTTTATCATATGTTGGATATTTCCTAATTGTATCAGTGAAAGTTTCACTATGATATGCAACAGGATGGCCATGTTGCATGATGATATCTCCCATGGAAAATTTAGATGCATCTGTCATCAACTCAAAAGGTTGATCCAAATCTGACAAGGCAAGAATAGGGGCTAAGCAAAGTCTATTCTTTAAATTCTCAAATTCTCTTTTCTATATTTCACCCAACTAAAATGTAGCTTTAGTTCCTCCTTTAGTCACTTGGGTTACAGACCAAGCAACATGTGAAAATCAAAGAACAAACCTGTGATAGAAATTTACAAAACCCAAGAAGTTGTGAAGTTCTGTGAGGGTCCTTGGTGTGGGCCATTCTCGAATAACCTAAATCTTTTTTGGATCAACATGGACCCCTTCCTCATTCAAAACATACTTGAGGTACTGAATTATTGTTATCTTGAATGCGCATTTGTCAAGATTTGCATACAACTTGTGATCCTGAAGAGTTTGAGGCACCTTACGAACATGTTGTAAATGTTACTCCCATGTTATGCTATAGTTGAGTATGTCATCCAAGTAGACAACCAAAAATGAGTTGGTGAGGGGTCTTAGGATGTCATCCATCATCTTCATGAAGGTTTTAGGTGTGTTAGTTAAGCCAAAAGGCATAACCAACCATTCAAAGAGCCCTTCCTTAGATTTGAATGTAGTCTTCCAGACATTAGTGGGATCGATGGGATTTTGGTGATAGCCAGATTTGAGATCAATTTTGGTGAAGAAATTTTCACCATGGAGTTGATCTAGAAGGTCATCAATCCTGGGGAGAGGGCAGCAATTCTTCACAGTGATTTTATTTAGGGCTTGGTAGTCAATGCAAAGCCTCCATGTTCCATCTTTCTTTAGTCCCAAGATAATTGGGCTACCACAGGGTGAAGAGCTTGGCCTGATGTGACCATTTTGGATCAATTATTGAATCTATATTTTTATCTTATCATTCTCTAAACTTGATTTGTGATACACATGACTGTTATGCAAAGGTGATCCTAGGATCAAATCCATAGAATGTTTTACTTGACAATGCAGTAAAACTCCAGTGGGTGACTTGAATAAGTCATCATATTTTCCTATGATTCATCCTATCTACTTTTGTTATTGTGTTGATTATGTTGTTAGGACTTCAACATTGGCCTTATTGGATTTCTGTGGTTTGACCACCATGAGAACAAATTGCTTTGTCTTCTCCACCAATATCTTACATTAGTTAGCACTAATTAGGGAGATAGATGTGGGATGTGGTACCTCTAGTACCCTGTAGCACCATGTTCCAAGAGTGAGGGTGATTATTTGGGTTCATGATTCATATATTCCATGTCACTCATATATGAATGGTTGACCAAGGAGTACATCAAAAACATCTACATTGACCACATCACACAAGACTTCATCTTGGAAAGGTTTTATTGCATATGAAAGAAGACATTGATGGGTGACATGGAGGTCTCTCCTTGGGCTCAACCATCCAATACTATATGGCTTTGGATGTGGCTTCATGGATAGATTTAGACTTTTCACAACTTTAGTAGAGATTAAATTATTTTAACTCACACTATCAAGAATGAAATGCAAAGGCTTACCTTTTCCCCATAATTTAGAGTGAAACAATCTTTCCTTGTCATTTGGCCTTTCCTCATGGGTCTGTGATGAAGCATCGATGGTCTCGAGCTCAACGTCTATAATTTATTCTTCATCCTCTTTGACTGTGGTTTGTGTATGAGACAGAGTAGTAGATGTCAAGTATTGTGACTCAGAAAGTAGTGACTTGATGGCTCGACATTCTTCTTTGGAGTGAGTTCTAGTTTTATGGTAATCACACCATTTTCTAGCCTTCCCCTTTTGGGGTTTCTTATCTTGAAACTCCTTTTGCTTCCAATTTTGGCCTCGTGTTTGACCTTCCTTGTCACTTTTCCATTTTGATGGCTGACTCTTCATATTCTTTCTACCATGCTTCTGCTCAATCTTCACTATGAATTTGTATGCCTCACTGAGGGTTTCCAAATTGAAGAGTTCTATTTCCCCCTATATGTACCATTGTAGTCCACCATGATATTTGAGAGTCTTATGCTTCTCACTTTCTTGGATACCCAATCTTGTAGGCAAAGAATGAAAAATATCTATGTAATCTTGAATAGATTGGTCCTTACCTTGGTGAAGTTGTTGCCACTGTATGTATAAATCATCATATGCCCCAATGGGATAGTATTCTTCTTTCACCGCTTCCAAAAAATCATCCCAGGTAGGTTGCACTTCAAGGCCAATGCCATCTATACTAAACCTCTTTTTGTACACTTCTCACTAGTTTTTCATAGGCAATGATGCTTTCAAAAGAGCAAAAGTGATCTTTTCTCCATCGATGAATTTGTTTACAGAGAAGTAGGAAGATAATTGATCTAACCAATTTTCTACTGCATCAGCATTGATTTTGCCTTGAAATTTAGGAATATCAAAATTCACCTAAACCTTGAAGGGTGTTGGGGCACTGAAAGGATGTTCCATGGACGAGGAGCTAGGAAGTGCACCTGAGGAGCCAAAATTTTCCATCGAGAGTTATTGAAGAGATTGGGCAAATTATTGCAACATCTATGCTTTTTGCTGTTGGAGGGATTCATTCACCATTTCCTTGAAATGATTGGATGTCTCAGTGTCATCCTCCATTTTAAATCATTTGGAGTGAATAGGTGGATAGTTTGGAAGGTCTATTGTTTTCCACCCAATCTTCTCGTAGCCTAACCTCGTCCTTGGGATCATACACTCTTAAGACAAACTGATCTGATACCACTGATCCAAAACTTAAAATGTTTAGTTGATAAATATTTCAATAACATAGAAATAACATAGTAATAATGAATTCTTTGAGAAGAGATGTATTTTTACTCAAGATCGCAATAAAACTATATGCTTATCTTGGGGAAGAGATGTCTTAATTTCCATTTTAGTTTACATATTAATTTATACCCATTTTGAAAGTAAGGGGAGGGTATGAAAGGTCACCAATATTGAGAGAGCTTAAGTGATTTAACTTCCATGCTTTAAAACATTACATAATTTGAGGAATTACTATTTTTAAAAAGTTACTATTTTTAGACTGCACTACTAAAATTGAAATTTAGGGCACTTTCATTGGGTTTTTAGGGGTCAAACTTAATCAAGTAGAGATCAATGCAATCTCACAACATTTTCCTCATTTTTAGCTTTCTAATGGTTCAAATGGTGTGTCAATTAGAGCTATGGTGCAAAGTTATGGCTCCCAAAAGTTCTATCATCAATTGGGGTGGAACTGTCACCCAAATTGTCACCTGAATTACTGATCAGATCATTTCTCCCTCCTTGAAAAGAAATTATACCCATTACATCAATGTTCCTCATCAGATGTGGTAGTTGTAACTTGATTTGATTCTCTATGATCCACTCACCTTGGTGGCTAAGCTGGCCCCTTTTGACCACTCGATAAAGTGAAATAGAGCATCTTCTTGTTGTCTTCATCCAAGTGTCCACAATATGATCTTCCTACACTGGAGAAAAAATCTGTGGATCAATATCATCAATGTTGAGTTGTTATACAATGATTGAAGTATCCAATAGAGGTGGATGATATGGTTTAAGGAGATCCACATTAAATATTGGATGCAAACCAAGGTAGGCTGGTAGGTTCAACTCAAAAGCAGTTTCTCCAACTTTTTTGGTGATGGTGTAGGGACCATACTGCAGAGGCCAATTTTTTTTGTGTGGACTTGCAAGTCATTCTTTCTAAATCTACAACCAAACCTTATCACCCATATCAAAATGGTGCATAATCCTATGTTTGTCATGGCATTGCTTATACTTCTGATTCATCTTCTCTAGGATGTCATGAACTTACTCCTGGATGTGTTGTATTTGTTCCATGAACTTTGTTGCTTTTGCTTCTTCAGATCTTCCATGAGGTGTGTATTCTATGGTGGATAATGGAACAACTATATCAATTGGTGCCATGGGTTGGAACCCAAAGCATACTTGGAATGGACTATGCTTGGTCGAGATGCACAGGGCCTGATTATATCCATGTTGTATGAAAATAAAACCCTCATCCCATGTACGTGGATGTTTGGAGTGATACATTTGAATCATGTGAACAATGAAGTGGTTCACCACCTCTATCTAACCATGAGTCTATAGATGGATGGCTGTGGACTTCATCAACTTGGTATCCATCATCTTTCATAAAGTGGACCAAAAGATGCTCAAGAACCTGCTATCTTGATTTAAGATAATGGAATTGGGGAGACCAAAATGGAGCCATACATGACTAAAATATAGTTGAGCAATTTCTTCAGTAGATATATTTTTCTTATAAGCAATCATGATATCTATTTTTGAAAAACAATCAACTACCACAAAAATATAGTCCTTACCATGCTTTGAATTGGGAAAACCTGAGAGAAAATCTATTTAAATAGATTCCCAAGGCCTGGTTGGTTCTAGCAATGGCATGTACAATCCTTGCTTCTTATTTGTTGGCTTGGCTATTGCACATGGGATGCAAGATTTGAGATATCTTTCCACATCCTTTTGCATATGGGTCTAGTAGAAGTGTTTTTGAAGAATTGCCAATGTCTTCTCTATACAAAAGTGTCCAGCTGTCCTACTAAAATGTGCTTCCCATATCATCTTCTGTTGCTCTAAAATTGGAACATAGATGTGCCCCATATGATATAGGACATTATCTTTCAAATATAAATTAGAAACATATTTACCTTTTTGAAGCATATGATATGTATTAGCAAAGGTAGGATCTACGTCATATAGAACACCCCAAGTGGCAGTCTCATGTCCGCAGAGGTCAAGAACTATTGTGAGTGCAAAAATTGGGAGATGGCTCAGATTATTTGTAGATGTATTTGAGCTCCCCTTTTTATTTTTGATTATTAGATGGAATTGTTGAAGATATGTGGCCCACTTTTGGTGCCTCTCATTTCATAGTTTGCTCTGTGTCTAGATGAATTCCAATGGTCTGTGGTCAGTGTGGATGACCGTCTCTTTTCCCAAGATGTAGTGTTTCTATTATTTGTAGGCTTAAATAATGGCATAGCGCTCCTTACCATATGTTAGATATTTCTTGACTATATCAGTGAAAGTTTCACTATGATATGCAATAGGATGGCCATGTTGCATGATAACAGCTCCCATGGCATAATCAGATGCATCTATCATCAACTCAAAAGGTTGATACAAATATGGCAAGGTAAGAACAAGGGCTGAACAAAATTTTGTTCTTCAAATTCTCAAATGCCCTTTGTTTTATTTCACCCCATTGAAATGTTTCTTTAGTTCCTCATTTAGTTACTTGGGTTAAAGACTAAGCAACATGTGAAAATCCAAGAATAAACTTGCGATAGAAATTTGTAAGACCCAAGAAGCTACGAAGTTTTGTGAGGGTCCTTGGTGTGGGCCATTCTCGAATAACCTGAATCTTTTTTGGATCAACATGGACCCCTTCCTCATTCAAAACATACCCAATATACTAAATTATTATCATCCTAAATGTGCATTTGTTGATATTTTCATACAACTTGTGCTCCTGAAGAGTTTGAAGCACCTTACGAACATGTTGCAAATGTTTCTCCCACATTATACTATAGATGAATATGTCATCTAGGTAGACAACCTCAAATGAGCTGGTGAAGGGTCGTATGATGCCATCCATCATCCTCATGAAGGTTTCAGGTGTGATAGTTAAGCCAAAAGGCATAACCAACCATTCAAAGAGCTCTTCCTTAGATTTGAATGCAGTCTTCCATACATCGATGGGATCGATGGGAATTTGGTGATAGCCAGATTTGAGATCAATTTTAGAGAATAACTTCACACTATGGAGTTGGTATAGTAGGTCGTCAATCCCAAGGAGAGGGTAGTGATTCTTCACAATGATTTTATTCAGGCCTTGGTAGTCAATGCAAAGCCTCCATGTTCCATCTTTATTTGGTGCCAAGACAATTGGGCTACCATAGGTTGGAGAGCTTCACCTGATGTGACCCTTTTGGATCAATTCTTGAATCTATCTTTTTATCTCATCATTCTCTATAACTGATATGTGATACAAAAGACTATTAGGCAAAGGTGGTCTTAGGATTAAATCAATAGAATGTTTTACCTGGCAATGCAGTGGAACTCCTGTAGGTGACTTGAATAAGTCATCATATTCTCTTGTGATTTGTCCTATCTACTTTTGTTATTGTGTTGATTATGTAGTTAGGACTGCAACATCAGCCTTCTTAGATTTATGTGGTTTGACCACCATGAGAACAAATTGCTTTGTCTTCTTCACCAATCTCTTACATTACTTATCACTAATCAAGGAGATAGATGTGGGAGGTGGTACCTCTAGTACCCTATAGCACCCTATTCCAAGAGTGAGGGTGATTCTTTGGGTTCATGATTCATAGATGCCATGTTGCTCATACACAAATGACTAACCAAGGAGTACACCACAAACATCTAGATTGATCACATCACACAAGACTTCATCTTGGAAAGGTTTTATTGCATATGAAAGAAGACACTGATGGGTGACATGGAGGTCTCTCCCTGGGCTCAACCATCCAATACTGTATGGCTTTGGATGAGGCTTCATGGATAGATTTATACTTTTCACAACTTTAGTAGAGATTAAAATATTTTGACTCCCACTATCAAGAATGAAATGAAGAGGCTTACCTTTTACCCATAATTTGGAGTGAAATAATCTTTTCTTGTCATCTAGCCTTTCCTCAGAGGTTTGTGATGAAGTGATGATGGTGTCGAGCTCAACGTCTATAATTTCTTCTTCATCCTCTTTGACTATGGGTTGTGTGTGAGATAGAGTAGTAGATGTTGAGTATTGTGACTCAAAAAGTAGTGAATTGATGGCCTGACATTCTTATTTGTAGTGAGTTCTAATTTTGTGGTAATCACACCATTTTCTAGCCTTCCCCTTCTTGGGTTTCCTATCTTGAAACTCCTTTTTATTCTAATTTTAGCCGCATGTTTGACCTTCCTTATCACTTTTCCATTTTGAGGGTTGACTCATCGTATTCTTTCTACCATGCTTCTACTCAATTTTCATTATGAATTTGTATGCCTCATCGAGGGTTTCCAAATTGAAGAGTTCCATTTCCCCCCATATGTACCATTGTAGTCCACCACGATATTTGATATTTTTATGTTTCTCACTTTCTTGGATGCCCAATCTTGTAGACAAAGAATAAAAAATATCTATGTAATCTTGAATAGATTGGTCCTTACTTTGGTGAAGTGATTGCCACTATATGTACAGATCATCATATGCTCCAATGGGATAGTATTCTTCTTTCACCACTTCCACAAAATCATCCCAGATATGTTCCACCTCAAGGCCAATGTCATCTATACTGAACCTCTTTTTGTACACTTCCCACTAGTTTTTCATGGGCAATGATGCTTTTAAAAGAGCAAAAGTGATATTTTTTCTGTCGGTGAATTTGTTTACAAAGAAGTAGGAAAATAATTGATCTAACCAATTTTCTACTACATCAGCATTGATTTTACTTTCAAATTTAGGAATATCAAAATTCACCTAAAACTTGAAAGGTGTTGGGGCACTGAAAGGACATTTTATGGATGAGGAGCCAGGAAGTGTAGCTGAGGAGACAAAATTTCCCATCGAGAGTTATTGATGAATTTGGGCAAACTATTGTAGCATCTATGCTTATTGTTGTTGGAGGGCTTCATTCACAATTTACTTAAAAGGATCAGATGTTTCAGTGTCATCTACTATTTGAAGTCATTTGGAGTGAATAGATGGATAGTTTGGAAGCTCTGTTGTTTTCCACCCAAGCTTCTTATAGCCTGACCTTGTCCTCGGGATCATACACTCTCAAGATAAACTGCTATGATACCACTAATCCAAAACTAAGAAGTTTTGGTTGATAAATATTTCAAGATCATAGAAATAATATAGTAACAATGAATTCTTTGAGAAGAGATGTATTATTACTCAAGATCACAATACAAGTATATGCTTATCTCTGGGAAGAAATGTCTTATTTTCCATTTCAAGTTACATCTTCATTTATACCCATTTTGAAAGTAGGGGGAGGATGTGTAAGGTCACCAATCTTGAGGGAGATTAAGTGGTTTGACTTCCATACTTTAAAATAATATAGAATCCGAGGAATTATTATTTTTAGAAACTTATTATTTTTAGACTGCACTATTAAAATTAAAATTTAGGGTACTTATATTGGGTTTTTAGGGGTCAAAATTCATCAAGCAGAGCTCCATGCCATCCCATGGAATTATCCTCATTCTTATCTTTCCAATGGTTTAAACGGCATGTCAATTGGAGCTACAATGCAAAGTTATGGCTCTCAGAAGTTCCATCATCAATTGGGGTGGAACTGTCACCCAAATTATTGCCTAAATTACTGCGTGAATCATTCCTCCCTCCTTGAAAATCAATTATCCCCATTACATCAATGTTCCTCATCAGATGTGGTAGTTATGTCTTGATTTGATTCTTTGTGAGCCACTCACCTTGGTGGCTAAGTTGGCCCCTTTTGACCACTCGATAAAGCAAAATAGAGCGTCCTCTTGTTGTCTTCATTCAGGTGTCCATAATATGATCCTCCTTTATTGGAGCAAAACTATGCAGATCAAGCTCATCAATGTCGAGTTGTTTTGATATGACTAAAGAGTCCAATAGAGGTAGATGATATGGTTTGAGGAGCTCCACATTGAATATTAGATGCAAACCAAGGTAGGCTGGTAGGTTTAACTCAAAACCATTTTGTCCAAATTTTTTGGTGATGGTGTAGGGACCATATCATAGAAGCCAAATTTTTCTATGTGGGATTGCAATTCATTCCTTCTGAAGCTATAACCAAACCTTATCACCCACAACAAAATGCAATACTATGTTTGTCATGGCGTTGCTTATACTTCTGATTCATCTTCTCCAAGATGTCATGAACTTGCTGTTGGATGTGTTGCATTTGTTCAATGAACTTTATTACTTTTACTACCTTAGATCTTCCATGAAGTGTGTATTCCATGATGGAGAATGGAATAGCTATATCATTGGTGCCATGGGTTGGAACCTGAAGCATACTTGGAATGGATTGTGCTTGGTCAAGCTATGTTGGGCCTAATTGTATCCATGTTGTATGAAAAGAAGACCTTCATCCCATGTATGTGGATGTTTAGAGTGATACATCTGAATCATGTGAATAATCAAGAATTTCACCACCTCTGTTTGACCATCAGTTTGTGGATGGAAGGTTGTGGACTTCATCAGCTTGGTATCCATCATCTTCCATAGAGTGGACCAAAAGATGCTCAGGAACCTGCTATCTCGATCTGAGACAATGGACTTGGGGAGACCAAAATGGAGCCATACATGACTAAAATATAATTAAGTAGTTTCTTCAGTAGATATATTTTTCTTACAAGCAATCATGATAGCCAATTTTGAAAAATGATCAACTACCACAAAAATATAGTCCTTACCATGTTTTAAAGTGGGAAAACCTTAGAGAAAATCCATCGAGATAGATTCCTAAGGCCTTGTTGGTTTTGGCAATGGCGTATACAATCCTTGATTCTTATTTGTTGGCTTGGCTATCGCACATGGGGTGTAATATTCAAGATATATTTTAACATCCTTCCACAAATGGGGCCAGTAGAAGTGTTTTTGAAGAATTGCCAATGTCTTCTCTATACCAAAGTGTCCAGTTGTCCTACTAAAATGTGCTTCGCATATCATGTTCTATTGCTCTACAGCTGGAACACAAATGTGCCCCATATGATAGAGGAAATTATCTTACAAATAGAAATTAGAAACATGTTTACCTTTTTGAAGCACCTGATATGTATCAACAAAGGTAGGATCTGCTTCATATAGATCACCCCAAGTGGCAGTCTCATGTCCATATAAGTCAAGAACTATTGTGAGTGTAGTAATTGGTAGATGGCTCAGACAATCTATAGCTATATTTGAGCTCCCCTTTTTGTGTGTGATTATTAGATGGAATTACTGAGGATATGTGGCCCACTTTTGGTGCCTCTTATTTCATATTTTGCTATATGTCTAGATGAATTCCAATGGTCTGTGGTCAGTGTGGATGACCATCTCTTTTCCCAAGATGTAGTGTTTCCATTGTTTTCAAGCTTGCATAATGGCATAGAGCTCCTTAGCATATGTCACATATTTCCTGACTATATCAATGAAAGTTTCACTATGATATACAACAGGATGGCCATGTTGCATGATGACAACTCCCATGGCATATTTAGATGCATCTATCATCAACTCAAAAGGTTGATGCAAATCTAGCAAGGGAAGAATAGGTGATGAAAAAAGTCTATTCTTCAAATTCTCAAATGCCCTTTGTTGTATTTCACCCCACTAAAATGTAAATTTAGCTCCTCCTTTAGTCACTTGGGTTAGAGACCAAGCAACATGTTAAAATCCAAGAACCAACTTGTGATAGAAATTTGGAAGACCCAAGAAGCTGTGAAGTTTTGTGAGGGTCCTTGGTGTGGGCCATTCTCAAATAACCCAAATATTTTCTCAATCAACATGGACCCCTTCCTCATTCACAATGTACTTGAGGTACTGAATTATTTTAATCTCAAATATGCATTTGTCAAGATTTGCATACAACTTGTGCTCCTAAAGAGTTTGAAGCACCTTACGATGTTGCAAATGTTCCTCCCATGTTCTACTATAGAAGAGTATGTCATCTAGGTAGACAACCAAAAATGAGTTGGTGAAGGGTCATAGGATGCCATCCATCATCTTCATGAAGGTTGTAGGTGCATTAGTTAAGCCAAAAGGCATAACCAACCATTCAAAGAGCCCTTCCTTAGATTTGAATACAGTCTTCTAGACATCAATGGGATCGATGGAAATTTGGTGATAGCCATATTTGAGATCAATTTTGGTGAAGAAATTCACACCACAGAGTTGGTTCAGCAGGTCATCAATCCTAGGGAGAGTGTAGCGATTCTTCACAATGATTTTATTTAAGCCTCGGTAGTCAATGCAAAGTCTCCATGTTCTATCTTTCTTTGGTGTCAAGATAATTGGGCTACCACAAGGTGAGGAGCTTGGATTGATGTGACTCTTTTGGATCGATTCTTGAATCTATATTTTTATCTTATCATTCTCCAAAACTAATCTGTAATACATAGGACTATTAGGCAAAGGTGATTTTGGGATCAAATCAATAGAATGTTTTACTTGGCAATGTAGTGGAACTCCTGTGGATGACTTGAATAAGTCATCATATTCTCCTGTGGTTCATCCTATCTAATTTTATTATTATGTTGATTGTCTAGTCAAGACTGCAACATCAGCCTTCTTGGATTTATATGGTTTGACCACCATGAGAACGAATTGCTTTGTCTTATCCACCAATCTCTTACATTGCTTAACACTGATCAGGGAGACAGATGTGGGAGGTGGTACCTTTGGTACCCTATAGTACCATGTTCATAGAGTGAGGGTGATTCTTTAGGTTTGTGATTCATAGATGCCATGTCACTCATACATGAATGACTGACCAAGCAGTACATCACAAACATCTATATTGACCACATCACACAAGACTTCATCTTGGAAAGGTTTTATTGCATATGAAAGAAGAAACTGATGGGTGACATGGAGGTCTCTCCCTGGGCTCAACCATCTAATAATACTATATGGCTTTGGATGGGGCTTCATGGATAGATTTAGAATTTTCACAACTTTAGTAGAGATTAAATTCTTTTGACTCTCACTATCAAGAATGAAATGTAGAGGCTTACCTTTTACCCATAATTTGGAGTGAAACAATCTTTCCTTATCATCTAGCCTTTTCTCACAGGTCTATGATGAAGTGATGATGGTGTCAGGCTCAACATCTACAATTTCTTCTTCATCCTCTTCGACTGTGGGTTATGTATCAGAAAAAGTAGTATATGTCAAGTATTGTGACTCAGAATGTAGTGACTTGATGGCTCAACATTCTTCTTTGGAGTGAGTTATAGTTTTTTGGTAATCACAACATTTTCTAGCCTTCTCCTTCTATGGTTTCTTATCTTGAAACTCCTCTTGCTTCCAATTTTGGCCTCATGTTGACTTTCCTTATCACTTTTCCATTTTGAGGGCTGAATCTTTGCATTCTTTCTGCCATGCTTCTGCTCAATCTTCACTGTGAATTTGTATGCCTCACTAAGGGTTTCCAAATTGAAGAGTTCCATTTCCCCCCGTATGTACCATTGAGTCCACCATGTATTTGAGATTCTTATGTTTCTCACTTTCTTGGATGCTCAATTTTGTAGATAAATAATCAAAAATATCTGTGTAATCTTGAATAGATTGGTCCTTACCTTGGCAAAGTTATTTCCACTTATGTATAGATCATCATATGCTCCAATGGGATAGTATTTTTCTTTCACCATTTCCACAAAATCATCCCAGGTAGTTCCACCTCAAGGCCAATGTCATATTACTGAACCTCTTTTTGTATACTTCCCACAAATTTTTCACGGGCAATGATGCTTTCAAAAGAGTAAAAGTGGTCTTTTCTCCATTGGTGAATTTGTTTATAAAGAAGTAGGAAGAAAATTAATCTAACCAATTTTCTACTGCATCAGTATTGATTTTGCCTTTAAATTTAGAAATATCAAAATTCACCTAAACCTTGAAGGGTGTTTGGGCATTGAAAGGACGTTCCATAGATGAGGAGCCAGGAAGTGCAACTGAGGACCTAGAATTTCCCGTCAAGAGTTGTTGAAGAATTTGGGCAAATTATTATAGCATCTATACTTATCAATGTTGGAGGGATTCATTCACTATTTACTTGAAAGGATCAGATGTCTCAGTGTCATCCACCATTTGAATTCATTTGGAGTGAATAGGTGGATAGTTTGGAAGCTCTGTTGTTTTCAACCCAATCTTCTTGTAGCCTAACCTCATCCTCGGGATCATACACTCTCAAGACAAACTGATCTGATATCACTGATCCAAAACTTGGAATTTTTGGTTGATAAATATTTCAAGAACATGAAAATAACATAATAATAATGGATTCTCTGAGAAGAGATGTATTATTACTCAAGATCACAATACAACTATTTGCTTATCTCTGGGAAGAGATGTCTGATTTTCTATTTCAAGTTACATCTTCATTTATACCCATTTTGAAAGTAGGGGGAGGATGTGGAAGGTCACAAATCTTGAGGGAGATTAATTGGTTTGACTTCCATGCTTTAAAATAATACAGGATTTGAGGAATTACTATTTTTAGAAACTTACTATTTTTAGACTGCACTACTAAAATTGAAATTTGGGGCACTTTCACTGAGTTTCCAAGCGTCAAAATTCATTGAGTGGAGATTCATGCTATCTCATGGCATTATTCTCATTCTTAGCTTTCCAACTATTCAAACGGTGAGTTAATTAGAGCTACATTACAAAGTTATGGCTCTTGGAAGTTCCATCATCAATTGGAATGGAACTGTCACCTGAATTGTTGCTTAAATTTCTGCCTGGATCATTCTTCCCTCCTTGAAAAGCAATTGTCCCCATTGCATCAATGTTGCTCATCAAGTTTGGTAGTTGTGTCTTGATTAGATTCTTTTTGAGCCACTCACCTTGGTGGCTAAGCTAGCTCCTTTTGACCACTCGATAAAGTGGAATAGAGCATCCTCTTATTGTCTTCATCCAGGTGTCCACAATCTGATCCTCCTCCATTGGATAAAAACTCTATGGATCAAGCTCATCAATTTCAAGTTGTTCTACTACAACTGAAGTGTCTAATAGAGGTGGATGATATGGTTTGAGGTATTCCACAATGAATATTGGATGTAGACCAAGGTAGGCTGGTAGGTTCACCTTAAAAGCATTTTCTCCAATTTTTCTGGTGATGGTGTAGGGACCATATAACAGAGGCCAATTTTTTTATGTGGGCCTATAATTCATTCCTTCTGAAGTCACAACCAAACCTTATCACCCAAAACAAAATTGTGTGCAATCTTATGTTTGTCATGGCGTTGCTTATACTTTTGATTCATCTTCTCCAGGATGTCATGAACTTGCTATTGGATGTGTTGCATTTGTTCAATGAAATTTGTTACTTTTCCTTCCTCAAATCTTCCATGAGGTGTGTATTTCATGGTGGAGAATGGAATAGCTATATCAATTGGTGCCATGGGTTAGAACTTGAAGCATACTTGGAATGGATTATGCTTGGTCAAGCTGTGCAGGGCCCGATTGTATCCATATTGTATGAAAAGAAGCCCCTCATCCCATGTATGTGGATGTTTGGAGTGATACATCCAAATCATGTAAATAATCAAGTAGTTCACCACCTCTATCTGACCATCAGTCTATGGATAGGAGGTTGTGGACTTCATCAGCTTGGTATCCATCATCTTCCATAGAGTGGACCAGAAGATGATCAAGAACTTGGTATCTCAATCTGAGATAATGGACTTAGGGAGACCAAAATGGAGCCATACATGACTAAAATATAGTTGACTAATTTTTTTAGTAAATATATTTTTATTACAAGTAATCATGATAGCCATTTTAAAAAAATGATCAACTACCACAAAAATACAGTCCTTACCATCTTTTGAAGTGGGCAAACCTAAGAGAAAATCCATTGAGATAGATTCCCAAGGCCTAGTTGGTTAAGGAAATGGCATGTACAATCCTTACTTCTTATTTTTTAGCTTGGCTATCACACATGGGGTATAATATTTGAGATATCTTTCCACATATTTTTGCATATGGGGCCAGTAGAAGTGTTTTTGAAGAACTACCAATGTCTTCTCTATACCAGTGTCCAGTTGTCCTACTGAAATGTGCTTCCCATATCATATTTTGTTGCTCTACAAATGGAACATAGATGTGCCCCATATGACAGAGGACATTATCTTGCAAACATAAATTAGACACATGTTTACCTTTTTGAAGCCCCTAATATGTACTAGCAAAGGTAAGATCTACTTCATAAAGAGCACCCCAAGTGGTAGTCTCATGTCTACACAAGTCAACAATTGTTGTGAGTGCAGTAATTAGCGGATGGCTTAGACAATCTATAGCTATATTTGAGCTCCTCTTTTTCTATTTGATTATTAGATGTAATTGTTGAAGATATGTGACCCACTTTTGGTGCCTCTCATTTCATAGTTTTCTCTATGTTTGGATGAATTCTAATGGTCTGTGGTCAGTGTGGATGACCATCTCTTTTCCAAAGATGTAGTGTTTTCATTAATTGTAAAATTACACAATGGCATAGAGATCCTTATTATATGTCAGATATTTCCTGACTGTATCAGTGAAAGTTTCACTGTGATATGCAACAAGATGGCCATGTTGCATTATGACAGCTCCCATGGCATATTCAGATGCATCTATCATCAAATCAAAAGGTTGATGTAAATATGGCAAGGCGAGAATAGGGGCTGAGCAAAGTATATTATTAAAATTATCAAATGCCCTTTTTTGTATTTCACCCCACTAAAATGTAGCTTTAGATCCTCCTTTAGTCAATTGGGTTAGAGACAAAGCAACATGTGAAAATCCAAGAACAAACCTACGATAGATATTTGCAAGACCCAAGAAGCTGTGAAGTTTTGTGAGGGTCCTTGGTGTGGGCCATTCTCAAATAACCCAAATCTTTTCTAGATCAACATGGACCCCTTCCTCATTCACAACATACCTGAGGTACTAAATTGTTGTCATCTCGAATGTACATTTTTCAAGATTTGCATACAACTTGTGCTCCCAAAGACTTTGAAGCACCTTAAGAACATGTTGTAAATGTTCCTCCCATGTTTTGCTATAAATGAGTATGTCATCCATGTAGAAAATCACAAATGAGTTGGTGAAAGGTTGTAGGATGTCATCCATCATCCTCATGAAGGTTGCAGGTGCGTTAGTTAAGCCAAAAGGCATAACCAACTATTTAAAGAGCCTCTCCTTAGATTTGAATGCAATCTTATAGACATCGGTGGGATCAATGGGAATTTGGTGATAGATAGATTTGAGATCAATTTTGGTGAAGAACTTCACAGCATGAAGTGAGTCTAGATGGTCATCAATCCTGGCCAGAGGGTAGCAATTCTTCACAATGATTTTATTCAGGGCTTGGTAGTTAACGTAAAGCCTCCATGTTCCATATTTCTTTGGTGCCAAAAAAATTGGGCTACCATAAGGTGAAGAGCTTAGCTTGATGTGACCCTTTTGGATCAATTATTGAATCTATCTTTTTATCTCATCATTTTCCAAAACTGATCTGTGATACATAGGACTGTTAGGCAAAGGTGATCCTGGGATCAAATTGATAGAATGTTTTACTTGACAATGCAGTGGAACTCTTGTGGGTGACTTGAATAAGTCATCATATTCTCCTATAATTCATCCTATCTACTTTAGTTGTTGTTTTCATTATGTAGTTAGGACTGTAACATTGGCCTTCTTGAATTTCTATGGTTTGACCACCATGAGAACAAATTACTTTATCTTCTCCACCAATCTCTTACATTGCTTAGCACTGATCAGGGGGATAGATGTGGGAGGTGGTACCTCTGGTACCTTGTAGCACTATTTTCCAAGAGTGAGGGTGATTCTTTAGGTTCATGATTCATAGATTCCATGTCGCTCATACATGAACAACTGACCAAGGAGTAAATCCCAAACATCTAGATTGACCACATCACATAAGAATTTGTCTTGGAAAGGTTTTATTGCATATGAAAGAAGACACTGATGGGTGACATGGAGGTCTCTCCCTAGGCTCAACCATCCAATATTATATGGCTTTGGATGAGGCTTCATGGATAGATTTAGAATTTTCATAACTTTAGCAAAGTTTAAATTCTTTTGACTCCCACTATCAAGAATGAAATGTAGAGGTTTACCTTTTACCCATAATTTGGAGTGAAATAATCTTTCCTTGTCATCTAGCTTTTCCTCACAGGTCTGTGATGAAGTGATGATGGTGTCGAGCTTAAAGTGTAAAATTTCTTCTTCATCCTCTTCGATTGTGGGTTGTGTATGAGACAGAGTAGTAGATGTTAAGTATTGTGACTCAGAAAGCAGTGACTTGATGGCTTGACATTCTTATTTGGAGTGAGTTCCAATTTTGTGGTAATCACACTATTTTCTAGCCTTCCCCTTCTTGTATTTCTTATCTTGAAAGTCCTTTTGCTTCTAATTTTGGCCTCGTGTTTGACCTTCCTTATAACTTTTCCATTTTGAGGGTTGACTCTTTGTATTCTTTCTGCCATGCTTCTGCTCAATCTTCACTACAAATTTGTAGGCCTCACCGAGGGTTTCTAAATTTAAGAGTTTTTTTCCCCCCCATATGTACCATTATAGTCCACCACAATATTTGAGAGTCTTATGTTTCTCACTTTCTTGGATGCCCAATCTTACAAACAAAGAATGCAAAATATCTATGTAATCTTAAACAGATTGGTCCTTACCTTGGTGAAGTTGTTGCCACTGTATGTGCATATCATTATATGCTCTAATGGGAGAGTATTCTTCTTTCACCGCTTCCACAAAATAATCCTAGGTAGGTTTCACCTCAAGGCCAATGTCATCTGTATTGAACCTCTTTTTGTATACTTCCCACCAATTTTTCATGGGCAATGATGCTTTCAAAAGAGCAAAAGTTATCTTTTCTCCATCAGTGAATTTGTTTATAAAGAAGTAGGAAGACAATCGTTCTAACTAATTTTATATTGCATCAACATTGATTTTGCCTTCAAATTTAGGAATATTAAAATTCACCTAAACCTTGAAGGGTGTTGGGTCATTGAAAGGATGTTCTATGGATGAGGAGCCAGAAAGTGCAGCTAAGGAGCCATAATTTCTCATCGGGAGTTGTTGAAGAATTTGGGAAAAATATTATAGCATCTATGCTTGTTGCCATTAGAGTGCTTCATTCACCATTTCCTTGAAAGGATTAGATGTCTCGGTGTCATCCTCCATTTGAAGTCATTTAAAGTGAATAGGTGGATAGTTTGGAAGCTTTGTTGTTTTCCACCCAAGATTCTTGTAGCCTGAACTCGTCCTCAGGATCATACACTCTCAAGACAAATCGCTTTGATACCATTGATCAAAAATGAAAATTTTTGGTTGATAAATATTTCAAGAACATATAAATAACATAGTAACAATGAATTCTCTGAGAAGAGATGTATTATTACTCAAGATCACAATACAACTATATAGTTATCTCTGGGAAGAGATGTCTAATTTTCTATTTTGGGTTACATATTCATTTATACCCATTTTGAAAGTAGGGGGAGGATGTGGAAGGTCACGAATCTCAAGTGAGATTAAGTGGTTTGACTTCCATGCTTTAAAATAATATAGAATTTGAGGAATTACTATTTTGAGAGATTTACTATTTTTAGATTGCACTACTAAAATTGAAATTTGGGGCACTTCCTTTGGGTTTTTAGGGGTCAAAATTCTTCAAGTAGAGTTCCATGCCATCTCATGGAATTCTCCTCATTCTTATCTTTCCAACAGTTCAAATGGTGAGTCAATTGGAGCTACAGTGCAAAGTTATGGCTCCCAAAAGTTCTATCATCAATTGGGGTGGAACTATCACCCGAATTGTCACCTAAATTGCTTCCCAAATCATTCCTCCCTCCTTGAAAATCAATTGTCTCCATTGCATCATTATTTATCATCAGTTGTGGTAGTTGTGTCTTGATTTGATTCTCTATGAGCCACTCACCTTGGTGGCTAAGTTGACCACATTTGACCACCCGATAAAGTGGATTAGAGCATCCTCTTGTTGTCTTCATTCAGGTGTTCACAATCTGATCCTCCTCCACTGGATCAAAACTCTATGAATCAAGCTCATCAATGTCAAGCTATTCTGCTATGACTGAAGTGTCTAATAGAGGTGGATGATATGGTTTGAGGAACTCCACATTGAATATTAGATGCAAACTAAGGTAGGCTGGTAGGTTCAACTCAAAAGCATTTTTTCCAACTTTTTTGGTGATGGTGTAGGGAACATATCGCAGAGGCTAAATTTTTTTGTGTGGGATTACAAGTCATTCCTTCTAAAGCTGTAACCAAACCTTATCACCAATAATAAAATGGTGTGCAATCCTATGTTTGTCATGGCATGGCTTATATTTCTAATTCATCTTCTCCAAGATGTCATGAACTTGCTATTAGATGTGTTGCATTTGTTTAATGAACTTTGTTGCTTTTGCTACCTCAGATCTTCCATGAGTTGTGTATTCCATGGTGGAGAATGGAACAACTATATCAATTAGTACCATGGGTTAGAACCTGAAGCATACTTGGAATGGACTGTCCTTGGTCGAGCTATGTAGGGCCCAATTTTATCCATATTATATGAAAAAAGCCCCTTATCCCATGTACATGGATGTTTGGAGTGATACATCTGAATCATATAAACAATCAAGTGGCTCACCACCTTTGTCTGATCATTAGTCTATAGATGGAAGGCTGTGGACATCATTGTCTTGGTATCCATCATCTTCCATAGAGTGGATCAGAAGATGCTCAAGAACTTGCTATCTTGATCCAAGACAATGGACTTGGGAAGACCAAAATGGAGCCATACATGACTAAAATATAGTTGAGCAGTTTATTCAGCAGATATATTTTTTTTACAAGCAATCATGATAGCCATTTTAAAAAAATTATCAACTACCACAAAAATATAGTCCTTACCATGTTTTGAAGTGGGCAAACCTGAGAAAAAATCCATTGAGACAGATTCCCAAGGCCTAGTTGGTTTTGGCAATGGCATGTACAATCTTTGCTTCTTATTTGTTGGCTTGGCTATCACACATGGGGTACAATATTTGAGATATCTTTCTACATCTTTTTCCATATGGGGCCAGTAGAAGTGTTTTTGAAGAACTACCAATGTCTTCTCTATACCAAAGTGTCCATTGGTCCTACTGAAATGTGCTTCCCATATCATCTTCTATTGCTCTACAACTAGAACATAGATGTGCCCCATATGATAGAGGACATTATCTTGAAAATAGAAATTAGAAACATGTTTACCTTTTTGAAGTACCTGATATGTATCATCAAAGGTAGGATCTACTTCATATAGAGCACCTCAAGTGGTAGTCTCATGTCCACACAAGTTAAGAACTATTGTGAGTGCAGTAATTGGCAAACGGCTCAGACAATCTATAGCTGTATTTGAGCTCCACTTTTTGTATTTGAATATTAGATGGAATTTCTGAAGATATGTGGCCCACTTTTGGTGCCTCTCATTTCATAGTTTGCTCTGTGTCTGGATAAATTCTAATGGTTTATGGTCAATGTGGATGACCATCTCTTTTCCCAAGATGCAGTGTTTCCATTATTCGCAGGTTTACACAATGGCATATATCTCCTTATCATGTGTTAGATATTTCCTAACTGTATTAGTGAAAGTTTCACTGTGATATGCAATAAGATGGCCATGTTGCATGATGATAGCTCCCATGGCATATTTAGATGCATCTATCATCAACTCAAAAGGTTGATGCAAATCTGGGAAGGTAATAATAGGGGTTGAGTAAAGTCTATTATTCAAATTCTTAAATTCCCTTTGTTGTATTTCACCCCTCTAAAATATAACTTTAGCTCCTCCTTTAGTCACTTGGGTTAGAGACCAAGCAACATGTCAAAATCCAAGAACAAACCTATGATAGAAATTTTCAAGATCCAAGAAGCTACAAAGTTCTTTGAGGGTCCTTGGTGTGGGCCATTCTCGAATAACCCAAATCATTTTTGGATCACCATGGACCCCTTACTCATTTACAACGTACATGAGGTACTAAATTATTATCATCCTGAATGTGCATTTGTCAAGATTTGCAGTAAACTTGTGCTCCCAAAGAGTTCGAAGCACCTTAAAAACATGTTGCAAATGTTCCTCCCATGTTTCGTTATAGATGAGTATGTCATCCAGGTAGACAACAACAAATGTGTTGGTGAAGGGTCATAGGATGTCATCCATCATCCTCATGAAGGTTTTAGGTGTGTTAGTTAAGCCAAAAGGCATAACCAACCATTCAAAGAGCCCCTCTTTAGATTTGAATGCAGTCTTCTAGACATCGGTGGGATCAATGGGAATTTGGTGATATCTAGATTTGAGATCAATTTTGGTGAATAACTTCACACCACAGAGTTGGTCTAGTAGGTCATCAATCCTAGGGAGAGGGTAGTGATTCTTCACAATGATTTTATTCAAAGTTCAATAGTCAATGCAAAGCCTCCATGTTCCATCTTTCTTTGGTGCTAAGATAATTGGGCTACCATAAGGTGAAGAGTTTGGCCTGATGTGACCATTTTAGATCAATTATTGAATCTATCTTTTTATCTCATCATTCTCCAAAACTGATTTATGATACATAAGACTATTAGGCAAAGGTGATCCTGGGATCAAATTGATAGAATGGTTTACCTAGCAATGTAGTGGAACTCCTGTGGGTGACTTGAATAAGTCATCATATTCTCCTATGATTCATCCTATTTGATTTTGTTGTTGTGTTGATTGTGTAGTCAGGACTGCAACATCAACCTTCTTGGATTTCTATGGTTTGACCACCATGAGAATAAATTGCTTTATCTTCTCTACCAATCTCTTACATTGCTTAGCACTGATCAGGGAGATAAATGTGGGAGGTGGTACCTCTGGTACCCTGTAGGACCATATTCCAAGAGTGTAGGTGATTCTTTGGGTTCATGATTCATAGATGCCATGTCACTCATACATGAACGACTGCCCAAGGAGTACATCACAAACATCTAGATTGACCACATCACACAAGACTTTATCTTGGAAAGGTTTTATTACATATGAAAGAAGACACTGATGGGTGACATGGAGGTCTCTCCCTGGGCTCAACCATCCAATACTGTACGGATTTGGATGAGGCTTCATAGATAGATTTAGACTTTTCACAACTTTAGTAGAGATTAAATTCTTTTGACTCTCACTATCAATAATGAAATGCATAGGCTTACCTTTTACCCATAATTTGGAGTGAAACAATCTTTCCTTATCATCTAGCCTTTCTTCACGGGTTTGTGATGAAGAAACGATGGTGTTAGGCTCAGCATCTACAATTTCTTCTTCATCCTCTTCTACTATGGATTATTTATGAGATAGCATAGTAGATGTCGAGTATTGTGACTCAGAAAGCAGTGACTTGATAGCTCAACATTCTTATTTGGAGTGAGTTCCATTTTTGTGGTAATCACACCATTTTCCAGCCTTCCCCTTTTGGGGTTTCTTATCTTGAAACTCCTTTTGCTTCCAATTTTGGCCTAGTGTTTGACCTTCCTTGTCACTTTTCCATTTTGACGGCTGACTCTTTGTATTCTTTCTACCATGCTTCTGCTCAATCTTCACTACAAATTTATATGCCTCACTGAGGTTTCCAAATTGAAGAGTTCTATTTCCCCTCGTATGTACCAATGTAGTCCACCATGATATTATAGAGTCTTATGTTTTTCACTTTCTTGGATGCCCAATCTTGCAGACAAAGAATAAAAAATATTTGTGTAATCTTGAATAGATTGGTCCTTACCTTGGTGAAGTTGTTGGCACTGTATGTATAGATCATCATATGCTCTAATGGGATAGTATTCTTCTTTCACCACTTCCACAAAATCATCCCAAGTAGGTTCCACCTCAAGGCCAATGTCATCTATACTGAACCTCTTTTTGTACACTTTCCAAAAGTTTTTCACGCGCAACAATGGTTTCAAAAGAGCAAAAGTGGTCTTTTCTCCATTAGGGAATTTGTTTACAGAGAAGTAGGAGGACAATTGATCTAACCAGTTTTCTACTACATCAACATTTATTTCACCTTCAAATTTAGGAATATCAAAATTCACTTGAACCTTGAAGGGTGTTGGGGCACTGAAAGGATGTTCCATTGATGAGGAGCCAGGAAGTGTAGCTGAGGATCCAAAATCTCCCATCGAGAGTTATTGAAGAATTTGGGCAAATTATTTTAGTATCTATGCTTGTAATTAGAGGCTTTCATTCACCATTTCCTTAAAAGGATCAGATGTCTCGGTGTCATCTGCCAATTGAAGTCATTTGGAGTGAATAGGTGGTTAGTTTGGAATCTCTATTATTTTCCACCCAAGCTTCTTGTAGCTTGACCTCGTTCTCAAGATCATACACTCTCAAGACAAATAGCTTTGATACCATTGATCCAAAACTCAAAAGTTTTGGTTGTTAAATATTTCAAAAACATAGAAATAACACAATAATAATGAATTCTCTGAGAAGAGATGTATTATTACTCAAGATTGCAATATAACTATATGCTTATCTCTGAGAAGAGATGTTTGATTTTCCATTTCAGGTTACATCTTCATTTATACCTATTTTGAAATCAGGGGGAGGATGTGGAAGGTCATCATATGCTCCAATGGGATAGTATTCTTCTTTCACCACTTCCACAAAATCATCCCAAGTAGGTTCCACCTCAAGGCCAATGTCATCTATACTGAACCTATTTTTGTACACTTCCCAAAAGTTTTTCATGGGAAACAATGGTTTCAAAAGAGCAAAAGTGGTCTTTTCTCCATCAGGGAATTTGTTTACAGAGAAGTAGGAGGACAATTGATCTAACCAGTTTTCTACTACATCAAAATTTATTTCACCTTCAAATTTAGGAATATCAAAATTCACTTGAACCTTGAAGGGTGTTGGGGCACTGAAAGGATGTTCCATGGATGAGGAGCCAGGAAGTGCAGTTGAGGATCCAAAATCTCCCATTGAGAGTTATTGAAGAATTTGGGCAAATTATTGTAGTATCTATGCTTGTTGTAATTAGAGGCTTTCATTCACCATTTCCTTAAAAGGATCAGATGTCTCGGTGTCATCTGCCAATTGAAGTCATTTGGAGTGAATAGGAGGATAGTTTGGAATCTCTATTATTTTTCACCCAAGCTTCTTGTAGCTTGACCTCGTTCTCAGGATCATACACTCTCAAGACAAATAGCTTTGATACCATTGATCCAAAACTCAAAAGTTTTGGTTGATAAATATTTCAAAAACATAGAAATAACACAGTAATAATGAATTCTCTGAGAAGAGATGTATTATTACTCAAGATTGCAATATAACTATATGCTTATCTCTGAGAAGAGATGTTTGATTTTCCATTTCAGGTTACATCTTCATTTATACCCATTTTGAAATCAGGGGGAGGATGTGGAAGGTCATCATATGCTCCAATGGGATAGTATTCTTCTTTCACCACTTCCACAAAATCATCCCAAGTAGGTTCCACCTCAAGGCCAATGTCATCTATACTGAACCTATTTTTGTACACTTCCCAAAAAATTTTCATGGGCAACAATGGTTTTGAAAGAGAAAAAGTGGACTTTTCTCCATCAGGGAATTTGTTTACAGAGAAGTAGGAGGACAATTGATCTAACCAGTTTTCTACTACATCAACATTTATTTCACCTTCAAATTTAGGAATATCAAAATTCACTTGAACCTTGAAGGGTGTTGGGGGACTGAAAGGATGTTCCATGGATGAGGAGCTAGGAAGTGTAGCTGAGGATCCAAAATCTCCCATCGAGAGTTATTGAAGAATTTGGGCAAACTATTGCAGTATCTATGCTTGTTGTAATTAGAGGCTTTCATTCACCATTTCCTTATAAGGATAAGATGTCTCGGTGTCATCTGCCAATTGAAGTCATTTGGAGTGAATAGGTGGATAGTTTGGAATCTCTATTATTTTCCACCCAAGCTTCTTGTAGCTTGACCTCGTTCTCAGGATCATACACTCTCAAGACAAATAGCTTTGATACCATTGATCCAAAACTCAAAAGTTTTGGTTGATAAATATTTCAAAAACATAGAAATAACACAGTAATAATGAATTCTCTGAGAAGAGATGTATTATTACTCAAGATTGCAATATAACTATATGCTTATCTCTAAGAAGAGATGTTTGATTTTCCATTTCAGGTTACATCTTCATTTATACCCATTTTGAAATCAGGGGGAGGATGTGGAAGGTCATCATATGCTCCAATGGGATAGTATTCTTCTTTCACCACTTCCACAAAATCATCCCAAGTAGGTTCCACCTCAAGGCCAATGTCATCTATACTGAGCCTATTTTTGTACACTTCCCAAAAGTTTTTCATGGGCAACAATGGTTTCAAAAGAGCAAAAGTGGTCTTTTCTCCATCAGGGAATTTGTTTACAGAGAAGTAGGAGGACAATTGATCTAACCAGTTTTCTACTACATCAACATTTATTTCACCTTCAAATTTAGGAATATCAAAATTCACTTGAACCTTGAAGGGTGTTGGGGCACTGAAAGGATGTTCCATGGATGAGGAGCCAGGAAGTGCAGCTGAGGATCCAAAATCTCCCATCGAGAGTTATTGAAGAATTTGGGCAAATTATTGTAGTATCTATGCTTGTTGTAATTAGAGGCTTTCATTCACCATTTCCTTAAAAGGATCAGATGTCTCGGTGTCATCTGCCAATTGAAGTCATTTGGAGTGAATAGGTGGATAGTTTGGAATCTCTATTATTTTCCACCCAAGCTTCTTGTAGCTTGACCTCGTTCTCAAGATCATACACTCTCAAGACAAATAGCTTTGATACCATTGATCCAAAACTCAAAAGTTTTGGTTGATAAATATTTAAAAAACATAGAAATAACATAGTAATAATGAATTCTCTGAGAAGAGATGTATTATTACTCAAGATTGCAATATAACTATATGCTTATCTCTGAGAAGAGATGTTTGATTTTCCATTTCAGGTTACATCTTCATTTATACCCATTTTGAAATTAGGGGGAGGATGTGGAAGGTCACCAATCTCAAGGTTGATTATGTGGTTTGACTTCCATGCTTTAAAATAATACAAAATTCAAGGAATTACTATTTCTAGAAACTTACTATTTTAGACTGCACTACTAAAATTGAAATTTAGGGCACTTCTATTAGGTTTTCAAGGGTCAAACTTCATTGAGTTGAGCTCAATGCCATCTCACAACATTCTTCTCATTCTTAGCTTTCCAATGGTTCAAACGGTGAGTCAATTGGAGCTACGGTGCAAAGTTATGGCTCCCAGAAGTTTCATCCTCAATTGGGGTGGAACTGTCACCCGAATTGTCACCTAAATTACTGCCCAGATCAATTGACTCCTTTTATTATTTAGTAACACAAGACAAAGCCCTTAGCCTATTATAAGGGGGAGCTACCTTTATTAATATCCAAAAAAGGAAAAAGTAGGGGAAAAACATTCATAATTATTTATAGCAAACATGTTTTTTGTTGGTACTTTTAAAATGAAAGTATGTAAAGGAGATAAAAAGGAAATGAGGGGAAAGAAGGGAATAATAGAAATAAGGGAAGAATAGTGAAAGGAAAGGAATAATGTAGAATTGGGTTATTATAGTCTATTAAACACATAAGATACTATGATAACTTTGGGAAGATGGAAGACAACTGTGGGTAGCTAAATACATAAACTTACCATAATAGTAAAAGAAGGAGAAAACATTGTGTGCATTGTAATATCTCTCATTCAATGCGTGGTAAAGACATAATTACACCCTTTGGAGTACAAAACATACACTGAGATAATATGGTAATACTAATAGTAGACCAAAGATAACCATCCCATATTTACCCATAAAAGACAATTAAAATACTACTTAAACCCCGCTGAGATTTCACATTCATAGAAACAACACAAGAAAATTATAAAAGAAATACTTAATGTGCAATTCCAAATTTTTGATGATTTGGTAGTGATCATGAAAATAATTTGAAATTAAATATACATAGATAGATGAATCATACACAAAGTTATAACTCGCGAAGAAATCTTGAACACAAAGTCTATAAAATATCCTTATTCTAATCTTTATTGAGTTGAAAATACAATCTCATCCTTCAAAATTCTTTTCAAAGTTTCATTACCAAAAGTCTCCTTTTAAAATGAGCCTTACACTCATATTTATAGTGTGGAAAGGTGGTTACGGTGCATAACTACCTATTCTGCATTTTAGAAGCTGTAAAAATGAGTTTACAAATAATACACCACTTAAGTGGTGTAAAAGTGTGTTGGTGAAACTACACTTCATGCAAAAGTGAAATTACAAAATTTCACCACTTAAACGGTGCAAAAATATTTTGGCGATTTTACACCACTTTAAATGTTTAAATCAAAATTACACAATTGAAGATTTACAAAGTTATAGTGTATTTGCATGAATTAAATTTACAAGGTTGTAATTACACAAAATTTGTAACTAAAAATTACAAAATGAGATCCAACATTAACATGCAAAGATCAAAAACTTGATGAAGAATTCATTCTCTTTCGCCTTTACTGAAGACAATCTCAGTTATTGCTTTGCACTTGTTTTTAGTTCTCCTCAATTCTTGTCACAAATGTTTCTTCTAGAAAGGAACACCTCTATTTTAATTGTGTGAGCTCTTTCTAAATATTGTCCTTTTTGGGATTTAATGCAAACTCACTTTCCCCTGATTCTTTGAAACTTTATTGATAAGGTCTATGTTTTTTTGAAAATCCATACCCATAAAATCCATTATTTATTTTGTCTTCTATTTTGAGTTCTTGAGAGATAATACAATTAACATGGATAGGGTCTGAAGCCACCACACAAGACTAATTTCATTCATCATTTTTGACTTGAAAGAGGTGATCTCTATGCCATTTTCCACATTGTAACTTGAAATTGAAGCCAATTTTCCATTGAGCTAGGAAGAAATGAGCAATCAGGTTGCCAACCTTTCCATAATAGTTTAATTATTAAGTTTTGTTCTAGAAACTCCATCTCAAGTGGTTCTCCTAAAAATACTTTCCCATTTGAAACTATGAATTTCATTTTTTGAATTTTACAGATAGGTGAAATTTCAAGTTATCCCACTTGGCATCGATTGGAGGAATTTTGGAAAGGTTGTAGACTTAGATTCACACTTATCAATAGCAATGTTGACAAATGTCTACTCCATGATCACCTTGTATCATTCCTAAGAACATGTCTCATAAATATTCAATCATTTGGAGTTCGTTGAATTTGATTTTACACCATTCGATTCCAATTTATTTGAATTTATGGTAGTATGGGAACTATTTGACAAAATGACTTAAAATAAATTAGTGCAAATTTGGAGACCATTGACCACAAAAGAGTTTTTTTTTTAATACTTTCATTAAATATCTGCCAGCATGTACTGGTAGATAAGATAGGAGATATAATCTCAAGGAGACTATATAGGCCCTAGAACAAAATGTCTATATCTTCCCAGATGTGGAGATACCAATCATGAATCAAAGGATGCGTCAGCTAGAATAGGAGAGAGTATTGAAAGAGGAAGCTTTTCATGAATAGACATTTTATCATGATGAGGTGTAACATCTCATTCCCATTTACCATCATTCCAATTAGACTTACCTAATCATATGCCACACAAAGACTCATATCCACTATATTCCATGAGTTTGTGTATGTTATGTGAACTATGGTGCAATTATGTCATAACATTTTAAAACACATCAAAATGATAGAGAAGTGTCTACACATTCCATACTAAATTGTGTACCTAATATTTTTAGAGAATATTCCCTTCTATGTCACTTTATATTGTGCCTTACATGTGACTACCTTTTACATTCATTCTATCATTACCTATCCTTTACATGTCTACCACAATCCCTACTTTATCTTCAATATCTACCACTATCATTAACTCTATCATTATTTACATCAATATTAGATCTCCTCCTTTTAGTGTTGTATCAATCTTGACAACTATCTCAATAATTACTTCCTACTATTTTCTCTTCTTTAATTTCCTCCTCTGTAAGGACTTACTCTAGATAGGTTATATTATTTAGCTAATCCTTTATCATACAATCATACTGAAGCAACATCATTTAATCTATCAACATACACAGAGTCTTCTAGATGAGGCCTTCAATATTTATGCACCAATTTTATTTCTTTTATGTGACCAAGAGCTTCATAAGATTCTTCATTGCCATTAAAACCCATTTTTATTTTATTTTAGCATGTTCCATAGTTATAAGAGTAGTTATTTTATCCAAGATTAGCCTGTCCTTAACTGTTACCCTCGTAAGAGCATCAAAACCCATAATAGATTTGTCTATGTAAGACTCTCTAAATATATATTTTAAATTGATTTTAGAACCTCCTTTACTTATACATCTATCAACTTCAATTATATTTACTTTCCATGCAGCGACAACATGATCAAGGGAGGACACAAAACTATTTGGATATTTTAATTTTCCTTCTTGTGTTCCAAATCTCTCACTCTTGTATGGCTTGAAAGGATGTTGGCAAAGGTTGAAGACTTTGGCTTTATACATACCAATTATATTTGTTTAAAATTTTTGAAATATTTTTCAAGCTTATTATGTGCATAACTAGAAATAACTGCAGTCAAGGAGATCACATTTGGGTGGCACATTTTGTTAAACACATCACACATCTTCTTCATAGTTCCACCTCACTTGCTCCCCAAGTAACAAGGATACACTTAGCTTATCCAAATGCTTTGAGGATTACCTTGTTATGCACAGAGTTTCATCTTCAATGCCTATGGCAATCCAACTTATTTTGGGAGGATGGTCATTAAAACCTTTAAAAAAATTAGCTATCATGGGAATTAAATGAACTGAATGAATCTCTCTCCCATGAAACTATGTGTAAATATTGGGATTTTTCTTAATTTAATCATTTAGAACCCAATTTATGAGGACATAAATCATGTGGTCCTTCAAATAGGCAAACAATTCTGAATTTTTGGTATCACTCCAATGAAATAAGAATGAAGACTTCGTAAACTCCCACAAGAAACTCTTAATAGCTCAAACTCATTTTTTAAGTCCCATAATAGAAAGTCTACAGATGTAAAACCTGATGTATACCTCCTTTGGGATTTGTAGGCGTGTTTACAGGGTCGACACGTTTACAAAAAATAATTTCACCACTTAAGTGATGTGAAAATGCATTGATACAATTAAACTATGTATAAAAGTAAAGTTACAAAATTGCACCACTTAAATGGTGAAAAAGTGCATTGGTTTTTTGGTACCACTTGCAATTTTCAAAAATAAATTTGTATGACTTGTAAAAGTGCATTTGTGTTTTTGCACCACTTAAAATTTGCATAAACAAATT
Organism: Torreya grandis; assembly: GCA_037957365.1. Lineage (NCBI taxonomy): Eukaryota > Viridiplantae > Streptophyta > Pinopsida > Cupressales > Taxaceae > Torreya > Torreya grandis. Next base: position 578,819 of record JARHVA010000284.1, on the reverse strand, counting down.
TGCATGACTTGTAAAAGTGCATTGGTGTGTTTGCATGACTTGAAACCTACAACTATGATTCTCCCCCTTGATTTTTGAAGTTCAATATGAAATTTTTATACCAAGTGTTTAGAGTCAAAATTCATCTCTCGAATTTGGTCTCTGCATTGGGACAAAAATTAAGAACTTTTATAAAAGTTTAATTTTACCTTAAATTTTTTCTCTGGTGTTGATAAGATCAAATGAATTCATGACTTATCTCTTCTCTAGATATCATATAACACTTTCCATGATGACAAAAATCTTGTTGCATCAAAAAATAAATTATTGATATATCTTTAACACACTATTGTGAAGTTTGAAAGGTAGTTACATTTCATTATTTTACCCAAGCCTTGTCCAGTGGGCTATGGAGTCGATGTCCCATTCTGCAAATTTTTACCATCCTTGTCTTTAACACACCTTTAATTGCATGTATAAGCATAATTGGGGTTGTTTTTATGAAATGTAAAATATATGACAACATTTCGCATATCTTTTCAACAAAGTATAGGGAGTAATTATACTTTATTCCCTTGGCCATTTAGCTAGTGACATAGAGGTGGGCCATACTCATCTCTTTCCACCTATCCACACCCCCTAGCTTGGCCATGTCCAAGCACGTAGCTACTTATATTACATGATCGTCAAGGCTAGTAATGTACATAGTATGTCCTTAATTTTTATATTGTAGTACCACCACCATTTTATTAATTGCTTTTTGATCCTCAAGATTTGCATCAACATCAACTACAAAACAAAGTAACCCAGTTACTTTACTATTTTACTAGGGGTTGATTCTCATTCTCCACCATAAAAGTAGAGGTAATCTTCATGAATGCATGAAATTAGAAACTGAACCGCTTCTCGTGGTTTTCTAAAATAAGGTATTTAGAAGAGTTGGAGTACCCCCGTATCCTCCAATAAGTTATAAACTGTAAGATCATAGGTTATCTCATTCCTTGTGTTCTAGTTTTCTATTCGATAGTCCTTTTACAATTCATCTTCATTGTTGGTCTAATGATGATTGTAATCAATGCCCTGATAGGTGGAAACCTTAGATTTCTAATCATCCATGTGTAGAACTATCTCTAAGTATTGCATTTCCTCAATAAAAATAGGAGAAGGTGATGGTTTTATAGTAGCCTTATTTCACACACATGCCATTTCATGTGCCTTTCTATTAGTCTCTTCTACCAGCTTTGTGGGCTCTTTACCTTTCATGTAACATTCACTAGATCTTTCTTCTTGGATATAAATAGGACCAAAATGTTGGGTCTTTTTTCTTAAATTTTCATGACTAAATACTAGTCATACACCTAGAAGAAGGAAGAATCTAATGGACTAATGTGTCAGTATATCATGCGAGTGACCTCAATTGCTCACCCAATGCACATAGCCTTGATTGATTCCCTTTGGTTATATTGCGCGATGGTGGATAGATGATTATTACTTAGGCATTTGAGTTAACCCTTTTAATCCTTGTTACTATAAAAATTGTTCTAGAGTTAGCCATTTGATGCATTCATATAGTACAAATACTTATTTTATATCATAAATTAGAATTAGTACCAAATATATTCAACACATCAAGATTCATAAAGTATTAGTTCCATTGATCTCATTTGATAAGATTAAAAAGTTACTTCATTTAGTACATAATCTCGTCATATCTCTATCTTGATAGTAACACATTCATTCAACAAAAATAAAAATAACAAAAACCAACCTAATCAAAGTTAAAGGGGGTATTTATACACAAGCAAACCCCTTCTTAGGTTGCATCATTAATATTTTATATATGACAAGCCAATGCCTGTTTCAATAAAGAGAAAGTTATGGCAAGTTATTACAATTAAGTTCCTTTTGACTCAGGCCCAATAGCCACTACATACTCTCTCTATGATATATATTTACCTTCTTGTTCCTCCTCATTTTATGAGTCAGTGATAGATTCACAGTCCCATTAATATTTGATACTTCCTCAAACTGCTTTGTAACTGCGTTCACTTCCTATGCCCTTTTCCTAGTCTTGTGCTTCTCTAAGTCCTACATCTTATGCTCCTCATTATTCATTTCCTTGTCTTTTTTAACTCACCCATCCACGCTAAGGTATTTCATTCTATTACCTCATATTTCCCTCTTCTGTGTCATTCTCTCCCATTCCATAGTCTTCCATCATCTACATTTTCCCTTATTCTTCTACACTTATGGCTTCAAAATACTTAGAATATATTACAAAATTTGGGTCCAATAGTTGGACTGTGATGAAGAACTTATGATTTTAAGTTCTTAATGTTAGCTAATTTAGTTGTCTTGAGTTTGAAAATATATTTAAATTCATATAATTTATGAAGATACACTTAACTTGTAATTATTTTGTGTGGAGGGCACAAAAATGTTAAAAAAACTACACTAACCCCATAAAAGGAAGGGGGTAAGATAGGTATAATATTTATTTTGACTCCCCAATGGTGAGATAGATTTGATATCATTGCAGAGCCTCAAAATTGGGCTAAGTACACTAGTGAGTAGGAAGTAGTGAAAATAAAGAAAAATCAACTGATGAGGCACATTTTCACTAAGCATATCAAAGTGCATCAATATGTACACATGTAATAGTGAACATGGTAACTATATTTAAGAGGTGAGCACATACATACTAGTGCAAAAGGAAGGTTTTGAGGGAGAGCTTGAGATGATTTTAGACAAATATAACGGTGTGTCTTAGATGGGAAACATGCACAAGAAATTAGCTCATGCTATTATAAGATCTCAAAAGGTGGATAATTGACCAATGAGAATCTTAGAACACATGAAACTGAAGGATAAGGATCCATAGAACACATAGGTCCATGAAGAGGAAGGATGGTTAGTGCAAATAAAAAAGCACAAATCATAATAATAGAAATAAAAATTAATAAGGAGTGAGCTATAGTTGTCATCAAGCATGACTATTATTCTAAATCCATTGAGTAAATATAACTTATGAGATAGATTATACAACAAGGCACGTCCAAAGTCTATAAAATATTGTCATGCCTAAAGTAGTAGTTGTTGAAGAGATTATTAATTGTAGAAAATTTTTTGTTAGTGATTCGATGTTGTCACTTTCAAGTTCTAAGAGCAATATAGTATTGATATGCCATTGTTGGAGCTTAACTATGATGTAATGTTGCATGCTGATGTATATGTAAATCATTAATAATATATGGATGTTGTTATGAATGTTTGAGTTACCTATTTGATGGATTGTGAGGATGCATTTCTATGTTATGGAGTTATTCATGCTTTATATAATGATTTACTTGATTCCATTATGATTTCATATTTATTAGCTAACACAATATGCCCCGATATTGTCTTTTTGTGCCATAGGTGATTATACAAGTAAAAATTTCATGATGTGATGATGTAGTTAGTCAATATCATTTTTTGGGTTCACACTAGTGGTGTAGACTAGTTTTTCAAGTGCTGGGGAAAAACCCAACATTTTGGTTTCATTATCAGGACACTTGTTGAACTAATTAATGAAGATGGCATCTAGAAATGGATAGGATAATTTATCAAGAGAGAGATTTTGTGAGGAATCATCAAAGTAAAGGGGATTTAAGTCCATAAATTGGGTAAGAAAACATTTATATGATCCAATATATGAAATTTTCTTTGGATAACTACATGAACATCTACATACAAACCTAGCTACATATGTTGTGGGCCACAGTAGGAATTTAGGAAGGAGAAACACACTAATGCATGGGTTGAGTAGTTGAGCAAATAATTGAAGTACATGAATGAGATCCATATATGTTTTATGGATAGGTGCACTTGGGAGTTACTTGATATAATTTTTTGTATCTACATTCTATTGCTCAGAAGAAGCAAAATCTAATTGTCTACACAAGATGAGAAAATCATACATATCCCAATTACTTATATAGATCAAAAAATTCAAGGTGGATTTGGGAGTTGAAATTTTGCACATGAAGAGATAAAAACCTCTCACCCATGGAATGAGTGGTAAATAAAAGGAGAAAGGTAAGGCATGGTTACATGTCAAACCAATGAAGGTAGAATGCCAAGAGACATTAGGAGGATGGAGAACTAAGATGATGGGGATATTAGAAGGTGAAAATATGATGAAGATATGAAAATAGTAATAGCCTTTATGGACCCAAAGAGGGAGGAGATGAGTCACAAGTATGTTGCAAGGACCTGCACATAATGGGAAGGGTATGAGATGGAGTTTTGCATAGAGAAAACATGCTTCATTAGACAATAAGAATTCACACAATCATGAAAAGGAATCCAATACTCTAGGGGAAAGGAAAAATAAAAGGATTTCTTGGGACCCACTTGACATGAACGATGCCTAAGTTTGGAGGACACCAATCCAAAATCTCTTGAAAGCATCGCCCCATGCACATTTTAGTAGATTAAAGGATAAAATTTGTGGAAGTGTTTATTTTTAAGGGATAAACACATCTGGGAGACAAGTATCTCAACTATGGATCTTTATCATCATTCAAGGCTCAAAACACCACTAATTATACAATATATCCTAGTCATGTTGGGCATGCCAACCATAGGAATATTTAGTCTATCATACAAGTTAGGATAAAAAAACAAGCCCTAAAGGGGGTGAAACTACTATAGTTGTCACACTTTATACCTTGGAATCAAGTCCTACATTGTACACACCAAATGGGGAGTTGTAGTATCCAAACACCCAAAATTATAAAAAGGAAATATTGGTGATTCAAGTGGAAGTAACTTGATAGGAAGAAATATAGGAGTAGGTATCTTGGCAGGAAGTAACTCATAGTCTGCACATGCATTTCCCTAATAACATTTCATCTAAAAACTTTCTATGAAACTATAAGAGATTAGAGGATTGAAAAATGTTGTAGAAAATGTACACAATTGTGAGATAATATGGCAAATTAAGGGAATCACAACACTTGATCATAAAGTGAGTTAGTTGGCTACCACTCTTATAGATTTTGAAAATATTTGGCATTGAAAATATTATCCACACTAGGTAGTTGTGGACTATATCTTGTTGAGGAAATATTTTCTAAAGGAGTTTGATATCACATAATTCAAAAAATAAAGTATCTCCATAGTAAAGTAGATAAAGTGGGATGTCACAAAAACTATTTGCACTTATATTTCTAGGTTTACTACCTTGATATCTAATCTTTCATAGGAGATCCATCCCTTACAACATGATCAATGGTTTCATTGTGATTTTTCAATGAATAATTTGGAGGTTACTTTAAGGGATAAACTAACTAGAAGTATGAATACCGGGAAAATTCTCTTTAGGGAAGCATAAATTATGACAATGGATACTCAAATCCAAAATTTGATTGTAAAAAACTCCCATGACACTAGAAGTAGGTATGGTGTACTAAATTTGAGGTCAATTGCTACAAAAATAATTATTGTCTCACACATAATACCAGAGTGCTACTAAATTATTTTGAATTATATTGAGAGGATCAAGGTTTAAGGGCCTACCAAGTACTCTAAAATGATAATAAATTTAAGGTCTCTATGTAATCCAATATTTTCAACATTACCACACATGGTAATGTGAATTATCTGGTTATTGATGAGCTACACGAGGTGTGAGATTTAAGAATGCACTAAAAAACTATTGGTCCTTTGAAGCAAGGTCAAAGATATGGTGACAACTTGTATTATAAAAGATGAGGTGGTGGAGGATGAGGAAGAGGTAGTTTATCTCCAAAAACATATTACAAATGTTATTCCCCAGACCATTACTAAAGGGATTTACCCAAATTTCATACTTTCAAGTATTGCAGGGATATGCACAAAGTTGATGAGTGCCTAGCCTTACACCAAAAGATCATTCAAAGGGGAAAAACACAAAAGGGTGCTAGAATGATAAGCATTGGTTAGTAGGATGAGAAATGGGTTTCAATGAAAATTTCTCACAAGTAAAAGGGTGGCCCTAAGGTCAATATAACAATATTCAATCACACAATAAAATGTATCCCAAGGTGGTGTAAGCACATAAAGAGAAGTTATAGAGTGTGTCCCCTATGAAGGTAATAAACTATATTGATGGTCTAACCACAAAACCTAATTTTTATAAGTCCACATATATGATATGAAACCTTTAGGAAGAGGCTCAAGGTGCATGGGTCATTGAGTCCAAAATAAAGTAAAATCACAAGAATTGACCTAACACAAAGGAGATTAAAGAACTCTTTTGAGATATTTAGTTTGTTGAAAATAAAAGGGGTGTTACCATTCTTTGATAATTGGATGGAACAAAATATGGTTGAAACATATAACTAATGATGGGAAATAGGATGAGAGATCAGAATGATGTAAATTATTATTTACCTCTAAAAACCTTTGATTGGTGCCATTTTTCATGGGTGGTTGGTTTGTGACATCTTGGTCGATACAGGACTTACATTCATACCATATATGTTTGGAGGAAAATGGGAAGGCCTCCTTTGTATCCTTCTCCTCATATTTTTTTAATTTTCAACAAGACACACATGCCATTGGTATATTATGCAATATCTCTATGGATAAAATGGGAACTATGTTTAATGCATAATTTGAAATCATTTAACTTGTTAAAGATAAAAATTGCCCAACCTTACTTGTTAGGCCATGGTATTATGATGATAATGCAGATATGTGCTTTAAGAAGTGCTACATTACTTTTGAGAAAAGTGAGCATTGGGTTGTCATACCTCTTGACAACAGTCAAGGCCTTGACTATGTATAAAGTATGGATGTGGATGAATATATAAACCATATCTATAATATTACCATGTAGGGGAAGAAGCATATAAATCCTAGATATAATAGAGTGCTCAAGGGGAAGAGTGGTATCTCAAAATATGATACCACAAGCATTGCTTGTGAAAGATGGGTGTAGGAAGCATATGATGTTACGAGTTACAAGTGTGAAAAAGTCACCACTAAACCATATGGTTCTCTTCAATGCAAGGTAGTAAGCATGGATACATAAGTGAAAAATACAAAAGGTTTGTGTGTGATAGTGTGGGTACCAAAGACAACACAAAAAGTGACAAGGGTGTTCCATTAAAATACAATGCGCTATTGGCCCACTCATAAACCATAGGTTCCTACATGGGACACAATCAAAGAAGCCATATACATGGGGTTTGAGAAAAACAACATGGATAAATGAATTCCAAACTACAATGGATTTTTACCACTAGATGAACATTTGTAAATTAATGAGGAAGTGTGGACTCGAAGCACAAGCTATCTTCTAGTAAGACTTTAGGTTCATGCACTTTACTACTTATTAACTACTTGGGTGAACATTTATAACATCATTAGTGAGACCCAAAGAGAAACATATAAATGGGGCACTATGAACAAGGACTTTGTCCATACCTTTACATTTTCCTCTTCTAAGCATGGATTCTTAGATACTCTATACTTGATACACAAAACCATCATGTAGGATGATGTGGTCATGGAAGAAAGTGACAAGAAAATAAATAAGGAAAAAATATATGCATTGCCCAAGATTTTTGATGAAGATGATTTTAGTAGTACAAGCAATAAAAGTAGAAAACAAAGTGACATGTCTTGTATTGATGTCGTGGTCTAGTGGAGTCATAAAAGGAAAGGACAATTTGACAAGTTGACGTAGGGGCATCAAACTAGCTTATGTAATCAATGTGTTTTATTATGATTTTGGTTTAGTTTGGTGTCGAAGGTCCAATAAGCACCATAGGATAGTGTTAAAAGTATTTTAATGTCCTTGTGTGAATCATTCTTGGCTTGGGAGAGTTTCCCAGCAAAACACTATTTTGAAAATTTGAAATTGGGTTAGAAACTTAGGATCAATTATGATGTGTGTCAAGAAATGTAATGTTAGTGAAAAGTTTTAAATAAGTTTAGATAGGTCCAATAGGGTGTTTTAATGTACAAGACATGAGGAAATTGGCAAAAACCAATAATATTGAATATAAGCCTTTTGATGGTAGTTGTCAAAGTTAGTTATGGAAGGTAGGCAGTTCTTATGTTTTGCAACAAATTTTGGCTTGATGGAGGTGATTCTCGTAGGTTAGGGGAGTCAGTAAGAAGATAAAAGTCAGTTTTTGAACTCTTGAAAAGGCAGAGGTATGGATGAAAAAGCAAGGTATAACTAAATAATGTGCTCTGCCCATGGTGACAGTCAATGTATATACATAAAAATCAATAATAGTTAAAAAGTTTCAATTGATGTCTTATATTTATTGGTGTTGAAAATGTTGTGAGAATGAATCTAAATGTGTTGAATGAGTTAGAACATTTGTAAAACAATCTACAAGAATGTAAAATTGCAAAACACAATGTTCTATAGACTTGTGATAAAGAACTTTGTTATACCCAATGGGACGAGAGATTAGAGAAGCAAATGATCTCTCAAAGTAATGTAAAAGAATGTTTAGATGATATAAAAGTGTTATTATTTGATTGATTTATCATTAAGCATGTGTGATGGTTTTAAATTCTAAAAAGAGTTCAAAGTTCATAGAATGATTCTATGTTCACACCCTGTTAAAGGATTGTCAAGAACCCTGTTATAAGGTGAAATGGTGAGTGAGTTGTAGTTGTTGAGGATAAAATACTATGTACAAAGACAATTTGGTGCTAAGGAATGTGGTAGTAAGGTAAAATAGCCTCAGGTAAGTGAATAAGCTTTTTAAACCCTGTGTTGGTGCACATACATGTAGACTATGCAACAAAGTTTAGTAGAAAACTTGTTTGGTTGGTCGGATGATAATTGTATTGAATTTGCTATGAAGTTAAGACAAAATGGAAGGTCTCAATGCTAGAGAAAGAAACCTTTGAATGGTTCTTGAATACCTCAAGTAGGTTCTTTAAAATCAAACCCTGTGTTGATTGTTTATTACCAAAATTGTGTTACAAAACTCTGCAAATGTTGTGATCCACACATATTACAAGGTGGAGCAAGGCACTTAAAGTTTGTGGAAGGTGTAAAAAGGCATAAACTATCTCATTTAAGATTTTAGGAGTTTTGAAAGCATCACAAGATCATATAAAACTTAAATGAGCCCTCTTGAGCCTGTGGAACTCAGAAAACTCTAGACTAGGGTTAGAAAACACAAACATCGTGATATCTTAAGATTTAATTAGTAGGAATTGTTGAAAACTTGTAATTTGATGGAGTTAAGTATGATGAAAGATATTTTTGGGTTGCAAACTTATATGGCCTTTGTCCGTACTCCAATAGTTAAATGAGTTACAAATATTAGGCCTCACAAAGCTAATTTAAAGAGAGTAGAAGACTAAAAAAGGGACTTAGGCAACAAGTTAGGAAGTGAAACTTCATGGAAAGAACAAAAAGGATAGAGGGTATCTAAGAAGGTCCTTATTTTGTCATGATGAATCCATACACGTCTGTATAGAACATAAAAGCATAAAAAAGGCCATTAGCCGTTAAAACTAAATGGTGGTTTGAAGAGTATGGTGAAAACTTGAGAGTGTAAGGAGGTGTGAGTGGTATTGATACAAGTCTGTTAAGCCATATAAAGGCCACCTATGATGCAAGTAATGAGAGAAAAGAGAATAAAAAATAAGTTGTTATGCAAACAACTCAAAAAGGAGATGCAAATGTTTTGGTTGAATGAGCAGTCAAGTAAACAAGAGTTTGAACAAAATTTTGAGGTGAATGAGGTGAGTTTGTGTGTAGAACAAGGAGATACTTGAAGCTAGTTGTGTGATGGAAGTGACAAAGAAGAAGCATGTCTGATAGAAAGCCACATTGAAGGCTTGGATAAAGGAATGCAACCCCATGAAGAAGGTATAAATTCTGATTTTTTATTTGAATATGAAAGTAGTGAGCAATTAGAGGTAGAAATGGAAGCCTTGGAGAATGATTTACATGGTGAATTGATATAAAAGGAATAAGTGTAGGTTGTATAAGATGAGAGCCTTGTGGGTGAAGACAAAGAACATGAAGAGAGAGAAATATTAGTAGTAATGAAGCATGTTGAAGTAGGAAGGCAAGACATTGTTTTTGTTTTTGTTGCAAGCATGAATACCATGTTAAGAGTAGGTGAAATCATAGGTACAACAACATTATATTGAGGCATATTTAGTCCACATGTTAGAGGTAAAGAGGAAGGAGTGAGTGCACATGGAAGACAAGTTGATGATGTAAGCAAGCAAGGGCATGAGGCAAGCATAATAGTGTTTGATTGAGGCAAGCATGAAAGAAAACATGAGCAACAAGATCATGGTGGAGAAACCATAGCAAAAGAGGATGATCCAAGGAACCTAAATTGGAAGACAAGGAAGAAGGAGCATGTAGATGTTCATTGGAGTTTTATTTCTCCCTTCCCTAGGAGTATGATGTAGGGGCATCAAACCAACGTATGTAATCAATGTGTTTCATTATGATTTTGGTTTAGTTTGGTGTCAAAGGTCTAACAAGGACCATAGGATAGTGTTTAAAGTCTTGTAGTGTCCTTGTGTGAGGTGTTCTTGGCTTGGGAGAGTTTCCCACCCAAACACTATTTTTAAAATTTGAAATTGGGTTAGAAACTTAGGAGCAATTTTGGTGTGTGTTAGGAAATATAATGTTAGTGCAAAGTTTTAAATAAGTTTATATAGGTCCAATAGGTACAAACAATGTTCATTAAGTCTAATAGAGGTAATTTGAAGAGAACAAAAGACTATAAAAGGGACTTAGGCAAAAAGTTAGGAAGTTAAACTTCATGGAAATAAAAAACAAGATTGAGGGTATTTAAGAAGGTCCGTAGTTTGTCATGATGAATCCGTAGACATCTGTATAGAACACAAAAGCAGAATAAAAAGGCTACTAGCCATTGAAACTGAATGGTGGGTTGAAGGGTATGATGAGAACTTGAGAGTGTAAGGGGGTGTGAGTGGTATTGATACAAGTCTGTTAATCCATGTAAAGGTCACATATGATAATGATTGTGCACACAAACCCTATTGGAGAGTAGAGGTCATTTGACCTAAATAAGACATAGCCTAGTAAAGGTCAATCAAAGAAATTGTTAGTAGAGGAATTAAAAAAGCAAGGAATGAGGTGTGTTCAAGGAGTGTAAGGTGCAAAGAGGACTCAAAGACAAAATGAAAGAACCAAGAAGTCTTGTGAATAGTGAAAACTAGAGATTAATATTACACCTTGTCAAAGGAATGGACCATTGCAAAAAGGTTGATTGCATGAGTTAGTGTAAGAAAGTGTCAGAGCTTGGTATAGCAGGGAATGACTTTTATCTGCAACACAAGTAGAGGAGCAAAATCCAAATGAAGACCTATACCATATGAATGTTGAGACTTTTGTTGGAGAAAGAGGAGTCCTAGATGCATAGAGCAATAATACAAATTACTACATAAACCTTTGTGCACTAAATAAGTGAATATTGGAAGTAATGCAAAGCCAAATATTTCTATCATTAGGGATTGTTGGTTAGTTAAAGAATTGACACACACCATTGAGATACTTAGGGAGTTCCAAGAATGATTTCCTTGGAACTACAAGTAGGTGAAGGGAATCCATTTTTTCATAGGAAAAATGAAGATAAAACTATAAGAAGCTGCAAAACTAGCCTAGAAGAGGCCCTTAAGAATGAAACCAAACCTATGCACAAGAGTGAAAGAGGAGATTAATAAAATGCTTGTTGAAGAAGTTATCTATGGAGTGAAGAAGTTTGAATGGGCAAGTGTCATGGCCATAAGCATAAATAAATATGGGACCATAAGGATATGGGTTGGCTTATGTGCCCTTAATGAACCCTATATATATGACCCATTCTTGACACCATTTATAGATGAAGTGCTAAAAGTCATTGCATGTTGTGAGACATGTACCTTCACAAATGAGTTCTTTGGATACCATCATGTAAAAATTTATGAGGAAGACAATAAAAAAATCCAATTCACCACAAAAAGGGCTATGTTGCCATATTGTTATGCCTTTTGGGCTTGAAAATGTGCCAACAAGATTTTCACACATAGTAGTGGAAGCATTCAAACATTTCATACATAAATTTTTGTAGGTATATTTGGATGGATGGATTGTGTATGGTTTAGTTAAAATTAATTATTAAAATCTAATACTTAAGTTTGAGATTTTTAGGCAATTATAAATCTCACTCAACCTTAATTAATGTCTTCGTGACACCCTTTGGCACCTTACATGACCACACCAATGTAAAGAAGGTATGCTTGTTAATCTTGCAAAAAATGAAGTAATTTTGTAACTTGAAGGTACAAGCACTCAAAGGGATGTGTGTTAATTTCTTAGTGATGTAAGGTATTAATTAATTGCAAGTTCATCTATAAGTATGTGAAGATTGCAAGGTGAATGGAAGAACTCTTGAGGAAGAATGGCCCTTTTGTTGGGACAAAAATGTAATAGGAAGAATTTGAGATGTTAAAGGAAAATCTTACGAGCGTGCCAAATTTACATTTAGATGCATCCATGATCACGATTGGTGTTATCCTTGCGCAACCAAGTGAAATCAAGATAGATAAACTGATCTTCTTCACAATTTGGAAGCTCTCCACAGTAGAGCACTATTATAGAACAACTGAGTAGGGGGCATTGGCCATGGTCTATGCACTCCAGAAATTTCGCTGTTATTAGCTTGCTACTTTCTTTATTTTTTCATGGATCATGAAGCGCTCACGTATTTGGTCAATAAGTCAGTTTATCCTGGAAGGTTTTGCAAGGGGATTGTTCTATTTTAGAAATTTTAGTTTTTAGTGTTAGTCAAACCAGGGAAATATAAATGCAGGCTAGATCACTTGACAATGATTAAAACATGGTGAGTTCGTGCAATATAAAAGATGACATACCTGATGCGCAACTCTATAAGATTCAAAGGGTCTATGAGTATTTAGTTGAGATTATAACATTTATAGCTATAGGGGTAGTACTTAGTGACTAGAAGGTCAAATATAAGAAACAACTGGTAGTGAGCTCAACACCTTATTAGCTCATCAGAGGATAGTTGTATAAAATTGGAAGGGATGAGGCATTGCACATAAGTGTAATGGACATGAAAGAGAAGACATCTTACTTGAATGTCATGAAAGAATTGTTAGTGCAATAAGTCAGTTTATCCTGGAAGGTTTTGCAAGGGGATTGTTCTATTTTAGAAATTTTAGTTTTTATTGTTAGTCAAACCAGGGAAATATAAATGCAGGTTATATCACTTGACAATGATTAAAACATGGTGAGTTCGTGTAATATAAAAGATGACATACCTGATGTGCAACTCTATAAGATTCAAAGGGTCTATGAGTATTTAGTTGAGATTGTAACATTTATAGTTATAGGGTTAGTACTTAGTGACTAGAAGGTCAAATATAAGAAACAACTGGGAGTGAGCTCAACACCTTATTAGCTCATCAGAGGATAGTTGTATAAAATTGGAAGGGATGAGGCATTGCACATAAGTGTAATGGAAATGAAAGAGAAGACATCTTACTTGAATGTCATGAAAGAATTGTTAGTGCAATAAGTCATTTTATCCTGAAAGGTTTTGCAAGGGGATTGTTCTATTTTAGAAATTTTAGTTTTTAGTGTTAGTCAAACCAAGGAACTATAAATGTAGGCTAGATCACTTGACAATGATTAAAACATGGTGAGTTTGTGTAATATAAATGATGACATACCTGATGTGCAACTCTATAAGATTCAAAGGGTCTATGAGTATTTAGTTGAGATTGTAACATTTATAGCTATAGGGGTAGTACTTAGTGACTAAAAGGTCAAATATAAGAAACAACTGGTACTGAGCTCAACACCTTATTAGCTCATTAGAGGATAGTTGTCTAAACTTGGAAGGGATGAGGCGTTGCACATAAGTGTAATGGACATGAAAGAGAAGACATCTTACTTGAATGCCATGAAAGAATTGTTAGTGGTCATTATTATAGCAAAGCTACCATGCTCAAGATTTTATTCTCAAAAATATGTTTCCTTGCGATTTGTAAGGATGCCAAGGAGTTCGTGCAAAAATATGACATTTGTCAAAGGATTGGATATATAATCTAAAGGGATGAAATTCCTCTTATCCCCATGGTAGTGCAAGAGTCATTCAATCAATTGGTTATAGATTTCGTTGGCACAATGAATGCAATTGTGCGCCAAACTAGAACATGATATATAATCAATAACACGTACTATTTAATGAGATTGGGAAAATAAATACCTACAAAAGATGAATAAATGAATGAAAAAAATTAATAACATCTACGAGTTGAAGGAATCTATAGAACCGAGTACTGCATAAACATGTTAATGATTACATCAAACCTTTAACTTTAAAAAACACTTTTCAAGAAATATTAAATTACAAACCCAAAACCGAAAGAATGTCACTAAACAAATACTTTTTATTACACACCATCACATTGTACAAAAGTCTATCTTAAAGATGTACTAGAAGCCACCATTACATAAACCTATACACAAGCAGATTATGAAACAAAATAAAATATAATGTGAAGGAAAAAGAATGGTTGCATCTGTCAGAACGCTCTAAGGCCTTCACTGCCTGCTTGGAATATGCAGGCAGGACGTTCATCGAAAGACGGTTGAAGAGCCAAGGTCATCAACAATCTCAGTATTCGCGCTCCGGCCAAAGAGCCACACTTCATCCTCCAGATTGTAGTGTTTGTCTGTGTTTGATACGCAGACCAAGTTATACAACCTTCAGAACAGATCCTGTTCAAGTAAGGTCGTACTTACATTGTCTGTATTCTCTCAAAATGAGGGCATTCTAAATCTGTTGCCTGTTCAATGTGGGATATTAAAATTCAATGGTGGCTGTTTGGATATATCATACTTTCAATATTCATAGGGAGGGAGATATGCTTACAACACTGGGAATGATGGTGACGATTATTTATCTTGAATAATATCTCAAGATGATATGGCTTTTACGTTTCTTTTCAATTATTTCAGGGTTTTAAATTAAAAGTTATGTTGAAAATTATATTATTTATAGAAAGGGTTGTAATTTAATCGAATAAGATGAAAGTAAAGTTTATTATTATTCTATTCACTAATGTACAAATTATAAATGTTTACTGCTACTTTTTTTTTTAATAATAAGGCTGCTTTTTAAAGGTGAAGTTTGAGAAAATGAAAGGTGGATTAAAAAAAAAAAAATTTTTTTGGAAAAATAAAAAGTAAATTAATTATTATTATTATTATTTATTTTTTTCGGATGGCTTTATATATATATAAAAGGAAAAAAATTGGTAAATTTAATATCTTGAGGCATGAAATGACTAATCTCTGTCAAATTTTGGTAGTATTTTATATGAAAGATAAAATTAACATATTTCTAAATATGATTTGTATTTCAATTTAAGTTTAATTAATAAATAAAAAACTGACGATCAAGAAATTATTTTATTCTATGTTCTTATACAAGCAAAGGGTATACTTATGGATGAATATGGTTAATGAATAATCAAGATTCAATAAGCAACAGATCGTATCCACACGTTCAAAACAAAAAGATAGAAAATAGGAGAACTAAGTGTACAATGAATGATCAAGATTCTATAAGTAAAAGGAAAATAGAAGAAATAAGTGTACACCATTCTTACAAAATTCTCAAACATAATCCATTTTGTAGAGAAATTTTATCAAAAAGTCCACATAAGATTCTTGATAAATTCTCAAAACAATACAAATTAGACATAACAAAAAATATAAATGAAATTATGGAAAAGAATATAATAAATATATTATATTTTCGAGAAGTAAAAGCAAAATAACATATCCTATAAAACATCAAAACCGGTAGCAAACTCAAATTCAAAAGATCAAACTTTGCGCAAACATAACTGAAAACCGTAAATACAGTCATATAACTATCAAATTTGAAATGTAGAAAATTATTTTAACAAGTTTTTATTTTTGATAAGTAGTAGTTTCACAAAAGCAAAGCAAGAGAAGATAGATTTAAGCCTTAAATTTATTTCCTTTTTTTATACTTTATGAAGAATGATAAAAATAAAATAAAAATTATTGTTATCATAAATAAAAGATAAATTGTATAATCAAAATTTTAAATGCCAAATTTGAATCTAACTTAAATTTTATCTAATACATAGCAAGATAGAACCATTTTTTTAAGCACCAAACATAAATAAACAAAGCACATAACTAAACAATTAGAGAACATAATATCACACTTCTATTAAATTACACTCTTAACATAATATTCAAAGATAACAATACTATGCTTCAACTTTAATCTTAAGATTTGAAATAAACCACATCTAATTATATTCTTAATTTTTTTTTCATTTTTTAAACCAAAAATAAAAACATCATTTAAAAAATCTCAAAACAATATTAAAATAAATTTTCCGAACAATATTATTAGACAAAGATTAGTTTTAGCTCTGAACAAAAACACCCAAACCAAAACAAAATTACTAACATTGTTACTCCTTATTAAATTTTGCTTACATAAAAACCACACGATGATAATTAATGGGAAGATCGTAGAGTATGATGGCCATGTGGGGATTGGTCACAATAGACATTACACATAACCATCCTTCATTAACATGCCATGCAACCTCAAGAACAATGAAAACTATACCAATGCCACTTAGTTAGATATGCAATAACAATGAAAATTATAAATTAATTATATATATGTATAGTTATTAGTATATTAGACATGTAAATATATTTATTATAATTATTTAGTTTTAATATTTTTAATTTTATTTGAAAAAAAAAAAATTTCTTAAAAACTTATTTAATTAAAAACATATTAAATTATTAAAAAAATAATAATACATTTTAAATATATTTTAAAAAAATTAATATATAATCTTTAAATTTTAATTTAAATATTTTATTTATTTATTATTATTTTTATTTCATCTTTATAACATCTTTTCAATAATTTATAAATATAATTTTTAATATATTTAATTTAAATGATTTTTTACTAACCAATTTCCATATATATATATATTTTGAATGTTATTTAAAAGGATAGTTTACCATTGAAAAAATTTATAAGACTCGTTTAAAAACATGAACATTTGTACCATCAAGCATCATTAAAATAAAAACCAAATATTTGTTTTTCTAAAAACCAAATATTTGTTTTTCTAATGTATATTGCAAAGAAGTCAACAATCACATTATTGCCCACTTTTTGTTTTAGATGTATATAGATAAAGGGCAACTATTTTATTTGAAGTGTTTTTTTTTTCTTAAAGTCACAAACGCTTTCCTTTAACTTTGACATTTTTTTTATTGATTTTAAAAAATTATAATAGTTATTTTTTTATAACACATTAAGATAGATAAGTAAGAAAATAAAAGGATACTACTTGGTTATATTTATTTTTTAAAATGTATAAAAAATGACATCATTAATATTATTAGTGATAATTTTCAAGAGTTTATTAATTATTGGGGGAATGTCTTTTGTATTATGAGTTGAGTTTTTTTGAATATTTTGTTATAAGGTTTTTTTTCACTAGTATTTAAATGATGATGAAGCCACTCGCATAACTATTTAGCCTCCCCTCCTCTTTAATGGGGGATTGGATTTAGCCTTGTATATAAAAACCTCTACTTGCATGTCTCTATAGTCTTTGCTAGTGTAGGGTAATGAGCAAATATGTGTGACCTGAAAAGAAAGATAATCAGATTGTTCCAAGCCAAAAACATTTATGGTGTTAGTAGAACATCACATTCATAAAAATAATAATCTTAAAGCAATTGACAACATAGACTTATAGATAGATATGTAAAATAAAATTTGTTCAATATAATGAATGTGCCTTACATATATAGATCTAAGGAAGATCAATCCTAAATAAGATATCAATATAAGTGATCAATCATAACTAAGAGATCAATCTAAGTGACCAGTCATAACTAAAAGATCAAGCTAAGAGATCAAACTTAGGACTAAGAGATAACTATCCCTAAAAGATAGAGACAACTAAAAAATATCTCCATAATATTTATGAGATAATTATGTAATATCTTATAGTATTTAAAATAAGATAAATGAAATATCCAAACATAAGTCAATGAGAATAATTAAATAAATAGAAAAATAAAGTACCTAGGTGAACATGAGCTAAGGTAAATAACTTACTCTAACACCTTTCAACCCTGAACCCCTCCAAGTGAAGCTAGAGGCCAAAAATAACGTGACATAGCCATAATATAAGTTCTGATAATAAGGCATGATCATGATATATCCATGAATAAATAGAGAAATAAGATTTCCTCACAAACACCCCCAAACACAACTTTAGAAACCCCAAACACTGAATAATTGCTTACTATCGAGTGAATCCAAAGTCATAATTCAAACTACTCCAAGAATTATCAATTGTGGATTTATGATCCATATGAACTAATACTATAATGCAAAGCTACTCTAGCATCTGATGGGAAGTCCTCCAAGCTCTATTGTAGCTCATAGACTCTAAAATCACTCCCAAAGTGCCTCTCAGAAGAACTATCATGGCCTCTGGTGACCAGGTGCCTCTTTCCTACATTATCACACTGCTCATCAGTCAACCAAATTTGAGAGCCTTGATGACTAAGGGTGAGGAAGTGGAGGCCTTGGAAGCACTAAGCAAAGTAGGAATTATTGGAAGGCTCTTTGAATTACAACCAAAAGAGGGGTTGACACTAGTCAATGACATGATGATGGGATCGGCAGTGGCATCTTTCATTTTGGTGTGTTTTGATGCCAACGTATGACCATCAGTGCTCAAAGAGGATGAGGACCAAAAGCTTGGAATGCCCTTTCTATTTTGTAGGATTCCCATCTTCCAAAAGGAGATGAAATCTTGCATGGATGAAGAGGTTGCCAAGGCCCGATAGAGATTCGACGTAGGAGACTTTCCCATTCCCAACATAATTAAGAAATGCAAGACTTACCCCATCTATGAATTTGTGAGATCCCAATTGGGAACGGAGTTATTGAGTGGGGCAAAGATGTGAAGCCCTGATGAATATATTGAGATAGTGTATAAGGGCATTGTGATTTGGAAAACAAGTTTGGAGATGTACTCGTGAAATGTCTAGACATGTGGCACCTGTCGCCTAGTCCCTTCACTTTGTGGTTACAACATCATGGTCGTCCTTAGTAATTATGGATATTGATTAAAAAATTTGTTATTTTATTTAATCTTGTCTCTTTAAATAAATTAGTTAAGTTGTCAGCTTTCACGTTGTTTTTATTATTGATACAGATGTCATTATATATTATACAATCTATAATGATACATGTGTCATTATATATTGTACAATCTATAATGAAATATCATTCTATCTCCACTACTCTTTTGTCAGAAGATAAATATTTTCTCGTTTCTCATTTTTTATTGGGTATTATCCACCTACCAATTTCTCACCTAAAATGATGTGAGTTAGTCCTTAATTGTGTCATCAGCATCTTTATTTTTCATTTATTTATGTCCTATGTATACCTTTTCTTCATAATTTCACATAAGATAAAACTCGTAGATATAATATGTTTTCTTCCATCCTAATTATTTTATCTACATGGTTGTCATACATATAGATAGATTTTATAACTCTATCAAAATCTACCTTGGAAAAATAAAATAGGTTAAAAACTATAATTTATGATTATTAAGTCTTGATTAAGTTTTTATGTGAAGTGGTTATTTAGAATTATTTAGTTATTGTAAAATGAAAATTAAATAATAATAATAATAATAATAATAATAATAATAATAATAATAATAATAATAATAATAATAATAATATTTGGATTAAAAAGTAAAATTATTATTTTTGAATACAAGTTAAATTGTAAATGTTTTTGTTTTATTGATGATATCTTATAAAAGCTCATTGAAACATTGAGTAAATATATTTACTTATATTTGTAAACTCAAATATATGTGTTTCATTTGTATTGTTGATAGCATAGAAAAGATCATTGAAATGTGGAAAAAATAGATGATAAGTGCTTCATTTACATTCATAATATTTTACAAATAAATGATAATGAAATTCATTTGCATTGTTCATAGCTTAAAAAAACGCATTGGAATCAATAATATGTTTTACATTTACATTTATGATGTTAGAAAATACATAATAAAGTAATTAATTTATATTGTTGATAGAGTTTTGATCAATTGTGGTTCTATGGGTAAATAATGTTACATATAATTCATTAAAATTAAGTTATGATGGATATTTAAGGTTAATGAAATAATAAATAGTAATTAAAATTGAACAATTCTCTAAAATGATAAGTAAAAGTACTAATAAACATTTGAGCAATCAATCAAAATGAAAGACACTTGATCTATCACTAGAGGCCTTATAGATATCTAGGCCCCCCTCTCTATACTCACTTTACTATGGGGTGGGGGCACTAATCAAACAATAAGCTTTATAGAGAAGAGATGTAACTCTAACTGTTTATAGTGATGGCACCCCACTTTTCCTTCTATTAGGTGTGGAGCTTGATTGTCTTTTAGGATCAGAGGTTAAAATTTTGATGTTATTTTAGTTGAGTTTGGATCCTATTCTTTGAATCCCTCATAGTATGAAGGGTTGCAACGGGGGGCAGGGGGAGAAGCGGGTACCACCCTTGTGGGGTCCAAGGTCTTAAAGCTTGTATGGCCTAAAACAAGCTCTAAAATAATGGTATATTAAGTTTGACAATTTTATGATGGAATAAGGTTATTCTAGATGTCATTCAGACCAATGTGTATATTTTAAAAGATTTAAAAATAATAGCTATATTATTTTAATTTTATATATAGATGATATGCTTGTAGCTAGTTCTAATATGCACAATATTAATGTACTCAAGAAACATTTTAGTGATTATTTTTCTATGAAGGATCTAGGTGTAACTAAATAGATCTTTGGTATGAGGATAACTAGAGATAGAAAGAATAAGAAGCTGGAATTATCACATGGAGAGTGCATCAAAAAAGTGTTGGAAAGATTTAATATACAAGATGTAAAATTAGTTGGGACACATTTTGTTGCACACTTTAAATTAACAAAGAAATAATGTCCTAAAACACAAGAAGAAAAGAACCTAATGTCTATAATTTCATGCTCATCAGCAGTTGGTAGTTTAATGTATGCAATGGTGTGTACAAAGTTAGACATTGCACATGCAATGGGAGTGGTGAGTAGGTTCATGAGTGATTCAGAAAAGGAATATTGAAAGGCGGTAAAATGGATCCTTCATTACTTAAGAGGGACCATAGATATAGTGTTAAGTTATGGTGGATCAGATGTGACATTACAGGGATATGTTAACTCATATATGGCAGATGACTCGGATGGTAGAAAAATAACTATAGGGTATTTACAATAGGTGGTATAGAAATTAGTTGGATATTATGGTTACAGAGGGTTATGGCACTTTCAACTATAGTTGCTGAGTATGTTGTTGCTATAAAAGCAAGAAAGGAAATAATTTGGTTATGTTGAGTTGAGCTAAAAGCTTCACTGATGAGCTCATGTGGAGGTTATTGGGCTTAACTAGTAACTGGCATCGGTTACACAGTAACCGACATCGGTTAGGGGTTGATCGGCATTGGCAACATCAGTCAAAACCAACTGACATCGGTTAGGGGTCGACCGACATTGGTCAGGGGTCGGCTGGCATTGGTCATCTGTAGACAGACACCGACTTCTATGCGTTTCCAGGCATTTCCAAAAGTGCTATTTTTAGACGAACAACTAGTTTGCATGTAAAGACTGATTTTAGTCTTGAGTCTATTTTTCTAATTAGTGTTTGCTTTGGGTTCTATTTCAGAGACCCATGGGGCTGTATTGTAAAGGAAGCAAGATCAATTAGATCTGCAGGGTGCAAGATCAAGTAGATCTGCAAGGTGCAAGATCAAGAAGATCTGCAAGGTGTAAGATCAAGAAGATCTACGAAGGGGGAACAATTCAAGTAATTGAATTGTTTGTAATTGATTGAGAGAGAGAGAGAACTCTTGAGGGATAATTACTGTACATCTACGAGGTGTGAGGAGAGAGAGATTTCTTCATTATATTTCCTTCTAGAAGAGTTTAATATAGATTGTATTGTTTCTCGTATCTCCTATTCTTTGTTGTTTTTGATTTCTAGTTACTTATTACTTCTGGTTCAATTTCGTGTTTAGTTGCTTATACAAAAGTAATCAATTGTATTCTAAGGTCCTGACAAGTGGTATCAGAGCTATGTGTAAACACTAACAAGTGGTATCAGAGCATAGGTTTCAGAGCGTGTTAGTGTTTGTTGATTACAGAATTCACTCACAGGGGTTTCTGATTGAGTGGGAGCAAAGCAATGGTAGAAGAAAGTAAACTAAGAATGAAGAAATTCAATGGCAAGAATTATCAATTATGGAGGATGCAGATTGAAGATTATATGTATCAAAAAGATCTGTACTTACCGTTGGGTGGGGTTTCAAGTAAGCCCACAGATATGGAAGATGAAGAATGGAATGTTCTTGATCGAAAGGCTCTTGGATCTATAAGGTTGAGCCTGGTAGCTTCTGTGATTTCCAACTTATCACAGGTAAAGACAACGGTAGAGTTAATGGATACTTTGGCAAATTTATATGAAAAACCCTCAGCTTCAAATAAGGTATATCTTATGAAGCAATTATTTAATTTACAAATGCAGGAAGGTGGATCGGTATATAGTCATCTTAATGATTTCCATACAATTGTAAATCAGTTAAATTCAGTCAAAATAGTTTTTGATGATGAAATTAAGGCTCTCTTAATCTTATGCTCTTTACCTGAAAGTTGGCATAGTTTGGTAATGGCAGTTAGTAATACTACATCTGCTTCAAATATCTTGAAAGTTGATGATTATGTTAGTGTAATCTTGAATGAAAAAATTCACAGGAAAAGCACAGGGAAAACATCAGGTATTGCTTTAAGTGTTGAAAGCAGGGGATCGAAAAGAGAGAAGGGCAAGCAAGGGAAATCAAGGTCAAAGATGGGAAGTAGATCCAAATCTAGAAATGGAAGAATAACTTGCTGGAATTGTGGAAAGAAAGGGCATGCAAAGAAAGATTGTTGGTTGAAAGAAAATCAGCATGAAGGTAATAAAGAAGCAAATAATGCAAGTATTGTTGCACAGGATGCTCTTATATTTTCCTTGGATAAAGTAGAATCATGGGTTTTAAATTCTGGTGCCTCTTTTCATGCAACCCCAAATAGAGAATTTTTCAATGATTATGTCCATGGAGATTTTGGAAAAGCTTATTTAGGGGATGATGAGCCTTGTCAAATTGTTGGCAAAAGAAAAGTGCAGCTGAAATTGTAGAATGGCAACACATGGGTGTTGAAGGATGTCATGCATGTACCCATCCTGAAGAGGAATCTAATTTCTATAGGAAATTTGGGTGATAAGGGTTGCACAGTAACTCTCACAGCTGAATCTTGGAAAGTTTCCAAAGGTGCACTTGTATTAGCAAGAGGTAAGAGAGTAGGTACACTTTATCTATCTACTTGTATTATTGATTATTCTCCTTCTATTTTATCTACTTTAGATGTAGATGCAAAGTTGTGGCACTATAGGCTTGGTCACATGAGTGAGAAGGGAATGGATGTTGTTAAGTCAAATGGTAAGCTTTTAGATTTGAAAAGCATAGATCTAGATTTCTGTGAGTATTGTATTTTTGGAAAACAGAAGAAAGTGAGGTTTCTCAAAATTGGGTCAACAAAGAAGAAGCACAAGTTGGAGCTTGTTCACATAGATGTGTGGGGACCAGCTCAGGTAGCTTCTATTGGAGGATCACAGTATTATGTTTCTTTCATTGATGATGCTACAAGAAAGGTATGGGTTTATTGCATAAAAAAGAAATCTGATGTTTTTGACACTTTTAAGACATGGAAAGCCTTGGTTTTTAATGGGAAGGTGATGTACAGTGATCAACTCAAGAGGCTGAATAATTCTGAGCAGGGCAATCTTGATTTGGATGAGGTTATGATCCAAAATGAGCTCGCAGGTAAAAATCATCACTCATAGGAAAACACAGAGACCAACATCGGTCAGGTAGGAACCAACGTTGATCAGGCAGAGACCGACATTAGTCAGGTGAAAATTGACGTCGATCAAGAGGAATCGACATCGGTCGAGTGCAGACTGACATCGATCAGAGATGACTGGGATCGGTCACTGTCAGAAGGAAATTTGGGTACACAACAAGCTGTAAATGAGTCTGAAATGCCCATAAAGAGGTCTGAAAGAGTAAGTAAACCTCCAATTCATTATTCCCCTTCTTTATACTACTTGTTTGCTCACTAATTGTGGAGAACCAAAAAGTTTTGATGAGGCAAAGTAGGTAGAATCCAGGAAATAGTGGGAGCATGGCATGAATGAGGAAATTGATTCCTTGGAAGAGAACCATACGTGGGATTTGGTTGAGTTGCCAGCCGGAAAGAAAGCACTAAAAAACAAATGGGTATCACAGGTTAAAGGAAGGAGAGAATAGACAAATGAGACATAAGGCCAGGTTGGTGTTGAAAAGGTTCAATATGCAGGATGCAAAACCAGTTAGCACACCTATGGCTGGACACTTCAAGTTGAGCAAAGAACAGTGTCCTAAATCACATGATGAGGTTGAGTACATGTGTAGAGTTTCATATGCTTCAGTAGTTGGGAGCTTGATGTATGCACTGGTATGTACCAAACTAGATATTGCCCAAGCAGTGGGAGTTGTCAGCAAGTTTCTGGCCAATCCAGGAAAGGAACATTGGAAAGCAGTTCAGTGGATTCTCAGATATCTGAGAGGGACTAGCAGTAGGCATTTATGCTATGGAGGGTCAAACACTTCTCTACATGGGTATGTAGATTCGGATATGGCAGGTGACTTGGATGGCATGAGAAGCACCACAGGATATGTGTTCACTGTTGGTGGAACGGTGGTTAGCTAGATTTCAAAGTTGCAGAAGGTTGTTGCCCTATCTACTACAGAGGTAGAATAAATTGCAGTCATAGAGGCTAGCAAGGAAATGATTTGGATGACTTGGTTCATGGAAGAGTTGGGAAAGGAGCAAGAGAGTTGCAGATTGTACAGTGATAGTCAAACTGCAATTTATTTAGCAAAGAATTCAGCCTTTCATTCAAGAACCAAATATATACAGCTTAGGTACCACTTCATTAGACATGTATTGGAGGATGGATAGTTGAAGCTGGAAAAGATCCATACAAATAAAAAACCTGATGATATGTTAACAAAGCTGGTAACAAAGGAGAAGTTGAATCTTCATTCAACTTTTGTTGGTCTTCAAGATTGAACTTGAAGAGGGAGAAACAAGCTAGAATATGTTGCTGTACAGGGACAGGTGCAGCTGTTTATCTCCAAGTGAGAGATTGGTGAGTTGTGGAGCTAAAAGCTTCACTGATGAGCTCATGTGAAGGTTGTTGGGCTTAACCAGTAACCGGCATCAGTTACACAGTAACTGACATCGGTCAGAACCAACTGACATCAGTTAGGGGTTGACCGGCATCGACAACATCGGTCAGAACCAACCGACATCGGTTAGGGGTTGACCAACATCGGTCAGGGGTTGACCGGCATCGGTCATCTGTAGACCGACACCGACTTCTGTGCATTTTTAGGCATTTTTGGAAGTGCTATTTTTAGACGAACAACTAGTTTGCATGTAAAGACTAATTTTTGTCTTGAGTCTATTTTTCTAATTAGTGTTTGCTTTGGGTTCTATTTAAGAGACCCATGGGGCTGTATTGTAAAGGAAGCAAGATCAATTAGATCTGCAGGGTGCAAGATCAAGTAGATCTGCAAGGTGCAAGATCAAGAAGATCTGCATGAAGGGGGAACAATTCAGTTATTGAGTTGTTTGTAATTGTGTGAGAGAGAGAGAACTCTTGAGGGAGAATTATTGTACATCTACGAGGTGTGAGGAAGAGAGAGATTTCTTCATTGCATTTCCTTCTGGAAGAGTTTAATACAGATTGTATTGTTTCTCGTATCTCCTATTCTTTGTTGTTTCTGATTTCTAGTTACTTATTACTTCTGGTTCAATTCCGTGTTTAGTTGCTTATACAAAAGTAATCAATTGTATTCTAAGGTCCTAACAATTGGTATCAGAGCTATGTGTAAATCTTGACAGGTTACAAAGATTGATGGAAGAATTAGGACATAGTCAAGAAAGATGTGCACTATATAATGACAGTCAGAGTGCAATCCATCTAGTAAAAAACTCAGCTTTTCACTCCAAAACAAAACACATTCAATTGTGATATCATTTCATTCATTTAGTGATAGAGGAAGAGTAACTAAAACTAGAGAAGATACATACCAATGAAAATCTTACGGATATGATGACCAAGGTAGTTACAAGAGAGAAGTTAAAGATTTGTTCAGCTTCAGTTGGTCTTCATGGATGATAATTAAATTAATGAACTTGTCTAGGTCTAGATAGTACAGTAGATGCAATAGTAGTGGAATTATTGCAATCAGTTCCAAGTGGGAGATTGTTAGGTGTAGAGTTTCATTGTTTTCTAGGATCAGAGGTTAAAATTTTGATGTTATTTCATCTGGGTTTGGATCCTATTTTTTGAATTCCTCATGGCACAGGGGGTTGCAAGGGGAGATAACCCCTTACGGGGTTCGGGGGGATGATCCCCATGATGGGGGGTCTGAGGGCCGCACACCTCGAAGAATTTTTTTATTAAAATTATCTTGTTAAATTGTAATTTCATAGTCAATCTTGGCCATTAATTAAATATTTTCAGATCTGACGGTAGAGGTTATGTTTAGGTATGCTTAGGTATTGATATATGGTTGAGATGTGTTATTGTGAAAAATTAAGAAATATTGTACACAGAAAGGAGGCGAAAAAGGTAGAGATGTGTAACAAGGTTTGTTACAGGATTTTATTTCTCCCTTGTATTGCTAGAAATAATATACTGTACAAGTTTGGTGGATGTAGCCCATCTTGGGTAAACCACGTTAAATTTGATGTCTCATGTTATGTGCATGTTTATGTTTATTTTCAAAATGTTTGATTAATTCATTTCATAGTTTCTCTTGTATGTGATTTGGGGATAGATCTAGGTTTTAATTTATCCTAACACCTTTCACCTCACAATCTAGATCTCTCTACCCATCTCTTATATCTGCCCATCTATATCTATGCAGACACCTATATAGATATAAGGTGCATGGCATTAGCATAACTACTAGAATAGCCTATTGTCTACTATAATAGTCAACCAATTAAGTTTCAATTGCCTATATAGAGGAGGTGGGGAGTGGCTCCTTGTTTTCTAGATTTGGGGGATAGCCCCTAGATAGCTCTATACATATCTTGAAGGGCGAGTAGGGGGAGGGTTGCGTAGGAGAGATCCCCTCTATTTATAAGGGGCGGCATTCGATTGGGGTACTTCAACATCCAAGGTCATATTTCCAAGCCCAAGTGATGTCTAAGTCCAAGTGATTCCATACTATAGTGATCCAGCCCATACCATAGATAAATTTATTATAGTGATGCGATCCATTCAAGACTAGTCAATACCCTTCATTTCGTAACCATATATATATATATATATATAATTGTAAACAATTCCCAATATAAAAATAGAAAGTACCCTGTATACAACCTTTTTTCATAAGAGAATGTTATATTAAACTATATTTTCAACATAACTAATTATTATTATTTTACATAATTTTAAATTTAGTAGAATGAATACTCAAACTCATGACACGAAGATAAATTATTTCCAAACTAATACCATAATTTAAAAATAAAAATTGAAAAACCGATTTCCATAGCTTTATTTTTACATTGCCAAAATCTATTGTATCTTGCAGGCGCAGTGACAACAAACTCCTCAAGAGTAACAGAGTGATGGGTGAGAGCCTCTTACCTTGGATGAGGACCCCCCAACTGACGGAGGGTGGGGAAGGAAGCCTCAGGGCCCTCCGCCGCCTCTGCCCCCTGATACCATGTTCGTCGCTGTTGCTTAAGGACTTGTTTGTTTGTTTGTGTTTTATACTTTTTTGGTTGTTAGTGCACACGTGTTAGACTTTCTAGCCGGTATAGCCTTCTAATTGCTTCTCTGGAACTTTTATAACCTAATGTATTTTTGAGATATGACTTTTCCACCCATTTTTTGATATGACTAAGTGTATTTTATTTTATTAAAAATTTATTTAATAAAGTGTGCTTTTCAATTAAAAAATTAAAAAACAATCTCATCAAATGAGATTGTTTCCAATCAATTTTTTTTTTACATAACAATAAACAAAACAGAATAATATGTATACGGATTTCCATATTGAAAATGAAAGTTATCATTTCAATATTCCTAAACATGGGTAAAAATTCAGCCACATGTAAACCAATGGCGATCAAATTAGGATTCCGCTCAACTGGAGTGGTTGATTTGTTGTTTCCACATTTATAAAATTGTCTGCATTGCCAAAATCAAGAGGAGAAAAACGCAACGAGCGGGCTCTGCACCCTATGACGATTCCCATCAACCCACGTAAGAAATCCATACCACATAAACCCCTCTGCCATTATTGTTTTCGTCACCTGCATCTCCATCGTCACAACATAATCGAGCTTTTGATTAACGCTGCTAAAATTCAGAACAGCTGGCTGAACTTGCACGTTAACCCCTCGGGGAGCCTTTATCTCCGCCCTGTAAATAGACTCACCGCCTCCAACATTTGTCACGGTTCGATGAAACGTGATCACCTGCTTGCGGGTCATGTTCTTGTTGAACACGGCAGAAAAAGACGGGTAATTGAGATCGGTTGTGCTCAGATCAGGCCTGCAGGAATACTTCTTACCCGTTACGATTTGGATCTGCTTGGCTGAGTAGTTCATAGCGCAAAGAAAATCTAGATAGTCGTTTACACCAGTGTCATAAACGAGGCCCGGGTCAGCCGCCTGGTTGGGGCGCAGGTGCCCGGCTCCGAAGTCCAACGGGCTGGCTTGGATCGGGAGCCGATTGACCCCGTTTTGCTGGGTCATCATGTGGTACAGGTGGCCGGTGTTGTCACCCGTGTAGGCTGTGGTCATGAGAGCCGAGTGTATGAATGCCGGGCTCCAACTCGGATGCACGCCCTTCACAAGAGCCGCCGCCCCGGATACGTGCGGAGCCGCCATAGACGTTCCGGAGTCCAGAGCATAATCCGACGCCAGACCCTTATTACCGATGGATACAATTTCCACGTTGGGCGGATATGCTGCGAGTATGTCGATGCCGGGTGCGACGATGTCAGGCTTCAGTATCCCCGGGCTGAATACGGAAGGCCCCCGGGATGAAAATTCTGCCACCACCGGCGCCGGTTTGGTGCCTACGGATGTGATGTGGAAGAGTATGTCCGCCGTCGCAGTCGAGTTGGATGCATAGGTGGATAGGATTTTTCCCTCCTCGGGCCCTACCACCAGTGCTGGCATGAAGTACATGCTCGGCAGTCGGTTGGGATAATGCTCGTTCACCATGATTGCGGCTCTGGCTCCAGATCGGTTTGCTTCAATGAGCTGCCTCCCCATCTGCGTCATAACGCTTGAGAAATCTGTGTAGAGGGATTCGTTCTTGTCGCTGGTGCACACCACAATTTTGCCTGCGACCAGTTTGGAATGGAGGGAATTGGGCCTGCAAGCCTTGGTGCCCTCGTTTTGTGTTATGTAAGCGATTGGAACATTGAAGAGCGATTCGCCCAACGCATAATAAGAGTTTCCTTTTATCACATTGCCGTTTCCCAACGTCACCTGGAAGAGACACAGAAAGCTGTTTGATAACGAGTTTTTACAAACTAAAGAAGTTTAAAGAGTCATAAGAGATCAATGTTTTTCTTCTACTGTAATGATTCTTAGAGTGTTATTGAAACATTTAGAGTAAAGATTATCCATTGAGATTAAAATCTTCTGAAATACCTAAATAAAAACATAGCATTTAAAATTTATATATGTTAACAAAGCAATATATACCTGTTTCAATACTCAATAAAATTGTTAACATAAAATATATATGCACAAAAATCTGAGTAAATAGTTAAAATATGTAAGGTCATTTGTAAAACAAGTCAATAATTTAAATGGTAAAATTGCAGTATACTAAAATCAAATGTCAAGATTAAAATCAATATTAATAATAGTAGATTAAAATTAATATATTATTTATAATTTTTATTGTTTTTAAAATATTGTTAATTATAAAAAACTAGAAAATATTTAAAAATATAATATATATTAAACAACCAACTAATCAACAATTCAACTAATAAAACAGCTTATTTTTTAAAAAAATTATTTAATTATTTTGATGTAAAACTTAATTGTTTTTTATTTTACATGTATGTATTTTAGAATTTTAATTAATATAATGAATAAAAATATAATAAATATGATTTTTGGAAATTAATTGTATATATTTATTTGGATCAATGTATTAAAATTATCATCAATAATCCATTAATTGTATATGATGATAAATCATTAGTAATGATTCTAAATGCATCGATCCAAATAAACATACACAATTGATTCCCAAAAATCACATTTACTATCTTTTAGACTGAACAAAAATCAAAATAAAAATATATTTCTTTTCCGGTTTTATGTTAGATGTAATGAAAATAATTTGATTTTATTAGAACCTTTTAATATATTCATATAGACTTTGAAGAAATAATTGTAATAAATTTTAATCAGATGTTCTTAAGTTGGGGATGTCATTCAACTAAAAACTTGCTGTTATGAAGATCTTTATTTTTTTTAAATGGTTTTGGAATTTTTTTATATTTGAAATAATATAATTAATATTTTTTTAATAAATATAATTTAATTTAATTTTGAGAGTGCGATTTTTGAGAATAAATTGTAAATAAATTTTAGAATTGAGTTATTTTTGAGATGACAAATTATAGATGATAATTTTAAAAAAGTTAATCCAAATTTTATATACAATTTATAATCAGAAAATTCATTCTTGATCTCATAAATTATTAAGAAAAAAACATGGAATTTATTATTTTTGAGATAATAAATTATTAATGAGAATTTTATAAATGTTAATCCAAAATTTTATTACCAGAAAATTCTTTCTCAATCTCATAATCTATGGAAAAAAAGAATGGAATTCATTATTTTTGAAATGATAAATTATGCCTAATGATTCTAAAAATGTTGATCATTCTCAATCTCATAATCTATTAAAAAAAGAATGGAATTCATTATCTTTCGGAAGATAAATTATGGGTGATGATTCTTAAAATGTTGATCCTAGATTTTATATACAATTCTCAATGTCATAAACTATGAAAAAACTAGAAATCCAATTAAGTCTTACCTCAGCTAGGAATTGCCTGTCAATAGAAGATGCTCCGACCGTAATTACCCAGGGAGCCGCGTTAACAACAGTACGCAGGGCGGACCCCGCATTCCCAGCAGCAAAAACAGGCAATACTCCCCTCTCAATGGCTGCAAAGGCCGCCTGAGCTAATGCATCTTCAATAAAATCCTCAGGCGAGTCAGACCCGATAGAAATCGACAATATATCCACACCATCCTTGAGAGCCTGATCCATGCCTGCAACTATATCCGCGGCCACGCAATAAAAGTAACACACTTTATAAACGGCCAACCGGGCACCCGGCGCCACGCCCGCGGCCGTCCCCTTCGCATACCCGAAATATTCCGCATTCGGAACGAACCGTCCAACTGCCGTTGATGCCGTGTGGGTTCCATGCCCTTCGCAGTCTCTGGGAGACACGTACCCAATATTTGGAGACGGAGCCACGGCACGGTCGACGGAAGCGTGGATAAAGTAGCGGGCGCCTATCAGCTTTTTATTGCAGTTGGAAGAATTGAAAGCCTCGCCTGCCTCACAGATGCCCTTCCATCTGGTGGGAACGTCGGTCAGGCCGCGATCGTTGAAGCTCTCGCTCTCCGGCCATATGCCCGTGTCTATCAAGCCAACAATCACGTCGTCGCCAAAGCGAGACAGGGGCCATATTCCGCTGGTGCGGTTCAGGCCCAAGAACGTGGGTGTCCGGGTGGTTTGCAAATGTAAACGCCGGCTTTCGTAGGTGACCAGGTGACCCGGGGCTCGGGCCACGGCCTCCACCTCGGCCTTTGTAAGCCTGGCCGAGAAGCCGTGCATGGCATTGTCGTAGGTATATGTCAGGTTCGTCTCCACGTCGTCGATGATGGAAGAAAGAAGAGACTTGTACCAGTTCTCATTTGTCGGGAAGACAGTCGGGATTGCCGACACATCCATGCGCACGATATAAATCTTCTTCGGGGCCTCTTCGGCTGCTGTCATACTCACTGTAAACGCTATAACTGCGATGAAAATCCATGGTTTGGGCACCATTTTGTTCAACGCCATGGATGAAGATAAACCAGCTCTCCGTGCTTCTCATTTTATAAAAGGATTCCACTTCTTGTTGCACAATGTGCGGTGAAAGCAACTTTTGTTGATCGAACCGTGTAACTTGTGATTTTACTTATCGGATATCCCTTCTTTTTATACGGACTTATCATTCTTTTTTGGCACATGTTTTTTAATTTATAATTTGAACGAAGATAAACTGATGGCCTGTGATCAGGGGAGAATCTAATGAAAATTAGAGTAATGTGGCATAAAATCTAATATCCAGCGTACAGAAATGTGAAAAATTCAAATCCCAAAAGTAGATTGAAACATTGCCGGACTTCGTTTACCAATAATTAGGTATGTATTTCTCGTATCTGAAATATAATTAGGTAATTTTTATATTGAAAATTCAAAGTGGTCTTTTCAACATTATAGATTTCAATAATTTTTTTTTTTTTTTTCTTAAATTGTATATTTGAAGGCATTATATGAAATCACTGAATTACATAGAATGTTGGTATCTCTGCTCATATTTCGGAAATAAATATATAACAAATTTACAATGTTGAGTAAGCATACATTTAAATTAGTGAGTTTTTTTGGCTAAGCAGTCACGAGTAAGGGTATCCACCATCAAAACACGATTCTGACCTTAACTACTTGATTCTCTGTATCAAAATGTAAAAAAATTTATATCTTAATAAATAGATATAAGCAATCATCATCCTCACCAATTGAAATATAACTCTTTTGATTACCTTTCCTTTTATAATGATACAACAATTTAATAATTAATTCTTTCATGATAATTTTTGAATATCAAACAAGGAAAAAATTAAAATAAAATAAACTACATATATACAATATTTAAATGATTATTCTGATACATATAATTGCTTATAGCCTTACAATAGGTAACTTTGTACGTGCCCATTTGGACCAACAAGACAAAGGTTTATGTAACAAGATAATTGAGCATAATCCATAAAAAAAATATTTACTTGAGACTTATCTGTACAAGGTCACATGTACGAAATTCTGTCAGCCTTATACAAGGATTAATGTCCAGCTTGATTTAATACACGATAAATCTATGAGAATATAGAACGTATAGAATAAATTCTATTAACCTGCATTTTGGGGCAGAAGAAATTGTGTCCGTTTGTCAGCAATTTTAAAAAGAGACTTGTGCCTTTTCGATTTCACCAGTTTTCTCCTGGCTGTCTTCTTTCACCATATCGATATAAAATAAGCTACGTAAGGAACAAAATATATTTTTATGTCCTCAGCAAATTTTATTAAAATCTGCATAGAAAAAATACAACCCGTAAGGTTTGAAGACATTTGATTTTTTCCCCGCAGACAACTGTCGACTGGTAGAACAAACGTGTGTAAAAATATGATAAAGCAAACACTCGTAAAAATTATGAAGAATCACATTATATGAAAATCAAATAAAACTCGTACAATGAAATATTCTGGTCGAAATTTTACGTTGTCTTATTTAGTTTTAATGGGGGAGATGGTTGTATACGGGACGGTCCATCAACCAGCCCAAATTAACAAGGGCTTATTAAGTAATTAATTATTAACATTGATTATTTAATTGTTAATATTTATTTATTAAGTGGGTGATATATCGAGATATATGTTTTATACAATTAAATATAATATAATAATATATTTAGATTAAATGATTTTTATTTTGTTGTTTTTAAATTTTAATAGGTGTAGAAGATGATCTGGACTATATGATTTTGTCCGATACTTTCTATTGCACCTGCAAATTGAGACACTTGTTGTACATGAACTCGTCTAGTTAGTTCTTGATTTACTTCGACCATACGCAAGCATGAGATACTCCCTTTGTGTTCAACATTTGAACATTCAACTCCACCGACATCAATCCACATAAGGAATAGGCCTTATGCGCTCACCCGAAGCACAACTGAGAAGGAAATGGGGCTTGCATTGGGCTAGTTGAGCCATGGCACAAGACTTCACTATTGGGAGATTTAATTAGTTCAACGAAAGCTCTAGGTAGATCCAGAGGCACAAGCTTTTCGTGGACTAAGCTTAGTGTCATATAAATGCTTAAGAGGTCACAACGCTGCTTTCACTCAAACTACTCATACTAGACATGCAATCTTAACAAGGATAGAAATACTTGGCACAGAACCTATATTTATTCTCTATAAAAAATGATAGTGACGTCATAGAATTTTATAGGGACTCCATTAAAGATACGAACCGGTAACATGCACAAACATTTCTTAACATAAATGTATTGAAAGTGTTACATTGTAACCATACACATTCCATTAGCAATAACAAAAGATACGTAAACTAGACATATTATGTTTTAATGTAGCAATCTTCATCATTAATCAAAATTCATAACAGAGTATAAATTTCATAGCAAAGTAAATGTTCAGTTCATACTACTTAACAACCTAGAGGCTCACAGATGAGCTTAGGCACTTACAAGTGGAGCCAAACGACCTCTATACTATTCCTAAGACTTAATGGCCACCGAAGCAATGTCTAAAAAGAATTCATTTCACCAGAGCTCCGCTACCATTCTTCGTCTCTTTGCCTATTCTGGCTTGAGCTACTTAAATATATATCTTCAGGGGCATCTTCACCAGGGTGGAAGTTGCATGCTGAGTGTTGAGATGGAACTTGGTCATCATAATCCCCAGCTCCATGACTCTACAAACTTTGCATTGTACCTTTCATGTTTCATCAAATCTTTGATGAAAACTTGAAGATCCGGGACATAGTTAGCGGCTTGCAAGCTAACACAAGATATGCACTGAAACCCCCAGCTGGCTACAAAAATCCCAAAAGGCTAATCACTTAAAAAAATGATCCCTTTGCACCTAGGTGGATGTCATGTTAGCATGAATCCTTTACTTGTCAAGTTAGGGGCCCAACATTACCCCATACAAAAACTTTAGTCCGCCCTCAAACTAGGCTGTCAAACTTTTAGGAATGCAGAGCTCAAGTGCATTCTCTTTGAGTTCAGTGTTGAAGTATTCAAATCCCTTGATGGTGTTGGTTCCCAATTGTACACCTCTATCTCTCAACCTTGCACACTTGAAGAGAATGACAAACATAGATAAGAAACCTGATGATATGTCCTTGTAGTTGGGGGAAGGTTTGGCATATAGAATGAATCGAACAGAGGAAATGATTGAGAGCCACTTACAAAGGGTATGGTCAGCGCCCTGTTGCTTCTAGCTCTACCTGAACCAAGGGGAGAGGACCTATGGGGTAGCTTGCTCACATAAAATGATTTTTGAATTCAACTTCCATGGGGATTATTGGCACAAGGGAACATAAATCTGATTAGAACACAACCAAACTTGCTCACTCCACCCGAGAAGGGTTGTCACACAAAAAAAATACTCTAGGTTAGATACAAGCGACTGAAGATAGATATGAAAGTGACTGCAATCTTCATTCTAAAGCATTTTCAATAACATGGGTTGAATGGAAAACTATAGTGTTGAGTCATTTAAAGTAAAAACTACAAACACATGTTAACTATGCAAGATTTTATGCATATGCAGGGCAAATAACACTTATAATATGCAACAAGGGGTATTATTTGTAGGGTAGGCTAGGGTAAAATAATTTGTTAATAATAAAGAGAAAGGGCGTGTTGGTATGCTAGATATTTTTTAATCAGCAAGGGATCTTACAACATTCATGACATTATTCTTAGCAAAGATGTAGGGAAAACTCAAACATAAGATAAAGCAAATGCCAAATGATCCCTAAAAGATTAGAGCATACACTAAAACTAATATTTCAGACACTTTTCCCTATCAACTCCATAAACCTAGGGTGCCCTAACAAGTTATTCAACAACATACTTCCAAGTTAACCTCTAGAAAGGGATTTATAACCTAGATCCATGCTCAAAATGACAACCAATAATGAACACAAACCCAAATATCCAAACATCATAACTTGTAAAACATATTGTTGCACTTCATCAACAAGAAGCATCAAAGAACCACAAACATTTTCATTAACTTAAAAATAAACCTTACGTACATCAGTTTTTCAAAATACTACCAAAGGGACAGGCATGGTGGATTTACTTCATATTGAATAGGGGAGACATATAGAGATGCTCTCAGAGCTTGCTAATGGTTGTACAACTGTAACCACCTTAGCAAGAGAGACAAAATACACACATCGGTGATCCCAAAATGTGGAAGAACTTATACTGAAGAAGAGAAACAAAGACCTACAACAACTCACACATAATGACCAACACAATGGCCAACCAACCTTGAATAGAATACAAGCCTTTTATTTATACATTTTAAATCTGGGACTGTGGATCACAATTTTCAAAATTGCAAAATAAACTTTCAAGTCCATCAAGATGGTTCTAGTTGGAAATATCCCCTTTCCACACCTAAAATCTTCACCCATTTACAATAAAAATCATAACTCTAACTGCCTCTATGAGGAATGATGAATATTTGGAGCACATCCTTTGATTTCATAATGGAAGATACCTTTCACATGAGATGGAAGGAGAATATTCATGGTAGAAGGCCAAAAAAACTTTGTCTTTATGTGAAACTACCTAAAGATGCTCTTGACCACTTGCTTGCACAGTTGAAACCTTCTGGATAGTTGCCCTTCATTTTATGCTTGCCATGGAACAACTTGCTCTTGTAATGATTCCTTGGAAATATTTTGGATCCATGGTTATTCGAATGATATTCTTTAGGTGGCCCACCTTGGATTTGCAAACCTTCAATATTCTACCATGCAGGAGCTTGGAAAAGCAAATCAAATGAAAATATAACAACTTAGGTTATTTTAAACTTTTACTTCTTGGGCTCCAACCTATATTTTCACATTTTAATGCTTTTGCCTTTTCGCACTTGGCCCTTTTTAGTGTTTCCTTTATATTTTTTAATGCAAAAAATGCATTATTTTCAACCTTTGACTTGTTTGGGCAAACCCTAGCCTTTCTCACAAATTTGTAATTTTTCCAAGTCAACCTGTTGTTAATGGTGGAATCTCTACCAATTTCCTTGCACATGGACCTTGATGCATCGTGCATGCCTATGTGGCATCACTATGTCACTCTGTTCACTTACTTGAAATGTGATCATTGCCTATAGGACATATGTTAACACGTCATTGGGTCTAGATCCTTGAATAGTCTAGTTAAAACAAGCACTGTTACATCCTTGTTTGTATAATGAATGCGACCATGCCACTTGGTAGCTCTATGGGCTCTCAACATCCCTTTATCATTAGATTTTTATTATGAGCCATGACATCCTTATCAAGACCCCCAAGATCATGCCACTTAAATAATCTATGAGCTTTTTTGTACCTTACACAATCCATCTCTGCTAGGCTAGCAACCTTCTACCATGTGGCAACTCCTTATTTGGCCTGAATCCTTTGACAATTCAACTCTCATTCACATTGTCAATCCTGATTTTCACAATCAAATGCAGACCATCAATATAGATCCACAAGATCAAATTCCATTAGCTATCTATTATGGATTAAATTTGACGTTCCTGCACCCATTATTTGGCATCCACATGATCATCAATAACGTTCATGTGACCATCAAATTTAAGCTCCAATAGATGATTTCCTTTTATGACTTAAATTTAATGTCTGTACGCCCATCATTTGACATCCGTGTGAATGTCTTTGATGTTTTTGCAACCATCAAATTTAAGCCATAAATGACAAGTATCTATTGGAGCTTAACTTTAATGTTTGTGTGATAGTCAAAAGGCGTTCACATGATCATCACAGACATTCACATGGCCATCACACTACTAATTCCACTCGTCGAGAGTTTGACACGTGTCTTTTTTATGTTCCTCTAGAGGTTCTTTCGACTTTGTTGACCCATGTATGTTGTTGGATCATTAGGAAACCCATCGAGATGGTGACACTTGTCACTCTTGTAGGGATTTTGGTGATTTTTAATGATTCAACACCGCTCCCACAATAATTTAGTCTTTGGCATTTTGTCTTCATTGGGACAATTATTTTAGACATTTTATCTGAAACAATTTTCCCAAATCATCAAAATTTACTCGAAC
Organism: Torreya grandis; assembly: GCA_037957365.1. Classification (NCBI taxonomy): domain Eukaryota; kingdom Viridiplantae; phylum Streptophyta; class Pinopsida; order Cupressales; family Taxaceae; genus Torreya; species Torreya grandis. Next base: position 540,295 of record JARHVA010000284.1, on the reverse strand, counting down.
ATTCTTCCTTCAATATTTTCTTTAAAGCATTTGAGAACCGTTGGCCTTTTTGCCACAAATAAAATGTCTAACATAATTCCTTTAGGCCTTTTGTATAAACATTTCTCCCGTAACAAATTGGACATTACACTTTTTTGAAGTAATGCACTTTTATCAGGCTTTTTATGTGAACAAAATGCTCTCAAGGATTTGCCTTTTAGACTTTTTGTAATAGACAAAATGTCTAAAATAAATAGGTATTTAGGATTTTTGTGAACACTTTGGCCGAGACATTGAATTTCTTTAGAATCTTTATGTGAACACTTTGCCCGATAGAAATAAGTCTTCATGGTTTTTGTCTGAGACAAAAACTCAAAGACCTATTTCCATTGGAAAAAGTGTTCGCAAAAAAATATTAAAAATTCTAAGGGCTTAATACACATGCTAGTAAAGACCAAATTAAGACTTAGCTGATTTAACATAAAAATTGAACTTGGAGTGAACATTTGGAGACAAAAATTGGGCTAAGGACTTAGGATTTGATACTCGACTTAGGCTAGACTTAGATAGTTATAATTGATAAGGGCTCAATTACTTTAATGCAATTTTGGGCACTCACACTGGCTCTCACCTAAGGATACATGCCCCTTGTAGGTGTGTAAAGAACCCTAGAATGTAAGACTAGGCGCCAATCCATCGAGCCATGGAGGCAAGAGTTAACAATTTATCAGTAATACTCATGAAGGCTCAAAAAAATAAGGTAGCTTGACAAAAATATATTAGGAGGATCTAAAAATAAATACATGATAGAAACACAAAAGGAACTATACAAATAAGGCGTGAAGTAGAGGGACAACAAAGTAAGGACAAAGTAACAAATTACTATACAATATATACACAATTGCAGGATTAGTCAAGGAAATATTTTGGATGCTTGCCATTAAATGGAGGCTCCATAACTTTTCCATCCCTTAATCTCTTTAACTTTTCTAGTAGTATGGTGGCCAAGATGAAGTAAACCAATCTCTGCACTTGCATGAAATTTATGTTGCTAGGTTGTGATAGGATGACAAGCTAAAACAAATCCTCTTTACATGATCTCAAATTTGGATAAGACCAAGCTAAAATATTTTGGTACTCCTTTAGCAATTGTAAATAAATTTGTTTCTCAGTTACAATTAGGTAAGTACTAAGCAAGAGTGCACTAGGATCAACAACATCATTTGTGTACTCTAAGTACAGCTTGAAAGAAAACTAAAATGATTCATTCTTAGGGGCATAAAAGACAACGCCATCTTCATCAAATGACATTCTCCAAACAACACCATTATTGTCAAACCTAGCATCAAGAATATCTGGTTGCTCAACAACATCCACATTCCCAATGAGGTTACCCAATTCCACGCCTATGTATATCACTTTAGTTAGAGCACACTTTAGATATTCAGTTATATCATGATTGGGTAACCCATTTACTTATGTCATAATATTGTTACAAGCAAATTCATACATTAAGACACATACCTTATTGATTGCACTCCAAAACTAATCTACAATAGTAGCACACATTAGTTTTGTGGATGTAGAAAACTCACATTGGGAGTCTTGATAATTGAACATCAAAATATCATCATCACCATTAGACACAAAATCAAGATCATCTGCATCTTCATCACTTGGTTCAACAGTATCACATAGGGGATGTGGAAGGAAGCACTTATCATACCAATCAATGTCAAAATCATAATTCATAGCATTTACCTTAGCATGTTATGAATCAGACACTTCTTTTCTAGTCCCTCTATTCTAAATTCTAACATCATGTGTAGACCTATTGGGTAGCCCCTTCTTAGCTCTAGCCAAATTGTAGGACATCTCTTTGACAAGGGAGGCTAAAGTATTAACAATATCTTCGAGCTTCACTATCTTAGACTGTGTCTTTTCTGGATCAACCAACTTTGCATCAACCTACTTGTTCAAGGGTTTACCCACATTTTTTATGTTACTTTAAATTTGGATGGCCATATTGAACACCAACCATAGGTTTGTGGGAGCCTTATCCCTCAAGTGGTAAGCAACCTTTTTGTCAAAGGCATCATAATACTTTAGCAAGCACGTTATCTCACTAGGCTTGATGTTCTTTGGCAGTCGCATCATAGCTTTATTGAACCTTGTATTGAACTCTTTCACACACTCATTAGGATTATTTTTGATGTTTTCAAACTCAGCCAAAATAAATCTTGGATCAATCCTATCACCATATTGAGTTCTAAAAACATTCTTCATCTCTTCCCATGAATCAATACATCCACGGGGAAGGGAATTGAACCATTCACGAGTGTCTTCCTCTAGCATGTGCACAAATAATTTAATGCACACATCCTCATGCTCAACCTCATAGTCTTCAATGATATTGTGAAAAGCCCTCAAATCTTGATCACCACTCACTACATTGTTCCCTTGGAATCTTGGAATGCATTTCCTTACTTCAATTGGGACTTCATAATGATAACCTTCCATGTCATCAAAATTAATAGGCATGAATCTCATAATTCTAAATGCAGGACACTCATTTTCACCTTGATCCCTATGTCTCATGATTGGTTCAATGGTAGGTTCAGGAACAAATGGCAAAGGGATATGAGGGGGTGAATGAGGTGGACTTACAGGATCAAACTTAAAAGGAAATTAAGTTGGTTGAGAAGGATCTAGATAATAAATTGGACTGTATGATTATGAATAGTCAGAATAACTATGATAATCTTTAGCAATAGTAATTTCAAAAAACAAAATTTTTGACTTACCAGAATCTTGATAGTCCAAGTAGTCCTTTGTAGCTGCACTATGTCCTTCAAAATGCCTTCAAACTTGTATACTTATTTTATAATGAACACTTAAGGGTGAGACAAGTTTCCTAGATGAGTCACCTTTGAAATATGACCTTAGTCCTTCCAACTTTGCAAGAAAAAGAACTCTTAAAGTTAAAGATATTGAAGATGGGCATTGATCTTTATTTGAAACCAGATGATGTTTTGGAGTCACCACTAGAAGCAAAGTTATAGAATATAACCATTTTAAAAACTTGAAGTGATACATACTGAAACCATATCTTGTTAAAATTAGTGAAGATGTATGAAAGCAAGATAATGAAAATTTTAGATTCATGTTCAAATAGTGAAAACCACCTCAAAACATGATAAATTCACATTTATTTGCAACAAGTTTAGCAGATATCAAATATCATATCTCTAAACAAATTCTTGACACATCCCCCAGTGGAGTGTTGTGACTTTGATGACCAAGATAGTCAAATAAGTAGAAAGAGGTAGAGAACTTTAAAAATGATAGCAGCTCTCTACAAGAGTCCCTAATAACATAAGTGCCACGAGTATATTTTCTTTTTCCAATAATGGTGCCAGTAAATTGGTGACACTGTCGAACCAAATATAATCATATGTACTACAAATAAGTAGAGAACTTGATAAATGACAGTCGCTCTCTGCAAGAGTCCCTATAAACATGGGTGGCAAAGAGTGTCCCTGATAATGGCACCAATTGAGTATTAGTTCTCATTTATACACTAATATTGTTCAACCTTGTATATTTGAAGAGAATAGAAAACATAAATGAAAAACTTGATGATATGTCATTGTAGCCAAGGGAGGGTTTGGCATCCAAAATGAACTGAATAGATAAAATGACTAAGAGCGACCTACAAAGGGTATGGTCAGCTCCCTCCTAGCTCTGCCTAAACCAAGATGAGAGGACCTACAGGGTAGCTTGCTCACATGAAGTGATTTTGAAATTCAACCTCCATGGGGATTATTGACAGAAGGGAACATAAATCTGACCATATCATAACCAAACTTGCTCACTCCACCCGAGAAGGTTTGTCACACAGAATGAGCAAATGCTCTAGGTAAGATACAAGCTACTGAAGACAGATATGAAAGTGATTGCAATATTCATTCTAAAGCATTTTCAACAACATGGGTTGAATGGAAAATTGCAGTGTTGGGTCATTTAAAGCATAAAATATAAATACATTTTAAGTACACAAGATTTTATGCATCTACAGAGCAAATAACACTTATAATGTGCAACAAGGGGTATTATTTGCAAGGTAGGATAGGGTAAAATAATTTGTTAATAATAAAGAGAAAGGGCATGGTGGTGTGTTAGATATTTCTCAATCAGTAAAGGATCTTACAATATTCATGACATTATTCTTAGCAAAGATGTAGGGAAAACTCAAACACAAGATAAAGCAAATGCCAAATGATCCCTGAAAGATTAGAACATACAGTAAAACTAGGCTTTAAGACATTTTTCACTATCAACTCCATAAACCTAGGGTTCCCTAATAAGTTATTCAACAACATACTTCCAAGTTAACCTACAGAAAGCGATTTATAACCTAGATCCATGCTCAAGATGACAACCAGTAATGAACACAAACTCAAATATCCAATCAACAAAACTTGTAAAACATATTGTTGCACCTCATCAATAGGAAACAACAAAGAATCACAAGCCTTTTCATTAACTTGAAAAGAAACCTTATATACATTAGTTTTTCAAAATACTGCCAAGGGGACAAGTATGATGGATTTGCTCCATGTTGAACAAGGGAGACATATAGATATGTTCTCGGATCTTGTTAATAGTTGTACCTTTGTAACCACCTTAACAAGAGAGACAAAATACACACAACAATAAGCCTATAATAAAGAAGAGAAATAAAGACCAATAACAACTCACACACAATGACCAACACAATGGCCAACCAACCTTAAATAGAAGACAAGCCTTCTATTTATACATTTTAAATCTGGGACTGTGGGTTGCAATTTTAGCCCAGCCGTTCATAAAGGAAAGATATATATTTTGTTGTCAATGAAATTGTAACCTAGTCAAAGTAATCCATGACGTATTTCCTATCTAGGAAGAAACACAGCCGAAGTAGGGAATATATTACATTATTCTAGAAGTTTTGAAAATCTGCAGGGTCGGGGGTGGTTAATTTTGAAGTTGATGGGTTAAGACTTTGAGTATTATCGTGATAAGGAATCGTTTAATTTAAAATTTTGGACATTGGTGGGGCAGCGAGCGGGGTTTGTCTTCTTTCCCAACGGAATCTAAAAAAATGCGGAGAAGTGTGGTATAAGCTACTTGGTCGTCGAAACACGGAACGTGGACGACTTTGAAGAAATTAACTGTGTGGTCTCTATAATTACCACCCATCCATCCATCCTCATTAGAGAAACGAGTAAAAACAAAAATATCGAAGATGGTAGCAGGAAGCTTTAACGAGGAAATCGAGTCTCCAGTGGAGGCAAAGAGACTGTGGAATGCGATGGTGAAGGACAGCCATAATCTCCTCCCAAAGCAAGCTCCACACATATTTGAAAGCGTCACCATTCTCCAAGGAAACGGAGGCGTGGGCACCATCATCCAAATTAACTTCCCCTCTGGTATATACCTGTATTTGCTTACATTAATTAATTGTGCACTCCAAATGACATGGAATTTCACATTGTGTGCAGGAAACAAGGAGGTTAGCTATCTGAAGCAGCGGGTGGAGGAATTTGACGAGGAGAATTTTGTTTATTGTTACTGTCACTTGGAGGGAGGACAGGTGGGAAAAAAATTGGCATCGGCAAAACACCAGGTGAAATACACCCCGAAAGCCGGGGGTGGGTGCCTGTGGACGTCCACGTACCACTACGACACTCTTCCTGGTATTTCCCCCGAGGATTCCTATATAATGCAATTGAGAGACGGCAGCACCGCTCTGTTCAAGAAAGTTGAGGCACATCTCCTCGCTAATCCCACTTTGTACTGTTGAATCAGGAAGATCTTTAACAGCTATATGTACCTCCCTACTTTTTACTTTAAATAAATTTAATATTAGGATATGTACCTTAGTTGGTAAGTCTGACGTCACACAAATGCAAATACATCTGCAAAAGATATGAGGATCAGCAATTCTAGTATTCGATGGCAATAAATAATACGTTGTTTTATAGATCTTGGGTTATCTTGGGTTACGTTGTTTTATAGATCTTCGGTTATGAGGATCTTGGGTTGTGTTGTTTGAGCAATAAATAATACGTTGTTATATATTTATTTCGAAAATAAATATATAACAAATTTACAATGTTGAGTAAGCATATATTTAAATTAATAAGTTTTTTTGGCTAATCAGTCACGAGTAAGGGTATCTACCATCAGGGCACGATCCTGATCCTGACCTTAACCACTTGATTCTTTATATCAAGATGTAAAAAAATTATATCTTGATAAATAGATATAAGCAATCATCATCCTCACCAGTTGAAATATAACTCTTTCGATTACCTTTCCTTTTATAATGATACAACAACTTAATAATTAACTCTTCCATGATAATTTTTAAATATCAAACAAGAAAAAAAAATTTAAAAAAAAACTACAGATATACAATATTTAAATGATTATTCTGATACATATAATTGCTTGTAGCCTTACAATAGGTAACTTTGTACGTGCCCATTTGGACCCACAAGACAAAGGTTTATGTAACAAGATAATTGAGCATAAACCATTAAAAAAAAAAATTACTTAGACTTATCTAATGAGAAGGTCACATGTACGAAACTCTGTCGGCCTTATACAAGGATTAACGTCCAGCTTGATTTAATACACGATAAATCTCTGAGAATATAGAAGGTATAGAATAAATTCTATTAACCTGCATTTTGGGGTAGAAGAAATTGTTTCCGTTTGTCAGCAATTTTAAAAAGAGACTTGTGCCTTTTCGATTTCACGAGCTTTCTCCTGGCTGTCTTCTCTCACCATATCGATATAAAATAAGCTACATTAGGAACAAAATATATTTTTATCCAAATTTTATTAAAATCTGCATAGAAAAAATACAACCCACTGAAAAGATAGGCGAGCTTCTGCTAGTTTCTAGAGTTCCGAGCTATATGAAAGAAGAAGTTGGGCTTTTTTGGTTATCCGTTTTCTTTTTGTGGCGTTGGGATTTCCCAAAATCCCGAAAAGGGTGTTGGTAAGTATTATTTTTCTTAATATCGACTGTTATGGCCGTTAAAATTTGTTGAAGTATTTTTAAAACGTTCTCACGTAAACAGTCAGTACAGTCTTGTTTATATTCACGATACGTAAAAGTGGTAAATGGTTAATATATTTTGCTGAACACGTCCATTTTCGAAGCTCTTCCATAAAAACTCTCGCAGCAGCCTTAAGCTGGGACTCTTAAGCTGGGACTCGGGAGCAATCGGAAGTCCCTGCCCGCCGACGCGTAAGTTTTGAAGACATTTGATTTTTTCCCCGCAGACAACTGTCGACTGGTAGAACAAACGTGTGTAAAAATATGATAAATATGATAAAGCAAACACTCGTAAAAATTATGAAGAATCACATTATATGAAAATCAAATAAAACTCGTACAATGAAATATTTCGGTCGAAATTTTACGTTGTCTTATTTAGTTTTAATGGGGGAGATGGTTGTATACGGGACGGTCCATCAACCGGCCCAAATTAATAAGTGCTTATTAAGTAATTAATTATTAATATTGATTATTTAATTGTTAATATTTATTTATTAAGTGGGTGATCTATCAAGATGTATGGTCTATACAATTAAATATAATATAATAATATATTTAGATTAAATGATTTTTATTTGGTTTTTTTAAATTTTAATAGGTGTAGAAGATGATCTGGACTATATGATTTTGTCTGATATTCTCTATTGCACTTGCAAATTGAGACATTTGTTGTACATGAATTCGTCTAGTTAGTTCTTCATTTACTTCGACCAGGCGCAAGCATGGGATACTCCCTTTGTGTTCAACATTTGAACATTCAACTGCGCCGACATCAATCCACATAAGGCATAGGCCTTATGCGCTCACCCGAAGCACAATTGAGAAGGAATTGGGGCCCGCATTGGGCTAGTTGAGCCATGGCACGAGACTTCACTATTGGGAGATTTAATTAGTTCAACAAAAGCTTTAAGTAGATCCAGAGGCACAAGATTTTCATGGACTAAGCTTAGTGTCATATAAACGCTTAAGAGGTCACAAAGCTGCTTTCACTCAAACTACTCATACTAGACATGCAATCTTAACAAGGATAGAAATACTTGGCGCAAAACCTATATTCATTATCTATACAAAATGATGGTGACGTCATATAAGTTTATAGGGACTCCATTAAAGATGCGAACCAATAACATGCACAAACATTTCTTAACATAAATGTATTGAAAATGTTACATTGCAACCATACACATTCCATTAACAATACAAAAAGATACATAAACCAAACATATTACGTTTTAATGCAGCAATCTTCATCATTAATCAGAATTCATAATAGAGTATAAATTTCATAGTAGAGTAAATGTTCAGTTCATACTATTTAACAACCCAGAGGCTCACAGATGAGCTTAGACACTTACAAGTGGAGCCAAATGACCTCTATACTATTCCTAAGACTTAATGGCCACCGAAGCAATGTCTACAGAGAATTTATTTTTCCAAAGCTCCGCTACCATTCTTCATCTCTTTACCTCTTTTGGCTCGAGCTACTTAAATATTTATCTTCAAGGGCATCTTCACCAGGGTGGAAGTTGCATGCTGAGTGTCGAGATGGAACTCGGTCATCATAATCCCTAGCTCCATGACTCTACGAACTTTGCACTATACCTTTCATGTTTTATCAAATCTTCGATGAAACCCTGAAGATCCAGGAGATAGTTAGCCACCTGCTAGCTAGCACAAGATATGCACTAAAACCTCCAACTGGCTACAAAAAGCCTAAAAGGCTAACCACTCAAAAAAATGATCCATTTGTGCCTAGATTGATGTCATGTTGGCATGAATCCTTTACTTGTCAAGTTAGGGGCCCAACATTACCCCATATAAAAAATTTAGTCTACCCTCAAACTAAGCTGTCAAACTTTTAGGAGCGCAAAGCTCAAGTGCATTCTCTTTGAGTTCAACGTTGAAGTACTCAATGCCCTTGATGGTGTTGGTTCCCAGTTGTACACCTCTATCGCTCAACCTTACACACTTGAAGAGAATGACAAACACAGATGAGAAACCTAATGATATGTCATTGTAGCCGGGGGAGGGTTTGACATCCAGAATGAATTGAATGGAGAAAATGATGGAGAGCCACCTACAAAGGGTATGGTCAGCTCCATGTTGCTTCTAGTTCTACCTAAACCAAGGGGAGAGGACCTATAGGGTAGCTTGCTCACATGGAGTGATTTTGTAATTCAACTTCCATGGGGATTATCGGCACAAGGGAACACAAATCTGACTAGAACATAACCAAACTCGCTCACTCCACCCGAGAAGGGTTGTCACACAGAATGAACAAATGCTCTAGGTTAGATACAAACTACTTAAGACATATATGAAAATGACTGCAATCTTCATTCTAAAACATTTTCAATAACATGGGTTGAATGGAAAACTATAGTGTTATGTTATTTAAAGTATAAACTTTAAATACATGTTAAGTATGCAAGATTTTATGCATATGCAGGGTAAATAACACTTATAATATGTAACAAGGGGTATTATTTGTAGGGTAGGATAGGGTAAAACAATTTGTTAATAATAAAGAGGAAGGGCATGGTGGTATGCTAGATATTTTTTAATCAGCAAGGGATCTTACAACATTCATGACATTATTTTAGTAAAGATGTAGGGAAAACTCAAACACAAGATAAAGCAAATGCCAAATGATCCCTAAAAGATTAGAGCATACACTAAAACTAAGATTTCAGACACTTTTCGCTATCAACTCCATAAACCTAGGGTTCCCTAACAATTTATTCAACAACATACTTCCAAGTTAACCTACAAAAAGGGATTTATAACCTAGATCCATGCTCAAAATGACAACCAGTAACGAATACAAACACAAATATCCAAACATAAGAACTTGTAAAACATATTGTTGCACTTCATCAATAGGAAACATCAAAGAACCACAAGCATTTTCATTAACTTGAAAAGAAACCTTACATACATTAGTTTTTCAAAATACAGCCAAAGGGACAAGCATGGTGGATTTGCTTCATGTTGAATAGGGGAGACATATAGAGATGCTCTCAGAGCTTTTTAATGGTCATATAGTTACAACCACCTTAGCAAGAGAGATAAAATAAACACAACAATGATCCCAAAATATGGCAGAGCCTATATTAAAGAAGAGAAACAAAAACCAATAACAACTCACACAGAATGACCAACACAATGGCCAACCAACCTTGAATAGAAGACAAGCCTTCTATTTATACATTTTAAATCTGGGACTGTGGATCACAATTTTCAAAATTACGAAACAAACTTTCAAGTCCATCAAGATGCTTCTAGCTAGAAATATCCCCTTTCCACACCTAAAATCTTCACCCATTTGTAATAAAAATCATAACTCTAACTACCTCTATGAGGAATGATGAAGATTTGGAGCACATCCTTTGGTTTCATGACAAATGCCTTTCACATGAGATGGAAGGAGAATATTCATGATAGAAGGCCGAACAAACTTTGTCTTTATGTGAAACTACCTAAAGATGCTTTGGACCACTTGCTTGCACAGTTGGAACCTTCTGGACATTTTATGCATGCCATAGAAAAACTTGCTCTTGCAATAATTCCTTGGGAATATTTTGGATCCATGGCTATTTGAATGATCTTCTTTGGGTGACCCACCTTGGATTTGTAAACCTGCAATATTCTACCATGCAGGAGCTTGGAAAAGCAAATCAAATGAAAATATAACAACTTAGGTTAGTTTTAACTTTTACTTCTTGGGCTCCAACCTATATTTTCACATTTTAACACTTTTGACTTTTCACGCTTGGCCCTTTTTAGGGTTTCCTTCATATTTTTTAATGCAAAAAATGCATTATTTTCAACCTTTGACTTGTTTGGTCAAACCCTGGCCTTTCTCACAAATTTGCAATTTTTCCAAGTCAACATGTTTTTAGTGGTGGAAGCTCTACCAATTTCCTTTCACAGGGTCCTTGATGCATCATGCATGCCTATGTGGCATCACTATGTCACTCTGTTCACTTACTTGAAATGTGATCATTGCCTATAGGAGATATGTCAACATGTCATTGGGTCTGGATCCTTGAATAGTCTACTTAAGACAAGCACTGCTAGATCCTTGTTTGTATAATGAATGTGGCCATGTCACTTGGTAGCTCTATGGGCTCTTAGCATCCCCTTATATTTATTACGAGCTGTTACATCCTTATCAAGACCCCCTAGATCATGCCACTTGAATAATATACGGGCTTTTTTGTACCTTACACAATCAATCTCTGCTAGGCTAGCGACCTTATACCATGTAACAGTTCCTTATTTGGCCTGAATCCTTTGAAAATTTACCCCTCATTCACGTTGTCGATCTTGATTTGCATAACCAAATGTAGACCATTAATCTAGATCCACAAGATCAAATGCCATTAGCTATTTATTATGGATTAAATTTGATGTTCATGCACCCATTATTTGACATCCACATGATCGTCAATGACATTCACATGACCATCAAACTTAAGCTTCAATAGATGATTGCCTTTTATGACTTAAATTTAATGTCTGCATGCCCATCATTTGACGTCTATGTGAATGTCTTTGATGTTTTTGCAACCATCAAATTAAATCCATAAATGACAGGTATCTATTGGAGCTTAACTTTGATGTTCATGTGATAGTCAAAAGACATTCACGTGATCATCATAGACATTCACGCGGTCATCACACTACTAATTCCACTCATCGAGAGTTTGACACGTGTCCTTTTTGCATTCCTTCAGAGGTTCCTTTGACTTTATTGACCCATGTGTGTTGTTGGATCATTAGGCAACCCACCAAGATGGTGACACTTGTCACTCTCTCAAGGATTTTAGAGAATTTTAATGATTTAACAATACTCCCACAACAATTTGGTCTTCAAAATTTTTGTCCTCATCAGGACAATTATTTCAGACATTTTGTCTGAAAAAAATTTCCTAAAGCATCAAAATTTACTCAGACATTCTTCCTTCAATATTTTCTTCAAAGCATTTAAGTACCTTTCACCTTTTTGCCAAAAACAAAATGTTTGATGGAATTCCTTTGAGCCTTTTGTAGAAACATTTCTCCTGTAACAAATTGGACTTTACACTTTTCCCAAAGCAATGCACTTTTGTCAAGCTTTTTATGTGAACAAAATGCTCACAAGGATTTGGCTTTCAGCCTTTTTGTAGCAGATGAAATGTCTGAAACATATAGGTCTTCAAGCTTTTCATGAACACTTTGGCCAAGACATTGAATTTCTTTAGAATTTTTATGTGAACACTTTGCCCGACAGAAATAAGTCTTCAAGTTTTTTGTCTGAGACAAAAACTCAAAGACCTATTTCCATTGGGCAAAGTGTTCACATAAAAATATAAAAAGGTTTAAGGGCTTAATAAACATGCTAGTAAAGACCAAACTAAGACTTGGTTAATTTAACATAAAAATTAAACTTGTAGTTAACATTTGAAGACAAAAATTGGGCTAAGGACTTAGGCTTTGATACTCGACTCAGGCTGGACTTAGATAGTTACAGTTGATAAGGACTCAATTGCTTTAATGGAATTTTGGGCACTAACACTGGCTCTCACTCGAGGATACATACCCATTACGGGTGTGTAAAGAACCCTATAATGTAAGACCAGGTGCCAATCCATTGGGCCATAGAGTCAAGACTTAACAATTTATCAGTAATACTCATGAAGGCTCAAAAAAATAAGGTATCTTAACAAAAATAGATTAGGAGGATCTAACAAAATACATGATATAAACACAAAAGGAACTATACAAATAAGGCTCGAAGCAGAGGGGAAACAAAGCAAGGACAAAGCAACAAATTACTATACAATATATACATAATTGCAAGATTAGTCAAGGAAATATTTTGGATGATTTCCATTGACTGGAGGCTCCAAAAAATTTCCATCCCTTAATCTCTTTAACTTTTCTAGTATCATGGTGGCTAAGATGAAGTAAACCAATCTCTGCACTTGCCTAAAAGGTCTATTGCTAGGTTGTGATAGGATGACAAGTTAAAACAAATCCTCTTTACATGATCTCAAATCTGGATAAGACCAAGCCAAAATATTTTGGTACTCCTTCAGTAGTTGTAAATAAATTTGTTTCTCAGTTGCAATTAGATAAGTACTAAGCAAGAGTGCACTAGGATCAACAACATCATTCATGCACTCTAAGTACTGCTTGAAAGAAAACTAAAATGATTCATTCTTAGGGGCATAAAATACAACCCCATCTTCATCAAATGACATTCTCTAAACAACACCATTATTTTCAAACCCAGCATCAAGAATATCTAGTTTCTCAACAACATCCACATTCCCAACGAGGTTACCCAATTCCACACTTGTGTGTAGCACATCAGTTAGAGCACACTTTAGATATTCAATTAGATCATGATTGGGTAACCCAATTACTTATGTCATAATATCGTTACAAGAAAATTCATACATTAGGACACATACCTTATTGACTTCACTCCAAAACTAATCTACAGTAGTAGCACACATCATTTTTGTAGAGGTAAAAAACTCACATTGGGAGTCTTGATAATTGAACATCAAAATATAATCATCACCATTAGACACAGAATCAGGATCATCTGCATCTTCATCACTTGGTTCAACAGTATCACATGGGGGATGTGGAAGGAAGCACTTATCATACCAATCAATGTCAAAATCATAATTCACATCATTTACCTTAGCATGTTATGAATCATGCACTTCTTTTCTAGTCCCTCTATTCTGACTTCTAACATCATGTGTATACCTATTGGGTAGTCCCATCTCAACTCTATCCAACTTGTAGGACATCTCTTTGATAGTGGAGGCTAAAGTCTTAACAGTATCTTTGAGCTTCGTTGTCTTAGACTGTGTCTTTTCTAGATCAACCAACTTTGCATCAACCTACTTATTCAAGGGTTTACCCACATCTTTTATGTTACCTTAAATTTGGATAGCCATATTGAACACAAACCATAGGTTCATGGGAGCCTTGTCCCTCAAGTGGTAAGCAACCTTCTTGTCAAAGGCATCATAGTACTTTATCAAGCACATTATCTCACTAGGCCTGATGTTCTTTGGCAATTGCATCATAGCTTTATTGAACCTTGTATTGAAGTCTTGCACACACTCATTAGGATTATTTTTGATGTTTTCAAACTCAACCAAAAGAAATCTGGGATCAATCCTATCACCATATTGAGTTCTAAAAACATTCTTCATCTCTTCCCATGAATCAATGCATCCACGGGGAGGTGAATTGAACCATTCACAAGTGTCTTCCTCTAGCATGTGCATAAATAATTTAATGCACACATCCTCATGCTCAACCTCATAGTCTTCAATGACATTGTGAAAATCCCTCAAATGTTGATCACCAGTCACTGCATTGTTCCCTTGGAATTTTGGAAGGCATTTCCTTACTTCGTTTGGGACTTCATTAGGATAACATTCCATGGCAACAAAATTAATAGGGCTGAATCTAGAATTCTAAATGTAGGACACTCATTTTCACCTTGGTCCCTATGTCTCATGATTGGTTCAATGGTAGGTTCAGGAAAAAATGGCAAAGGGATATGAGGGGGTGAATGAGGTGGACTTAAAAGATCAAACTTACGAGGAAATTTAGCTGGTTGAGAAGGATCTAGTTAAAAAATTAGACTGTATGATTATGAATAGTCAGAAGAACTATGACAATCTTTAGCAATAGGAATTTCAACAAACAAAAGTTTAGACTTACCAAAATCTTGATAGCCCAAGTAGTCCTTTGTAGCTGCACTATGTCCTTCAACATGCCTTCAAACTTGTATGCTTATTTTCTAATGAAAGAAAAAGAATTCTTAAAGTTGAAGATATTGAAGATGGGCACTGATCTTTCTTTGAAACCAGATGATGTTTTGAAGTCACCACTAGAAGCAAAGTTATAGAATATAACCATTTACAAACTTGAAGTGATACATACTAAAACCATATCTTGTTGAAATTAGTGATGATGTATGAAAGCAAAGACAATGAAACTTTTAGATTCATGTTTAAACAATGAAAATGACCTCAAAACATGATAAATTCACATTTCTTTGCAACAAGTTTAGTAGATGTCAAATACCATATCTCTAGACAAATTATTGACACATCCCCCAGTGGAGTGTTGTGACTTTGATGACCACGATAGTCAAATCAATAGAAAGAGGTATAAAACTTTAAAAATGATAGAAGCTCTCTGTAAGAGTCCCTGATAGCACAAGTGCCATGGGTATCTTTTCTTTTCCCAATAATGGTGCCAATAAATTGGTGACATTGTCGAACCAAAGATAATCATATGTACTACAAATAAGCAAATAACTTGATAAATGACAGTTGCTCTCTGCAAGAGTCCCTAGAAACATGGGTGATAAAGAGTGTCCCTAATAATGGCACCAGTTGAGTATTGGTTCTTAGTTATACACCTATATTATTCAACCTTCCACACTTGAAGAGAATGGCAAACATAGATGAGAAACCTGATGATATGACATTATAGCTAGGGGAGGGTTTGACATCTAGAATGAACCGAATAGATAAAATGACTAAGAGCCACCTACAAAGGGTATGGTTAGCTCCCTCCTTCTAGCTCTACTTGAACCAAGGTGAGAGGACCTATAGGGTAGCTTGCTCACATGAAGTGATTTTGAAATTCCACCTCCATGGGGATTATTGACACAAGGGAACATAAATCTGACCATATCACAACCAAACTTGCTCACTCCACCTGAGAAGGGTTGTCACACAGAATGAGCAAATGCTCTAGGTCAGATACAAGCTACTGAAGATAGATATGAAAGTGACTGCAATCTTCATTCTAAAGCATTTTCAACAACATGGGCTGAATAGAAAATTGTAGTGTTGGGTCATTTAAAGCAAAAAGTACAAATACATTTTAAGTACACAAGATTTTATGCATCTACAGAGCAAATAACACTTATAATGTGCAATAAGGGGTATTATTTGTAGGGTAGGATAGGGTAAAATAGTTTATTAATAATAAAGAGCAAGGGCGTGGTGGTGTGCTAGATATTTTTCAATCAATAAGGGATCTTACAATATTCATGACATTATTCTTAGCAAAGATGTAGGGAAAACTCAAACACAAGATAAAGTAAATGCCAAATGATCCCTGAAAGATTAGAACATACACTAAAACTAAGCCTTCAGACATTTTTCACTGTCAACTCCATAAACCTAGGGTGCCCTAACAAGTTAGTCAACAACATACTTCCAAGTTAACCTATAGAAAGGGATTTATAACCTAGATCCATGCTCAAAATGACAACCAGTAATGAACACAAACCCAAATATCCAATCAATAGAACTTGCAAACCATATTGTTGCACTTCATCAATAGGAAACAATAAAGAACCAAAATCCTTTTCATTAACTTGAAAAAAAACCTTATATACATTAGTTTTTCAAAATACTGCCAAGGGGACAAGCATGATGGATTTGCTCCATGTTAAACAAGGGAGACATAAAGATATGTTCTCAGATCTTGCTAATGGTTGTACAGTTACAACCACCTTAGCAAGAGAGATAAAATACACACAACAATGATCCCAAAATGTGTAAGAGCCTATACTAAGGAAGAAAAACAAAGACTAATAACAACTCACACACAATGGCCAACACAATGGCCAACTAGCCTTGAATAGAAGACAAGCCTTCTATTTATACATTTTAAATATGGGACTGTGGGTTACAGTTTTTAAAATTGTAAAACAAACTTTCAAGTTTGCCAAGATGCTTTCAACTAGAAATATTCCCTTTCCATACTTGAAATCTTTACCCATTTGTAAGAAAAATCATAACTCTAACTGCCTCTATGAGGAATGATGAATATTTGGAGCACATCCTTTGATTTCATGGTGGGAGATGCCTTTCACATGAGATGGAAAGAGAATATTCATGGTAGAGGGTTGAAAAAACTTTGTATTTATGTGGAACTGCCTAAAGATGCCCTAGACCACTTGCTTGCATAGCGAGAACCTCCTAGACAATTATCCTTCCTTTTATTCATGCCACATAATAACTTGCTCTTACAATGATTCACTAGAAATATTTTGGATCTATGGCTATTCAAATGATCTTCTTTAGGTAGCCCACCTTGGATTAGCAAACCTGTAAGATTCTTCCATGAAGGAACTTGGAAAAGTAAAGCAAATGAAAATATAACTTAGGTTATTTTTAACTTTTACTTATTGAGCTCTAACCTATATTTTCACATTTTAACACTTGTTTTTTTGCACTTGGCCCTTTTTAGGGTTTTCTTTATATTTTTTAATGCAAAAATGCATTATTTTCAACCTTTGACTTGTTTGGGCAAACCTTGGACTTTCTCACAAATTTGTAATTTTACCAAGTCAACGTACTGTCAGTGGTGGAAGCTCTACCAATTTCCTTACATAGGGTCCTTGATGTGTCATGCATGTCTATGTGGCATCACTATGTCACTCTGCTCACTTACTTGAAATGTGACTATTGCTCATAGGACATATGTCAACATGTCATTGGGTCTAAATCCTTAAACAATCCACTTAAGACTAACACTGCCAAAACCTTATTTGTACGATGAATGCGAGTATTCTACTTGACAACGTTATGGGCTCTCGATGTCCCCTTGTCATTAAATTTTTATTGTGAACCATTAGATCCTTATCAAGATCCCCGAGATCATGCCACTTAGATAATCCATAAGATTTTTTACACCTTACACACTCAATATCTGCCAAGCTAGCACCATTTCACCACATGGCAGCTCCTTATTTGACTTGAATCTTTTGATAATTTAGCTCTCATTCATGTCATCGATCTTGATTTGCATGATCAAATGTAGAACATCAATCCAGATCCATAGAATCAAACACCATTGAATGTCTACTATGGATTAAATTTGATGTTTGTATGTCTATCATTTGATGTCCGCATGACCATCAATGATGTTCACATGACCGTCAAATTTAAGCTCCAATGGATTATTACCTTTTATGATTCAAATTTGACATTTACACACCTATCATTTGATGTTTGCATAAACATCTTTAATATTTGTGTGATCATAAAATTTAATCCATAAACAATAAGTATCCATTGGACATTAACTTTGATATCTGTGTGAGCATCAAAAAATATTCATGCGACTGTCACAGATGTTCATGCAACCATCACACTGTTGGTTCTACTTGCCAAGAGTTTTACATGTGTCCTCTTCACATTCCTCTAGAGGTTATTTTGACTTTCTTGACCCTTGCATACCATTGGATCATTATGTAGCCTGTCAAGATGGTGACACTTGTCACTCTCATGGGGCTCTTGGAGATTTTTGATGATCAACATTGCTCTCATAATAATTTGGTCTTCGACATTTTTATCTCCGTTAGGACAATTATTTTAGACATTATGTTTGAAATAAGTTCCCCAAAGCATCAAAATTTACTCAGACATTCTTCACATGACATTTTATCTAGAAGCATTTGAGTACCTTTGACCTTTTTCCTACTGACAAAATGTCCAACAGAATTCCTTCAGGCCTTTTGCATGAACATTTCTCCTGAAACAAATTAGACTTTACATTATTCTCTAAGCAATGCATTTTTATTGAGTTTTTTGTGTGAACAAAATGCCTACAAGGATTTGGATTTCAAACTTTTTATAGTGGACAAAATGTCCAAAACAAATAGGTCTTCAGAATTTTCATGAACACTTTGGCCAAGACATTGAATTTATTTAAACTTTTTATGTGAACACTTTGCTTGACAAAAATAAGTCTTCAGGAATTTTGTCCAAGACAAAAACCCAAAGACCTATTTTCATCGAGCAAATTGTTCACACAAAAATATGAAGAAGTCTAAGGCATTAATACACATCCTAGTAAAGACCAAATTAAGACTTATATGATTCAACATAAAACTTGACCTTGGGATAAACATTTGAAGACAGAAATTGGGCTAAAGACTTAGGTTTTGATACACGACTCGGGCTGGACTTAGACATTTACACTTGATAAGGGCTCAATTGCTTTAATGCAATTTTAGGCACTAATAGATGGATAGATTGATTTCTTCTGTAATGCTATCTATCTTATAAGATACAACAATGAGTGCAAGTATATCCATTTTATCTAGCTCCTTATGTAAGGCCTAAACATTGGATTTCACCTTTTCCACACTTCCATATAAGATCTCTCCTTGCTCACAAACCTTACTCTGTAGATCATGGAAGAGTTCTTCTAAGGACTGCTCTTGGTCCTTCATCTAATTATTGAGTGCATTCAGACTACCGATGCTTTGCATCCACTCTAACCTACTTACTGAATAAACTTACAACATCAGCTTCTCCTTCTATTCCTTTGCCTACTTTAGGCACACATATACTTGTTAGGTTGTGGAGCTAAAAGCTTCACTGATGCAAACAAGGAAGGAGGTTGCTAAGTGGTAGAGCAACCGACGTTGGTCTAATCAACCGACGTCAATCATATCTAGTGTCAGAGCAACTGACATCAGTCAGGAGTCAGCTGACGTTAGTCACCTCCAGACAGACAGGGACCCACATCAATCGCCTGTGCAGTTCCAGACTGTCAGTTACATAAATAGTTAGTTTATCAAACCAGTTGTTTGCATGTTAAGGACTAACTTTAGTCTTGAGCTGTGGTTCTAATTATTGTAATTAGATGTCTAATTATTGTTTGTATGGGATCTATATAATAGACTCATGGGTTGTATTGTAAGGTTGTAGAACTGGAAGGCTTTTGTAGAATCAGAAGGGTTCTATCCAAGGGAGAATCATAAGGACTTGGTGAGGCAAGGACAAGGGTTCTTCCGAGTGTGTATGATCTCAGTTAGTAGGTGTGCAAGGCCAGGTTGATCTGTGGTATAGCAAGATCAGGTGAGATCTACATGTGTAAGTAAGGTCAGTTGATCTGTAGGTGTGTGTGTGTGTGTGTGTGCGAGGTCTAGGTTTGCAGGTGTGCAAAACCAAGTTGATCTATAGGTGGTAGCAAGATCAAGGAGATCATCAACATAATAGGTAGCAAGATCAGGTGAGATCTACTTGGAGTACGTGGTGTACTCAGGCTTGGAGTACTTGGTGGACTGGCAGTATTGTTACTAACTAGTGGCACTGGTAGTATTTATACTGACTGGTTGGAGGTGAACAAAAACTCTGTGTTTGAATTGTTTGTTGTGACTATAATTGAGAGAGAGAACTCTTGAAGAGATTTATTGTATGTCCTAGAGGTGTGGAAAGCCTCAGAGGTGGAAGAAGATTGTGGCATCTTTTTTGTTGTATTTCCTTCTGGAAGAGTATTAATACAATTGGGTATTGTCTCTCATATTCTATGTTATTTCTGAATTCTAGTTATATTTTACTTCTAGTTAAATTCCGTGTTTAGTTGCTTATACAAAGGTAATCAATTGTGTGCTCCATAATCCTGAACAGGTGGTATCAGAGCCTGGTTGTAGGTTCAGAGCGTGATACCACTGACAAGTGGTATCAGAGCTAGGGTTATAGGTTCATAGAGCCTGGTTTGGAGCAGGTTTACTAACACCTTGGTTTCAGAGTGTGTTAAGTGTTTGTTGATTACAGGTCACTCTTAGGGGTTTCTGATTAAGTGGGAGTATAGCAATGGTAGAAGAAAGTATGGAGAAATTCAAAAGCAAGAATAATCAATTACAGTGTTATGGAAATAAAGAGCAGGTAAAGAAAGATTGTTGGTTGGTAGAATATCGACATGAAAGAACTGAAGAAGTAGATGTTGCAGATGTTGTTGCATAGGATGCTCTGGTATGTTCCTTGGATAAAGTAGAATCTTGTTTTATAGATTCTATTGTCTCTTTCCATGCAGCCTGAAATAGAGTATTTTTCCATGTTAATGTCTTTGGAGACTTTGGAAAGATTTATTTAGGGGTTGGTGAGCCTTGTCAAATTATTGGCAAAGAGCTTGAAGTGCGACTGAAATTGCAGATGGACAACACATGGGTGTTGAAGGATGTCATGCAGGTCCTAGTCCTAGAGAGGAGTCTAATCTCAGGAAAGTTGGGTGATGAGAGATGCACAGTAACTCTCACAACGGATGCACTTGAATTAGCAAGTGGTAAGAAAGTAGGTATTCTTTATCTATCTACTTATATTACTGATTCTCCTTCTGTTGCAAGGATGTGGCTTTGTAGGCTTGGTCACATGAGCAAAAAGGAGATGCATGTTCTTAAGAGGAAGTCAGATGTCTTTGACAAACTTAAGAACTGGAAAGCCTTGGTGTTCATGGAGGAGATGATGGATAGAGATCAGTGGAGAACGCTGAATAACTATGAGAGGGCAGTTTAGACAGGGTGATAATCAAAGTGAGCTCACAGGTAAAAGTCATCACTCACAGGTGAACACAGTTACCGACGTCAGTCAGGAGAGAACCTACATTGAATAGGCAGGTACCGACATCGATCATGTGTAGACCAGAGTTGGTGATGTCAGGCAAGTGGACACCGACGTCGATCGGGTGGACACCAGTGTTGGTCAGGGAACCGACGTTGACAGTCAGGTCAATCACAGGGAACCAATGTCAGTCGAGTGCAGACTGGGAGGTGACCGACATTGGTCACTGATGGAATGAATTTTGGGTGGACAGCAAGCTGTTAAGGAGTCTCAAATGCCCATATGGAGGATTGAAAGGGTAAGTAAGACTTAAATTCGTTATTCCCCTTCTTTATACTTGTTGCTCACTACAGAGTAGAAAGGATCTAGGAAATAGTGGGAGCATGGCATGAATGAGGAATTTGATTCCTAGGATGCAGAACCAAACGGGAGATTTGGTAGAGTTGCCAGCCAGAGAAAGCACTGAAAGACGAATGGATTCCTTGGTTAAAGAAGAGAGAGGATGGATACGTGAGATAGAAGGCTAGGTCATATGGTCTTGAGCAAGCTACAAGATAGTGGTATAGGTTTGATAGGTGTATGACAAAGCATGGCTTTAGTCAATGTCATTGTAACCATTGTGTTTTCTTTACCAGGTTGGATGATGATTGCAACATTATCCTATTATTGTATGTTGTGTGTATGCTTGTTGCAGGGTCACACATGCAGGGAGTTGTTGAACTAAAGGTAAAGTTAGTTCAGTGGTATGCCATGAAGAATTTGGGAGCAATGAAATTCTTTGGCATGTGTGTGTTTCTAGAGATAGGGAAGGTCACAGGTTGATTTTGTCTCCAGATGATTGTGTGAAATTGGTTAGCACACTGATGGGTGGACAGTTCTATGAATAGTGTCCTAATTCACATGATGAGGTTAAGTACATGTGTACTAGACCTGAGTTTGCCCAAGCAGTGGGTGTTGTCAACAAGTTCATAGTCAATCTGGGGAAGAAGCACTGGAGAGTAGTTCAGTGGGTTCTTAGATATTTGAGAGGGACCAGCAGCAGCGATTCATGTTATGCAAGGTCAGGGACTTCTCTACATGGGTATGTAGAATCAGATGTGGTAGGTTACTTAGATGACATGCGGAGCACCACAGGATGTGTGGTGGTTGGTCTTCAGGATTGATCTTGAAGAGGGATACAAGCCAAGAAACAAATTAGATGATGTACAGGTACAAGTACAGGTGTAGCTGTTTATCTCCAAGTGAGAGATTGTTAGGTTGTGGAGCTAAAAGCTTTATTGATGCAAATAAGGAAGGAGGTTGCTGAGTGGTAGAGTAATTGACATCAGTCTGATCAATCGATGTCAGTCATATCTAGTGTCAGAGCAACTAACATCAGTTAGGAGTCAGCTGACGTTGATCACCTCTAGACAGATAGGGACCGACGCCAGTCGCCTATGTAGTTCCAAGACTATCAGTTACATGAACAGTTAGTTTATCGAACCGGTTGTTTGCATGTTAAGGACTAATTTTAGTCTTGAGCCGCAGTTCTAATTATTGTAATTGGATGTCTAATTATTGTTTGTATGGGATCTATATAATAGACTCATGGGCTATATTGTAAGGTTGTAGAACCAGAAGGCTTCTATAGAATCAGAAGGGTTCTATCCAAGGGAGAATCATAAGGACTTGGTGAGGCAAGGACAAGGGTTCTTTTGAGTGTGTATGATCTCGGTCGATAGGTGTGCAAGGGCAGGTTGATCTATGGTATAGCAAGATCAGGTGAGATCTACATGTGTAAGTAAGGTCAGTTGATCTGCAAGTGTGTGTGTGTGTGCGAGGTCTAGGTTTGCAGGTGTGCAAAACCAAGTTGATCTGCACGTGGCAGCAAGATCAGGGAGATCAGCAACACAACAGGTAGTAAGATTAGGTGAGATCTACTTGGAGTACGTGGTGTACTCGGGCTTGGAGTACTTGGTGGATTGGTAGTATTGTTACTGACTGGTGGTACTGATAATATTTATACTGACTGGTTGGAGGTGAACAACAACTCTATGTTTGAGTTGTTTGTTGTGACCATAATTAAGAGAGAGAATCTTGAAGAGATTTACTGTATGTCCTAGAGGTGTGGGAAGCCTCAGAGGTGGAATAAGATTGTGGCATCTTCTTTGTTGTATTTCCTTCTGGAAGAGTATTAATATAATTGGGTATTGTCTCTCATATTTTGTGTTATTTCTAAATTCTAGTTATATTTTACTTCTGGTTAAATTCCGTGTTTAGTTGCTTATACAAAGGTAATCAATTGTGTGCTCCATAATCCTGAACAATACTATCAAGTTTTTGTTGGAGAAGCTTAATAAAATGGTGTATGTTGCCTCTATGCCCTCCTAAATTTTTTCAAAGAGGTATTCTACCTCTTTGATCTTGTCAACTAGCTCTTTCTATAGCATGATCCTAGGTTTTTTTTTTTGCTTGCGTCAACTCCAGTTTTAGCCTTGGGAGCATTTACTCCACAACCACAAAAACATTGTTGACCTCTTAAAGGTCTAAAGTGTCAACACTGACCAAAAGAGATGGTTCAGCTGCCTCTACATTCTCACAGAGTTGTTACAACTTGAATTTTTTGGCTTGTGCCTTATCCTTGGCTTCTTTGAGGAGCCTTTTAAATTTCCTTACCTTGACATCATTAATGTTGTTTTGATGTGAAAATTTTGTGGCCATTCTTATCAATGCATTCCTATATTGGACTAGGTTTGTGGCATGAAGATGAATAAATAAGGATTCTTACTCCTCATTAGGATCTTCCAGGCTCAAAGTAGCCACTTCAGGGACCTCAAATTGGGGCTCATCTATATAATGGTCTAGTGTAAATGAGATTTGTTTTCACATCCTGGTCATGGAAACTTAGGTGGCCATAGATTCATACATGTATAAGTCTACATCATCTCCCTTATATTCATCTCTTTGTCATCCTTCTCGATGATGACCTTTTCTATTTGTACTTCCTCCTCTTCATTGGTGCCACTATTCTATTCAATGCTCTCCTCTAAGAACTCATTTGTTTGATATTTGGGGATTTCTTCCTCAGACTTCTCCCCCTCATCCATTTACTCATATTGGGGTTTTTCAATACTTACCTCTAGGATAATTCTTTCATCACCAACATCACCTTATTGATGCTAAAGCTCCTCCGTTGTCTCTATTTTTTTTTCTAAGGTATTAGTATTGCCTTTTTTTTCTTCAGGCACCCCTTCACTACTTGGGTGTGCCTCTTGTGTAGCTTATTCTACCTTCCTGGTGGGGTCACTTGGTGCTTGCCTAACCACTTCAAATGTTAGTCCTACACTTGTGAGAACCTTTGGGGCCCCTTTTTTCTAACTTGGAATTTTTTTCTCTCGTTTAAGCCTCTACTTCTCTTCAAGTGCCAAAGCCATGTTGATCTCCTTCTCATTCAATCCCATCTTTTTCCAAGCCACCCTTTTTTCATTGATTGTTTAAGGAGCTGGTGGGGAGGCCTCCTTGTTGAATGTTAGCATTGGTTTATTTAGAGGGCTCATTAATGGGGTGGTGCTCGATGTGAGGCTCATCATTTCATCTATTACCTGAAGCGTGGTGGTCATGACATTTTATAGGGCTTATTACATATTCTTGATGCTGAAATCTTCTCCTATCTATGGGATATAGGTCCCTACTCAATCTTCTTTAGTTTCCTCCTCTATTATGGGTGTGAGGCTCACCTCTCTCTCCATATCTATAAGAGATATAGTAAGGAACGATCTAGATCACTTGGTCTTTTTCTTTGGCTTCTTTTTGGAATAATCACTCTCTTGCATGAAGTTCATGTGCTTCTTTGGGGTGGAGGTGCAATTGGTTCTTCAAAGGCAATCTTTAACTGAATGTGATCCATGATCTCTTCCATCTTATCACCTCATTTCCTTTTGAGTGTCTTATCTTTTAGCTTTGGTGCACCCTTCCCTTCATTTTTGACTAAGAGGGGGTGATCATCATCCTTTCTAGGATCATCACCCTCCATGCATGACTTCATTTAATAATAGAAGTTAAATATCCTCCCATTTATTGTCACCCTATGAAGGAGATGGTTGTCCATCCTATCGATGTCATCTTTGGTGTCCTTGGCTCCATGGTGCATAAATTGGTGCCTCATCTTGCTTCTTTTGTGATCCATGATCTTGACCAAGATCTAAAACTATTGGGCATTGGGGATTCTCCTTAGTACTATCATGAAATAATTGGCTAGGAACACATAAGGAAATTGAATCCACCTTGATAGGTTTCCATCTGTGAGTACTAGGTGCACCACCGAGAAGTATTGCATCATGACAAAGGTTACTATTCCCATCAGTTGTTGGAGAAGCTCCTGAGGGATGCACCACTCCTTCCTAAAGCCTTCTATGTACCTCTCAAACCACCCTTGAATCTTATTATTATACTTCTACAAGAAGTTAGGTGGGAAAATGAAGTCTTTGTTGAGTTGTGGAGCTAAGAGCTTCATTGAAGAGCAAATGCTGAGGTTGCTGGGTTACACAGTAACTGACATTGATCAAAACCTACTGACATCAGTTAGGAGTCGATCGACATTGGTTATCTTTAGCTACACAGTAATTGACATCGGCTAGGCATCGGCTGACATCGGTCATCTCTAGACCGTCACCGACTGGCATCGGTCATATGTGTGTTCCCAAAATTCTATTTTTAAGAGAACAGTTAGTTTGCATGTAAAGACTAAAATTAGTCTTGAGTCTATTTTTCTATTTTTAGCAAACAAATTTGAGCCTTTGATTAAGAGGTGGATCTAACGGTGGAAAATGCATGGCTCATGAACCCTAGTACTATATAATAGGGTTAGATCCTCATAGCATGTACAACAACAATAAAAACAATTGAGTTGATTGTCAAGGAGGGAATAACAACTCAGTGGTTGAGTTGGTTGTAATTGATAGAGAGAAAGAGAACTCTTGAGGGAGAATTACTGTACATCTTTGAGGTGTGAGGAGAAAGAGATTTCTTCATTGTATTTCCTTCTAGAAGAGTTTAATACAAGATTGGTTGTTTCTTGTATCTCCTATTCTTTGTTGTTTTTTATTTCTAGTTACTTATTATGTCTGGTTAAATTCCATATTTAGTTTCTTATACAAAAGTAATCAATTGTACTCTAAGGTCTTAACAAGTGGTATCAGAGCTAGGTTCACTAACAACTGGTATCAGAGCTATGTGTATACACTAACAAGTGGTATCAGAGCGGGTTAGTGTTTGTTGATTATAAAATTCACTCACAGGGGTTTCTGATTGAGTGGGAGCAAAGCAATGGCAGAAGAAAGTAAACTAAGAATAGAGAAATTCAATGGCAAGAATTATCAATTATGGAGGATGCAAATTAAAGATTATCTGTATCAAAAAGATCTATACTTATCGTTGGGTGGGGTTTCAAGGAAGCCCACAGATATGGAAGATGAAGAATGGAATGTTCTTGATAGAAAGGCTCTTGGAACTATAAGGTTGAGCCTGACATCTTCTGTGATTTCCAACTTATCACAGGCAAAGACAACGATAGAGTTAATGGATACTTTGGCAAATTTATATGAAAAACCTTCAGCTTCGAATAAGGTATATCTTATGAAGCAATTATTTAATTTGCAAATGCAGGAAGGTGGATTTGTATCTAGTCATTTTAATGACTTCCATGCAATAGTAAATCAGTTAAATTCAGTCAAAATAGTTTTTGATGATGAAATTAAGGCTCTCTTAATCTTATACTCTTTACCTAAAAGTTGGCATAGTTTGGTAATGGCAGTTAGTAATACTGCATCTGCTTCAAATATCTTGAAAGTTAATAATATTGTTAGTGTAATCTTGAATGAAGAAATTCGTAGGAAAAGCACAGGGGAAACATCAGGTAATGCTTTAAGTTTCGAAAGTAGGGGAAGGCAAAGAGAGAAGGGCAGGCAAGGGAAATCAAGGTCAAAGATGGGAAGTAGATCCAAATCCAGAAATGGAAGAATAACCTGCTGGAATTGTGGAAAGAAAGGGCATGCAAAGAAAGATTGTTGGTTCAAAGAAAATCAGCATGAAAGTAATAAAGAAGCAAAAGTTGTAGGTATTGTTGCACAGGATGCTCTTACACTTTCTTTAGATAATAAAGTAGAATCATGGGTTTTAGATTCTGGTGCCTCTTTCCATGCAACCCCAAATAGAGAATTTTTCAATGATTATGTCCATGGAGACTTTGGAAAAGTTTATTTAGGGGATGATGAGCCTTGTCAAATTGTTGGCAAAGGAAAAGTGCAGCTAAAATTGCAGAATGGCAACACATGGGTGTTGAAGGATGTCATGCATGTACCCATCCTGAAGAGGAATCTGATTTCTGCAGGAAAGTTGGGTGATGAGGGTTGCACAGTAACTCTCACAGCCGAATCTTGGAAAGTTTCCAAGGGTACACTTATATTAGCAAGAGGTAAGAGAGTAGGTACACTTTATCTATCTACTTGTATTACTGATTATTCTCCTTCTATTTTATCTACTTCAGATGTAGATGCAAAGTTGTGGCACTGTAGGCTTGGTCACATGAGTGAGAAGGGAATAAATGTTCTTAAGTTAAAAGGTAAGCTTTCAGATTTGAAAAGCATAGATCTAGATTTTTGTGAGCATTATATTTTTGGGAAATATAAGAAAGTGAGGTTTCACAAAACTGGGTCAACAAAGAAGAAGCACAAGTTAGAGCTTGTTCACACAAACGTGTGGGGACCAGCTCAAGTAGCTTCTATTGGAGGATCACAGTATTATGTTTCTTTCATTGATGATGCTACAAGAAAGGTATGGGTTTATTACATAAAGAGGAAATTTGATGTTTTTGACACATTTAAGAAATGGAAAGCCTTGGTTTTTAATGAGAAGGTGATGTATAGTGATCAGCTCAAGAGGCTGAATAATTCTAAGTAGGGGCAATCTTGATTTGGAAGAGGTTATGATCCAAAATGAGCTCACGAGTAAAAATCATCACTCACAAAAAAACACAGAGACTGACGTCGATCAGGTGGAAACTGACATCGGTCAAGTGGAAACTGACGTCGGTCATGTGGAAACTGACATCGATCAGGAGGAATCGACAGCAGTCAGGTGCAGACTGACATCGATCAGAGATGACCAGGAATAGTCACTATCAAAAGGAAATTTGGGCAGACAACAAGCTGTAAATGAGTCTCAAATGCCCTTAAGGAGGTTTAAAAGGGTAAGTAAACCTCCAATTCATTATTCCCCTTCTTTATACTACTCATTGCTCACTGATGGTGGAGAACCAGAAAGCTTTGATGAGACAATGTAGGTAGAATCTAGGAAATAGTGGGAGCATGGCATGAATGAGAAAATTGATTTCTTAGAAGAGAACCATACGTGGGATTTGGTTGAGTTGCCAGCCAGAAAGAAAGCACTAAAAAATAAATGGGTTTACAGGTTAAAGGAAGGAGAGAATGGACAAATCAGACATAAGGCCAAATTGGATAATGGTAGTTATATTATCCTATTACTGTATGTACATGATATGCTTGTTACAGGTTCACACATGTAGGAAATTACTGAGCTTAAGGTAAAATTAGCTCACACATTTGCCATGAAGGATTTAGGAGCAACAAAGAAAATCCTTGGCATGAGTATTAAGAGAGACAGGAAAAATCACAGTTTGATTTTGTCTCAAGAGGATTATGTGAATAAGGTGTAGAAGAGGTTCAATATGCAGGATGTAAAACTGGCAAGCACACTTATGGCTAGACACTTCAAGTTGAGCAAAGAATAGTGTCCTAAATCACATGATGAGGTTGAGTACATGAGTAGACTTCCATATGCTTCAGCAGTTGGGAGCTTGATGTATGCAATGGTATGTACTAGACCAGATATTGCCCAAGCAGTGGGAGTTGTCAGCAAGTTTATGGCCAATCTAGGAAAGGAACACTGGAAAGCAGTTCAGTGGATTCTCAAATATATGAGAGGGACCAGCAGTAGGCATTTATGCTATGCAGGGTCAAACACTTCTCTACATGGGTATGTAGATTCAGATATGGCAGGTGACTTGGATGGCAGGAGAAGCACCACAAGATATGTGTTCATTGTTGGTGGAATGGCAGTTAGCTAGATTTCAAAGTTGCAGAAAGTTGTTGCCTTGTCTACTACAGAGGCAAAATACATTGCAGTCACAGAGGCTAGCAAATAAATGATTTGGATGACTCGGTTCATGGAAGAGTTGGGAAAGGAGCAAGAGAGTTGTAGATTGTACAGTGATAGTCAAAGTGCAATTCATTTGGCAAAGAATTCATCCTTTCATTTAAGAACCAAACATATACAACTTAGGTACCACTTCATTAGATAGGTATTAGAGGATGGTCAGTTGAAGCTGGAAAAGATCCATACAGATAAGAACCCTGTTGATATGTTAACAAAGCCAGTAACAAAGGAGAAGTTGAATCTTCATTCAACTTTTGTTAGTCTTCAAGATTAAACTTGAAGAGGGAGAAATAAGCTAGAGGATGTTACTGTACAGGTACAGGTGCAACTATTTATCTCCAAGTGGGAGATTGTTGAGTTGTGGAGCTAAAAGCTTCACTGATGAGCAAATGCTGAGGTTGTTGGGTTACACAGTAACCGACATCGGTTAGAACTTACTGACATCAGTTAGGGGTCGATCGACATCGGTTATCTTTAGCTACATAGTAATTGACATCGGTTAGGCATTGGCTGACATCAGTCATCCAGACTGTCACCAACTGGCATTGGTCATCTGTGCATTCCCAAAATTTGATTTTTAGGAGAATAGTTAGTTTGCATGTAAAGACTAAAATTAGTCTTGAGTCTATTTTTCTATTCTTAGGGAACAGATTTGAGACTTTGATTAAGAGGTGGATCTAATGGTGGAGAATGCATGGCTCATGAACCCTAGTACTATATAATAGGGTTAGATCCTCATAGCATGTACAACAACAACAACAACAATTGAGTTGATTGTCAAGGAGAGAATAACAACTCAGTGGTTGAGTTGGTTGTAATTGATAGAGAGAAAGAGAACTTTTGAGGGAGAATTACTGTACATCTTTGAGGTGTGAGGAGAAAGAGATTTCTTCATTGTATTTCTTTTTAGAAGAGTTTAATACAAGATTGGTTGTTTCTCATATCTCTTATTCTTTGTTGTTTTTTATTTCTAGTTACTTATTACGTCTGGTTAAATTCCATATTTAGTTGCTTATACAAAAGTAATCAATTGTACTCTAAGGTTCTAACAGTCTTGGTACTTCATCATAGGGGACTCATGGTTGGGTGAGAACACCCATAGGTGGTCATCATCACTATCAAACACACCTATCTCCTCCATTACTATTAGAATCAACATATACCCCCATCGAAAGGTCTCACACACTCGATAAAACTCTTACACGTTCTTGACTATCTCTTCAACAATGAACTTGGAGATGTTGAATTTTACACCTTGCACCATGTGGTGGGCAATGCACAAAAAGGTCTTATTGATATCAGACCACCAGTCACTAGGGCACAATTTGGAACTAATAAGGTACACCATTGCCCTTATATCAGGGTCTTGGATGTCCTTAATGGGGAACACAAACCCTAACTTGTAGTAGTCTAAAAAATTTGTGACCCTTTCAACCTCCACCTCACCTTCTATCATTTCTTAGATGTTTTCCCATGTGCTAGGTAGCCCCATGATTATAATAATAAGGCTCACTAAGATCCTCATGCACCATCCTGCAAAGTAGAATCAGTGACCACATACTCTGAATAGGAGGAAATGTACCAAGTTTTATGGCTTACCAAAGATTGGTAGCTCAAATAGTTATGTGGCACCCATGGTTGCCAATTTGTCTCTAATGGAGGCATCAAAGAGTGTAATGCCTACCTTTATCTTCTTCCCCATGTCTACCATCCAATCCTTGTTTAACTCTTATGTGTTGCTTTCTATCATATGGTTGTAGGCCTTTAGTTTGAACATATGCACAAAGGATACCCACTTATTCCGTTACCATGACCTTAGGAGGGTATTATGTTTCTCTATATGCAAGTCTCATGCTTACTTCTAGATCTACTTATGCAATGCTCATGCCTTCCACCAACTGCACCACCAATTTTACAGTGGATGCTTCTCTCACTGCCTACACTTTTTTTACATCCTTCTGCTCCTATGGTAAACATGTGCTTAGCCTTTTCTTTCCCATCCTAAACCTACTGATGTTGAAATGCAGCTGGTTGATTCTACCAAAGCTCAAAAATATGTTTGGTGCTTCTTCATAGTCATAAGAAATGTGACTATGAATTCGGATCTCAAGCTTCTTACCCTATTAATGGTAGCCTGGTCATTTTGATAAACTTCTACTCCCCTATTTTTCTATTAATTTCTCTCCACTCACCTCCTTTTCAACTTAGGGTGCAATGCAATTTTGTTTGTGGTCTTTTATTCTCACTTGGGGAGTTATGGATGATTGGTTCTCTCTTTGGTAGCATCATTCAAGTTTAATGACTTCGACTCTTTTATCTACTCTAAACTCTTGAAAATCCTAATAACCCTACTACCTCGGCTATTTGCTCTTTTATATGATGATTTTAGTTATTGCCTTGATGGTTGGTAGTGTATGGATTTCTTATAATCTGCTAAACCTATGAAATCTGCTAAAATATATCACCAACTACTCATTTATTGCAGATCTTTATTTTTCTACCACTATAGCATTGACTTTGCTAAAAAATTATTCGATGAAGATATAGGTAATTCAAATGCTCACTTCCCACCAACTGTTGAGTGGGTACCAACTATCATGATGGTCTTTTTCTTACAATTTATTCAGCTTGGCATGACCTTCAACATTCTTATGGTGACCTGGGTGCAACAGTTCACATGGACATGATTTAACCTCCTTGGTTCCATCTCTTCTTAGTGTTAAGCTTCTTTCCAAGCGTGCCTCTCTTTCTTGGTCAATTTTTCTTCACTTTTATGTCTCTTGCTTCAACCTTCCCTACCCCATACAAATCATAGTGTTGGTACTCTAGCACCTCATTGTCTCCTTTTGATTTATTTTGCATGAACATCTTATGCGCATTCTTTTATCAACTTATACATATAGTTTTCTAAACTTGAAAAACTTACCATGTACCCAAAAACTTAGGTGTCTAGTCTTAGGCATTTAAAAAGTGACCATATTCAACTCATTTGATTGGATTTATATGTGTGTAAGTGCCAGAAGAGTTCTTTTGCAAGCTTGAAAGTACCATTCTTATTCACTCAACATAAAATAGACAAACATAAGTAAAGATTTGGCTTGCACAAATTTTATTATGGTCAAGGCAAGTAACTGACTTGTGACTAGGAAGTTGATGCCAAATGGTGAAAGTGCCAACCTAATGACTATATAGCTTCAATCTGTTACCATCGAAATGCCTAGGGAGCAATTCACTAGCCAACATGTGCAACTTGCATGCATTAGTCTCTAATATACCGTGGATGACATAAGGTCCCATCCACCTAATCTACAACTTGTCTAGGTGCTTGAGGTATTTAGAATCATATAAAAAGACCAGTATACCTTATATAAATACCTTACACTTAATTTGCTTATCATGTCATACCTTTTGGCACACATTTTCTATCTACTAGCTCCACTATGATTGGGCACGTGTCTATCTAGGCACTCCAAATCTTCTAGGCATGTGCTTAAAGATTCATGGTCATCTAATCAACTAATACACATGATGCATAATGAGAGCACTAAAAATTCTATAGGTAAAATAGCCTCTATGTCAAACACTAGTTGAAATGATGTAGCCTTATTCAAGCACTTGTACGTAGTACGATAGGCCCACGATACTATTAACACATGGTCATCCCAATCTTTACAACCAACATCACATATTTTGGTGAGGCAAACCCCTAATATTTTATTAAATTCCTTTATTATGCCATTTCTTGGGGATGGTACAGTGTCATTTTATGGTGCACTATCATATATTCAATCAACAAGATTTGAACAATTTTATTGATGAAGTGTGCACCACGGTCGTTAGTCAAGTTAAGTGAGCATCCATAGCAACTTTTGATATTCTCTTAGATGAACCTTAATACTATGGTGGATGTATAATATTTGGTCTGCACTATTTCAACCCACTTGGTGAAGTAATTTATGGTATCCAAAATGTACCTTGTGCCTGTTTGCCTTATCATGAGAGTAATAGGCCCAACAAAGTCAATGGCCCATTTTTCAAATGAAGTTTGGGAAAGGATGGGAATGAGAGGCATCTCATCTTGGTGGTTTGGTTTCCTTGTGCACAATTAGATGTCACATGCTTTAGCATATTCTTTTGCATCATGAAATAGAGTTGGCCACCACAAACCTGATTGTAGTACCTTGCATATCTTAGCATCTCCAACACAATGGCCTCTAGTAATCCCCTCATGCACCTCTTATATTACTAAGTCCCATTCTTTCTCTATGACACATCAATGCATGACTTCATCATAGCTCAATTTGTATAATTCCCCACCAATGAGATGAAAAGTGGTGGTGTGGACCATGAACTACTTATTTTCCTTAGCCATCATGGTCTAAGGTATAGATCCAGAGGTTAGAAATATGGCCATTTATATCAAGTCCTCTGGGATGAATTTAACCTTATAAATTTATGCATCAGGCATATCATCTTTGATTGGTGCTACCACATCACCAAAGTTAATGTTGAACATATGGTATAGGCCCAAGTTTTATTTTCCAAGCTTCATTACCAAAATAAATTAGAATTATTAGAATAAAACAATTCATCGATAAATGCACCCATTTAAAATAGGCTTATTCACCAAGTACTTAAGTACCTCATGATCAGTGAATAAGATGAAGGGAGTCACTAACAAATATTTTTGAAACTTCTATAGGGAATAGATCATGGTAAGTGGCTCACGATCAGTTGTGGTGTAGTTTTGTTCTGCCTTAGTTAGCTTCCTACTTGCAAAAGAAATGGGATGATCTAGTTTTGCTTTATTTAAGTGTGTGATAATGACATCAATTACAGTACTAAAGGCATTGACATGGACATGGAAGGGATTTATCCAGTTGGTAAATTAAAGAATTGACACACTTGATAATTTGTGTTTCAAGGTCTCAAAAGCATCTTCCTACATTGTACCCCAACAGAATGGACCATCCTTTCAAAAACGTTCCTCAAGAGACAATGCAATCTTAGCATAATTTCTTATGAAATTTTTATAATACTCACAATGCCCAAGAAAGGCATGAATATATTTTTGCATTGATGGGGTCTGAAGTTGAAGGATGGTTGTAATCTTAGTTGGATCAACAAGTAGACCATCCTTGTAGATGATGTGCCTGAGCAAAGTGCCAAAGGGCCTTGTGAAAACACACTTTTTGAGGTTCAATGAAATTTTCAACTACCTACAACTTTAAAATATTAGGCACAAATTATCATAGTGCTTTTTCACTAGCCCATATACTATCCAATCATCTATATATACTTGGAGGAACTTGTGAATGAAGTCTTTAAATGTGGTGATCACTAATCAGGGGAATACTACTAGCACGTTCTTCAGCCTAAAGGGCAATATGTTATAAGTGAAACAACCCCATTCAATTATAAAGGTGGTTTTGGACTTGTCATTCTCCTTAATTTGGACTTGATGGTATCCTAAGAACCCATCAGTAAAGGTGTATATCTCACAACCTATGATGCCATCTAATACTTTGTCAGTGAACAAAGTTGGAAAGGGGTCAGTTACACAAGTGGCATTTAATAGTCTATAGTCAACATAAATTCAGATGTGCCTATCCTTTTTGATGTTGATAACCATAGGGATAACCCATTTAGATTCCTATGTGGAGTAGATGATGCCTACAACTAGCATGCCATCGATCTTTGTCTTGACCTTGGTGTGAAGATTTAGGTTCATCCTATAAGGTCTCTTCTTGATGGGTCTTGCGCTATCAACTAGTTTGATATTCATCTTCCCAAGGGATGGGTGTGTACCTTTCATATCTTTGCATCTCCATGGAAATAAATATTGTAATTCCCTTAGGATATCAACAATAGACACCAAATCTATTTCAGACCAATAGGTGCCCAGAGTGGTAATCTTTGGTTCCCCCTTTGAATTGGTATCTACCTTGGTAGATTTTAATACTGCTTGGTAGGGTTCATTCTTCTCTTGGTGTGAATCCTTGACTTGTCTATTTCCCTTAGTTATTTCTACCCAAAGATGGGTAATGTCTTCTTCTTCTGGAGCATTATCCTCAACTTGGCACACTAACTTCCTTTTCCCTATCAAATTCTTCAAATTATGTGTCTTTTATGTGTCATCATCTTCATCAATAAAGTCACCATTAAGAGTTTTCTCTTCAAATAAAGGTGGGAATGCCAACCCTTTTTTTCCAAACATGTCTTTTAGGTGCTCCTCCAATATTACAGTGTATTCAAACACTAACCTTCAAACTACCTATAATAGCTCAATCAATTCAAGGTTTTGTGAAGAAATGAAGAAGGTATGGATAAACTGCTCCTTAAGTTCATCCTAGTTGGCTATTTCATGATGTGTCTTATTGACTACGTACCATGCCCATGCCCAAGTCTTTAAGGTCCTATATAAGGCATACACCCATAGATTCCTCAAGGTATTTTCTTTGAAAATAGTCCATGTTTCTTCACAAAGGCATATGTGTGCGATAGGGTTAGAGTCACAAGAATAGGCTAAAATTTCCAAGTCCTCATTGCACTTTCCAAATTTAGTGCAAATGGGTACCTTCACATCTTGCCAATTTGGCAAACTAGGATTTTGTGTTGCCTACCATCAAGCAATAATAATCTTCAATGGGTATACTAATGCACCCATTTCATCCACTTCTTTTGGGATGCACAACTTAAGGTCATAGACATAGTCTTCCATGGGATTACTCCCTTCATATCTTAGAAAAGTTGTAAGTTTGCCCTTACTAAGATGAAACACTCTTTTTCCCCTTTTCTTTGCACAAAGGACCCATATTTTGGAAGTGCACTCGATCTATACCCAATTTTCCATTACTAGTTTTCGTGCCTTTGTGCACACCATATGATACCATCGACCAGTGGTCTCATATGCTTCCTTGACCCACTAGTCATAAGCAACATCAATGGTGTCTAAGGCTGATTATCCATCTTCCCAAGAGAGTATTCCTTAATTATTTAGGTCTACAGTCTCGATGCCTTGCACTTTGATGTTATAAATATGGTTGATTTCATCCTCGATGTCCATGTTCTTAACATAGGGGGTCTTTGGTCATTTGAGAGGGGTATAGCAACCCTCTTCTTTCCATTTTCAAATGTCATGTAACACCTTTTGAAGTGAATATCTTCATTATTTGTATAATACCATGACCTTCCCAAAAGTGCTAGGTAGTTGTCCTACTCTACTAACTCTATTACTTCAAAGTTAGTGTAGAATTTGGCACCCATGATATCTACAATTTTGATTGAATGTGCCTACGTCTTATTAGCCATGAAGAGTACATGAGGGGAGGGTCTCAAGTTTGGTCTACCCATTTTCTCCCAAGCATTATTTGTCAAGATATTAACCTCACTGACTGTGTCTAAAAGAACCTCACAGATAGGCCATCAGTCAATACTGACATCCACCAGGAGTTCTTGGTCATATTTTGCATTTTGTGTATGCTAAATTTATCGTGCCCTATCCATACATAGTGCAGTGACTTCAACTTGATTTTTTCCTACATGCTCCAGGATCAAGTTCTTCAATAAGTTTAACATTCCTTATATCTATAAGAAGTATAGGATCTTAGTTAAGTCTTGTACTTCAAATTCTTAGCCATCCTACTTCTTACAGGAGGTGACAACTTATGCTTCTATGTCTCTCACTAATTGGATCTCCCCTTACAAGTTTTGGATGACACTCATAGCTTATTGTAACACATTTTTTTGATGCATTGGGTCTGGGTATGGTGCAGCTTTGGGTTCAAGACATCTTATGCACTCATTATAACACTTATCCCCATAATCTAGGTATAACTCTCATACTATCATAACTAATGATTGAGTGGATTATTCACTACATGTAGTTGCTTGTACCTTGACTACCTCTATGCATGTACGTTACATCTTTGGGGTCCATTTTCTATCTTTTACTCATTCCTGATCATTCCTATGCCCTTGTCTGCACCAAGCCTACCTTGGATCAACTTTTTGTATAAGTCAGGCCATTCTTCAACTTTATGGGACCCTTAACAATAGACACTTATAACATGAGCATGGTGGGAACCTTCCACCATTACATCCTTCACCTCACCCTTTGGTGCCTTTTTACATCCTAAATACTATGTTTTATTGGTCATAACCCTTATTACCTTGGTTAGCTTGCCCTGTGACTACTATGATGGCCTCTCATGCACCTCTTTCCATCTTCTCACACATTTCATCAATCATCTGATAATCAATAGTGGTATGGGTGTAGGCATATCACAATTGAAAATATATGGTTATGTTGACTTGGTTGGCACATTTTAATAATGGGTAGTTGTAAAAACCATGCACCTATCGACACAATTCATAACTTAGAAGCAGAGTGTGTATATTCCTCCATGGGTAGTTAGTTATATTATGGCCTTCTACTTCACAGTCGGTACACCATAGTCCACTTTGAGCATCATACAAAGAACTTACTATAAGATTTTGGATTTGGGATGCCATAGATGCAATCTATGCTTCCATAAATGGGTTGATCCCTATGTCTACACTTTCAACTACCTTGGCTCTGAATGCAGCTTTAAGCACTTCTTGAGGATCGATAAAAGTATTCATGGAAAGTGATCTTCAGAATGGCATGATTAACTCATCAATGAACCATTGTGCATGCTAGGAAGGGCGAATATCATATGGGAGCTTCGATAGGCAAGTTTTAAGCATTGCATCATATACGTGCACACTCTCTGAGAGTCTTTGGGTAATTTATTTTAGCATGGTGATGCTCTATTTTTCAAACTCTAGAATGTCAAATTCCTTCAAGAATACATCCTTTAGGGTATCATAGTCAACCATGGCCTAGTTAGGGTCCAATTTTCTATATTAGATATGGGCGTGATCAAGTAGGGTGGTCACAAATTGAGTAGCCTTGCATTCTGACTGGGTTATGCCTCATGCATGCCACTATAGTTGACACTTTAGTACATGTTCTATGACATTATCCATGTCATGATACTCTGGTAAGTGCATAGCCATTGTGTAGTATATTTTCTACAAGGGCAACTAGTATTTGACGCGCTTGTCCCCTCAATGCTTATCCTGGTGTCAATCATCCAATGCCTCTAGTCATGGGGTTAGGCATTGGCCCCATCATTATTGCTGGCATAGTTAATGTTGTTGGCACTGTGTTGTTTGCTTGTGGTGTTAGACCACTTCCTCTGGGCTATTTCCCACCTTGCATTGCTGACATCAACTAAGTTAGTATGCTCATGCTTAATTTTTGTTATGGTGAGCTAGCGCCTAATGGTATATAGGTAGTTGTACTCACCTCCTTGTATGTAATAATTTGTTCAATCACAAATTTATAATCCAAGTCTGTAAAATGTCTAATATCTAAGTCATAAGTAAAGTCAATAATTACTTATGTACTTTCTTCAAGTGGGGGATTTAGCACATGAATATGCACCACAGGATTAAAGGAGGTAGGCACATCAAGCATATCTGTAGTGACCAAATTTAGTAATAACCTAGAAAATTCTAAACCTATCAAGTGTTGAGCTCGATTCATCACTTCATTATATCTCTCATCCTCACACTGTTGTATTTCAAGAGATCCTTCCCCATGCCCTTACCACTCGTTATGGGTTCTCTCAGCACTTATGTTCTATATATTCCATCAATCAACGTCATTTCTCATTATAGGTTTGTCTTATAAGCTCTAAGGTGTCAATTTACTCATCCCCCTCCATTATGCCTCACCTACACATCCCCTTCTCCCCCTTTGTGTAGCTCATATGTGAAAGGACTTTTGCCTTTCATCCCCAAAGTTTCAAAACCATAATCCACCATTAGCCTTTTAAGCTCTACACTAAACTCATTAAAAAATGTGCCTCTATAGTCACGTAAAAATTGGTACTTTACTTCCCCAGGGAATGAGTATGTTGAGATTGTGAACTCAAGTACATAGCAATTTAGGGGTCCTTACCACCATTTATTCACTGCTCTAGTCCAAGTGACATTTAGGGTCTCAAACCTCTCTAAGCTTTCCTTTATCCACTCGTAGCATTGTTCATAGCTTCTTCTTCTGTGGGTTGAATATGCAACCAACCACCGATATACATGCTAAGGTAACTCACAAAAAAATACCTCATATAAAGCATCATATAGGTTGGCCTAAATCTATCTTCTTGGTTTTTGTCTGTTATAGGTTGGATGCTTCAGTGTAAATATGTCTTCCACCTATTGCAACTAACACTTGATGTTTTTGAGAGAAAGTTGATACATTTTTCTATCGTACCATCGTAGTAAAAAAATTCAACATGGGTCCCAACAATGAAACCAAAATATTATACAAGAACTCATCTAGTTAGTTCTCAATTTACTTTGACCAAGTGCAAGTATGGGATACTCCATTTTTACTCAACATTTGAACACTCGACTGCGTCGACATCAATCCACATAAGGAATACACCTTATCCACTCACCTAACGTACAAGTGAGAAGGAACCAAGGCCTGTGTTGGGATAGTCATGTCATGGCATGAGACTTCATTATTGGGGGACTTAATCAGTTCAATGAAGGATTTAGGTAGATTTATAGGTGAAATCCTTTCAGGGACTAATCCTAGTGTCATATAGATGCTTAAGAGGTCACAAAGCTCTTTTCACTCAAACTACTCATACTAGACATGCAATCTTAACAAGGATAAAAATACTTGGTGCATAACCTATATTCATTCTCTATACAAAATGATGGTGACATCATATAAGTTTACAAGGACTCCTTTAAAGATGGAAACTAGTAACATGCACAAACATTTTTTAACATAAATGTATTGAAAGTGTTACATTACAACCATACACATTCCATTAGCAATACAAAAAGATATGTAAATGAGACACATTATATTTTAATGCAATAATCTTCATCATTAATCAAAATTCATAACAAAGTATAAATTTCATAGTAGAGTAAATGTTCAATTCATACTACTTAATAACCCAAAGGCTCATAGATGAGCTTAGGCACTTACAAGTGAAGCCAAATGACCTGTATACTATTCATTAACCTTAATGGCCATAAAATTAATTTATACAAAGAATTCAATTTTTTATAGATTTGCTACCATTATTCATCTCTTTGCCTCTTCTTGCTCGAGCTCCTTAAATAGCCTTCAGGAACATCTTTGTCAGGATGGAAGTTTCATGTTGAGTGTCGAGCTGGAACTTGGTCATCATAACCACTAGTTTTATGACTCTATAAACTTCGCACTATACCAACCATGTTTTACTAAATCTTCAATGAAGCCCTGAAGATCTGGGAGATAGTTAGTCACCTACAAGCTAGTGTAAGATATGCACTATAACCTTTGACTAGCTACAAAAATCCCAAAGGCTAATCAATCAACAAAATGATCCCTTCACACCTATGTGGATGCCATGTTGGTGCAAATCCTCTACTTGACAGGTTAGGGGCCCAACAACACTATACATCATGGTGATGATCAATTGATGCCACTTCACATAGAACCCTGTTACACTACGAATTATGACATGAATAATGAACACCGCAATTGGCATGCTCATTCTCTTTAACCATTATATATCATACTATAGTATAAGCATAATCAACGTTTACTAAACTACATCAATTCATATAAGGTTTCACACATAAACTCATCAAATAACTATTCAATACTATGTATGCCACATCTATCTTGATGCCCATCAATGCTAACTTACTACCTTATCAACATGTACAATCATTGGCAACTAATCGAAGGCCAACAAAGTCTCTTATCCCTATCAAAAGAGAGGTTAAAAGTCCCTACAATGAAAAAAATCAAACACCTAGTTTGCTACTCATCAAAAATATTAAAGAACTAAAAATAAAAATGAACAAAAACCATTAAAATTCAATCCAATTTTTTTATTATAACAAAACTCTATATTTGAATTAGCTTTCTCTTAATATAAATGAATCTCTATACACTTAGAAGATATAGTCAAATCTATCTAGGATACTTCTTGGTCAAATAACATAATAACCATGTAGAATGCTTCTTGGTCAAATAACATAATAGAATGATCAAAATAAGTAGAATAACTAGAATAAACTCCACTAAAATGAGAAAAGTAACATGCTTCTGTCTTCTTTCTATGTAGGGAGGGTTGTTTTCAAGAAGAGTTCACATCAAAACATTTTTTAGTTAATAAAAAAGTTAAGAGGGTAAAAAGTCCAAAGCAACATATTTCAAATAGTCAATATTCTTTTTTTATTATCAAATTCAAATAAGTTTTTATGCACTTTATAGGTCTTATTAATTCAAATAAGTTTTTATGCATTTTGTAGGTCTTATTTTTTTATTATTTATAATATATATGAAAAAAAATTTAATAAAATAATAATGATTTGCGAAAATTGATCATTATAAAAACAATTCAAATATATGAGTAAAATTTTCACAAAAATTAAAATATAAATAAAAATAATTTTAAAAGATGAAAATATTTAATATAAAAAATAATATATAATAATTATGTACCACATTAATAATAATTATTATTATGACAAAATAACATCATAAAAAATATCATATACACTAAAAAAAATTTATAGTTAGAAGTTGAAATTCTAAAAGAGGTCGATATTACATCATTTTTATTTTTTACAATTCCTCTATATTGTAAATATTATTTATGTTTTGTAAGTCCTTATCTAATTTTTATGATATATATTAAGAGAATTTTCTTAATATAATTATGATCAATATAAAATGGTTTAAAATGGCATTAAAAATAGATGTGATTCAAAATCTTAAAATATTAAAATTTTAATTTAAAATGATTATAAAACCTTTAGTAATATATATATACGATTGATTTCACAACAATAATAATTTTAAAGTAAAAATAAATAATAATACATCCCATGCACCAAAAAAATTATAAAAATAAATGAAAATTTCAAAATGAATTTTCAAATAATAATTATTCTTCTTTTATCTTAAAAATATATATTTTATATAAAATATTCGTTATTTATTAATCCTTATCAAAATTTTAAAAAAAAAACTATAAAAATCATTTTTCAACCTCTTAATTACATTTTATTAGAGTCTCCAAAGAATTTCACTAACCCTTTTTCTAAACACCGTGCTACCTTCGTACTCCAAAAGATGTTTCTCTTTAATTTATAAAACATTTAAGAAATCATTTACTTCAATGCGTTTGTGATGGGAATTTATTTTTGAGAACAACCGCTGAATAAGGAATTTGCTTATTAAAGAATTTATTTAAATATATAATAGTTATTAGATTGTATTGGTTATTAATTTGGTGTTTCTTAGAATTAATTTTAAGTTTATTCACTCTTTTTAAATGTTCTACTTTTATTTTTGTAAGCTCTTTTTTTATTTTATTTTTCTTAGAGTTCATTCTTTTTATGTGATCATAAAGTGTAAATCAAATTTTTAGAGACTTTTTTATCAAATAGTTTTTAGTATGAATGTAAGTTTTCACTCATGTCATGATTTTCATGTGTAACGATATGAAAGCCCAATATAACATACTATACAATACAAAGATAGGGATTAACCTTACGCAACTTTTGTTAATGACAATTTAATTATAAAAAAGTCAACATCTTACAATTCTTAAAAATTTAATTTAAAAGGAGCATACTAACTCCAATTACTAAATAGAAATATATAAGAGTTAATGAATTGTGTATGCAAAATAATATATTTCTTCAAATTAAACATTACAAAAAATGCAAAACTCAAATAAAATATTTTTTATTTAATTTTATGGTTAAAGATAGAACAATATAAATATATTTTATTTTTGAAAATGTAAATAATATTTATACAATATTTTTGAATTTATTAATGTATAATTAATTTTATAAATTAAAACATACATAAATTTGTTATAAATTAAATCTACACCTAAATTTAAGTAGTACTAGGTTTATACAAATAATTCTAATGACTATCAAGATTGTGTATATTATGTATGGTCTTGGTTAGGTCAAAACTCATGAAGTCTGCCTACCCCACCATTTTTTCCTTCTAATTTCTCACCTCTCATCTCAAAATCACATATTTTAGTACTAAGTTTATACAAATAATTCTAATGACTATCAAAATTGTATATATTATGTATAATCTTGGTTAAGCCAAAACCCATGAAATCCACCCCGCCCCACCTTTTTTTCTTTCTAATTTCTCACTTCTTATCTCAAAACCACATATTTAGCTTATGAATATATAAAATGAGGATTTTCATGTGTGAATAAATAGTCTAAGTTCCATCATGGCCTTGACCAAGTCTTGTAAAATTGAAATTTGGAAGGGGTTTTGTTTGAAAATAGGTATGTGACAAGTTATTATTATTTTATATTAAGTTGAATGTTTTTAAGAGAATTTTTTATTAATTGTTAATTTTAAAAAGATGGTAAATGTAATT
Source organism: Torreya grandis (assembly GCA_037957365.1). Classification (NCBI taxonomy): domain Eukaryota; kingdom Viridiplantae; phylum Streptophyta; class Pinopsida; order Cupressales; family Taxaceae; genus Torreya; species Torreya grandis. Next base: position 496,118 of record JARHVA010000284.1, on the reverse strand, counting down.
ATTCTTCTATTAACAAATATTTTTGGTTCTTGTGTATTTAGTAGATTTTTTATTTTATAATTATTATTAAAAATCTATACAAAAATTTAGAAGGGTTTTGTTTGGAAATAGGCATGTGACAAGGTTATTATTTTATATTAAATTGAATATTTGAAGAGAATTTTTTATTAATTGTTAATTTTAAAAAGATGATAAATATAAATTTTCTTTTATTAACAAATATTTATGATTGTTGTGTATTGAGTGGGTCTTTTTATTTTGTAATTATTATCAAAAATATATAAGAAAAATAATCATTTGGATAATGATTATTCATGAAGGTCATTTGAGTAATGACTAAAACACAAATATAAAATCCCACTTAAATGTTAATTTTTTTATTTTTAATTTTTTAAAATCCTAAAAGCATATAAATAAATTACAAGTTGATAAACATAAAATGTATAATAATAATATTTTTAGAAAAATGTTCCAAAAATGCTTTTAATATGCTTGATAAGAACATCATAAATGCTTGTTGATAAAATGAATTAAATCAAAAGTCTATTTATAGATGAAAAAAAATAAATATTGAAAATGTAGGTGTGTATAACTAATACTTAATAGCTAGAAATGGGAAAGGTGAGAAAGACGAATAGGTTGATTTAAATTCAGAATTCTTTAGGCGATTGTGTCATGACCATACATATGTTATGATAGGTTTTGATACCATATAGATAGTCTTGACATGTGACACGATTGTACGAACAATCAAGATAAATGTCACAACTATGCAAATGCCACTAATAGATATCAAAATCGTACATATAGTCTTAATAGGTGTTATAACTATACAAATGGTCATGGTCACAAATCATGATAAGAACAAGCCAAATATAAAGTTCTATAGAGATATTCAAAAGTAGTTTCAAGTCTCATATATTATCATAACAATTCAATAATGCTAGATTTAGACTATTCATTCATATATAGATAAATATAAAATAATTTACTCTTAAAATACATAAACATGGGAATAATTTTTAAAAATTTCAATTAATTGTATAAAAATTAAATAACCAATATGTGTTTTTATAATGCCATTTGGGAGAGGTGGTTGGGCACTATAATAGTACAAATAAATTAAAACAAAAAACAAACATAAATATAGAGTAGAGCTAGAAAAATAAAAAGTCAAAAAGGGTTAAATTGAATTGTCATTCCATATTGCATAGATAAAATATATATTTTTTATATTAATATTTAAAAGATTACTTCTTATCTCATTATTTTTACTATACAATTTCATATGTAAAATTGATTTCTACTTAACTGGTTACATTATATTAGAACATCTTAATTAATAAATAAATAATCATATTTATTAATAATCATAAAAATAAATTATCTTAAAAAATATTATAACATCATAATAAATAATTTTTGGGTAATATATAAAATTTAGTACATTATAGTTAGAAATAATTAGATAATATAACTAATTTATTGGTAAGATATAGATTTTATCACATTATTATATTTATAGATAATCATATTATAATAATAAATTATTAAGATTTAGATTTTTATGTAAAATATACAAATAGATATCATTTTTGAAACAAGTTAAAATATACGGTAAGAGTTTCTATAATAATATTTATCGATATATTTTATATAAATTTATTCAAGATATATATACTAATATTTATTATTAAAATTATAAAAAAAATTTATAAAAATGATTAATAAATTCATTCAAAACAAAAAAAATTTACATTTTTATTACTTGGAAAATATAAAACTTTAAAAAAAAGGTTTAAAAAAAAACTATAATTTCATTAAGAACAAGAAAGTATAATAGAAAGAAGGATTGTTTGTGACAATAAAATGTTAAGTTGATTAATAATTATTATTTTATACACTTTAAAATCTTTAATATATATATATATATCGGCTCATACAGCAATATTAATTACTTAGTTTATTTGTATGTCTGTCTGTCTATCTGTTCATACTTACTTTGCGAGAGGTATACAGATTTTCATATGGAAAATGAAAGTTAACAGTTCAATATTTCTAACAATCAGATGAGTATAATTGAGCGGCATGTAAACAATTGCTGATCAAGTTACAAAACTATTGAATGGGATTTCACTCAATGGCTTCCCTAACTGGAGTGATTAGAAAATATTAGTTTCGCATGTGTTCTATTATACATAAAATTGAATATAGAACCAACATCAAGAGGAGAGAAACGCAACGAGCGGGCTCTGCACCCTGTGACGATTCCGATCAACCCACGTAAGAAATCCATACCACACAAAATTCTGCGTCACCATTGTTTTCTTCACCTGCATCTCCATCGTCACAACATAATTGAGCTTTTGATTAACGCTGCCAAATTTCAAAACATTTGGCTCAACTCGCACGTTAACCCCTGTTGGAGCCTTTAACTCCACCCTGTAAACAGACTCGCCGCCTCCAACATTTGTCACGGATCTATGAAACGTGATCACCTGCTTGTCGGTCATGTTCTTGTTGAAAACAGCAGAGAAAGACGGGTAATTGAGATCGGTTGTGCTCAGATCAGGCCTGCAGGAATATTTTTTACCCGTTATGATTTGGATCTGCTTTGCTGTGTAGTTCATAGCGCAAAGAAACTCGAGATAGTCGTTTACACCCGCGTCATAGACGAGGCCCGGGTCAAGCGCCAGGTTAGGGCGTACGTGCCCGGCTCCGAAGTCCAGCGGGCTGGCTTTGATCGGGATGCGGTTGAACCCGTTTTGTTGGGTCATCGTGTGGTACGGGTGGCCGCTGTTGTCACCCGTGTAGGCCGTGGTCATGAGAGCCGACTGAATGAAGGCCGGGCTCCAGCTCGGATGCACGCCCTTCACAAGAGCCGCCGCCCCGGATACGTGCGGAGTCGCCATAGACGTTCCAGAATCCAGAACATAATCCGATGCCAGACCCTTATTACCGATGGATACAAATTGAATGTTGGGCGGATATGCTGCAAGTATGTCGACGCCGGGTGCCACGATGTCCGGCTTGAGGATCCCCTGGCTGAATACGGCAGGCCCGCGGGATGAAAATTCTGCTACCACTGGCGCCGGTTTGGTGCCTACGGACGTGATGTGGAAGAGTATGTCCGCCGTGGCAGTCGACGTGGATGCATAGGTGGATAGGATTTTGCCCTCCGCCGGCCCTACAACCAGTGCTGGCATGAGGTACATTTGCGGAAAGAGGTTGGGATAATGGTCGTTCACCATGATTACGGCTGTTGCTCCGGTTCGGTTCGCTTCCTGAAGCTGCTTCCCCATCTGCGTCGCAACGCTTTTGAAGTCTGTGTAGAGTGTTTCGTTTTTGTCGCTGGTGCACAACACGATTTTGCCCACGACCAGTCTTGAACGGAGGGAATTGGTCCTGCAAGCCTTGGTGCCCTCGTTTTGTGTTATGTAAGTGATTGGAAGATTGAATAGCGGTTCGTCCAACGCATAATAAGAGTTTCCTTTTATCACATTGCCGTTCCCCAACGTCACCTGCACAACACCATTCAAAATTAAAATCAATATCTGAAGTAATATATTAAAATTAAAATTAAAGATAATGATGAAAACACTGTTTTTGGGTAAAAGTTGTGCACAGGGGAATTAAGCAGTTTAAAATATAAATAATTAAATTTTATTACATAATTTTTACTTTAAAATGTCATTTTTGTTATTAAATTTTAAAGGCGTCAAATTTTCAAAAAAATAATTAATAATAAATATAATATTTAAAAAAAAAAAAACTTGAACATATCATTTTCATTTATAATTACCAAAATTATTGGCTATAAATTTAATTATATATTATTACTTAAATTTAATTATAACATATTTTATTTTACATTTTATTAAAACATATATTATTTAATATGTATATTGTTTAATAATTTTTTTGTAATTTTGTCCATTCTAATTAATAGTTAAATTTGTTAATAATTAAAATTTTTAAAAGATTATAATAAACACATAAATTATGTTTAATATTTATTTTTTAATTATGAATTATACTTATATTTAAATCACAACCACCCTTAAATTTCATCGTAATTTATACTAACCACTTTTTTAAAAATATTTTTCTTTCTTTATTAATTATTTTATTAAATATTATTAATTATTTTAATTTAAATTTTAAATAGACCTTTAAAACCATATCATTCTAATCTATTTTCAAATTAATATGAACTTTAAAATTATTTAAAATTTATTTATAATATAAATAATTTTCTTAAAAAATTATATTAATTAAAAATTTAAAAATAAAATTTTAATGGAATTGAAAAAATGTAAAATAAAGTATGTTTCAAACAATTCATTAATGGAGTAATTATTTCACAAAACAAAAAAAAAATACATTTAAAAAAAAAAATTGTTTCCTTATTTTAATTTAAAACATAATTTACTAATTGTATTTATATAAATATGAAAAATATATATATTTCCCATTTATTTTAGATTATGAAAATAATTTTATTTATAATTTATTGGAAAAATTATTGAGATCAAATTTATTCAAATGCTATTATTTGGTAGATGTTATTTATCTAAAGTTTAAGACTATAATGATTTTATTTTTAGAGATTTGATGCTTTTACATTTTATTAAGGTTTGAATGAATATTTTTTTGAAATATTATGTGAGAGTTTTCCTTCTGGTTATTTGAGATCAATAATATTAGTTTTGAAAGTTTATTAAGGTTTGAATGAATGTCTTTTTGAAATATTTTATGAAAGTTTTCAACCTAAATATTTTGGGGAAAGCAAAAAATCACAGATTTAGATGCTGATCTGAGGGAGAAAAACTCTCACACAATATTCCAAAAAATATTCATTGAAAAACACTATTTTTCTTTTTAATGATTAATTAAAAGCAAGAAATTAAGGATCATAACACTGATCTTAAACATTGAACCAGAAAAACTCACACATATTACCAAAAAAACATTCATCCAAAAACATTTTTTTTTAATGAATAACTAAAAACAAAAAATCAGAGATCACGAATACTCATAGTAAATATCAAACAGAAAAAAGTCTCATAAAATATTCTAAAAAAACATTCATTCAATTTTTTTTAAGAAAAAAAAAAAGCCTTACCTCGGCTAGGAATTGCCTGTCAATAGAAGAGGCCCCGACCGTAATTGCCCACGGAGCCACGTTAACAACAGTACCCGGGGACGACCCATCATTCCCACCAGCGAAAACAGGCAACACCCCCCTCTCAATGGCTGCAAAGGCCGCCTGAGCTAATACGTCTTCGACAAAATCCTCAGGCGAGTTACCACCGATAGACAGGGACAATATATCCACACCGTCCTTGAGAGCCTGATCTATGCCCGCAATTATATTCGAGCTTACGCACCAATAATAACACACTTTATAGACCGCCAACCGGGCACCCGGCGCCACACCCGCGGCCGTACCCTTCGCATACCCGAAATATTCCGCATTCGGAACGAACCTTCCAACCGCCGTTGAGGCCGTGTGGGTGCCATGCCCTTGGGAGTCTCTCGGAGATGCATACTCACCATTCGGAGACGGAGCAATGGCACCGTCGGCGGTTAGCCCCAGAAAATAGCGGGCGCCTATCAGCTTTTTATTGCAGTTCGAAGAATTGAAGGCCTCGCCTGCCTGGCAGCTTCCCTTCCATCTGGTGGGAACATCGGTTAGACCGCGGTCGTTGAAGCTCTCGCTCTCAGGCCATATGCCCGTGTCTACCAAACCAACAATCACGTCGTTGCCAAAGCCAGACCGGGGCCATATTCCGCTGGTGCGACTGAGGCCCATGAATGTGGGTGTCCGGGTGGTTTGCAAATGTAAACGCCTGCTTTCATAGGTGGCCAGGTGACCCGGGGCCCCGGCCACGGCGTCCACCTCGGCCTTTGTAAGCCGGGCAGAGAAACCGTGCATGGCATGGTCGTAGGTATATATCAGGTTGGTTTCCACGTCGTCGATGATGGAAGAAAGAAGAGACTTGTACCAGTGCTCATGGGTCGGGAATACAGTCGGGATTTCCGACTCATCCATGCGCACGATATAAATCTTCTTCGCCTCTTCGGCCGCTGTGATACCCACGGTTAATGCTAAAACTGCAATGAAAAGCCATGGCTTGGGCACCATCTTGATCAACACCATGGTTGGAGATAAACCACCTCTCCGCGCTTCTCCTTCTTTTATAGAAGAGTTTCAATTATATAAGATTTTCTGTTGCACAGTGTGCGGTTAAAAAAAAATTTGTTGATCAAACCGCATAAGTTGTGATTTTACTTGTCGGATATCCCTTCTTTTTATATTGACTTGTAGCATGTTTTATTTTATTTTTATTTTTTTCCCGGGGGGTCGGCGGAGGCGGCGGGGTTTCTTCCCGTTCTCGAAGGTTAATATAGCAAGAGATTTTCTTGGAGGTATAATCTTCATTTCTGGATACGTAAAGGTGAAGTTTATGGATTTAATCATGAGTGGGAGAAACTGCTGAAAAAAAGAAAATGTGTTCAGTTAGCTGAAAGAAAACTTGATGAAAGTAGCACTAACATGGTATAAAAAACTGTCAATCTAACAGCAAATGTACAGAGACTTTTTAAAGATTCAAATCTAGTTCAAACCGTTTTCCAACTTCAGTTCTTCCAACTCAAACCGTTTTCCAACTAGACATTTCAACTCGGACTGAGCTTTATTGTGTGAACCCCTCAAGTGCTCCGGACATCCCTCTACCTCAACCAAGAGCCCATCTATGCTCCCTAAGAAGAGCCTCACGCTACTTCCCTACTCAGAAGATCTTCATCCCCTACAAAAGGATTGAAGTCCAGCTTGACTTAGAAGTTACAGCATCATAGAATAAATTCTACTAATGCCTGCATTTTTGGTTTGTCGACAATTTTAAGAAGTGATTCCTGCACTTTCCATTTCGCCAGCTTTCCCCTGCCTGTAGCTTCTCACCAAGTCCATAGAAAACAAGCCACGGAGAATGACCAAAATATGTTCTTTAAGTCGTTTCTTTCTTCGCAAACTTGATGGAGATTGAAAGTTCCATTCTTAAATTATGCGCCAGCTTATCCTTTGTGGAGTTCCGACTGCGGGGATTTCGTTTCGTTTCCTCTGTTTGGCATTGGGATTTCCCAAAATCCCGAAGAGGGGGTGGAAAGATGATTTGATTTATTAGATAAATCAATTTAATTATGGTGCTTAGTAACTCTTAATTGCTTTAAACAGAATTATTACTCATTTGAGGCTACAAAAGCAATGTTATGATGTTAAATCATTAACACTTTTTAATCATTTGGATTTCAAATCAATCGTGTGCCGTGGATATTACTACCCAAGTGATGACATTTTTTTCTTAGATTTTTTATGCATGGTTTTGGGTTTCTCATTCTTTGCTTTCTTTTTCTTCAGCGTGTAATGTTTTCAATGGCTACAACGAAAGAGTTGCCCTGAGTTGAATGACCATGGTTGTGGCACATCAAACATTAGAAAGAAAGATTTTCATAGTCTATAGTTTGTTCTAATGCATAAATCCATTTGCCATTTACCTTCCAAGAAACCATTCCCTGAGCTCATAATTGTGTATCATGAGGCCATTGACCCACAAACTTGTAGATCAATGGTTTTATTATACTTCTATGCAATGCTAGTGACAAGTATTTATTTCTAGAACCCTGTATCGGGTAACCGAATATCATTCAATAGCTTTATATAATTGTATCATCTATCTTGATACCATTTAGTAGTCTTTCCAAATGACTAGTAAACCCAGTATAGTTCTATGTGTCTTTCCAACTACACCATCTAGCGAGATACAATTTTGTGTGTCTTTCCAATTGCATCAACCAACATAATATATTTATTTTTTTCCAGCCTCTAGTGACATTGCATTTCTACTCAATTGTATCAGCCAACCCAGTACAATCTTTTTTTTAGACTTAGTTACCAAATTATATTGGCCATCTCAATGTTGTCAGATCCAATAGCTAACTTGTCACATCCCACTTTTCCTATGCTAGGTTTGAAGGCACATGTATGTGATTAAGTGTTACCAAACATGATTAATAATTTTATATTTCTATGCAATCAAGGAATGATTCAATTTATATGATCTTAGTGTAGACAAATGATGTTATCATGTTTCTATGCTTATTTAAGACAAATAAATGTTATATAATTATGTGGAATAATTGTTAGTTGTCATACTTTACTACTTCATAGCATTTGATTATTATATAATTACCTAGATAGATTTGGTATGCTCATTTTATGTGATGCATGTACATCACCCCTCAGTGTGAGGGTGAGCATCATCAAAGATGAGAAGCTAGATATAAACTATGGATAGTAGAGAGAAAATCTCATAGAACGAGGCATACTCATGACAAAGAAAGACTTATGCCTTGACTGCCTTGGCATGAGTACTAACATCTAATTTGGTGATTCATTGATTTATTTAGTATTTGCTTTGTCATCTAGATTAGTGGTGTTCTTAGATACATTAATTATGGCTTATAAGAGTCTTATCAGTATGCATGACAATGAATAAGGTGTATGCTTGAAATGCCTTCCATCGTAGTATAATCTAGCCATATATTAAGAATATACTTTTGTTCAACTAGTCTCATCGTAAAACTAAGGGATTTAAAATTGTTTGATTATTATAATAAATGAACCTTTGAAAATGTGGGATTGGTTATGTATATCTGAATTCATAAGACAAAACAATTTTTAATTGGCACATGGGCTGCACCATTTTTAGGTCGAGGAGTTTAAACTCAATCAAACCTCTCCAATCATTAAATTTCAAAGAGATGTGCCCCTTTTTGGTTGAAATAAATTAATAGGTCTAGCTGAAACTTGTGTATTAAACAAGATGAGATGTTTTTTTGAGGAGACAGTGGAATGGAGGAGAATGGCATGATGGGAGTATGTTGGCAGCTTAGGAAGAGAGATGCCATGGATATAGAGATAAGACGAGCAGGAGAGGGAATGAATAGAAAAATATGGTTTTAGTCTAATTTTTTGAGTTGTTACGAATATCAGAGGATGCCATCGAGGAGGAGCTCATGGAGAGAGTAATAAAATAAAAAAATTTATACTGGGTATGCATCTTGTACAATTTTTATTTTTAAAAGTGCTTATGTTTGTTCACTTTCATGCATAAAAATCTCCCTTTTGAGACCGCTTTTTTTCTAAAATTTTGCTTTCAAACCACCACATGCCTTATCCATTCTTCAACATTATAATACATGTATATTATGACACTTCTAAATTTTAACATCTGAAAAAAATCCTTTTCTTTCTTTTTACCTCTTTTAAAAAGTTTTATTTGGCATAAGCTGGGATTATACTTACAAAAATTGAACTCATTATATTTAACATAAGATAATGTCAATGCCTTATGGGGATACTCAATCTTATAGTGTGCTACATAAATTCATCATTTCTTGATTGTTTGAATTTTGAACATAAGTGATGATCTTATTATAATCACCGTCATCAAGCATTGATCCACATTAAATATAATAAATAATAGATTTATTAAAATAAAGATATTTAATACATTTTATAGGTCAAAATAGTGCTTTCATATTATGATAGTATTATAAATTCAATTTTTTTGGATACTAGATGGGACATGCAATATTTACTTTAAATATTTAAACTAATATAGATCGACACAACTGTAGATACATAAATTTAATCATTGACATAATCTACTCTGTTTGATCTAATCACCATTTCACTAACTCACAATTTATAAGGGAGCATTCATTATTTTAAAAACACTATAAGTATCATACAAACATCTCTGTTTCAATTTCATTCATCTTTTTTCAACCTATAGGATACTGTCAGACCTTTTCTAGTACTCTATTTCCTAGGAAAAGTCCACATTAGGTTAGACAAAGTTGCACTAAGGCCTTATGCACTAACATGGCCTTATCCCCTAAACTCCAATGGTTACGTTTCAAATTGAGATGTTTCACATCAACTCTCTCACATTTTGTAAATTTATTTAGAGAAAATATCACTAACCCTTCCTACCTCAACCAACTTCACAACTTCTACTTGACTATCTTCTAAATCCATGAAAAGATCATGTTATATTAATAACCCTGCATCTATCTTTTATGACTCAGTTCATGCTGAGGGTAGTTATAATTCGTCCCTTAAATGGTGATATGAATGAATATTTTTAATGTTTAATTGCATGTTGCTAATGAAAAGGTGACATAGGTGGTGGATACCTTACTACTATGTTTCTCTCAATATTATGTTTCTCTTAGTTTAGTATGAGTGTTTCTTATGAGTTTCCAAAATACGTATTATATTCTTTTTTGTTCATAACTTTATCAAGTGAATAATAGAAGGATCATGGAAACCCATTGACTATATTCATGACTACTTGACCCTGATGGTATATTTATTTATGAATGATTTTAAGATCTTACCATGTTTTGTCTTTAAACTTGTAACTATCTATTATGACTCAGCTCATGTTAAGGATGGTTATAACTATTCTCTTAAATGATGATATGAATGTGTGTTTCTAATGTTTGATTTATTTTTGCTAATAGAAAGAGTGACATACTATAGTATTAGTTGATATTTGAAAGTGGTCAGTTATAGCCTTATATGTGATTTGTTAATGCAATGTATGGTAAAAATATGTATTGCCAATTTTTTATTTACTTGCATTCTCTAAGGATAATCCTGTGAAAGTGTTGAGATTAGGGTGTGCCAACTTTGTTTTATTTACATCAAATGATTATATGAATCTTGAAATATATGAATCTTGAAGATGCTTATGATTGTTAAATGTTTTAATTTCTACATAAGATTATGGACACCGTGTCTTATGTATTGTTGTTTACTATGATAGAAGCAATGCATATTTCAAATATGTGTATTTATTTATGGTCTAAAAAAATCAATAACTTTTAATTATGTTCTAATTACTGATGGTAGAAAATTGAACGGTTCATACTATGTAACTCTTCTTCATGTCTTATGACTTTATGATCAGAATATAGAGAATGTGATTGTTGAAAGCAATTCTAAATTAATGTGTGAACAAATGTCTGGTAAGATTTGTGTAAGAGACAAGAAGTTATCCACACTTCAAAGACAGAAAGAGTCACTTATGTAATAATTTTATAATGTGAAGATCAAATATGTAAAGGATGGTGGGGATGTGAAAGCAATGACAAGGTGGGGTAGAGCAAGTAGTGGTGGTGCTTCATCTAGTGGTTCTAGTGTGATTTCATCACCTATGTAGTTACAAGACTGTTAATGAACATTTTTTGCCACTTTATGAGTCAAATTTGAATACAAATTATGAGCAACATACATCATTGTTGGCACTACAACCACAAAATATTTTTAATGATCTTAGATCAGATATTGTGAGATGCCCAACATACAACTATATTGTAGAGTTTATGAGGAATCGGGAAGGCATCATGTTAGTTTATGGCAACTATTTTTCTTTATAGTATTGTCATTATATGCATTGTGTATAATATTGAGGTATTTCCTGGGGAGTAGGAAGGAGAAAAAGAATGTATATAGAAGCAATGAATTGAAGGCTCTCTCTTAGTAGAGATTACTTACCATGTAAAATTTTAATCAGTATTGTAAATGAATGAAAGTTTTGTTATGTTTTTCAAAAAAAAAATCATGATACTTAAATGTTACAAGTGATATTAGTATGTCTTATTAGATGTTAAGATAATAATCACTACAAATCTCAATTGATGATAATGATCGCATCATCACTAAATGTTTTCATTGGTAAGCAATTTCTTCGTGTAAAGTTGCTAAGGATGGGCCTTGTATCAAGGATGTAATCACTTAGTACATAAATATTGGAAGTATTATTTTTCACATTTTGTAGAATCCTCAATTTGGACTTCACTCTACTGTTGATGAACCCATTAAGAGTGCCAACAAACTATAATATGTTTTTTTTTATTTTTTTATAGATTTTATATTACCATCAACAATAAATTAATAGCATAAATAAACGCTAACTTAACTTTTCAAGTAAATCATCCATGCTAAATACTACATGTGCAAGTAAATCATCCATAATTTAACCAATTCAACACATATGGTGTTAGATTTTTTTTCAGATTCCACATTTTTGTGAAGCATGCATATTCATATTTTGTAAATTTCACAGATTAGAATAACTAAAAAGTTAACTACTATGACATGAACCATATGTAAAACTCAACAATTATAGTGAAATAAATTATAATAAAGGAACACACTTAGATTATGATCATTGTTATCGGTGTTGGAGTTAAGAAACATGGATGTGGTGGGAGGAATTATAGGGCAAGTCATAAAATGGATTGCAAAGTTTGTTCACACTTTGATCTCTTTCTCAAAGTTTCTTTTGTCTTATGTTCCTATAATGCTTGGCTTCCAAAACAATAGCCCTAACACTTGTCACAACTTCATATACTCTCAGTGATGTAATTTGATATTTGAACCACATCTGACCCTATAGTTTTTCTTTCCTTATTTAATACAAAGCTTTAGCTCATTGTTCTCATTTGTCAGAGATGATATGGTTGTACTCATTCCTTCAATTTTTTCATTCAAGTTGTCTTCCTTTACTTTTATAATATTTTCCCATTTATCTCATACATCCACCCTAGTCTTCAAATGCTTTAGTTCACATTCTCGAAGGTTGTCATCCACCCATTTGTTAAATACTTACAAATTGGTTCAAAAAATTGCTTGGGGGAGTGGGATTGGGCTTTTTGAAAGCTACACATAAGAAAAACCATGAAGATTTAATGTTTAAACCCCACTTGGTTTAACCCAAAAAAAGTTTTTTTTTTTAAATTTTACTTTAATAATTTAAACCAAATTATTCTCAAATAAGATAAGATATTTGATCTTTAACTAAATATATCTTATATTAATACAAGGTTATGATTCATGTAGATAATGATCAAATTAAGATCAATAAGTATTAAATATTTAATCCATCAGAAATTGTACATCTATTGATTATTATCTCATTCAAATGTTGAATTTTATATAATAAAATTATACATAAGAACAACCAACTATTAGTTATCAAAGTACAATAATGCAAAAAATTTATAACAAAGTATATATATATACATTGTTCCATAGAACAAACGAGTATCTACAATCTCACCACTATATATAAAATGTAATCATAAGTAAAAATCTCTAGCGATTTTAAGTCTGATGGGTTTATCCTAGCGATTGAGAGCTGAACACTACAAGGGGGAGGTCTCGAGATCCATTCCTAGAGTTGACCATATTGGTAGGACTCGCTCTCTATTATATGTCTAGTGAGTCAGTTGCTTCGATGGTGGAGGTGGTCTTCTGACGTAGCTTCAAGCAGATCGAGTGTTTGTCAATTAGATGTGGAAGGACTAATGGAGTGGTATGGTTGTGCCTAGCCCCACCCAAGTTCGAATCTCAGATGATGTTTATAGTCTAGATGTGGTCGTTTACTCAATGGTTTCAATGTGATCAAGTGTTAATAGTTTTATAGTTCTCTCAGGGATTGGGCCTCCAATTTATGCCCCAGAACTGGTATAACTTCAGTCAAATGCTAAGTACAAATATAAAAAAAACTCTATCAATTGACAGCTAGAGGAGAGGAAGAGCATCACTAGAGTACTTTTTTACACCAACCGTAGACCGTAAATCCCTTGCATAATTGCCTAACTAGAGAATGACTCTCCCTTCATAAATGAGCAAATGATAATGGTGCAGGTATTAAAAATTCAACTAGGGCCCTTGTGTTGTAAGATGTTCATTACATGCATCATATCATAAAGAATTTTGTTCTAACATGACATTGTGCATACATGCATATTAATAAAATACGTGAAATGATAACATTTAACTATAAACATTACTTTGACCAAAAAATCACATAGATCAATCATATTCATACACACACTTATTCAGATTTTATTTATTCAATGTATTAATGACTAAATAAATACATGAGAACTCTCACATAATTATTTTCTTAGTGTCATTAATACCAAAATTTTACTAAATAAGTCATACAAGATTTCCACAGTAATCTCATTTGGATTTACTAACAATACCACAATATTTAAATATAAGAGAAACAACATAAAATAATCACATGCTATATAATAATAATGTAAAACCTATTATCATATTTCCTAAGCTCTAATACAACCTAATGTCTATTTCAATAGGACAATATTACAAGTAAATTAATTACCAACACTATTTATAATAGTTAAATATTTACCAATTTTGTGTAAAAACACTTATTTTCATAAGTATTAAAATAAAAGTAAATGTAATGACATGAATTTAACATTAAATCCCAAACTATTAAATAATTATTATAACCACAATGTTTATTTATTCTATACAAGATTTCATTTAATTAATAACTGAATCAACATATTATAAATCAATGAAATACATCATAATTTGCACATAAACATATTTATTCACTATATACAAACAACTATGTACCTTGTAAATTATCCATATATATATATATATATATAGAGAGAGAGTGTTTATATATATAAATAATATATAACCATCAGAGATTAAGTGGATAAGAGTTTATATATATATAGCCATCAGATATTAAGTGGATAAGAGTATATATATATATGGGATTAAGTGGATAAGAGTTTTAATAATCGATATATATATATATATATATATATATATATATATATATATATATATATATATATATATATATATAAACTCTTATCCACTTAATCCCTAATGGTATGTATAATTTTAAATTATTTTATATATTAAAAAAATACTTTAAAATTATACATACCATCAGGGATTAAGTGGATATATATATATATATATATATATATATATATATATATATATATATATATATAGGTAAGTGCATGGAGTTGGGAAATAATTTCATGGGTATTTTTGGTAATACGATTGTGCTATTAAATAATATGATCACGTTATTTAAATTGTGGCTTGATAATTTACAAACCATAATTTGATCGTGTTATTAAATAACGAGATCATGTTATTTAAAAAAATAACGCGATCATGTTATTATTGTTTTCAATAATACAATCGTGTTATCTGTATAATCAAAAAAATAAAAACTAAAACTTAAATGCAAAATTTCTCATTTTGCATTCAAGCTTCCTTTGTTAACCTTGCATTCCACAATCGTGTTTTGGGTGAAAGAAATTAAACCTTTCTAGAATTCATCCTAGGAAGTTGCTAATCATCGATGCCATCACGTATAAGAGGTAAGTGTTAAAAATCTACACTTGTTAGCCCTAAATTTTAGTAATTTTCAATAATTTTCATTGTTTAACACTAATTTTTAGTGGTAATTTGTTTTTTTTGAAAAACCCATCTTGCTAACCCTTCTATTTTTCTGCCCAACCCTCATAACCCTCTTATTCCTCCTTCTGACCGTCCACCTAACCCTCCATAAAACCCTCTTGTTTCTCCTCCTATCCCTCCACCTAACCCTCCTATAATTCCACAAAATACTCTGAGTAGTCAAAAGAGTCTAGTTGACAACATTGTGGAAAATAAAATTAAAATTGAAGGATTAATTAGGAGAATGAGAGATCCCACTTACACCAACACCCACCGCACCTATTTAGGCAATTCCCTAGAGACATTATTAGGTCAAATTAACTCTATAATAAGTCAAAGATTGACAAATGGACTTCATATTGGGATAATTGTAAGGCTTATTACACTAACAAATTATCAGCACTTGCGGTTAAGACCAAAGAAATATAAAAACCTTCATTTGCATCTTATTCATTGAACTAGCCACTAATGCACCATTTCTAATAATTGCTAAACATTTTCCAATCTATCACTACCAATATAATTTAATCATAACTAATTTTTTGGACCAATGGTGAATGGTGTTTGATTATCCATCGTGTAACAACCACAAGGTCCCGTTGCATTTTTTGAAGAAATTCTACTATTAGTTTGTGTTCATTGAGATTCTGAACTATTTTTATTATAGTGAATTTTAGGACTGAGAGAAAGGCTCTGCACAGGACTAACCAGGTGCACATTGTGCACATAATCAACCTACAAGGATCTATATCCAAAAGCCACTTGAGTCTAAGATCCCCTTTGTAGTTCAATAGGTCATCAAGATCGACACTATGCATGCTCTTAGTTCACTCATTTATACAATTGTTCAGCATACGAGTAGGCTCTCATAAATCGATGCTAGAGATACACCACTTAGTGTCCATACCCAACCCCACCCTTGCAGTTCTTATGGAGCTATGTGCACTAGACCTTTTGATGATGATAACATTGGTGGTTCAGAGGGCTTGGATAATATTCTTATGAGTGATGACTTTTTGGAATGCACATTTGGTATGTAGACATCAACCACCACACATATGTAGGTATATTTTATATAAATATCATGTTAAATTTAAGTTATATTTGTAAATTTAATTTAGCTAACAGTTAATTTACAAAGAAATTGAATAATATATATATGTCATTTTTGATGTCCTAAGAGGAGATGGTGCCTTCATCATCACAATCGACATTTATAGCATTTGATTTGATGCAACCATTGTTTACATTTTCAGATCCAGTTGCTGGCCCATCCACTACTACATTTGTCTCTATTAGGATGACACCTTTTACTTATACAAAGGCAAAATTTTGAGTTAATTTTATGCTCTATGTATATTTGCCTTATAAATTTAAATTAAATTTATCAATCAAAGATCTTAATCACACACTTACCTCTGTAAAAGACCCAGCTTTGATCTTTTCTTGTCCTTCTTTGTCTTATGTCTTCAACCTCTTTATCTATTTGATCAATTTGCATTTACTAGTTCTTTCTTGTTCACTCTTACCTACTCAATGTCTCTTAAGCCTACTTCTATTCACTTAATCCTCCTTCTCTACTTGAAGTCATTTTACTAATCAAATACCTCTGCAATATTTCCTTTTGACATCAACCTCCTCAATTCATACCTTATTTTCATGTTCTCTCTCTTTATCCTTGCTCTGTTCTTTACAATATTCTTATGTGTTTTCATAAGTCTACATGTTACTTTTATTTTGTCTTTTCACAATACTCATAAGACTATCTACCTACTCAATTACATCTCATTTCATACATCCAACTATTCCACACAACCCCTAAGCTTCAGTTCTTCACTTAACTCGTCTTTCCTCTTTGACACCTTCCTTCTACTATTACTTTTTTGAGGCAAACCTCCTTGTTCTGAGTAAACTATAAAGATAAAAAATAAACCAAACCCACATTCAAATACCCCTTTATATCACATAGATTCACACAAACCTTCATAATGTAACTCTCTTTGGAGAACACCTCTCAGGATTAATTAGGTCTCCTAGGCCTAATTTAAGGCTACTGATTGTGACACTGTACCATACAGACTCAAATCAACTTTAAACCTTCAAAATCCTCTTTTTCATAGGTAAATACACCTATCCAAAAAAATTAATTACTTTTCATTAATTAAATCACTTGTTATCTCATTTTCTAGTTTCAAACCCTAACTTGTGTTGTCTCAGTCTTGCACATACTTGAGAGGATAATAAATGAGCTAAAATGACCTTTTAACCCTTTTCAAAGCTTCTAAGGCTTGAAATGGATCTTCCCTTACCCCACACATCTTCTCAAACTATTACTTTTCCTTTCTCAATATGAAATCACTCACAAATCCCACATGGAAAAGTAATATCCCACACCATTCATAATACCTTAAATCTTTAACACTATTTCCAAGAACTTTACATGGTCTTTGTTTATGACTATGCAAACTCAGAATTGTTACTAATTGCTCTGTATATAGTCTTCCCATTTATTTTGCATTTTCTCAATAGTATTGAGACTTTCAATGTGTTTACATTCACTACATAGAGCTCCTATATCCCTTACTCATCTTTCAATCATTTATAATGACACTTTAAACTATGTTCTCTTCTTTTTTACTGTGCCTAAAGACAAAGTATTTAAACTTGGGTTTCACTACGTTGAACTTGTAGACTAATGACTTGAATCTTTTCTGACTAGAGATATGAACACCACAAGATTGATCATAAACTACTAGACACTTATTTACATTTTACTCTATCTAAACAAGTTTTACAAGTATGGACAAAGTTCTTGATATCTCTCATTCCTTCTATCCCTAATTCTACATTCTAAGAGTGCTACTATTCTTTACACCTACTCTTCCACTCACACTTCCGACATGTAGTACAATTTTTATATTACCTCCAACATCCAAACTACTTACTATTCTTGGCCATTGCATGTTGCATGCAAGTTACACTTCCATGATTTTTGGTTTACATTGTCTTTTCATGATATGCATGTTGAAATACGTTTCTACATATATCTTGATTTACATTGATAAAAACTTGCCATGTATATCTTTGATACTTTATAGAAAAGTAAGTGAGACCTTGTTTACATGAACAGTTGATGGTTCAAGTAGACACTCCTTCATCACTGTGAGCCGAGTAAGACATAAACATTGTTGCTACAATGTCAACTGTACAGGTGCTAACAAAGATATATATTAACTTATAATTTTGAATTGTAAAAATAGACTTATTTTAATAATTTTACTACACACTTGGGGAAAATATAGCTTATGTGCATATATTATGTATGTAGGGTTGTCCTATGTCATTTGATAGGCCTAGTCAGAAAATTAGTAGAAAATTTTTTCATGTTTATTCTATATTTCAGATGCCTATTTGAATATCTAAGCCTACCACTGACTTGTTTGAATGTTAAAAATAGATTAAATAGGACTACGAACTTGTAGTCAGTGCATGTTTAAATGATTTTTTATTGTAGTTTAAAATTAATTTCTTAACAATTGGTTGAATGTATTTTATGTTAATTTTATAATAATACTTGTATTTGAATAGGTTCAACTACAATGAGCTATGAAAATAAGACCTGCAATCAGATCTTGGAACAATCTAAGGCATTAGGGGGGTCTTCATCTACTAGCAGGGCATCCCAGGAAGAATCAGATGTCTTGCATGAGATGTGATTTTTTGTATTCCTATATGACAATTTATGTATTTTTGGCATTATATATGCATATATGATATTCATCTAACATTACATACTATGTTGGTAGATGTAATTTTTTGTATGCCTATCATGACAATCTATGTATTATTGACATTGTACACATGCGCCTATATTGTATGCCTATCATGGCAATCTATCTAATTTATATTCAGTTTCAATTTAAAATGTTATTTTATAGTGTTGTTTTGATCTTCCAAACTATTCTTTATTGGATCTCTATTTAATGTTGTACATGAATGAGGAATAGAAATTTGTTCTTTTCAATGTTATAAATCTTGAATCTCTCATATTTTTTTAAATTAAAATTTTTATTTGATTATGTGTAGTGAAAATGACTAATGACACTCTTATCTATTTTGCATTTGTCATCACCCATTTACAAATTTTCAATTGATCATTAACACAATTTGATTTCACTTAAAACATATACCCAATCATGTTCGAACTTGTATAATAAAAAGACATAAAATCATTCATAAATTCCTGTAATTTTTTCACTCGAATAAATGTTTTTAGTCTAATAAAATGCAACCTTACTGATTTGAAACAAAATATTCACTCATGAGACAATGATCCATATTTGGCTAGAACCCTTTATCATCCCCAAATACCACCACCTAATGCACAGTTTGCTCTTCTTTATTTAATAAGGCTATAAAAGTACTATTCATATGCTCTAAAATCATGAATAATTCCAGCTTCACTTATCCACTCTTGATCTGAACTCGATTCAAAATCCACCCTCAAACAATCTTCTTTTAAACTAGTTAATTACTCATTAGGTTTGCTCTTAACTAGTCATCAATCTCTCAAATCTACTCTTCTTTTGAAAAATATTCTTTAAGACACTTTGGATAGGTCTTAGGAAAACTTGAAGATTTATTTAAGCGTTAAAACTTAAAATAAATCAACCAACTATAGGTCTCTAAGAGATTGAGCTCTCATTCTCACATTCTATTTTTTTAAGTTTCTAGTTCTCTAGACCTAATTGCTGCTCCAATAGGCCAATTTCTCAAAATAGAGTTTGTAGCTCTTAAAAATTATATTTATAGTAGTCTTTTATAAATTTTAATATGTTTTAACCCTTACCCAAATTTATAGAACTCAAATCAACAAAAAACTCATCTTACCTTATGCACAACTTTCTCAAAAATGGTCTTCAATAGGTGTACATAAAAATAGTCCTATGTACCTATAATTGCAAACCTATTTTCAACCCAATGATACTTGTACTAAGTTATAATATCCATTCTCTATATTCTCACAAAGTTTTATACCTTATTGTTCAATTGTTTGAGTTTTAGAGGTGTTTTACTCATGAAACTTTTACTTTGAATTTACTCAAAATTTCTACAGGCCGAGAGCTTAGCAGAACTATTATTTCGATGCTTGCTGACCAAAAATTGACACTTTCAACACGTCTAGAGGGCAAGATAACATTTAGGACCGAGTTCTTGGCCTCCCATTAGGGACGATTGACAAACCCACCACCCATTTCATCCTCAAGAATGTCCTTAATACAAGAAACATGCAATTTTTTAGCATAAGTTCAAACACACATAAAATAAAACTCGTAAGTCATTTCTATGAACCGTCAGATCCCTTCTCTACCTCTTTAATCCCTCTAATCGCACCCTGGAGTACTCAGGTAGAACCTTCGAGATCAATCCATTGGACATGTTATAGTGATGGATCTAAAAATACAACTTTCTGGCATTGAACAAAGAACTTCTTGAGTTCCAACTGTCATTTCTTCCTACAAGACCTCCACCTAAGAATATATCACTTCGATCATGTCCAAATGGGCAAATTACATGTTATCACACCATCACAATGTTCAAATCCACCTAGAAATGCAATTTCACTGCCATTTTAGAGCACAAAAACACTGACAATAAATGTTGTCAAAGTATAAATTATGTTTATAAAACTGTTGTTTCGATGCTTTGATCTGAAGGATTATAGTCTTCAATTTCATCAGTATTTAAAAGGCTAGCTATGGAGACTATAGTCAATGGACCCTGCTTTTATAACAAAGGGGTACTATGCCACAGTGTATAGTAATGGTGTTTAATTAATTTTGTAACTACGCTATTATTTATTTACCATATAATTATTTATGTGCTTCTAATTGTGACATGTGGCAAGATGAGGAGACATTAGATAATCCCATGTGGGGGTCCTTAAGGCACCACGTGACCTGCCACCACATCCTCTATATGCCAAGTTGGCAACCCAACTCGCAGTGCCACCCAACTCGCATGGGTTCTAAATAGGTACATATCAAAACTAACTCCAATAAAAGGGTAAGAGACGTGGCTGTAACCATGAGCTTCTTATTAATGCCTTTCCTATTTTAAGGCCTTACAATAGTCTTATCCCACACATGTGGAATTTTTATAAATGCGTACTTTGTTTTGGACCAAAGTCGTTCGACCACGGCTAAGGAAATACAAGGCGAATATGGGATTCAACTCCCTTAAAGAATCTTTTATCATGATTAGAGGATAAAACCACCTGTCAAAATGATGACGTTGAGCTGTTGATCCATAGTCTTAAGTTGGAAGACTTTTAAACCTTGGTCGATTAGGGGAAATGCCCCCCTCCCCACGGAAGCTGGAAGCCGAGATGATTATGCTGATGGAGTGACTACGTTTTTGGAGAAGTCTTTAAAAGGGATTTGTTTATTTTGTTTTTCCAGGATTGAATTTATTGGTCTATGGGCTTGGTGAGATGATGGAGAAGAGTAGATAGCCTCCGAATGAGAGGACCTTCCCTATTCTTTTAAAAGTCGAACAAACGCCTATTTGTAAAGGCCATTAGGCAATGCCAAATCGTTTCATCAAGCCATACATAGTACTGCATATATGAGAAATATGTAGCCCCGTACAGAGAAGGTTATTATGTTATGGACGGTCTATTGGACGCTTGAGAAAAACAGGGGTCAGGTTTTACCAGACTAGAATAGATGTTGTCCATCGAAGGTCGAGCATGGGTGATCACCATTTTTGAATGGGGAGAAAAGGCGTCTGACTGAATAGCCTTTTAGAGGCCATCGGCATAGTAAGCTCATTGGGCCTATTGTCAAGGTCATTGAAATTTGCTCGATGTTAGACCAACCCTGTTTAGGCATGACAGTATGATACAACTAACAAAGAAAAATAGTCCCAAAAGGGAGATTAAGTAGAACCGAGCCAAAAGATGTTGTTTTTGGGTCTACAACTTCAACCATGAAGTAAAAATGACTTTTGTATTTATGCAGCCATAAAAAATAATAAGAATGGTCTTCACTTATTTGAAATGTTGTTCAAGCATGGGCAAGGGGAATGTGTCCAAAAGGAGATGAGGTGAGATAACCATTCTATACAGCATTGGCCACAAAATATTATATGCAGATCAGACTGAGTTTGTACATGGGTCATGTCTTTTTATTTTGATCCTTCGTCGCGAATGGTTCATTTAATGATGTTTTAGATCGCCTATTTTGTAAGGCTTAAGCAGCCTGAACTTTACATGAGGATGTAAACACAGTCTCGATTAGTGAGCAGTAAAAGTTTTTAAGCTTCAATGAAGGAAACTATATTGATAGGCAAAAACTGAGTCGATGAATGGAGATCACGTCTATTGCTTATGTGTCGAGGATGAATAGTTGGAATGGCTTTTCAATCTACTATTTTAATTTTGTAGGTATAGATACAAGCCTACGCCAATTCATTTTATTCTCTTCTATTTGGTATGGCCTTCTAGACATGGAAGAGGTAAATAAGTAGTATGGGTAACTACATATCAATTAAAAGATAGTCAAAATATAGTCCCGCACGTTAGATATAAGTATATGATTTCTTCTATTTGTAAATCTTATGATCTTGGAAGAAATATATGGGAATTATTATATTTACTTCTATTCGTATGGATTCAACCATGGAATAAATATAGCGGGGATATATTGTGGTAGACAATGAAGATATGTATTGTGATTATATATTGATATAGAGACGTGTGACTATATTGTTTTTATATCCTCTGTTTGTTTTTAACCTAGAGGGATATAGATAGTTGCAGGGTTATTGAGGGTTGCAGGGCTGAACAAAAACCAAAGATACTCCTATTTATTATTATTCCCTATTTATCAGAGTTTAATAGATACTATAAATGAATAATATAATGCCCACATGCATAGAGAGTAAATATAAATGTTGTTGATGAATGACGATTGCTTCAAAGCCTCAAAGCCTTCACTGTCAGATTTCAACATTATATTACAGGTTTATACAATCCATTTTGATGTAAGTTATTAATTATATATTTAAATATTTTATAATGGATTAGATTTCAGTTAATCAATCGTAAAGGCGTAGCCCAAATGATGGGTGAACTCCGTTATCATGTCTTGTGTCAAGTATTTCATTTCAATTTATTTTGGTTTCATTTAATTTAGTTCATGAATGAATTAATAGAATAATAGAACAAATTATGGGAAGTTAAAATATTATACAAGACAGGGAGTTTTAAATCAGTAAATGAATATTCAAAGTTTTTATAACCACTTTTATTCACTCTTAGAATTCCGCTACCAGTTTCTATTTCATTTAAAGAAAATTGAGAGCTTGAAAATCTAATATTTAAATTATTTGTTTTTATCTGAGAATCAAACTTGGTTTATGAATCATGATTTTTAACTGAAAACTGACACTACCAACACATCCAGGGAGGCAAATAATGTCTAATACCAATTTCCTGGCCTCCCATCAGACTTGATCGACAAACCCACCACTTATTCCAAAGTCAAGATCGTCCTTCCCAATACAAGACAAATGCAATTTTTTAGCTTAAGTTCAAACATGCATAAAATGAAACCTATAAGTTATTTCTATGAACCGTCAGATCCCTCCCTTGCCTCTTTAATCCATCCAATTTCACCTCAGAGCACTTAGATGAAACCTTCAATAGCAATTTGTTAGACAAGTTACAATAACACGTCCAAAAATATAACTTTTTGGCATTGAACAAGCAACTTCTTGAACTCCAACTATCATTTATACCTATTGGACCTCCAATTGAGAATATATTATTTAAATCACTTTCAAATAAAAAAATTACATGTTATCACATTGCCACAATGTTCAAATCCACCTAAAAGTACAATTTCACTACCGAAACACTGACAACAGATGTTGTCAAAGTTTAAGTTGTGTTTGCAAAACTATTGTTTTGTTGCTTTCTGATAAAAAACTAACACTGCCAACATGTCCAAGAGGAAGGATAACATCTAGGATTAGGATTTTGGCCTCCCATCAGGTCTGATCGATAAACTCACCACCCATTCCGACATTAAGAACACCCTTCTCAATACAAGAAAAATATAATTTTTTAATCTCAATTCAAACACATGTAAAATGAAACTTATAATTCATTTCCATTAACTATTAGATCCTTCACCTACCTCTTTAATCCCTCTAATTGTACCCCTAATAACTTAGGTGGAACGTTTGAGAGCAATATGTTGGACAAGTTGCAGTGATAGGTCCAAAAATACATTTTTTAGCATTAAATAAATAACTTATTGAACTCCAACTGCCATTTCTACCTTTAAAACCTCCATCTAAGAATATATCACTTTGATCACATCTAGATAGGCAAATTACATGTTATCACACCACCATGACATTCAAATCCACCCGAAAGTGCATTTTCATTACCGTTTTGGAGCATTGAAACACTGATAACAAATGTTGTCAAAGTTTAAGTTGTAGTTGCAAAACTATTGTTTTGATACTTCTTAGTTGAAAACTGACATGAAAACATGTTTGGGGTGGTGAATAATATATAGGACCAAGTTCTTGGCCTCCTATCGGGACCGATCGACAAACCCACCACCCATTTCGACCTCAACGCCATTCCTAATAAAAGAAAAATATAAATTTTTAGCATAAGTTCAAACATGCATAAAACGAAACCTGTAAGTCATTTCCATGAATCGTCAAATCCCTCCCCTACCTATTTAATCCCTCTAATCGCACCCTAAATAACTCACATGGAACCTTTGAAAGCAATATGTTGGACAAGTTACAATGATAGGTCCAAAAATGCAACTTTTTGACATTGAACAAACAATTTCTTGAGTTCCAACTGTCATTTCTATCTCCGAAACCTCCACTTGAGAATCTATCTTTTCAATCACATCCAACATGAGCTTCTCTTAACTTCAAGAATATAAAATTCTCTATTATCAGTGTCAACCACGTGAAAGTGGAAGCTTATTTGGGACCACTAACCCACAAAAAATTATTAGTAAGTAATTAAAATTAAAATTCATATGTACTATTTAGAAAAAAAAAAAATTGATAAAATTGATTACATCTACATTCAAAAAGTCAACATACCTGCATATTTCAATCTAACGAACCACTAGAATCTGCTCTGATCTTGATAGTATCAAGAATAACTTCATGGTCTAACTCCCAAACTTTCCATAATTTCCTATTTAATGACCTCTCATGATATTTTTTTAATTGAAAAAATCAAATTTGAATAGTGCAGTATCTTTCTATAAATTTCAAACTCTTCAAATGATCATTGATTTGAATATTTTATAGGATATTATCAAAACCAATTTTCAATCACTACCACTGATTTAGTGGGATAGTTAATGTTTTCTCCATCTATAACTAGAGAAGTCAAATTTTTTTTCCTACACACTAACACAAGTAGTTATCAGTGCCCTCTTCATTATTCTCATCTACAATAACTACAAGAACATGCCCTATATCACAAAAAAATCATTTTTAGCAACAATATGAAGATATATAATGAGAATACATTTTACATAATGAAAAATATTCTACTTGGTTGAACTAGATCAAATACATAGTCAAAGTCATCTAATGATGTCATATTTTTAAGTTGCAATGTTGTTGGTACCTGATATGTGTTGATTGGAATTAGAGGTTTGGAACTTCAATCATCCACCCACTCTTGTGACTCACACTCATTCCAAATAAAGTCCACGTATGCAAAATAAAAACATGCCAAGTGTCTTGTATGAATAGTCCAAAAACTTGCATTTGAACTATGAAATGAGTGGAGGTCACTTGAACCCATTAGATTCATAAAATCCTCATACTTTGCCAAGTGTTCTTCCTCTATTAACCAGAAATGTTTATAAAACAATAGAATTTAATTGAGCACCATGATACATGTTCTCATTACATCATTCAACCACAATTTTTACATTTGTCAAATGAACACTCTCTTTAAATTTTAACTCCTTGCAATAGCTCTTTTTACACATGCTTCAGCATTGTCATGCTCCCATTTTCCATGACCAACCTCGATGAAACTCCAAATGTGTTCTACACTAGTGGTAATATGCACCCTGCTCAATCAATAAAATATTCATGCATTTTTGAATTGTGATATGCAATTATTTGATCAAATATAATATTAGGAACTATTTTAGATAATTTGAACTTATCTATAGTCCAATTGAAAAACAAATATCAATAATATGCCTACATTATTCAAAATTTTATAATTTTAAATTCTCTTCAATTTAATAAATGGGTAATAAATCTAAATTATTACAATACTCTTCACGTACAACTTGTGCATAACTCAAAAACTATTCATTTTCAAAGATTATCTCATGTTCAGTTTAGGAACATAAGTCTAAATTATCTGATATAGTTTTTTATTGATTTAATGTAATGCTCCTTTGACTCAACTGTTCATAGAAATTTTGAAAATAAATATCAATAATATACCTACATTATTCAAAATTTTATAATTTTTAATTATCTCCAATTGAATAAATGGGTAATAAATCCAAATTATTACTATACTCTCCACATACAACTTATGCATAACCCAAAAACTATTTATTTTCAAATATTATCTTGTGTCTAATTTAGGGACATAAATCTAGATTATCTGAAATAGTCCTTTATTGATTGAATGTAATGTTCTTTTGCCTCAACTGTTCATAGAACTTCTGAAAATAACCTTACCCGTACTCTAAAGAATGTGATCGATCATCGTTGATATAAAAATGGTACTCCTTTAATATTTATATTGTTGTTATGTACTATTAGGGGCATGCATGAATGTTATATGCATGAATATAGTAATTTTTGATGAGTTGTAATACTGTGATTAAACTTTCATTTGAGGTTTGAATGTGTAATTTTTAACAAAGTCAATTACTGAAACAATAAGTGAGAATATATCCTTACTTATCTTGAAATGTTTATCGAACCATCTAGCCCTATCTCTGTCACTTGCATACTCATAAAAAATTCTCCCTAAATTTGACCAAAAATTCAAAAAGAGGTATTTTTTTAACAAACCCACACCTTTTAGATTTTTTTATCATTTTTACTTGATAACTCATTGATTTATCTTTGCTTAAACCAACTAATTCTTGTCCAATTTCACTTGTAATCTCCTCATGGATACATTTTTTAATTTTGACAATCCACCACAAATGTTTCAATTTTCATTTAAACATGATTTGTTATAAAATAATTGTCCATCTGGTCTTTTGCAAAAGATAGTTGGAATAAATTCTTTGACTGATTTTGATGGAAATTCAATGCCATACTCCTATAAAATGTTGTTAAGGTGCAAAGTACAATGAATAAGGTGAAAAACATCATAGTGTATTGAAAATTTAATTGTTGCCTACAACAAGTAGTGCGTGTGTGATTTATTTTTACATAAAAATGTTTAGCCATATCAAACTATCTTTGACAAATCAAAATTTGTGGATATTTTTTCAAAAATTTAGAGTACAATTATGTTTAAATCATATCCAAAAAATATTTCAGATGCGATTCACGATTACAAGAACCAACTCTTTTTTTCTACATCTCTTACATTAGGTGAAACTCGTGTATCGTCTTTCTAGAATTGAGTAACTCTTTGAGAGTATCAGCTATAACAGTGTCCTTTGGTGGAAGTATACCAAAGAATGCCCAAAGCTCATTAGTATTAGGTTCATTAAATCTTTCACATTTTTTAATTACTTTTATTAATATTTTTATGTCTATATTAAGTGTTTGACTTGTTTTTAAAACCATTCATTTTTTCCCTATCTAGTCACTTACTGCACAAGTATATGTCGGACAATATTAAAATCTTGAGTGCATGATTTTGGGCCTACAGTATGATATACATCATGTAATTTTTCAATAATTTCATTATTTTTATCCATGTTAGATGTTCTTAGTATTAATATGTACATTATTGGTCCCATCTTAATCAATGTTATCAATGAAACAAATAATTGACATCTTTGACTATCATAATTCAAATTATGAAAGAAAGTATCCCAAATTTGTTGAGCCACTCTTCTTGAATGACAATCAGACATTTTTTTATGCATTTGTTCTAAAATAATTTTATAGACTTCAATTAAGTACTTGTCTTTTCTACGCATAATTCTTGGAGATGTTAAAGATGGAATTTGTTGAAAGGGTGTTTTAAAATCGTTATTACTTTCATTGTTTAGAGGTGGGATGACATTTTATTTATTGTTTATTTCTTCATTATATGTTTCCATGAATTTTCTTGATGATTAATTTCATCATTATTTATTTTCATCAAATTTTCTTCATTCATGGGGGGTGAAGCATCATCCATAGACTCATCATCAACAAAATAAAAAACTTGGAATTTTGAATGCAAACTTCTAACATTATCTAATTCATTATTGTCAATTTCATTATTAATAATTTTATTATGGTCAATTTCATCATTATGATCAATTGCATCATCGTTTAATTCATTATTGTCAATTGACTCATTATTTATGGCTTTTGGTTGATCATGATTAAGGTTTGTCCCTTG
Source organism: Torreya grandis (assembly GCA_037957365.1). Lineage (NCBI taxonomy): Eukaryota > Viridiplantae > Streptophyta > Pinopsida > Cupressales > Taxaceae > Torreya > Torreya grandis. Next base: position 467,121 of record JARHVA010000284.1, on the reverse strand, counting down.
CTTACCACAATTTTTTTTGCATTCGTATCTTATTTTTCTCTCTCAAATCTTATAATTCCTCTGGTGTTTTGTTCTTCAACATCTTCCTCTTTCTAGAATGTGATCCATCACCCATCAAAGACAATTGACAACTTTTCAAAGATGGGGTCAAAATCACATACCACAGGTCTCGCAGAAATACATAGAGAATGTTTGTGGGGACAGAATTCTCAATTTAAGTTAAAAATAGATGTTGAAAAGTGAGCTTAGTCTATAATAATAATAACATGATTGTGTTATTCTTCATACTAAGTTCTGCTTCAACATACATATTGAGAAGCGAGTTTTATGTATATTAAGAATAACATGGTCATGTTAATCTTAATACTTAATTGAGGTTAAACAGACATTAAGAATCAATTTTTTTCTATATTAAGAATCATGCAATCGTGTTATTAAATAACGTGATCACGTTATACTTGATATACATTATGGATTAGGGATTAGTGATTAAGGCATTAATGCATAAGGTTTAGGGATTATGAATTACAATTTATGTTTTAGGGTTTAGGGATTAAGGATTAGGGCTTGTAGGGTTTAGGTTTAAGGGTGTATATAAGGTCTAATCACTCTATGCCATGTGAACCTAACTTTTAATACAAAGTATGTTAATCGAAACTAAATCGATTGATAAATAGGGAAAGTTTATGGTTTACAAATTAGGGTATAGTGTTTAGAGTTTATGGTTCAAGGCTTAGGTTTAGGGTACACAAGGTCAATTTCAAAGATAATTCTTAGTAGAAATGATGTTAATTTGGGCTAAAATGATTGGTTCAAGGTTTAAAGATTTTATATTTTTTATTTAGAGTTTAGGGATTATGAACTTTAAGAATTAGGGCTTAGGGTATATGTTTTAGGATATATAAGGTACAATCGTGAAAGAAATTGGGGCAAATTAGAGCTGATCAACCCCCAAATCACATTTTATAGTCATGCAATTAGGTTGAAGGGGCTCAAAATAGACCTAATTTACTTCAGATGCATAATTAGATTGGTACTCCAAACACTAAATTTTGGCCATAAGTTTAAAAAATGCATTTTATGACACCACATGATACAATCAATTATATCATAAAGCATGCATGCTTGCGGCATGTATGGGCATTAGGGCATAGTGATTACAACTTATGTAAGGGATTAGGTATTAAGAAATAAGGTTTAGGTTTAAGGCCCTATATATAATGTCTAATCGCTCTGTCATGTGAACTTAATTCTTACTACAGGATATTAATTGGGACTAAATCAATTGATAAATAGGGAAGGTTTGTGGTTTAAAATTTAGTGTATAGTGTTTATGGTTTAGGGTAGACAAAGTCAATCGTAAAGATAATTGAGGACAATTTGAATCACTTGGATCCATTTGTGACTATAGAATGTGTTTTTAAGTTGTCATTATACCCCATGTCATCATAAAGATTCAGTGAATTAGTCAAATGGGGCAATCAGTCATGTGATTTAAGCCAAACTGAGCCCTGTGAACTTAATTCTTAGACTAAATGATGTTAATTTGAGATAAAATGATTGGTTTAAGGTTTAAAGAGTTTATATTTATGGTTTAGATTTTAAGGATTAAGAACTTTAGGGATCAAGGCTTAGGGTATAAATTTTAGGGAATATAAGGTACAATCATGATAGTGATTGAGACAAATTTGAGATTCTTGAACCTAGATCTATGAGTAAAAAATGTGATTTTGGCTTCAATTAGCCCCCACATATCACAAATTGAGCCAATTAAGTCAATTGTGGTTTAATGAGTGATGCGATTTTGATCAAGTTCATCCTTGTGAACCTAATTCTTACTATATATAAAAGATATTAATTAGGGATAAATTTATTAGTTTAGGGTTTAGGGTCTACAATTTAAAGGGTTTGAGGTTTAGGGCTTATGGCTTAGGTTTTAAGATAAATTGTACAAGGTTTAGGGTTAAAGTTAAATGGTACAGGGTTTAGGGTTTAAGATATCGGATATAGGGTCCAATCACTAAAGTAATTAAAGAAAATTTAAGTTTCTTGTTCACCTATTTATGAAAATTACCTTCATGTTTGCATTTATAATAAAAGTAAGGTCGGTTAAACCATTCACATATTGAATGTATGTTATACAATCGATTGAGCAATAAATTTGGTTTAGGGGCTCAATTTTACTCAAATCATGCCCCTAATTACACAAATTGACTAATTGGATCAATACAATGATAGAATCAAACTTTTAATTTTGTCCCAAATCATATCTTGCTCTTGAAGTGGTTCAAATTGGCCTCAAATGCCTCCTCGATTAAATGAATCAACTCTTTGGTTAATCATATATGACATGACATTAGAGTTAATTTCACTCTAAATCGCATCAAAAACAATTTAAAATAGTTCATATGGCTCATTTTGACCCTAATTACCTTCACATTTAACTAATTGACATTTTCATTGATTAGCTAATGACTTCAAGTTTATTGAGCTCAAAACCAGATTCTATACATGTAGTTTTTGCATATAAGTAAAGAATATTTCTTTGATTTAATCAAGCTAATGAAATTGGAGTTGGTCAACCCCCGAATCACATTTAATATTCATGCAATTATGTTGAAGGGGCTCGAAATAGCCCCAATTTACTTCAGATGCACAACTACATTGGTACTCCAAAGGCTAAGTTTTGACCATAGGTTTAAAAAATGCATTTTATGACATCTCGTGATAAAATCAGTTATATCGTAAGGCATGTATGTTTTCGGCATGTAGTGGGTATTAAGGCATTTGGCTTACAATTTATGTTAAAGGGATTAGGGATTAGGGCATGTAGGGTTTAGGTTTAAGGACCTGCATATAATATCTAATCGCTTTATGCCATGTGAACCTAATTTTTACTACAAATGATGTTAATTGGGTCTAAATCAATTGGTAAATAGGGAAAGTTTATAGTTTACAATTTAGGGTATAGTGTTTAGAGTTCATGGTTCATGGCTTAAGTTTAGGGTACACAAGGTCAATTACAAAGATAATTCTTAATATAAATGATGTTAATTTGGGATAACATGATTGCTTCAGGGTTTAAATATTTTATATTTATGATTTAGAGTTTAGGGATTAGGACTTAGGGTATAAGTTTTAAGGTATATATATAAGGTACACTTGTAAAGGCAATCGAGACAAATTGGAGCTGATCAACCCCCAAATAACATTTTATAGTCATGCAATTAGGTTGAAGGGGCTCGAAATAGGCCCACTTTACTTCAAATTCACAATTAGATTGGTACTTCAAAGGCTAAGTTTTGGTTGTAGGTTTACAAAATGCATTTTATGACACCTTGTGATAAAATCAATTTTATCATAAAACATGCATGTTTGTAGCTTGTAGTGGGCATTAGGGCATAGGGCTTACAACTTATGTCTAAATGATTAGGGATTAGGGCATAGGGTTTAGGTTTAAAGACCGGTATATAATGTCTAATCGCTTTGTCATGTGAACCTAGTTCTTACTACAAAGGATGTTAATTGGGACTAAATTGATTGGTAAATAAGGAAAGTTTGTGGTTTACAATTTAGGGTATAATGTTTACAGTTTACGGTTTAGGGCTTAGGTTTTAATATATATATGGTTTAGGGTATACAAAGTTAATCACAAAGATAATTGAGGACAATTTGAATCACTTGGATTCATTTGTGGCTATAGAATGTGTTTTTAGGTTGTCATTATACCCCATGTCATCATGAAGATTCAGTGAATTAGTCAAATGGGGCAATCAGTCATGTGATTTAAGCTAAACTGAGCCCTATGAACTTAATTCTTAGTCTAAATGATGTTAATTTAGGCTAAAATAATTGATTCAAAGGTTTAAAGAGTTTATATTTATGGTTTAGGGTTTAGGGATTAGGAACTTTGGGGATTAGGGATTAGGGTATAAGTTTTAGGGTATATAAGGTAAAATCATGATAGCGATTGAGGAAAATTTGAGATCTTTGAACTTAGATCTATGAGTAAAGAATGTGATTTTGGGCTCAATTACCCCCCACATCATCACAGATTGAGCCAATTAAGTCAATTGTGGTTTAATGACTGATGTGATTTTGATCAAATTCATCCCTGTGAACCTAATTCTTTCTATATATAAAGGATGTTAATTGGGGCTAAATTTATTGGTTTAAGGTTTAGGGTCTACAATTTAAAGGGTTTGAGGTTTAGGGCTTATGTCTTAGGGTTTAAGATAAATGGTACAAGGTTTAAGGTTAAAGTTAAATGTTACAGGGTTTAGGGTTTAAGATATCAGATATAGGTTCCAATCACTAAGGTAACTGAAGAATATTTGAGCTGCTTGATCGCCTATTTATGACAACTACCTTCATGTTTACATTTTTGATAAAAGTAGGGTTAATTAAACCATGCACATATTGAATGCATGTTATAAAATTGATTGAGCCATAAATTTGTTTTAGGGGCTCAATTTTACCCAAATCACGCCCCTAATTACACTAATTGAATCAATTCATGAGAGAATCAAACTTTTAATTTTGCCCCAAATCATATCTTGCTCTTGAAGGGGTTCAAATTGGCCTCAAATGCCTCGAAAATTAAATGAATCAACTCTTTGGTTAATCACAATGACATGACATTAGAGTTAATTTCACTCAAAATCACATCAAATACAATTTAAAATAGGTTCATGTGGCTCATTTTGACCCTAATTACCTTCATAATTTAAGTAATCAACATTTACATTGATTAGCTAATGACTTCAAGTTTATTGAGCTGAAAACCACATTTTATACATGCAGAACTTGCATATAAGTAAATAATGTTTCTTTGCTTTAATCAAGCTAATGAAATTGGAGCTGATCAACCCCCAAATCACATTTTATAGTCATGTAATTATGTTAAAGGGGCTCAAAATAGCCCAATTTACTTTAGATGCACAGCTATATTGGTACTCCAAAGGCTAAGTTTTGGCCATAGGTTTAAAAAATGCATTTTATGACATCTCGTGATAAAATCAGTTATATGGTAAGGCATGCATGTTTGCGACATGTAGTGGGCATTAAGTCATTTGGCTTACAATTTATGTTTTAAGGATTAGGGATTAGGGCATGTAGGGTTTAGGTTTAAGGACTTACATATAATGTCTAATCGCTCTATGCCATGTGAACCTAATTTTTATTACAAAGGATGTTAATTGAGACTAAATCAATTGATAAATAGGGAAAGTTTATGGTTTACAATTTAAGGTATAGTGTTTAGATTTTATGGTTCAGGGCTTAGATTTAGGGTACACAAGGTCAATTGCAAAAATAATTCTTAGTCTAAATGATGTTAATTTGGGCTAAAATGATTGGTTCAGGGTTTAAATATTTTATATTTATGATTTAGAGTTTAGGGATTATGAACTTTAAGGATTAGGGCTTAGGGTATAGGTTTTAGGGTATATAAGTTACAATTGTGGAGGCAGTTGGTGCAAATTGGCGCTGATCAACCCCCAAATCAATGTTTTATAGTCATGCAATTAGGTTCAAGGGGCTTAAAATAGACCTAATTTACTTCCGATGCACAGTTAGATTGGTACTCCAAAAGCTAGGTTTTGGCCATAGGTTTAAAAAATTGCATTTTATGACACCTCATGATAAAATCAATTATATCATAAAACATGCTTGTGGCATGTAGTGGGCATTAAGGCATAGGGCTTACAACTTATGTTTAAGGGATTAGGAATTAGAGCACAGGGTTTAGGTTTAAGGACTTGTATATAATATCTAATTACTTTGTCATGTGAACCTAATTCGTACTACAAATGATGTTAATTGGGACTAAATCAATTGGTAAATAGGGAAAGTTTATAGTTTACAATTTAGGGTATAGTGTTTAGGGCTTATGGTTTAGGGCTTAGGTTTTAATGTATATATGGTTTAAAGTAGACAATATCAATCGTAAAGCTATTTGAGGATAATTTGAATCACTTGGATCCATTTTTGACTATAAAATGTGTTTTAGGTTGTCATTATACCCCATGTCATCATGCATATCCAGTAAATTAATTAAATGGAGCTATCAATCACATAATTTAAGTCAAACTGAGCCCTGTGAACTTAATTCTTAGTCTAAATAATGTTAATTTGGATTAAAATGATTGGTTTAAGGTTTAAAAAGTTTTATATTTATGGTTTAGCATTTAGGGATTAGGGCTTAGGATATAGGTTTTAGGGTATATAAGGTAAAATCATGACAATGATTGGGGCAAATTTGAGATCGTTGAACCTAGATCTATAAGTAAAGAATGTGATTTTGGGCTCAATTAGCCCCATCACAGATTGAGCCAATTAAGTCAATTGTGGTTTAATGAGTGATGTGATCTTGATCAAATTCATCCCTGTGAACCTAATTCTTACTATATATAAAGGATGTTAATTGGGGCTAAATTTATTAGTTAAGGTTTAGGGTCTATAATTTAAAGGGTTTGAGGTTTAGGGCTTATGTCTCACGTTTTGAGATAAATGGTACAAGGTTTAAGGTTAAAGTTAAATGGTACATGGTTTAGGGTTTAAAATATCAGTTATAGGGTCCAATGACTAAGATAATTAAAGAATATTTGAGCTGTTTATTCACCTATTTATGACAATTACCTTCGTGTTTACATTTCTGATAAAAATAGGGTGAGTTAAACCATGCACATATTGAATGCATGTTATAAAATCAATTGAGCCATAAATTTGGTTTAGGAGCTCAATTTTACCCAAATCACACCCCTAATTACATAATTGACTAATTGAATCAATTCATGATAGAAACAAACTTTTAATTTTGCCCCAAATCATATCTTGCTTTTGAAAGGGTTCAAATTGGCCTCAAATGCCTCCTCAATTAAATGATTCAACTCTTTGGTTAATCATATATGACATGACATGACATTAGAGTTAATTTCACTCTAAATCACATCAAAAACAATTTAAAATAGGTTCATGTGGCTCATTTTGACCCTAATTACCTTCAAAATTTAACTAATCAACATTTACATTAATTAGTTGATGACTTTAAGTTTATTGAGCTCAAACCACATTTTATACTTGTAGAACTTGCATATAAGTAAATAATGTTTCTTTGTTTTAATCGAGCTAATGAAATTGGAGTTGATCAAGCCCCAAATCACATTTTATAGTCATGCAATTATGTTGGAGGGGCTCGAAATAGCCCCAATTTGCTTCATATGCACAGCTATATTGGTACTCCAAAGGCTAAGTTTTAGCCATAGGTTTAAAAAATGCATTTTATGACATCTCATGATAAAATTAGTTATATCGTAAGGCATGTATGTTTGCAGCATGTATTGGGCATTAAGGCATTTGGCTTACAATTTATGTTTTAGAGTTTAGGGATTAGGGCATGTAAGTTTTAGGTTTAAAGACCTGCATAAAATGCATAATCGTTCAATGCCATGTGAACCTAATTCTTTCTACAAAGGATGTTAATTAAGACTAAATCAATTGATAAATAGAGAAAGTTTATGGTTTACAATTTAGTGTATAGTGTTTATGGTTTATGGTTTAGGGCTTAGGTTTTAATGCATATATTGTTTAGGGTAGACAAGATCAATTGCAAAGATAATTGAGAAATTTTGAATTACTTAGACCCATTTGTGACTATAGAATGTGATTTTGGGTTGTCATTATACCCCATGTCATCATGCAGATTGAGTGAATTAGTCAAATGCGACAATGAGTCGTGTGATTTAGGCCAAAATTGAGGCCTGTGAACTTAATTCTTAATCTAACTTATCTTAGCTTGGACTAAAATGATTGGTTCAAAGTTTAAAAAGTTTATATTTATGGTTTAGAGTTTAGAGATTAAGAACTTCAGGGATTATGGCTTAGAGTATATGTTTTAGGGCACATAAAATACAATCCTGATGACGATTGGGACAAATTTTAGCTCCTTGAACCTAAATCTATGAGTAAATAATGTGATTTTGAGCTTAATTAGCCTCCACATCATCATAAATTGAGCCAATTAAGTTAGTTGTGGTAATGAGTGATGCAATTTTTACCATGTTCATTCATGTGAACCTAATTCTTACTATATATAAAGGATGTTAATTGGGGTTAAATTTATTGGTTTAGGGTCTACAATTTAAAAGGTTTGGGGTTTAGGGATTATGGCTTAGGGTTTAAGGTAAATGGTACAAGGTTTAGGGTTAAAGTTAAATGATACAAAGTTTAGGGTTTAATATATCAAATATACAGTCCATTCACTGAGGTAACTGATAAAAATTTAAGTTGCTTGTTCACTTATTTGAGACGATTACCTTCATGTTTGCATTTTTGATAGATGGTCGGTTAAGCCATACATGTTGCATACATTTAATACAATTGATTGAGCCATAAATTTGGTTTAGGGGCTCAATTTGGGCTCAATTTTGCCAAAATCACATCCCTAATTGCACAATTTGACTAATTAGATCAATTCATGATAAAATCAAACTTAATTTTGTTCCAAATTATATCTTGCTCTTGAAGGGATTCAAATTGGCATCAAATACCTCATCGATTAAATGAATCAACTCTTTAGTTAAATATATATAACATGACATTAGAGTTAATTTCAATCCAAATCCCATTGAATATACAATTTAAAATATGTTCACGTGGCTCATTTTGACCCTAATTACCTCCACAATTGAACTAATCGACATTTGCATTCATTAGCTAATGACTGTGAGTTTATTGAACTCAAAACCACATTCCATACGTGTATAATTTGCATATAAATAAATTATGTTTCTTTATTTCAATCAAGCTAATGAAATTAGAGATGATCAACCCCCGAATCAAATTTTATATTCATGCAATTAGGTTGAAGGGGCTTAAAATAAACCCAATTTACTTCAGATACACAACTAGATTGGTACTCCAAAGGTTAAGTTTTGACCATATATTTAAAAAATGCATTTTGTAACATCTCGTAATAAAACCAATTATATTGTATAATGTATAATGAATTACACCTTAAAACCAAGTAATTATAAGTGATCAAATCAACATATTAAAATGCCTATAAAGTTTTTGAAGTCTAATGTGATACCATGACACCTTAATTCACTATACAAGGTTAAGTACCTTTCCCATATCTCATGAAATAACACCACTATTAGGGAGCTCAAGAACATATAAGGTCATATATAAAATTTGAGGTAAAGAGAAAATTTGGGTTTTTTGGTGTTATGAATATATAATGTGATCGCGTTACTTTGTTAACGCGATCATACTATTTGAATTTGAATTCAAATCTCATGTCTTTTGGCTCGAAAATGGTTTAGACTCTCAAGCCAAAGGCTTGACCCTATCAATCTATAACCGAGTTTGAGAGTTATGATAAAAAAGATAACAAAATTCAACTTTGATCGCTAAATACACTACAAATTTCAACATGAAAATTCAAAAGTTTAAAACCATCGTGACAAGCACTCTCTCATCTTTCAAAAAATATAATTTTTAGACTAATATAATATCTCAAACTATACCTTTTTTATGCCACTACATGTCATAAACATACATGCATATACATGTTAATGTAATTTGTCTTTCGTTAATCCAAGTGAAAAACAAGTTATATGGTCACAAACTCGACCTAATTCTACACACTCAAAAAAAATCTGATTTTCAATTTTTCAGATAGTTAAGCGCACCACACAGATGACTATCCTTTTTTTTTTCAAGCTCTATTTACTTCCAAAATTTATAAATAAAATATATAAAAATTATTAGTCAAAAACTAAAAGATCTTATCTAAAATTTTTTCAAAGAGTTTCAATGAATATTAAAAATTGCTCAAAAAATGGTGCCCCACATAGCCATCTATCCACTCTATTTTCTTATTAAAAATAATTCCTCTTCAAATTTTAGTTGTTTGTCTTAATTATACTTAACCATTTTTTAAAAAAACTAGTGTTTTGAAAATTACTTGAAATGCTATATATCATGTTTTTACGCTATCTTCAAATTTGGAGTTTAGATATCTCAAATTATCTACAAAAGTTTAGATTTATAAAATTTCAAAAAAATCATTTCTACAAATAAATCAATTTTTGTCCCACATCCCTGTGCACTTACCTATATATTACTTAAAAATTATACACACTCTATATAAAAATAAGGTGACATTTATATATAATTCATAATTACACACACACACACACACACACACACACATTAAGATGACGTTTTTATGTAAAATTCATAATTACATGTATATACATATATATATAGAGTGTTTAATCTTCTATCCTAAGCTCCCATCTTAAAAAATTATTAACTCAATTTTAAACCGAAAATATAATTCACATTAAAACCACACAACACCTAATGTTCCAATTAGATGCCTTAAAACACAAAACTCTAAATATGAAAAATTATGTTGTGCACCATACAATACACAACTTATTGAAAATGATTGGACACAAACTTAACCCCTATATTAAACATTTATGTTCTTTATATAATTCAAACTTCATCTATTATTTATAATGTCTAGCTTAGTCATTTGTCCATACTATATAACACTATCAGGTTAACAACTCACATAATCTTATGTAAATTATCTCACATACCTAGTTATTTAGTAACAAGGCAAGTTCATCTATTAACTTATGTCTCTGTTTATTATACTCCTAAATATATGTATGCTCAACAATAAATAAAATAACCTACAAGGTTAATGTATATTATACGACTTACTTGTTTCTCCATTTTTAAAAAACAACCTACACACAATCGGGGATTAAATAAACTAACACAGTTTTATATCTTATACATCCACAACCATTTAACAACATACTAAATGACAAACCCAATTTTATAATGTTTAACTATGCCATTTATCTAAATGTCAAAACCCAATTATCTAAATAACTAACACATATAGTCCCAATTCATGTACAAAATGACTATTCTTAGTTGTATGTTACCCTAATATTTTCCCACTCACTTGTTTTAACAAATTTATTTATACACAACCGTTACACCATGAAAATAGAATAACTACACAACTATGTAAACATCCACGACAAACCCTATTTTCATTTCAACATCTTAACGAACCATATAACAATAATATCTCTAAGCCATTTTTTTCCTACTAATACACAGTCATCTAACAATCCATTTTACACACAATCATCTATATAACCGAATAAAATTGAAAACTCCAATCCATTCATAATACCCTAACTAACCGAGTAGCAAATGTTAACCCCCAATCGTTCCTTTCAAGCCAATATACATAGTCGTTTAACAAAATGATAATACACAACTATTTCGAATTATAAATGAAATAAAAACACAACCATAATAACCATTCAAAATTTCTTTTTCGTTCTTAATACCCTATATAACCTTGCTCATGTTTGTCTTTATTGAACTAGTGATTCGATTCTGGGAGGCAATTTCTCTTTCCACGAGGTCAAATCCCTAGTTCCATATATTGGAATTTATAAATAATCAAATTGGTATAAAACCTATTTAATGTTCCTTAATAAACAAAATGACATCAACATAGTTATGTAAAATAAATTAAAAAACAAACCCTACCACCTAAATATTGTTTGAAGAGGATTTTCTACCTCCATGCACAAAACAAACATTTTCTTCTATCCTCTGTCAAACACAACCCGTTTCCATTCTAAAAACTTCATCATATTTTGTTATTTCAATAGTCGTTTACATACCACTCAGAACCCCTAATTCCATGACGAACCCTTCTCCATCCATAAAATCCCAAGAATGACTCACCATACACTAAAAATTTCTGACATGACTAACAACTTCCAACTTGGACTGCCAAAACAATACAATCAACTTTCTATCTCTTCTCAATTCATAGTCAAACCCCAACTCTTCCAAAATTTCATGGCTCGACCAAACAAAACAAAATGATGACTCCCCAATTAGGGTTGACAAAATCATTTGTCAATAACCATAATTATTTTTGATATTTCAAATGCATTTAACAATTTTAGCCATTAGTCAACACGATTTCATACCCAATTTAGCCCCTTCGGTATTCGAAAACCATGTCATCTTAGGTACCAAAATAGTCCCCTTCAGGTACACATTAAGAGTCATAATTCATAAAAACAATTTGTAAATGACTACAAATACATTTGTTTTCATGTTATTTCTAAATATTTTATAACGATATTATTTATGTTGAATGCTTGCAAATACACACTAGGAGTCATGCAGTCAACAATTCACTAGTAAAGTCATTTAAAAGACATAATTGTAACATTTCACAATGGCAACACCATAATCATAGAGAACAATATTTGCAATGTGACCAAAGTAACATCTAATCATGGATCAAAAACCAATCAACATGATCAAGCACGAAACAACCAAACACATTGAAATTAGAGCAAAACATATAACTATTCACTCATAAACATTCATGCATTTATTTGTACTACGTAGTGTGTGTAGGTTTCCTTGTCAAATAACTCAACCTCCAACATAATCTACAACACCCTCCCTGATGATATTCTTCCTTTATACATGTTTGGGGAGTAGATTATCCCTTGCATCCACCTCACAAATGTAAATGATAGTTAGCCCATAACAATAATTATCAATAAAAATACTACTAAAGCACAATAATACTGAATGAGCATAACCCACATACATATGAAACTCATGTATAGATAACCAACAAGTAATGAGTCATGTAAATATAATTATTATATGTTTGTCCATACTCAACATAAATGAAAATAGTTGCTATAACAGTGATTAAAGATTAACTTCATTAATATCTGTTTAACGAGCAAATCAAATTTAGTGAAAAAATCAAGATGTAACATTTAATAAATATATGATACTAACAAAAATTTATTCCTATGAAAGAATGTCTCTTGAAATCTAATTGTTGAGATCACAATTTGCACTCAAAATATCAATCAATTTCCTCTTGACAACTTCATTGGTTCCTTTCTTTTTATCTTAATTTTTGTCCATTACTGAACAATCAAAAACATTGTAATATAATGACATGCAGTTTCATTGGTTGTTAAAATTTTTGTAGTAAAATGAAAAATAATAGACCATTATACAAAATGGGTATTATACATACAAGTAAGATGCATGGCATTATACAAGCTATAATCAAACGAACAACAATACAACAATATACAAGTCAATAGTTCATTGGTTCCTTTCCTCTATGTACCAAGATGGACAACAAACCGTTAAACATACTGTAAAAGGTATTATATAAATAACCAAGATGTAGGGTCTTATACAGACTGTATTAAAATAAACAACAATAAACCATTCTATAAACTGATGGTTTACTAACTCATTTTCTTTATGTAACAAGATGGACAATAACAGACAATTACATAGAGCATTGTACAAATTAAAGGTATTATATATATACTGCTTGTATAACACCTTTAATTTGTATAATGCTCTATGTAATGGTCTGCTATTGTCCATCTTGTTACATAAAGAAAATGAGTTAGTAAACCATCAGTGTGTATATATACACACTGATGGTTTACTAACTCATTTTCTTTATGTAACAAGATGGACAATAGCAGACCATTACATAGAGCATTATACAAATTAAAGGTGTTATACAAGCAGTATATATATAATACCTTTAATTTGTACAATGCTCTATGTAATTGTCTGTTATTGTCCATCTTGTTACATAAAGAAAATGAGTTAGTAAACCATCAGTGTGTGTGTGTATACACACACACACACACACACACACAAATGGTTTACTAACTCATTTTATTTATGTAACAAGATGGACAATAACAGACAATTACATAGAGCATTATACAAATTAAAGGTAATATATATATACTGCTTGTATAACACCTTTAATTTGTATAATCTCTATGTAATGGTCTGTTATTGTCCATCTTGTTACATAAATAAAATGAGTTAGTGAACCATCAATGTGTGTGTGTGTGTGTGTGTATACACACTTGATCTATGCATACCATTACAAAAAATAGAAACACTGTGAGTTTTTTCTTACCTTCAAGATAGTGGATAAACATCCTTATAACTTTGATGATGTTGTATAAATTTATAGTGACTCTATATCAAGAGAAAATGCTAAAATAAAAAAAATTAGAAATTATCTTATGAAGGGAGCAAAGAGACGTCTATCATGATCACTTATTGTTATTCCATTTTATAATAACACATTTTCATGATGACTTGAACACTCAACCTTTGAATATGAATATAACTAATTGACACATGGCGTGATGAATGAAGCCTCATTACATTACATTATGAGCCATACACAACACTTATAGATGGTACATGCTACATGGCATAAAACATATAAAAGGCATAGGGTAATTTATTATTTGACTAAAAAAAATTATGTCAATGCACTTCATTGGCCCTGGGATATAACATAGTTATATGCATCATGAAACAATTGTTAAGCTAGGATGGAACTAATAGGACTCTCAATTGATGAACACATGTATTGTATGCATTAGAGACTAGCATGCTCTATATGGATATGAAACATGTTGGCATAGATATATGGACACAAAAAAAATTATGTGTTTGTCCTGTTATTGATATAATTTTTGTGTAACACACCATGGGTAGTGCTAAAATATTAAGGTTGTGTTTGTTCTTTTATTATACTTACCAAAATAAAGAGTATGAAAACTTTTAATCTTCCTTTAAAAAGTATAGAGTTAATACCATTTGCATATTCACATAACACTGTTTCCATTCCAATGCAGATTTCATCATACTACATGAATAAGGTTTTCTATACTTTTAATTTGCCTTTAAAAAGTATAGAGTTAATACCATTTGCATATTCACATAAGACTGTTTCCATTCCAATGTAGAGTTCATCATACTACATGAATAAGGTATTCTTCGAATTGAGTCAAATAAACTTATAGAATGCAAACCTCCATAACACGATGTTTTCAATCTTCCATCAACTAATTTAACAAGATCAAAATATATAACTCGCATATTAATCTACATTCCAAGACATAATTACTCTTGTGACCCTTATATGCATGTTACAATCATATCAAAGTTTATCTCAAGATTTAAAACTTAATGATAAACCTAACTTAAAATACAACTGAACCAAATTCATATTATTCATATGAAACAAGAATACTAACTAATTCTTAATGTACTAAGAACTTTTTCAACGCTTTCATATTACACTCAGTTAACGAGGATGAAATGGACATTTGTTTGCATATTTGGGTCTGCAATTGTTTATTAATGTAAAGGAGTGCTCCATGTTGTAATTCCACTCATCCATCAAGGTAGCAACTAGAAAACATGACAATTGTTGAAGTTGTGCATGTTTGGCTACAACACTATTCTGAGATATAGGCACAACGTAGTGAAACCTTGGTTTCAAGTTGAAGACATGTGATATATATAAGGTAACCTTATGTTATATCAAAATATTTATAGCCATTCGAATGATGACAAATATCTAAATGTTAAAATGCCACATGAGGGAATCATATATGACAAAGTGCATAACAAATCATCATCAATGATGTGTGGTGAAACTCAAAAATAATACTTTGTTACATTCCATTAATTCTAAGTATAAGAAAGTACATAGTGATGGCCAAAATTAATTTGAGTTGGATAATATAATGGCCTTTAACAACTTAACAACTCCTACATGTTTTGAATTTTATGAATGAGATCCACATAGGGTTTTTAAAAGAGACAATTAGAATTTAAAAACACACAACTTGGCTTAAAGCATATTATCTCATTAATGTGAAAACCCAATCAATAGACCAAACACAAGAATGTGATCAAGACCCAAATAACCAACACGAAATGACAAAAGATTTGTAATATACATGACACTTGTAGGCATCAAACAGCTGAGCAAGACCCTCGAAGTATCTAGCATCACGTGCAGGGCACATTGATAGTTGACCTACACGTACTTGCTAGATACTCTAGCTACCCCCTCTCGGTTCATTCTGTTAGCCCGTTAGCCATCCGATGATGGGGTTCACTTCTTACATCCTTGATTATGAGCGTAACTAGCTAGTACGTTCAATGTGAGCTCAAAATCAAGGATATAATAAGTGGGGCCCATCGACAAAGGGCTAATGGGCTATGCAAGTGATGATAAATGAAATATTAAATCATCATTTTTCAAATATCATGCCCCTTCACATAACAGAAGGTTTTCAACTGACTAACAAGCTAAGGTAACAGAGAAATCATCAGTAGATGAACCAAAAGGGATGTGGAGGTCAACTACCAACTTAATAACTCACGCTAAATGTACCATCTAATTACACTCATAATGGAGGATCTTATAATTAATCCAACCCAAAAAAAATGAGCATTGTATGTTTAACATGGACAACCACACTTGTATTTGACATCTACATCCCCATTAGTTACTTTGTCTATTGGTGCTCAGTGTACCATCTACCGACGTTCAACTTCACAACTTCATTACCATCTACAAATGCCCTGGGTATGGCTCATAATGAAATGTAATGAGGGTTCATGAACCCTAATGTGTAGCATAATATGTTACATTCATATTCAAAGGTTGAGTGGGCATGTCTCCATGAAAATGCATTATTATAAAGTGAAATAACAATAAGAAAGCGATCATGACAGAGACCCCTATGTTCCCTCCATAAGACATCCAAATTTTCTCATTTCAGCAATTCCTCTCAATAGACAATCACACTGTAATACAACCACACCATCAAAGCTGCAAGGACATTTATCCACTTTCTTCAAGGTAAGAGATAACTCATAGCGTTTACATTCTTTGTAATGGTACACACGGATAAGGTTTTCACATTTTTTCTAAAAAAGAGTATATATATTGTCTGTGTAATAATCTTTACATTTTATATATCATTCTTAGATATGCTACATATAAAAGAATTAAACTCTATACTTTTGTATTCTAACTTTATACTATAAAGGAATTTGAATGTTTAGAATTTTGACCCCTTGTGTATTCGCATTATTGTCCATCTTGTTACATCAACAAAAGAAAGCAATGAACCATCAATCTATATAGTGTCTATTGTTGGTCTATTGACACTATTGTACTATCTTGTTACATAAAGGAAAGAAAACAATGAACCACAAATCTATATAATGGTCTAGTGTTGGTCTATGGACACTATTGTCCATCTTGTTACATAAAAGAAAGAAACCAATGAACCATCGATCTATATAATGGTCTACCATGGTTCATTATCAATACTAAGTATTGGGGATGTTACCCTTTACATAAAAACTAAAACAATTGATCTTGCTAAATAGAGAAAAGGAACCTATGAACCAATAAACATCACATTATCATAGCAAGACAAGCAAAAGGTATTATACAATAGATTTTTATATAGACAAAACAAGATGCAGGGCATTATACAAACTTTAATGAAATGGACAATAGTAGACTATTTTACAAACCAATGGTTAATATCAAAAAGTTATATGCAAACCATATGTTGTCCATATCCTATGCAAAAAAAAAAAACATACATAAGCGTGATCAAGATTTATATAATCATCTCAAGTTCATTACAATCAATAGGTTTCCATGATCCTTCTATTATTTAACTTGATAGAGTTATGAACAAAAACGAATACAATAGGTGTTTTGCAAGGTCACATGAAAGACTTATATTGGGTACTAAGTTAAAAGAAATGTATCATCGAGATAAACATAGTACTAAGTTATCCACCACCTATATTTCACTGTTTCCATTGGCAATAAGAAATTAAACATTAAAAATATCTTAAAATCATTATGAAATAGGCATAATATCAAGGGTTCAAACAATCAACAATATAATCAATAGTTTTCTATGAGCTTTCTAATATTAACTTGATTGAGTTATTAAGAAAAATTAACATAGTTTTTTTGTAAACCCACAAGAAACAATTATGCATGCCCATCATTCACATTAACACAATTATCATTGAAAAACTGAGTATTATGTTGACTGTAGTGTTGCTCTCTTTGTCAAAGTGTTGAGGTTGTGGGTGTGCCAACTTTTTTCCTTTGGTGGTTGATAACATAGTACTATGTCCTCATAGGTGGTGGATAACATAATATTATGTCCTCATAGGTAGTGGATAGCATGGCCATTCATGTCTTAGGTTGTCATTGATGTCAAAAAGAGCATGTGGTACTAGCGCATGAATGACAAAGTTGTGTTTGATAGCTTGGAGAGATATGGCACATGTTCAGGTCTATAAGGACAAAGAAGTTGTGAGGCATCCATAGATGTCTTGGTGAAGTTCTGGTATATCATTTGAAAAGAGAAACATGCATCTTCTATCTTAAGATAAGCCAGACCGTCACTGCACGTCATACAAATATGAATGAACCAACAAGTTTGTGCATTTAGTGCAAGTACTCAAAAAATCAATGGTAAAAAGTTTTCATGGAGATGTCTATAGTGCCAAAAAAATACCTTGAAGATTTGAACTCTTGAAGTGTTTTATAGTTCAAGCTATAAACCTTCAATGTTACTCTTGTAAACTGTGATGTGCCAAAAATCATCAAGTTTAATTGCATTGAAATCTACGCTCAACTAGTCAAGATAGATTTAATGGTGAGCATTCATCATCAAGATTATGATCCAAAAACATGCATGGAGTCAATATGTCAAAAGTTCTTGAGATTGCATGCACTAATGGCGTGTTTCAATCACGATGATTTGACAAAAAATCAACAGCATGTAGGACTGCCAAGTGGCGCAACTATAGGCACTAACAATGTGCTCGAAGGCACATGAGGTTGCCAAGTGTCTTAATCACGAAAGCCAGTGTCAAAAATCAATGGTCAACGTTAAATAATTAAAGTCAAGCGGCTCGCATGGATATCGATGAAACGCGTTTGAACAAGTTGTGTGAAGACACGAGATGAAGACTCATGTCTGCAGATGTTTTACATTAACTAGTGACCGTTGGCATTTGAATTAGCAAAAGGAAAAACCAATCTATAGTATTTTGCTAATATCTTTTGATCTAGGACGAATTTGAAGGTGATGTAAAAAAGCAAAGTTGAAGATGACTTCAAGGCGCATCTAGAGAAGTGAGTTCAATGGGTTTTATCCCCCAAGAGGGTTTCCCACATGTATCATGTGTTTTGTGCTTGATCTTATTTTATCTTCCATGTTCATTGTTATGAATGATGTGTATGCTTCATGATTTTATGTGTTGAATGGTTAAGAGTTTAAAGGGTTTGGAATTGGACTGAATATCTAACATCTTTGATTCATTGCCCCCCTCTCAATGATTGTACCTCTAACAACAAAGGTCATCCTTAAAAAGTGCGAGCAAAAAAATATTTGGCAATTTGCATCTTTACCCCACATTACATTAACATATTGCAAATACTACTAATGAAAACTTTCAAATGAAAACATATTCTGGGGTACTGAAGAATTGTCTCCTTAAATCCTTATCTTTACTATAATTCCAAAATTAAATTAAAAAATTAAGTGATAGAAACCCAACAGGGTGTATCGTCAAACACCTCACATCTCATGCATCTTACTTATCATAACTAAACAATATTGACACAGAACTCCAAGTCTACCCCCAAAACATGAATTCTTTCAAGCAATGATTTTGGAGGGGCATATTGGTTTAGTTTGCATAATACATTTAAGTTTGTTTTATGTTGACTGTATTGTTGACTGCTTAAAAATTGATTAAAGCATAATCATTCATTCCATGCATATTTTATTGAATAGTTTTCGTAATTATGATATGCTACATATAAATCAATGAATGCATATGAATTAGGGGAATAATCATTGTTGAATATGCTACATATAAAAGAATTTAAACCCTACACCTTTTTATTCTAGCTAAACACTATTCACATAACTTTAACACGACCCCCAAAACATTAATTGCTTGAAGCAATCAACAATACAACCAATGGGTTTCCATGATCTTTCTATTATTGACTTAATAGAGTTATGAACAAAAAGGAACACTATGTGTTTTGCAATCCCACAAGAAAGACATACTGAGTACTAAGTTGAGAGAAACATAATATTCAAAGAAACAAAATATTCAGAGAAACATAGTAAGTTATTCAACACATGTCACTCTTTTCATTAGCAAGAGTAAACCAAACATTTGAAACATCCATTCATATCACCATTCAAGGAAAAAGTTATAACCACCCTTAGTGAGAGTTGAGTCATAAAAGATAGATGCAGAGTTAAAGACAGAACATGTTAAGATCCTAAAATCATTTCCAAATAAATATATCATCAAAACAAGTCATGAATACAATCAATGGGTTTTCATCAACCTTTTAATTGGTTTTCATGAACCTTTTATTATTAACTTGATAGAGTTATCAACAAAAACAAACACAAAAAGTGTTTTGCAATCCTAGAAGAAAGACTAATAATGAGTACTAAGTTAAGAGAAGTGTAACATTGAGAAAAACATAGTACTAAATTATCTACCACCTATGTCACTCTTTTTATTAGAGACTAAGTATTAAACATTAAAAACATCCATTCATATCACCATTTAAAAGAATAGCCGAGTCACAAAAACTAAATGCAGGTTTAAAGAGAGAACAGGTTAAGATCCTAAAATGATTTTGAAATAAACATACCATTACATTCAAGCAATCAACAATACAATCAATGGATTTCCATGAACCTACCTATTATTAACTTGATTGAATTATCCATAAAAATGAACACAATAAGTGTTTTGCAAGCCCACAATAAACAATTATACATGCTCATCCTTCACATTAGCACAATTATCATTGAAAAACTGGGTATTATGTTAACTGTATTGTTGATTGTTTGAAAGAATTAATGATTGTTAGGGCATAATCATTCATTCAACACTATCAAAAACTCGAAACAACCAATATGTTGGGTTGTCAACTAAGAATTAATGACTAGAACACTAATAAAAACTCAAACAATATACCAAATTCACATTTGCATGTCATTACTATAGATAACATTTAACGCAAGACTATTGGTACCATGTTCTAATTCAAATTCAAATTCACCAAACTAAATATTTTCTTAGTTACAAACCTGCCAAAATTCTGAAAATTTCATAGTAAAAAATCAGGTTTGAAAATTTTGTTTCACAAGCCTTAGCCTTCTGGATAATTAAAAAAACATCACAGGGGTCGGCTCACAACAAAGCAGTGTAGAAGTGTAGAAGAGAAACATGGAGGATTATGCATCCGACCATCCATGAATGTTAAAAGTCCAAATCCAAATGGTCATGTGAGGCGACACCAAGAAAAATGCCAAAAATTGCCCATTTAGTTACCAAACACCACCTATAAGCTAACATTTCACCCAAAAAAGGTTAAGTTGGCAACTAAGATCAAAAACATCCACTCAGGTGCACAACTTCCAGAGTTGACATACATGCCTTTTATACTAAAATTAACACAAGCTTAAAGGACCTTTGTAGGCCAAAACTAATTATGTTCACTCCTTTCCTCCACGGAAAATGCATCATTAATGTGCCAATTATGATTAAGAGATTTTCTTTGAAAGAATTTGGCTAATGTTACCCTTTTGTAATCCTTAACATTAGGGAATATAAAGGTCGCACAGAGAAATCTCTTTATGCATTCGCTAGTTCAACATAAATAAATTTTTGTAGAAACATAATTGTTTGCTTATAAAGGAAGGTAGCCCATAAAAATTAAGAATTAAATTCATCAACTCGAAAAGTCACTTCAATATAATTTTCATTCTTTCCCACCAAAGCAAGGCATGAAAAACATATCTCCTTATTTGAGAGTAGGGAGATCCATGCTAATTACAAAAACTGATGGTTTGCCAGATATTTAATTTGTAGAACCAACACATAGGCAGGGGGAAATTCCGCTTAAGCAATTAATTCTTTAATGAATGTGCATTACTTGCCATTGATAAACAATGGAAAGACTTCATATTTCTCAAATTACAAGTTTAACTGGGCATTATAAACAATTCATTTTTATCAAGGTGAGATGGGGAAAGAACTCTCCCCATGGTTTACAAAGCCTTTTCTGCAGTAAATTTTCAAAAAGATTCACATTGGAGCTATGAGCAACATGCAGTCAACAAATAACGCTGAGATTAGTAAAAATAGCACCATGGCCTTCTTATGCAGGGAAGACAGAGAAAGGCTAATTGTGCCCTAAATTACAAAACAGGGTATCACAATGGGATGACAAACACCAACCTCTCAAACTTGTGATAGCCAAAAATGAATTACATTTTCAACTAATAGGATCTAAAGAATGAGCCTTGAAACTAGCCAATAAAAAGTTTGAAAATGTCACTCAATGAGATAATGCCTTGCAAACCACTACTGCCAGCGTCAACACAAATGATTCTCCGAACACCTAAACATCCAACCCCCCGACAAAGAAGGATACCAAGAAACCAATTGTCCATATTGTCAAAACCAGAAAATTTAAATATCTATCACAAAAGGTGTAACTTGTAAAATTTACAAATTGCAACCAAAATAACAACTAAAATGTGTTACCAGGATTAGTTAAGCACTCCATTACTTTTTGAAGAGTGTCAGAGAGAAACTACATGTGGCATCTCCTTCCACTAAAAGAACCAACAGAAGTATTTCTATCTTGCCCTAATTGTAGTTCCTGCAGTTTGAGGAAGAGTTTCCAAAGTATAATCTGAATTAAAAATAGAAACCCTAGTAGCATACATAAAAACCCTAATAGAAATTCTACCTATTTTCCACCTATATTTGCATGGTAGGTTATTCAAAAAAACAAATTTTAAAATGAAAAGGTCTAAATTGCCTATGATAAAGTGGGATATTCTAATATTCATTCAACAGTGTCTGGTGGTTTGTGAAGGTTAAAAAGTGTTCTGTGTGTAAAGAAATCGATGAAAATACAATTTTTGTTTACAGGTATTATAACTAAATATGGTAGAGGGGTTAGCTATTTTGCAGTCCTTCAAGAATAAAGGAAATATTCATTATAATTGGTTTTAACTTTTTTGTCTTGTTGCCTTTTTAAACATTGTTTAGGCCCTGGTTATACTACAATGAGCTAAGGGTTTAGATAGCCACACAACATAAAGGTCGTAGAAAAACAATAATAACAAAATTGCATTTTATAAATAAAAGAAAGTAACAAGAATTAGCTAGAGCCAATGTTTTACAAGGCTTTGAGGACATGGGAAGAGGGGATGTGTTCGGGTACATCTTGAGACAACCCCCAAACTTTAGTGGGCATCACACGTAATCTAGACCTAAAATTATACATATAAGCATATGATAAATCATTCATTTGAATAATAAAACAAGCAATTGCAGTGCAACATGTAATAAATTAAACTCACACTCCTAATGCAATTTAAATGTAAAAACAACCATCTTTTTTATTTTGTAACTAAGTTCTCATCACAATATTGATCAAAATATAATAAATATTAAAATGATATGTCAAGGGTCGATACTGAATGCTGAATATACAAGCCAAGAAAGAAAGGTACAAAATTGTCAATGAATTTTTTACTTTGTAGTGCGTTATTGTTGGTGGTAAGTTTCTATTTCTATATAAACTACATACAAACAACTTTTAATAATACCAATGTTATAGATTGGGTTTCAGATACATAATACCTTGAAAGTGAGACGAGTTGTTGCATGTAAGGCAAACACTACAACAACCTCATGTCTCATAGTGTATCTTGTGAGGATGTTGGTCATTAAAATAAGTTGTCTTTAATATGTCAGACTAAGAATAAGACAACCATACTTGAGTTTGCTAGAAGGACTTGGACTTGCCATTATACCCAACATAACCTGCTAGGGAAAATAATAGTTGACTTGAGTGTGCAATTAGGAACATACCAAGTGATACTATAGAGGAAATTTGACACGAGTACGCATTAAAATTGCAAAATGTAAAGCCCACAAAAAATAACATCTTAAACAAATATGATTTTTTCAAGGCGATATCAAGAATCATAACATTGTTTCAAACATAATGATTGATTCTTTAATTAACCTATTTTTCGTCATTTGTGGGCATTAATATAATTTATTTCTTTCTTTTCTTTCTAAAATGGGGGACCACTTTCTAAACAATGGCAATTATCAAAGCATGGAGAAGAACCTATCTTTTCGTTCTTTTCTTCTAAAATGGCAGATCACTTTCTAAATAATGGTAGTTATCAAAACATGGAGGAGAATTTAATGACCAAAGTGATAAGAAATGTGGAAAGGGCTATAAAGGATTCATCTCTAAGTTACAACATGATGAAGAGACTTTCTCCTAATAATTCAATCATGATGAGGATCTATGTTCTACCACACTTAAACTGATTGTCAACACCATTCTTTCTACCACATGCAAGGTGAAAGCTTTTTTGCCAAGAAAGTTCAAGCCTCTTCATGGTAAAAACTCATCTTATATCAAAGACTATCACAATTGAAGATATGAGGGTTGACGATTAAGATTTACCAACGAATTTGGCAGTTGTATGCCAATTTACAAAGATCCCTATTATCGTAGCCATTGAGGGTCTAAACGATATCACAAATGATGAGACAACGAAACTTGTTTAGTTGTGTCTAACATGGACTTTCTTTTATCTTTTAAGGCAATACATACAAGCGACCAAAGGCATTGCTATTGACTCTACGACCACCTCTTACCCAAATAGTGGAAGAGATTCACATATGATACCAATGTAAAATAGCCAAATGGGAGAGACCATGTAGACATGTTCTTAGCACACCTCAACAAGAAGTCAAATAATTAAAAAAATTCCATGGATAGGGAGAATGATGGTTCCCAACATAGTTATCGAGAGATAGGTACAGGTACAAGCAGACATGGACGGGGATGGGGACGCCATTTTTCAAAAAAATAGGAGACATACTCAAGAGACGGATTATATATATGTAAAGATATTAGATGATTCTTCTTTTTATTCAAGCATTGGCTTCAATCTTCTCTTCCCTAAAAACAAATCCAATAGTGAGATCTGAAACATCAGAAAATAATTTTATTACCCAAATGATTCAAGAACACTATTTATTATTTCCTAACAAAAACATTAATAAATTTTTAAAGTGAAGATATTAGATATATTCTCTTCATATTCAAGCATTGACTTCAATCTTCTCTCCCTAAAGACGGATCCAATAGTGAGATCCAAAATGACAGAAAATAACTTTATTACCTAGATGATTCAAGAACACTATTTATTATTACACTAAGAAAACTAATCTTCAAACAAAACAAAAATATATATATATTCGATGTTGATAAAAGATAAGTAATTATATTGATATTTATTTTTGATATCTCATCATATCTAAGGTTCAAGAGTAAATCAACTAGATGAGTACCAACAATACCAATCTCCGAGACATGACCCTAATGGTAGGAGACGAGCCTCTGTGCAACACTGGGTCCCAATCATTCCTTGATGTCTTTATTAGCATAAATGATGTGTCATTGGCTCGACAAGTATATACAAGAAAGATGCATGTTGAACTATACATGGCTAATTCCCATCAACAAAGGTCACAAAAGGTTGAAGTTCTAAACAACCTAGCCACTGAAAACATGAGGATTTCGGATGTGAAACATATTGAGGAAGGAAAAACACATCTTACCAAGGTACTTAATTTAAAGAATGGTTATAAGAACCAGAAAATTATAAAGTCTCCTCAAAAGGCTATGAAGGATCCTTGTCCCCACCAAGTGGATAGCAATACAGAGTATAAGGTTTATCTACCTTGCATTTGGTACGACAAACAAAATTTCAAAAAGCTTAACAAGAAGATATTTCAAGACAAACTTCCTTTCTCAACGACACCCTTAAAAATAAGCTTAAACCCAAAACAAACACATTTTTTTTTTAAATAGAGTCATTGTCTGTGCTAAATATAAGGATATTTACAAAGGCCAAACCTTGATCCAAAAGGATCATGGGAGAAAGTAGGATATTTCTGATTTTGCATTTCTATGCATAATCCTTGATCAAAAGAACAACGAAAGAAACCATACATCTACAAAACTATGAATGTGATGAAGCAAAGGAAAATCTACAGACCAATGCCACTACATTGAGTATATTGCATCAACCCCTAACAAACCAAAACCTAGAATATCAAGGCATTGACTATCGAGACCTTTGAAGAACCACCATACAAAGCTTTGACACATCGAAAGACCCAAGCAAAAATTGGCCCTTTCAAGCTCAAAAACCAACCAACCATGTTTAGTTAGAAGCCCCTTTGGGGACAAATTCTTTCATCATTTTTCGCATTCAAGGGGAAAGGCTGACAATTGGGTGTTGCAGTTACTACTTGAGGCATGTTGATGAGGACAACCTAGTTTGAGACATGAACGATGGCCTCCACAAAGCTCTCTGCAAGGACTGCTTGCCTCTTAGGGTTTTGAGGCTTTCCAGCCTATATCTTAAGAAATTCAGCCAATCTCCTCTTTGTTGGTTCAGTAAGGAGTTTTTCAATCGCTTCAATTCTCTTTTGGTGTTGTTGAAAGTTATTGACAAGGTGTAAAGCACATTTATCCAACAAAGTAATCGTGGTTTGTTGTTGTTGCATGCAATGGACTAGATTGGCAAAGCATCTCTCCTTTGTCCAAGGAGGGGTTACAAATATGCCTTTCGTCAATATTTTTAGTCATCTACTGGATGGTTATGGCGGTAGTGTTTATGGTAGCTAAAACAATGAGTGAGGATTCACTATTAGGGTTCTCCTGCCCTTTGTGGAAGATAGCACTCCCGTTATGGGAGTCAAAGGGTTGACTAGGCATTTGGTCCATTGAGAAGGCAATCATGAAGTGAAACCAATTTACCCCTTGGCTTTGTTTGCCAAAACTTTTGGAATAGGATCTAAAATCAACTTGATGCATTCTGAGAGATAGGAGGAAATGAATAGCAATTTAGTGCATGAGATAATCATTCATACTGCAGAAATGTAATGTCCCCAAATGGGACAATTAGGCAAAGTTGGGGTTTTCCAACAAACCCTAATGTAAATCTACTAACAATATGAAATCTGACCCAAAAATAAACAAACCCTAATTGTAAAAAATTGACCAATTTCCAAGCAAAACACACTCCAAAATAACCCAAAAATAGTTGAATATGAAACTAAAATAAAGTATCTTTTGGGCAAGGTGACAATGGCGAGAACGCTGAAAATTATTCTTGCAAATACTCTGATTTTTAAATGTCGATACCGTTGTTTCTTCCATTTCAAATCAACCTTAAAACCCCTCTAAGGAAGTCGAGACACTTGAAAAAAATAGAGAATTAAATCTGAAAATCAAACCCTTAAATATGCCCTTACAAATCGCTTCCAAACCTTCCAATGCAAGTCACCCAGGTTGCCAAAATAATATAATAATTTTCTAAATTTTTCTAAGATACAAAATGGCCCTCAAACCCTGCAAATAACCCACAAACAATTTGCCAAGCTAGAATAAAATACCAAAATTACCTCTAAACCCTAGAAGAGGGTTCTGAAGCCAAATAGCCCTCTAGAGAAGGGTCGCCACTCCTCCAAATCAATTTGCCACCCTAGGGATGGCTTCCAAGACCAACCACATCTCCCCAAGCAAATTTGTCCACCTCTATTACATGCACAAATGCAATCACGAAGCTTCCAAAAATGCTCATCAATCTTCTATACAAGGTGGTGTTCCAAAACACCTTTGTAAGTCCAATTGCATGCAACCATGCAAATCATAAGCACAAGTACGGTGTTTGAATAGAGCTACCCTTAATGAATGAATGAAGGTTTTTGTCCCCAAACCCTTGTCATATTTAAAGGTTTTCATCCTAAAATTGTGGTGAACAAGCTTGACATACTTAGTCAACAATTCAATACTCAAAATGCATAACCCTTCCAAATTAACCTCTCCTTACCTTTTATATCCAACTTCCAACTGTAGTGCCCAAAATAAGTAGGGAGAGTTTACCTTATTCTTTTAAAAAAGAAATATTTAAATCTTCCTTATAAAATTCACTTTAGGCCTTGAGTGCCCATGACCTTCAAAAAGGTCCCAATATTAGATCATAAAGTGTCTTATCATAAAGCGCTCTTGAAGCTCAAAAATGTTCCCCTTTGGGACTTTAAATTTCTTACCCTTGGAAACGAAAAAACTAAGAGTCTCCTCCCAAGACTACCCTTCCACACATTTATTAACAATTATGTATGGGGGTGATAACTAATGCTTGGAAGCAATTATGTACCTAGTAGTTTAAAAAGTTCTTGCCAAAACTGGCTCATAAACCAATTGTCCCTATCACTTACATGACATTTTTAGGTAATCCATGCAATGTGAATACCTCTTTGAAAAAGATTTATGATGTATAAGAAGCATTGTACTTCATTGGAAGTGCAAAAAAATGAGAATATTTTGTCAATCTATCCACCACTACAAAAATTACACATTTACCTTGTGACATGGGAAATCCCATGATGAAATCCATGGATATGCTCTCCCATTTTTGGTGGGGAATAAGAAGCGGTTGCAAGAGTCATGCTCGAAATGTAGTCATCCCTTTATTCTTTGGACAAACCACACACAAACGTGTGATAGAATATCTCTCTTTAAGCCCTTCCAAGCAAATCTTTCTCTCACTCGTTTGTATGTCTTGAAGTATCCTTGATGACCAACCATAGTATCATCATGAGCAACCCTTATAATTTGATGTTTCAACTTGGATCGAGGGTTCAAAAGAATTATGCCCTTATAGGAAATCAACTCTTCATGTACCTTATATTTTTTGTCCATCACCTTGCCTTCCAAAATCTCTGTAGCCCATTTGTACCTTGCATATATGAATATAATTAAAACCCTCAAATCTCTTATTAATTAACTCAAGGAGCACAAATAAGGTCTTTTTTACAAGGCATCAACCAACTTATTATTTTTACCTTTCACATATTCAATATTGAAATAATAAGATTGTAATTTGCTCACCCATTTTTGCTGCCTATCATTCAAATCAGATTGTGTGAGGAAGTATTTAAGGCTATTGTGATCCGTTTTGACTATGAATCTTCCACAAATCAAGCATAATGTCCCCAAATGGAAAAATTAGACCAAGATGGGGTTTTCCAACAAACCCTTAGAAAAAATTGTCAATTAACTAAAAATCTGATCCCCAAAACCAACAAACCCTAACTAGAAAATTTGAAGAATTTTCAAGCAAACACACACTAAAATAGTTCTAAAAATATATGAATAATAAACTGAAAACAAGATACCTTTTGGCCAAGATATATTGATGAAATGGCTAAAAAATATTCATGCAAATATTATGATTTTTGTGTGAAAGAACCACTACGTTTCCACTCACAAAACTCCCTTAAAACTCCCTCAAGTGATTGCCACACTTAGGAAAAATAAGAGAAATACTTCTGATAATTAATTCTTGGAATTTACCCTTCTTCCAACCCTCCGAACCTCCCCAAGCAAGTTGCCAAAGTTGCAAAATATTATATTAAATTTATGAATATTCCTAGGGCACAGAATGGCCCTCAAACCCTGCAATTTGATCCACAAATGACTCACTAATGCCGAAATAAAATATTAAAATTACCTTTGACCCAAGAAGAGGGTTCTAGAAATAATTTACCCTGTTGAGACGGGTTGCCGCTCTCCCAAAGCAAGTCGCCACGCTAGGGATGGCCTCCAAGATCAATCAAACTCCTCAAATCAAGTTCGCCCATCTCTTTGACCTACAATTTATCAATTTCCAACTCTCTGAAGGGTTTGAAACAATCCTTGATGAAGGTGATGTCCAAAAAAACCCTTGTAAGTCCAATTGCATTTAGCCATGCAAATATGAAACACAATCACAACCCTTGAATAGAGCTGCCCTGAACGTAGAATGAACGTTTTTGTCCCTAAACCCTTGTCACACTTGAAATTTTTCATCCTCAAGTTGTGGTGAACAAGCTTGACATACTTGCACAACAAATTCAATATCAAAAATGCACAACATTTTCAAATGAGTTTATCCCATTCCTTTTATATCTCCCTCCAAATGTAGCACCCAAAATAGAGAGGGAGAGTTTACCTTTTTCTTTAAAAAAGATATATTAATAAGCATCCTTATAAAATCACTTTAGACCTTAAACGACCATGACCCTTAAAAAGGTCCCAAAATTAGATAATAAAGTGCTTTCCCCTTTTTGCCTTTAAAATCCTTTGCCCTTAGGAACGAAAAATCTAAGAATTTCACCCAAAAGACTAGCTTGAAAAGAGGGACATTACAGTCCTCCCTTCCCAAAATTGCTTGCCCACAAGCAATTATAACCTTGGGTGTTGAAGCATAGTTTCCCCTTCCCAAGTTGCATCTTCCATATGTATATCTTTCCATTGTACCATGTATTTCGTGATGGTGTGATTTCGGAGCCTCCTCTCATGAACTCCAAGAATAGCCTCAAGAATCAAGACCAACTTACCCTCATCATCAAGAGGTGACAAATCAATGGAAGGTATTATATGCTTTCCAAGAGTGCTTTTAAGGCAAAGAACACCGAAAACATTATGGATATTGATTATTTCTAGTAATTCCAACTCATATGCCACTTTATCCACTCTTCTTTGAATTTTATATGGCCCATAGAAACGTGGCTTCAACTTTTCCGCTCCACTTTGTTTGAGGGAGGATTGCTTATAGGGTTGCAATCGCAAATAGACCATGATCTACATAAAGCTTTTGCTGACTTTGAGCTTGTTGAAAATTCCTCTTGAGCTGGTCCAAAATTTAAGAACTTTGTTGCACCAAATCGACAACCTCGGGCACCCTATTATCCTCCAAAACAAGGTCAAAATATAAAAGAGCTTCATATCCATACAAAGCCTTGAATGGTGACATACCACTAGATATGTGGTAGGAAATATTATAAAAAAATTCCAAGATGTACAACTATCTATTCCAGCATCTTTGTTGCCCTAAAATATAATTTCTCAAGTATCCTTCCACCCATTTATTGACAATTTCGGTTTGCCCATCCGTTTGGAGGTGATAACTAATGCTTGGAAGCAATTGTGTACCTATTAGCTATAAAAAAATCTTGCCAAAAGTGAGTCATAAACCGGTTGTCCCTATCACTTATGATGTTCTTGGGTAATCCATGCAACTTGAAGACCTCCTTGAAGAAGATTTCTGCTATATAAGGAGCATTGTACTTGGCTAGAAGTGCAAAATAATGAGCATATTTTGGCAATCTATCCACTACTACAAAAATTCCACATTTACTTTGTGACATAGGTAATCTCGTGATGAATTCCATGGATATGCTCTCCCATTTTTTGTGGGGAATTGTAAGGGGTTGCAAGAGTCTGACTAAAAAAGTAGTCATTACTTTATTTCTTTGATAAACCACACACTCCCGAACATGGAATAAAATGTCTCTATTCAAGCCCTTCCAAGCAAATCTTTCTCTCACCCTCTTGTATGTTTTGAAGTATCATTGATGACCAACCATAGTATCATCATGAGCAACCCTTATAATTTGGTGTTTTAACTTGGATAAAAGAGCCAAAAGAATTTTTCCCTTATAAAAAATCAGCTCCTCATGCACCTTGTATTTGTTGTCTGTCACTTTGCCTTCCAAAATCTGAATAGCCCATTTGTCCTTTGCATATTCGACTATAATGCGAACCCTCCAATCAAATCCTTAATTCACTCAAAGAACACAAATAGGGCCTTCTTGAAAATGCATCAACCACCTTATTATTTTTGCCTTTCATATTTTCAATGTTGAAATCATAGGATTGTAATCTGCTCAACCATTTTTGTTGCCTATCATTCAAATCAAATTATGTGAGGAAGTATTTGAGGCTATTGTGATCCGTCTTGACTATGAATCTTCTACAAATCAAGTATTGATAGAATTTGGCCAAAGCATGCATAATAGCCAACATTTCCTTGTCATAAATTGAAAACTTATTTTCCCCTTCCTTGAGTTTCCTACTCTCAAAAGCAATAGGATGTCTTTTTTGCATTAGGACAGCCCCTAGCCTCTCTCCTAAAGCATCACATTCCAATGTGGAAGTGTGTAAAAAATCTGGAACAGCTAACACGAGACAACAACTCATCACCACCTTGAGTCTCTCAAAGGTCTCTAAAGCAATTTGGGACCACACAAAGGCACCTTTCCTTGTCAAATTTGTAAGGGTGGCAACTAGCTATGAAAATCCCTTCACAAATTTTTGATAATAATTACACAATCCAAGAAACCCTCTCAAATGAGTCATAGTACTGAGAGATGGCCAATCAAGTATGGCTTGAATCTTCTGTTGGTCCACTTGGACCCCTTGGGAATTGATTGCATGTCCCAAATACAAAATTTTAGAAGTAGCAAACTTACATTTGGATTTCTTTGCAAAGAAGGCTTACTGCTCTAACATTCCCAAAACAATGTCCAAATGGTACAAATGTCTTCCCAAGTTTTGTTATATATCAATATGTCATTAAAAAACACTAGCACAAATTTCCTTAAATGTTGCTTGAAGATGTGACTCATACAAGATTGAAATGTCGCAGGAGCAATGGTGAGTCCAAAGGGCATGACCAAAACTCATAATACCCATAGTGACAACAAAAGGCCATTTTTTGCACATCTTCCTCCCTCACACGAATTTGGTGATAACCGGTCTTCAAATCTATTTTAGATAAGTAAATTGCTCCATGAAGCTCATCAATTCCTAGGTATTGGATACCTATTCTTGATGGTCTTGTTTAACAATCTATAATCAATGCACATCCCCATAGTCCCACCTTTTTTCTTCACAATCACTACTAAAGAAGCAAACGGGTTAGAGCTTGGCCTTATGTGCACCATTTCAAGTGACTCTTGGATGGCCTTCCCAATTTCCTCCTTGTAGATCCGTGGGTGGCGGTATGGGGTAGTGATCACTGCTCTTATGCCTTCCTCCAACTCAATTATATGCTCAAACCCTCTATCCAAGGGCAACCCATGTGGTATGTCACTAAACACTCCCTTGTTTCTATCTAGGATGACTTGAACATCCTTATAATTCAGCTGCCCACTTAGCTGATTTATCATGTAGCTTAATTATTTTTGTTTTGGAATATGCATATAAGCTTCACAACAAAAAACCCCATGATGTCGGAGAGGGTTCTTTTATCAACGCTTATCGACATAAGTTGATAAGAATGATTTATTGATCAAGTACTCATGACTGCATCTGGCCATAATTTCCTTTCATAGCCTTATCCTTTAGAGTCCTATTCATTCTTTATTCAACTCCATTCTATTTTAGTGTATGCGGAGTCATGTTTTGTCTTTCTAAATTGCAACAACCAAAAATAGTAGTTGTGCGTGTTCATGTGGTCTTGTCAGTGTGGTGTTGTTTTAGCATTGCGAATATGATCCAATGGAAAGCACCAATACTCCTACACATCTATGGCATCAAGCACATAAAAAAAGGATTAGTTTCAAGAAGCTTCATGGTTCCAAGCAAATGGGTTGAGTTTCTCAACCATGAATACAAATTGGGAAGTGATTGTGTGCATCGAAAGGATAAAAAGGATAGGTTGTGGGCCAAAGCAAAAAATGACATCAAGGGTATCCCTAAAACCTAAAAATGACTACATATTTGGATTCCTCTCGAAAAGTTATGCAATTTCAAAAAAATAGTCTATTTTCGAGTTTGTATGCAAACGTTTTGGCCTCTGAAAGTTCGCATACTTTGCAAAGTGATGAAACCACCGGTTTTCACTAAGCAACAATTTTGCAAGTGTTAATGGTAATTCCACAAGCGT
This sequence comes from Torreya grandis, assembly GCA_037957365.1. NCBI lineage: Eukaryota > Viridiplantae > Streptophyta > Pinopsida > Cupressales > Taxaceae > Torreya > Torreya grandis. The sequence goes on along the minus strand of JARHVA010000284.1, from coordinate 433,255 downwards.
CAATGACGGTTTCTCAACTATCAGTCTACATATAGTGGTGATTTTGCAACTATCGCGAAACCGTCAAACTGCATATAACAGCAGTTTGACCACGTGAATTATAAAAAGAAAGTAATGCACCAAAATGGTGAACAAATGGATCTTGAGTGTTTATAAGATGCTAAGGAAGATGAAGAGACACTCAAAAAGGTAGAGGAATGTTAGGAAAGATCTAATATAGGCAAAGGGGTGAGTTACATGAAACGAGTGGATTTAGCTCCATGTAGAGAAAGAAAAAGAAAGAGTTAAGAGGAGCAGACATCTCAAAGAACTAGATAGAGAGAATGTTTCAGTCCATCAAGACCTACATGTGGGATCAAGTCATCTCCATGTAATGTAATAAGCCTATCAAGGCATGTATGAGAATGTGCATTCAATTCTTTGTAACATGAAGTTAAATTCAATAAAGATAGTATTTTGAAATGTGTCAACTCTGAGTAAGGTGTTGCAAGTGTGTACATGGGTGAGTGTTCAATCCAGGGAACATGGTATTAAAGGTTGCCCATCATTGGACTCTCTTACCATGACTGCACCAATTGGTATCTGAGCAAGGTCTTTCCTTGTTGCGTTGAGTGTGTGAGGATATTGTATGAGTCACTCACAAGTTATGAAATAGAAGCTCGCTTGAGTTAGCTACGAGTTGTGAAAAATAAAATTGTATGAAAGAAACCCTACTTGTGTTCAGGAAGAGTGAGAGGCTCTTTTTTTAGTCTCTTGCATGTTGTTCCCTTGGAACAATATCTTTGCTCCAGCATGGAGGACTAGATTGTTCCCTTGGAACAATATCTTTGATTGTTGACAGACCTAATAGACATGGTGGACAAGCGTTGATTATAAACATGTTTTATCCTCATAGGCATTGAGTGTGATTGCTCTAGGCATTTGAAGTTGACCTTTGGGTCATGTATCACAGGTCTATATGCTCGATATGCCCTGGTTGTGTGAGGTGAAGGTGATCAAACAAGATAGAAGTCTGACATATAGTGAACTAGGTGTTTTACAGACCTAATGAGCAGTGAACTAATACAAGAAGGGTTGCCATGATGTAGATGAATCGAATATGGCTTATGGAGCTCAGAGAAGATCAAAAGAGATTGTTTGCACAATGTGTGAATAGATAATGACAGATTGAGGATATCAAAATGCTCAAGAACTTGGATAACTAAGAATAGCAATTAGGTCTCCATGAGACCTAATGGAGGAATAAGGGTCTAATGAATTGTGACCAACCAATATGGGACTAATTTGTTGTAGATCAATGTATACATGATATCTTTAGACTATTGTTATGGCCAACCTTGATGGTAAAAGATTGTGGCCGACCACAAGATGAGATGATCATTTGACTAATATATATATATATATAAGGTCAAATTGCTAGTTTATATAAATAGAGTAAGAGAAGTTGAATGTCAAGCTAGAAGAGCATAGCGGAGGATGTCAAGATGGCTATAAAGCCATACCATGGAATCATGTGATTGATTCCTATGATCTAAACATCAAAAGAAGGGCAGAGGTCTTCAAATGAAAGACAATAAGAAGAGAAGTAGAGCAAAATCTATGAGGCTATCATAGAAGAGCAGAGATGTGTTAGAAATCTGAGTATATTGATGAGATTTGTGATCATAAGAGAATGTGACTAATATGCAGAGATGAAATAGGGAGTGGTTGCCTTTTTTATCTAAATAGAGGTAAGCATGGAGTTAAGGGGTGCATGATTTCTAAGATGTTTCATGATTCTATTTGTTGAGCTAGTTCTTAGAGAGAAAGTTCAGTGATTGAGAAGTTTCTGTGAGTGGTTGCCATAGTTTTTGAAGAATTTGTCATCGAATGTATTTGAAAGATAGTATCAATTTAGGGGAAGAAAGTGTGAATCTAGTGATTTCAGTTGACCCTTTGTCATTAATGTCAAAGGGGAAGAAAGATCAGAAAGGGCAAAGAAAGGGCAAGAACTAGATCTGGGAGATGGTTGCCTTCAAGAATGGTTGTCATAGTGTTTTGAGTATGTTTGCCATTGATGACAAAAAGGGAGATTGTTGAGCATTGTTTCTTATTGTTGAGGTTTGGCATTGATGTTGTCATTGATGTCAAAGGTTCTTGAGAAGGTTTGCTATCATTGTTTTTGTCATTCATTGTCTCAATGGTGCTCTTATGAAGGTTGATTTCATGTGACTATCATTTTTGTTATCATCTATGTCTCATTGGTGCTCTTGTGAAGATTATTGAAGGTTAGTTGGCATGGTCATGAGGTCATTGATATCTCATTGAAGAGTGTAAGATATGATTGGTATATGTTCTTATGTCTGCATGAGACATGTGAAGGTCAGCATGAAAAGTCCTTTTTATCAAAGGTGTCAAGTGCTTGATCCTAGTAGTGTCTTGAGAAGGTACATGCATGGTGGCATGGTGAGATGGATGTTCTTAGGCTTGTAAATGTTGTAGAAGGATGTTTGACATTGTTTGAGCATGTGAGATGTTATCTGACATGACAGTAAGGTGTTGAGAGCATGAAAAGAGGCATGGAGGTCAAGTGCTTGAGTAGCCTAAAACTAGTAAGAGCATATAAAGTTATTATGAGAAGAGATGAGTATGGTAACTTGGTAAGATGGATGCATAGAGGCATGAAAGGTTGTATGAGGTTGCATAAGCATGTGTATGAGATAAGTGCTTAAGAAGCAGATCCTTGTGTCAAGTATCAAGAGCTTAAGGAGTCTTGTCATGGCCTAGTCATGGCATGAAGAGACCTTGTGTGAAGGCACGGACTTGGTTGCTTGGTGTGATGAGTGGTCTCAGGCTTGTCAGAAGATGTATGACAGTGGTTGAGCATGGTAAGAGGTAGTATGCCATGCATATGAGGTGTTGAGAGCTTGGACAATGGTTAGAAGGTCAGTTTCAAGGACTAATGTGGTTTGCAAGTCAAGGTCTAGAGAGCAAAGAGAGAGATGGTGGCCAAATGAGGTATGAGATTTAGATTTCAAGATAAGAATAAGCATGTCAGCATCGTCAGTGGTGTGATAGATTGTCCCATACTAGATCTTTATTAGACTCTAACAAAGAAAAATAAGTAGATATCAATACTATGGAAGTGATGGTGGATCTAACTAAGGAATTCGATGAATCTAGTCAACCAATATTACATAAATGAGTTCATTGGAATATTGGAAGGTCATTTCAATTAGAATAGACTTCTATTTTTTTTATCTTTTTTGAAAGATCTCTGAAAAATATTTACAGCAAAGAAAACAAAGAATGGATGTCATTTCAAGCGCTGACATGCCAAATAGAAGTAATCAACGTGTGCCTACTAGAGAAGGAAACGAAAAGAAAGAAGCTAAAAATGAAAGTGTTCAAAACCACGGATAGGGATCGAAGGAGTAAAATCCTCATGGACAACAAGGAGATGGGAGAGCAAATAAAAGAAAAGCGCAAAGTATTGAAGAAAAGTTTCAGAGTCCTATAGCATAAAGCCATGGGCAAAGAAACAACAATGCATCAGACACATGACCAGGTTTTCTCAAAAAAAAGACAAAAGACAAAAGTAGAAGAGAATAGGAACCATATGCTCTTGATGAAAAAATTATCCATGGAGATGCCAAACACATTATTAAAAACTCAAGCCGCACTTGCAAGGTGGGGTCTATTTGAGCATGAGATCCAGAAGATTGGATTAGAACTTTTAGAAGAACAACACACAAATGAATGGTTGTCAAAAATGGACAACAGAGTTAGTGTGGGGTGATGTTGACCCAAAATTTTGACAGATTAAAAGTGCACATCTGACTTTATTAATACTCAACGGGCAAAAATTGTGCACATATTTTAGATAAATAACGCACAAAAAAATGCAGCACAATAAATATCCAGATCCATTAAAACCCTAATTCTAATAAAATCCTAAAGAGCGACATCAGGGTCAGCGCCACGCAAAGAATCACATGCAGATGCACTGAGAAACTTAGGAGTGCTTAGATCGGAACGACCTACCAAGCCTTGTCATGCACCGATGGCAACAATTTGGTCAACACAAATCATGACTCGCAATGAATAGGAAGGAGGTTGCGAGAACCATGGAGCGCAAATTGAGGAGCAACAATCTAGAGATCTAATAGAATGAATGACTTCAAGCAAAACAACATAAAGGAAAGCCATTAATTGAGAAGGCTTTTAGAAGATCTAGCATAGTATTGTGTTAATATAGGGTTCAATCAGTCAAAACACTTTATTGCACATTAGTCATACCTTGATATATTTAGAAACAGTGGCGCACAAATTTATTAATTGTAATTGTAAGGTGGTGGCTTATATGTATAAAAGCCCACCTTGCCTCTTAGTTTAGGTGGTTGAATTTATTTTTACAATTGTTGATATTGTTAAGTCTAGAAGCAATCATGTAATACTAGGTATTAATGCCAAGAGGCTTGATGGTATTGTCTATGTTTGTTTACTGAACTTGTGATGTTTATGGAGGTGATTGTCTCTCAAATTCTTGCATAACTCTTATTTAATGTTTACGGTAAACAAGTGTTGGTCTGCACCAATGTTGTTTTAAAAGTCAACATGGTTAAATGGTCCAAGTCATATTTTCCAACTAACCCAACCGCGTCCCAGTAGTCTCTCTCTCTATCACTTAGGCAAGGGTGCAAGTCCTCTTGCATGGTATGTCAACACGGTAATTATCATTTGTTAGAGTAAGTGCTGTGGCACAAAGATAATGACTAGTGCATAGGAAAATACCCCAACATATTGGATAATGTCCATGAATAGGACATGAGAAGGTTTCAATGTTGGACTCCCAATTTTTTACCATGCATCCTTGGTAACAATAATCACCTCAACTTTAGTATCTATTAAAATGTCGTATACAGCCCACCCATCAATAGTGGCATCAATTAACAATTTTTTATCATAATTGGTGTTCCACACAGTTCTAAGCTTGTGCCCTCTTATTGGCCAATCTTTGACTATGCTTGCAACATTTTGCGCTAAAAAATTATTGATGAGCATAATGACAACTCCTAAGCACACTAGATTAAATACCTTGGAGAGGTTAACCACTTTGGAACCACATCCCTTTCGGAGATACTCCCTTGCCTTGGCTACCAAATCGCATGCATCTTGGAGCTCACCTTGTAGACTTCATATAACATCCATCATCTCTTGCAATTTTAACGTTAGGACAATCGATAATCAAAAAGTGTTGTGTGCACTGGCCTTTTTTGTTTGGTGCTTTCATTGTTCGTGGCTAAGTTGCGGCATCACTGCACGTAGTGATATTAACCTTTGGACCTTGAAGCATTATGCACCAATCCTCCTTATAGCTATTTATCGATTGTCTGATTGTGATATCTAGATCATCCCCGCACCTTTTTTTCTTTTTCCTTTTGACTAATCTTTGTATAAAGTTTAGGGCATCCCTCAATTTTATGCTCCCCCTAACAATATCCAGTGGAACTTAGTGCAATCCATCTAGTAATGCTCCAAAAAGCCACACTTATAGCAGGTGCGTGGGGGAAACCATCCTCCATCTCATGCTTTGCCACCCCTTCCTCTATAGGAGCACTCACCACCATCCCTGCCTTGATCTTGGTTTGTAGACCCCTAATACAAGAGCATCCTAGGCAGATCAACAATCTTGCATAGAAAATTGATGATCGAGTTGCACAAAAGGATGGGGATAAGGGGAATATAAGCTTTAAAGTGTGAAGGGAGCATACATGCTAGGACAACAAAGAACAAGGAATCAAAGAGCAGTGTGCTAGTGGGCTTGTATAACAACACACAAGAGGTGCCAAGAGGAAGGTAAAGTTGAGGATTTTAAATGTGTGCAATGACACGAAGGATGGGGTAGCGCGGAAACACCTAAAGGTATGGAAGCACAGAAGTTTTGTGCAGCTCACAGTTACTAAGGAGATAGTTTAACGCCCAGTAGGTAACAAAGACCGACCCTTGGGCCCTTTTCAGGGTAGGACCATACTAAAGCTAACACGACAACAAAAGACAACAAGATCTACTAACACAGATATAACCTTATGACTATCAGATATGCATGGTTTAAGATCCATAAAGGCTAAGACTACCCCTAAGGTAAGCCTTTAGTTCACGCTAAGCCCCATTAGTCACAATTGTTAAGCATTAGGTCGCAGGAATGGTATCCAAGCGACCAACAATTATAAAAGGAGGTACCATAAGGCCAAAAGAGGGGATAAAAAGACCAAGACCGAAAGCGTAAACTCTATCAAAACACAAAGTTAGAGAGAGATGAAAGCCAAGGCTTTAAGGCCTATGGCCTGAGTGAGTATGGAGGCATAATGACTTTATGGAGGCATAATGACTTCATTGTTATTGGGGCTTTGTGCTCCATTATATAAGATGAGAAGCTAAGAATATCTTGTAAATTTTGAGTTATTAATGAAACAATTTGTTTTTCTGGTTATCCACTATGTAGCTCTAATGGTTGTGGTCAAAGGCGTCCCTTTATTTGGAACCTTGACCACAAATACATCAACTGGTATCAAAGCAAGGATGCGAAAGAAGAGAAATCTGCGAGTGGAGTGATGTGGAATGCAAGCAGACCACCAATTGTGAGGAAACTACCAAGGTGTTGAGGGAAGCTGGAAGATCGCTAAATGGGAGGCAGCATGCAAAGTGCCGCAGAGTGTTCTAAAGGACTAGCAAACAGCCAATTGTGAGGCAATTGATGGAGTGGTGAGAGGTCGGTATGCTGCTAAAAGAGAGGCAGTCAGTAGAGTGTTGTGAGAATAGGCACCGCCAAATGTGAGGCAAACACCAAAGAATATCGTCCTCCACTATGTCAAGGTGGGTAGAGAGTGTACAAGTGAAAGGGACAAGAAAATTGAGAGAAGCTTGAGAAACTAAGGTTGCGAGTAGCTTGTGGAAGTTGTGCTGATAGAACACTGACTATAAGGTAGTCAATGCATTAGAGAGTTTAATGGAGCATCAAGAGATCACCAAACAAGAGGCCTTTGATGTGCTAAGAGTGTGGGCATAGGCATAGAAATCGATAGGAGGTAGTTCAAGCGCATAAACAAGAATTGAGGTATTGAGAGTGTGAAGTGTAAATAGATATGTTGATAAGAGACAGTCCAGATGCAAATAAAAAATTACAGCACCGACCAATCATAAAAAATGAGGAAGTCAAGTGCAACCTCGACAAAATCGTAGAAAGGAGGCAGTGAAGTGCAAAAAAGAGAGAAAGACACCAACATGTTGCAAAAAGTGAGGTAGTCGAGTACAAGAAGAGAGCATAATGCCAATCAAATCATTAAAAGGAGGAAGACGAGCATGAGAATGAAAGATCGTGAAGGTGTGAGCATAATTGCCAATAGGAGGAAGCCAAAGTATAGAGGTGATTTAATGAGGAACACTGACAAATCGCCGACCCTGAGGTAGTCAAGGTGCTGGAAACTCTTCCAATCAATGTTGGGGAGAAGGTGTAGGAAATTTCCCCATCAAGTGTCGATGGTAAGAGAGCTAAGAGCGCGGTGGATGACTTAGCGAAGAGTCCAGATGAGGCATGACCCGAAGTCACTAGTCTTGGCAGAGATGAAGCAGATAGCCTTTAGGATGTAGGTGTTGTAGGGTGGAACAATGCAAAAAGGAAGAAGAAAATCTATAGGGATGAGAGATTCTGGAGAAGAGTAGGAGAGACCTGCAAGAGAGAACCTTCAAGTGGTTGGGCATGCACGGAGAATCAGCCAGGGGCTGGTGCGTGAAATTTTAGTGGTGAAGGCCCAGAGGAAGGGCTAAAATGTGTCATAGATATCGAGCATCTTTCTTGCTAAAGAATGGTGGGGACTATGTGGGAGTAGAGGGTGCACGGAGAACATTGTGTGGTAACACAAGGGGCTATAGAGAATTCAAAAAGAGGAAAAGGTGTAGGCAAGGAAAGGGCACATAAATGGAAAATGATGGTTTCCACACTACCAAATAGTGCATTCAAAAAACTGCCTCAAACGAAAGGGAAGTCTCTAGATTCGCAAGATGGGACCTACAAAATCCAACCAACAGAGCAAGGAAGACACAATCGTTACAAAGAGCAATGCATGGGAGTTGCCGATATGGAGACAGCATGGAGGCTAGAAGCAGTTCCCTGAGATGATGGAAGAACCCCATGAAGGAAAGGTGGATATCATTCCACCAGACCACAAAAAGCACAAGAGGATGCACATGGTGCAGGAGAAACCTACATAAGAGGGGATGCAAGGAGGAAAACCTTGGAAAAAACATGAATGTTCCTATGCACGTCATGGAGAGTGTGCCAAGAGAGGAGAAGAGGAGCATAAGTGTTCTTGTGTGTAGCGTGGAAGATGCACCAAATGAGGGAGTTGCAAAAGTGCAACAGGGAGCTATCAAGTGCAGCAAGAGCCAAGGAGAAGTGCATATTCTTGTGAGTGCAGAATTGGAACCAGTACCAACAATGAAAAGTAACCTTTGAAAGGTATAAGGAAGGAGAACCAGAAGTGGGACACAATTGAGCCACACAAGGCAATGTCTTAAGCCAATGGAAATGGAGAGGTCAGCGTATAGTTGAACCTAAGTTTCTCGGAGACAATGGAGCACATGAGGAGGTTGAGGCATAGGAGGGATAAGTGATAGATGTAATGAATTGAAACGCACGAAGATAAAGAAGCAATGAATTGAAATGCACAAAGGTAGGGTTTGCACCGAGAAGAGAATCACTCACAGGTGACTATAACGAGACGCGCATAAAGGCAATGTTGAGGCAATAATAGTACCCATGGAAGGGCAAGAAGGTGCAAAAGTGCACACCAGAAATAGAGGCAATCAACCTGTGGTTGATTAAGGTGCAAAGCTTGCATAGGGGGATTTGCTAGAGAACTGGCCATTAACCTAGAGATGATATGAAAAGCGCAATCTCTATTGCACAAGAAGACAGGAAAGCTACCAAGGGAAGAAGAGGCATCAACCCAACGTTGATCTGAGAGGTAGAGTTCGTATTGCACAAAGAAAAAGGTCACTATCAACCAGGGATAGGACCAAAGAGAACTTAGAGGAGAAGAGGAAGGGCAGTTAAAATGGACCATGGTTTGAGAGCATGATACAAAGGTGCGACAGCACGGAGAAGAGAGAATGGGAGTCAATGCATCCATTAAGACTTGAATGATCTCAATAGCATCAAGCAAGAGGGCAAAAGAAAGGAAGGTGGTAGAAGATCTGTGCAAACAAACTAGCGAGAAGAAGATAGACGAAAAGCACACAATCATGTTTGCTTGTTGTCGAATGTTAAAGGAGGAATGCTTGGCTCAAGAGGAAGCAATGTCGGAAAAGGGTGAGGTGTTGCAGAAAATGTTGCCTTGTGTGCAACCAAAGGCCTATTGAGAGCAACAAGGTAGACGACAAGGGGCATTTACAGAGAGCTTATTGAGCACAACAAACAAGAGGGTAAGGGGCGTGTATTTAAATACATACTTGGATTAAGGCACAACTAGCACCAACTGAGGAGATGAGTACCACACAAAGGCATTGTGTAAGTAGTAACCAAGGAAGTTGTGCCACCTCGAAGGCACGAGAGTGAGGATGGGACATAAGAGTGTGAGTTTAATTTGCACAACCCATTTGTTTAATGGGGAAGGAACGAGGAAGAGAAGTCTTGTAGCCAAAGAGGTTGTCTAGGGACAAGACTTACATTAAAGATGATAGGGGCATGCGCAAAAACTATAGCGATGGTGCACACATAGAAGAGGTACAGATGGGCACATATGGAAACATATACCCAAGTGTGCGAAGGGGAAGTGAATGAAGTATGCAAGGGTCACAGTACACAGGAAGAGAGGATCCTCCCATACAAGGATAAAATAGAAAATGAAGGACAAGATGGAAACCCCTGATTCCCATTAGGTGAATATTGTCACAAGACAACAACCTTAGAGGAGTAGCCAGAGATGCACAGAGAATGGAAGATGAAAGGCGTGAAGATCTTGTGAAGATAGATGAAAATTGATGGGCATAGGTCGACAAGAGATAAAGATTGATGCCAACCCATGATAGAAGAAAGAAGCAAAAAGCGCACAAGAGGAGAATCATGTGGCACACACTAGGAGCATTCAAAGCACTTGATGGAGGACGGATAAGGGCAAACACAAGACTACCACAAGAGAGAAGAAAATGGAAGGAGTGTAAAGGAAGGGCACTCAAACTACACAAAGAGGAGATAATTTGTGACCAAAGGAGGACTTGAAAAGGAAGCACAAGCCAACTTAGGCTGCACACTAGTTGAAGGGGAGCACCGTGGACTTGACAACTGAACTAAAGAGTGGTTCTACCACTCGACCCACTCGTAAGCAAGGGCTTACATTTAAGTTACCTGGGGAGATTGATGCAGGGGCATCCCAGGGAAGACAGCAATCTTGGGCAGAGGAAGGATGATTGAGTTGTGCAGAAGATTGGGGGCATATAAGTTCTGAAGTGTGAAGGTACCATGTGTGCATATCAAGACAACAAAGAGCAAGGAACTGAGGAGTGGTTTCCTAGTGGGCTTGAACAATGGCATGGGAGAGGATAAGATCTATGAGACATGCCAAGAAGAAAGTAAAGTTGAGGAGTCAAAATGTATGCTATGGCACGAAGGACAAGTCAATGTGGGAGCGCCTAAAACTATGGAAGCACCTAAAACTATGGAAGTGCAAAAGTTGTATGAACATCTAGACAACTAGCTAGTCACAAGGACCGACACCTGGCCCCTTTTTTAAGCTAGGACCAAACTAAAGTGTACGTAATGACAAAGTACAACAAGATCTACCAATACATATATGACTTTACGACTGTCAAATGTGTGTGGCTCAAGGTTCGTAAAGGCTAAGGGTACCCCTAATGTAGGCTTTCAGGTTCACATCGAGCCCCACCAATCACAGTTGTCAAGTATTACATTACAAGAACGGTATTCCAAGTGACCAATGACTATAAAAGGAGGGATCGAAAGGCCAAAAGAGGGGGAGAAAATAGCTAAATCCATTGGAAAAAAATCCATCAAAATTCAGACTTAGAGAGAGAAGAAAGTTGAGGCTTGAACACCTATGGCTTGAGTGAATAGGGAGATATAATGACCATTGTTGTAGGCACTTTATGATCCATTATATAAGAACAAAAGCTAAGAATATCATGTAAATTTTGAGTTATTAATGAAATAGTTTCTTTTTTTTTTGTTATCCACTGGGTGACTTTGATGGTTGTGTGGTCGAAGGCATCCCTTCATTGGGAACCCTGACCTTGGATCCATCAGTGCCACAATCACTTGTGTTCCTCGTTCTCACACATGGATTCATCAATAACCCAACAATTTTTAGTGTTGTGGATAGATGATTCACATATTTTAAAATATAATAAGAATTTTCCCTATGTCGACTTCTGCAGCAATGAAAAAAACACACATTGTGTTGCCCCTGGAAATTATAATCATTAGATGTTTACATGACGTTCATTTGACCCTCAACTCTTGGCCAATACACTACAAGCCATTGCGTGTGTCGTGCACACTATTAGCAATCAATTTTTGAATTAGTGAGGCTATTGTTGCAATTTATGTCTCCATAATAGCATTGATCCCCATGTGTATGCTGCCAACTACTTAAGCTCTCAATGTTGCTTCTGGATCCTCTCGTGGATCAGTAAAAGTTTTCATGGATAAAGTGCACCTAAATGGTCAGATCAAACCCACAATGAACCATTGTGTGTGCTAGAGAGGATGGATCTCATACGAGAGTTTGGAAACCAAGGTTTTGAACCTTTAATCATATGCGCAAACACTTTCACTAAGATCTTGTTTGATTTCCTTGAGAAGTGAAATGCCTTGTTTCTCGAAGTCTAGAATATCAGGTTGAGGGCATTTTTGTAATATTCCAAATTGAAATATTTTACATTAATTTGGTTTTCCCAGAAATTGTTGTTGTCTAATGGCATCGATTCCCCTCTTGGCAATGATCTTCTTGGCAACGATCTCTTCCTTAGCTGAGTTTGGGGATATTACAGACCTCCCTTCCTCAAATTGCTTGTCCTCAAGCAATTGTAAATTGAGGTGTTCAAGAATTAATGTTCCGTCCCTTGTATCTTCAATTGGCAATCTCACAAATGCGATCAAATACCGTAAGACAACAACCATCTAAGTGGGAACCACCAAAATGTCAGGGGGTTTTGCATACTTTTTCCATGAGAAGATCTTACAAATAACCAACACTCTATGATCTTTAGGTTTCTTGTTTTCACTCAACAGCGAAGGATAGCAAAAAAAATATGAATATCTCTTGTCAATCGAGAGGTGGATGCAAACATTTCCAACAGACATGTACTTTATCTTACGCAAACCCTTTAAGCCATTCCTTATGATAGAGTACCAAGTACATGTAGAATTCCCATGGAATGCAAACATAGATTCTTCAGTGGCCCTACATTGATCCAAGTTGTTCTCTCGTTTTGAGTAATAGAAAATTACAAATGCATAAAGACACTACTACACATTCAACTTATTAGTGTACTTTAGTAGACAAAATGAGGATCTATGTAAAAACAACACATAGATGATGATTTGGTGTGGAAGTAATATTATATCTGTAGGGTCTTCTGCAGATAACTTAGTCTTCATTAATACTAGTAGATCGACAATCCTTCCGCAGCCATGGTATACCCAACTTCACAATTAATCCAATACCCATCTTTGTAAACTAGTTCTTGAAACCCTTCATCCAATTTTCCAAGGAAATCAAAACGCCAACAAAAATGTTTGTGGTTTCGTCAATAAGAGCAATTGTACGTAACAATCTGTCAATTCCAATCCCTCCATTTCGTAAAATGTTCCGAACATGTTGAATAGCTTTGTCTTCATCTTTAACAATAGTATGATTGCCATTATGTTCATCTATTTTGTTCACATTTGTCTCTTGACAATCACTTGAGGAAACAACAATCTCTTGCTATTCAGGCCAAACTTTGATCAAATGATCATCTACTACACATTTGGGAATTCCCAGGTTCTATTTGTTATACAATAGTGCTCTAGAATATAACTATGTTTAAGTGGCAAATTTAGAGTGGAGTCTCTCAATAGAGACCTTTTCCTTTCCTCTAAAATAGGAAATGGAATGTCTTCAACATGCTAAGGGTCACCAAACCATGGTTCATGTGGCTTTGAGAAACTTAAACTTTCTAATATCAATTTTGGGTCCCATGTTTTGAATACAAACTTCCCATGAAGAATGTCTTCTTCCCTATACACTAACAAAGGTTTAACCATTTTATATGCAAAGCCAAGTTCAAACTGTTGAGACTCACAATATTGTAACTCTGGGAATATGAAGTTTGAATTGTGCATAACTTCAAGCTCCTTAAAAACCCATGCTTGAGGACCTACATCCTCTAATAGCTTGATGTATGGATACACAACCCTTATATTTAATATGAACAAATTTGGACTTTTCGTCTAGTTGTTGGGTTCATAACATCCTTGGCATGCCATTCATCAACATCCTTTAACAACCCATCATCATAGTTTATTTCTTCCAATATCAGCTGAGCCCCTTCTACCGAAGTAGGCATGGAATCGGCTTCTCATTCATATTTTGTTGTGGATGTCTGTGTGTGATTTATCTCTAAGTCACAACCCTCAAGTGCAACATTTCCAAGATTGACAACTATAGCTTGATTGCCTTTATTGATTTTTGAATGTTTTAACCACACCTCTAAGGACTCTCCATGTTCAACATGTGAATTTCCTATTACTCCAAGATAGCCAGGCAAATCTAAAAGAAAAGGTGCTCATGTAGAGTTTTTTTTGCTATCCATAATATCACTGGAAGTCTCTTTGGTATCCTTGAACGAGTGAGGTACATTTAATGATTGTTTGTCTTCCAAGGCATCAAGGTTATCTTGTGGACATTTTTTCCATATTCTATCAATTATTTTGGTTGGCTCTCCATCTTGTTTATTTTTAAGACCATAGCCCATGATATCTTGTTGATAGTGTGCATTAATTAGATGATCAATTGGTTTATTAAACTTAGAACCTATGTTTGTGGAACAATCCTCAAGACCTCTCTCTTACACACACTGAAGTTTATCTTCACTTTGATGCAGACAACACATATCAACATCATAATTAGTGTTTTGCATAGATAACTTGTGTGCATCTCTAATATCCAGAGTTTTTAAATCATTCTTCCCAATAGACAAGTCGCCATAAATATCAACCTCTTCTTGGATAAGTATGTTTGGGCATTCCCTTAGTTCAACCTTGGATGCCTCATTCGTTTGCTCTTGGATAGGGAAGTCAGTCTTGGAAATTATCATCTTTCTATTCTTTTGGGACCTCTTGAAAATTGAATTTCTCTTCATATTCAGCACTACCATAACTAGGATTCACAAACTCATCTTCTTCATGATCCCTATTTCCATTCCATGACTCTTTTAAATCCAAATAGTCTGAAAAACAAATTTCTTTTTGAATCTCTGTTGAACGGATGTTGTACGACTCATAACTGTCCATAATTTCCTTATGTAGTGACCCCATGGTTCACAGGCTGGCAAGAAAAAGAGCTCTGATACCACTATAATATTCCAAATCGAAATATTTTACATTAATTTGGTTTTCTCAGAAATCCTATTTTTTTATATATATAAATATTGCATTTAAAATAGTAAATTAAATAAAATATAAGTCCACAAGGGGTTTCATCCTTTGGTTGTTATAATCACAAGGATTTTCATCCTTGAGAGTGGTTGTATAGCATGATGCTTATACGAAGTTAGATAATTGAGTACATAATTGAATGATGTCTCCCATCCCAATCGCTGATTATTTATATCTTTGAATCCTTCCATCGAAGAGACATGACTTTTCCAAATGTCTTGTCCCAAGAGATATATTCCCAACGGTGGCATCCTTTGTCTTAATGAATGTTGGTTAACAATTTATTAATTAAATAATTAATAAATAACTAATTGTTGTTGTTCCGATCTCCTAAATAACTAAGTGTGGCGATCTCCTTAGTGCGGCGATCTCCTAAAGTAATTGTTGTTTTTCCTTAATAAATAATTGTTGTTGTTTAATGGCAGTGATTCCCTTGCAGCGATTCCCCTCTTGGCAAAGATCTTCTTGGCAATGATCTCTTCCTTGGCTGAGTTTGGGGATATTACAATTTCTAAATTCTATACGTAGGGGATTTCCCGCTCGCATGAGAAGAGAGAGGGGCATATCAAATAGATGGGTAGAGGGATGGTCAAATAGCAAATAGATGGCCCCTCTATCTAAAGGTGGAGGTTGAGACACGGGAGGGATCTCTTTTAAGAACATCTCCTTTGGGTCATAATCCATGAAAGCCTATAGTGGATCAAACATACAATACCAAGTATGCGCATAATCTAACAATGTAGTCATGAACTAAGTTGTTTTTCATTCTAGTTTGGGTGACACCCTTAGTGCACCATATAAATTCATGCTTGTGGATATGCTCAACAACATTCTCCACTCCTTGGTACTAAAGTAGACTTAGAGGAAATTTCATAAATAAAATGTTTTGGGTTAGGCACTTGCGCGGTTGGTGCACTACTGGTTGCTTGAGCACTTGAACTCTAACTACCCCCAGAGTTACTTCCACCCATTCCACCAACATTTCCTCTGAATGGTGGTACACTTCTCCGACTGCAACACTAGCTTGCACTGACATTTGGTACCTAGATTCATTGTTCCTACACCCACAGCCATTGTCCCTCCTACTATGTTACTACTAGCTTGCAAGGTTAGATTCTGCCCCCGATCGATAGCATGCCTAACATTACTAGGTTTCTAGATTTTCCTATTGGTGTTCCTACTCGTCCTAATGGTTTATAAGGTATCACTTATAATATAATAATTTTTTTAGCCTTTTGTCTCGTAAACTCCGCTATCTAAGACCCAATCTACATGATTTCCTTCAGTTTAATCTATCTAAATAAGAAATGAATGAGTTGGCACTTCTAGTAGATTTTGGGTAGGCATTTCCTCAATTGTTGTGTGGTTCTGCAAGGTTGTAGGATCCCAAGTAACTTCAATAAACTTCTCCAAATTATCAACATCCCACTCCACGTCGTGTGCCTCTCCCTCATTAGAGCTCATCTTCTCAGTGCAAGAATTATCCTCATGTCTTTCCCATTTTACCTGAGTCCTCGCAACATCTCCCTAACTTACCTCTCCCCCTTTCCTAAGATCCATGACAACAATCACTTATTACAAACCTTCACCATATTTGTGCCGCCTAATTTTGCCAACATCTAGGCTCTCCATGTTGAAGTTATCCAATTCTCCACCATTCACAAACGCATCATGCGAAACCTTGCCCACCCTCTTCCTTCTATCGTACACTAAGCCCATGCACAGGGGATTTTTAGCCCTCCAAAGGAAGATTCTCAATGATGTGATCTACCATAAACATCTTAATCTCCAAAGGACATTGTGTTGTATAAGACTCTCTTGGCTCAAACAATAATTTATCTTCTACTTCTTTCAAGCAAGAGTACTACAAACTACAAACTCCAAGAGATAACTATTCAGCGCATCCTTCCACCACACATCCATTATCTCATCCAAACTTTGTCAGTGCGCTAAAATTATTCGATTCATGCCTTCGGCCAGGGATGTTTTATGCCAAAATTTTTACTTTGGCCCATAATATACGCGGCCACCCATGCATGAAGACCTACTCAAATATTTTTAAGTAACGACTTTTCTTAATGTCATTTTCCCTGAAGATCCATTCCTTCTCCCAACTCCTTAGATTGGTGCTCCTCAATTTGCACTACATCTTTCACACCGACCAAATTGCCACCATCGATGCATGTCAAGACTTGGTAGGTCCTAATCCAAGCACTCCTAGGTTTCCCAGTACATTTGCACAACTGCTTCCTCAGACGCCGCTAAACTTGATGGTACTCTATTGGATTTTATCAAAATCAGGGTTTTGACTAATCTACATATTTCTTGCACCCCGTGTCTTTGCACATTATTCATCCAAAATGCATGCGCTTTTTGTGCCCTCCAAGTACTAAAAATATCAGACGCGCACTTTTATCCTTGGTAAAAAATGTAGGCCAATAATATAAATGTGACAATATTAAATAACAGGAGCTCTCCCATGCCATCGAAGTACATGGCCAGTGTTATTTTATCAACGATTTTACTTTTGGAATATCACTATTGCTGTGCCAAAAGTCATTTTTGTTAAAACTATAATTTGAGGGAACAAATTCTTTTGCCTCAATTCTAGTAATCAATAAAGGAAAAGGTCAACCATGTAATCAAATGTCAAATTAATGTCATTTACAACCAAATATATAATATGTACTTTTCAAAAACTATAAGGTAAATGTTAGAATATGAAAATGGTGGGTTGTGATTGACTAGGAATAACGAGTTTTTCTGAAAAGGTAAAGACCATTTAATCATTATTTAGTTTTGTTTAATATCATAATAAAGTAAGAATTTTTAATATCATAATAAAGTTTCGTTAAATACAAAATTGAAATTATAAATATAATTATTTGTAGTTTTTCAAAATTAATAGGGCAATGTGATTATAATTCATTATTATTTCAAATTTAGGTCATTAAATTTTTATTTAATATATTTTTTTAATTGTTGAATAATGTACAAAGTCATGAATAATTAGAGCAACATTAGAGAATGACCTAGCCTCTTCAACCACAAGAAAACATAAATGAGAACAAAAATAGAGAGAATTAAAGGAAATTTATAGATTCGCCATACCTTTCATGCCTTCCTCTTCAAACATGCCCAAGGCTGCAACAAGTGGAACATTGAACAACCTTTGGAAATCAAAAGAGAAACATGTGGATGGTACATTAGTTGAATTTTTTTATTCAATTGCCATTCCATTCAATGTAGCTAAGAATCCAAACTGTAAAAATACAATTTAGATAGTTGTTGGCAGAAGGTACACGACTCATACTTTAGAAACTTTAGGTATAGTCTAATTCTATAGTTCCTGAAATATCTTCATGTTTCCAACATAAGATTCAACATTGTGGTTGGGGGATATTGATACTATTTGACAAGCAAGACAAATTGACTTCGAGCCACCTGCCGGTATGGATTTTTGACCAAACAGCTGCACAAATCTTGCACCAGCCGGTGGTACAGGTGTATGACCGCACAACAAAGAACTCCTTGCGGAAAATAGCAGTATTTCACTTCCAGATTCACGAGATAATCCATATCTTAAACCTATTTCCTGATTATTTGAAAACGATTCCAAGTTCCTTGCCTACCATTGTTGCATACCTCCGCCATTTGACCTTGGGGTATTCACTAAGCAAGAACGATTAATTATTATTATTTTATTTCTTCTGGTAGTGAGGGGAGGAGGGAGTGGTGAGAGCAATGGCAGAGATATAGGAGGAAAAGGGTAGACTAGGCAAGAAAACATAATGATGTAATGGGAATATATTATATAATTATCATGAAAATAAATAGAACATATCATATTTTAATATTATGAGTCCATAACTTTATTTTCTGTCATATAGATATGCATGGGAAAGAACCCTAAACAGATAAATCCACAAGTATCACTTAAATAAAAAACATAAGCTCTAAGTTCAAACATAATCTCAGACAAACCATTTAGTATAAGTTTCACTTTCTCCACCTAGTGGGGTAGAGGTAGAACGTGTTAATAAATGAAATAAAATAGAAAACGAAAAAATCATCTATATAACAGCCTTGAAATCAAACCTCATAACCACATTTACAAGGTTTTAATTGCTAATCTGTTGAGTCCATTTCCTCCATGCAGAGTGGGTAGAAATCATCTCCATCATCCCTTCTCCAAGCGAAATCTTTAAGAATTAAAATTGTGTCAGCTTTTTGAAAGGGCAATGCCAAGCAAACACTGTAACATACAAAATAATTCAAAGAAATGAACATCCACAAGAAAAGAAAAAAAGGGAAGTAAATATAATTTTTGTAAACTTGCATATCATGCAAATTAAGACAAAAAGGGAATTTCAAATATTTGAAGCGTTAAATATTAGTTATAATATTTGAAGCGTTAAATATTAGTTATAATATTTGAAGCACTAAATACTACTAGTAGTAGATCAGGAAAAACCTTAAAAATAAAACAGCGCAAGCAATTTGCCATAGAGCAGAACACATAATTTACCTTGCATGGGCTAGAGATTAATCAAATACTTTTCAAAAGGACATGTTAAAGAAGCTTTCTTTGGTGCAAGGATTAGTGCAATATTTTCCATAAATTCATTTATGGTCAAGCCTACGCATGTGTTTTAAATTGAATTCATTCTAGGACTATCTCATACTATGGGGTACAATAATTGATTAGACTTGGGCGATAGACTAAGCAACAGTTTGTTTTTATCAATAGACAGTCTGGATAGTAGATGTATATAATTATAATGTATTCAAACTCTGATTTTTACTAGATACTTTTTGTAGTTTCAACATGAGCTGGCATTGACTATGCTGTTTTTTGGATCTCTGCTCGTATCTGTGTTTAGCAAGTGGGATACCCTGTTTCAACCACAATTACTCTATCAAAAAAAACATCCAATTGACTGTAGTAAGAAGGTGCTTCTCCTAGTTCTGTTCTGTTTGATATTGAAAATTATCACACTTAGTCCACTTTTAGGCTATGTTGTTATTTTTCTGTATGTCATTGATTCAAAATTGTGATGTTAGTCCCATTTTTAATTTCTCACATACATTATTTATCAATCAAAAGGATAATAAAAAGTTTTTACAGCATTATGAGGTTCAAATCACCCTCAACACCAATAAGGCAGTCCCTAACCCTAGTAGACATGCAGCGAGATTGTAGAATGACAAACATGGTGTACATTCAAGTGTAATACATGGAGTATATGAGGTTCAATGTCTTAAGAGGGTGATACAGGGCTTATCCCACACTGTGATCAAGATAGCACATAACCTCGCCTACTATTTACCTCATATGTATATTTTAGTTTAAGTGCCAAAAATACAAGATACTTGAATGCAGCACCAAGGCCTATGTACCATGGAGATTTAGGTCATGCACAAAAATAATTCTGGCAATCACCAAACAGAATTATGCCAAGCGAACTTAAGAAAAAACAATAAACAAAATAACAATTGAAAATCAATCTGTCTAATAGAAAATTGCTATGGATTAAATCTATCATCAGATGATAACTAAAGTTTATGTCAAATTGTTTCAGTGTCACAGAGAAACCCTAACTTATACAGATGCTTCTCCAAACACTCCCATTGAGAAACAAATCTACAAACCAAAAAAGCAGGCCGCATATTAATGATAAAACACAAAAGGTAAAGGTGAATTTTTATGTCCCAACCTAGAACGTTATCTTGGCGTACAAGACCTCTTGGGAATATAAATTTTTCAGTTTACCTTATATCTATGGTCTCGAAGCTGTATGTACTTGGATTTTGACCTCTACAACATAAATTGTTAATTACTCTAAATAACAATTTATTTGGGTGTGCGAATACAGTTTGCTTAATTTCCAAACTTTTACATAGTGTCTATTGTTTCTCAAAGTTGTATGTCCTTGGGTTCAAATCTCGACAACATAAATTATTAATTACAAAATTTATTCAAGCCTGCAAGTACAGAATGCTGAAACACCAAACCAGTAAAAGCATGCAATGCAGATAGAGAGCCGCAAATTTGGCAACCATTCCCCTAAATACAACGTCGCCAAGTAATAACGGACAAATCTGTACACAAAATAAATACAAGAAGTAGACTGAGTTTAAAAGGTTAAAAAAAAATGGAAGATACTACATGCCTTAATTTTTAACATTTCATTCTGCACTGCAATTTGGGATGATAAATTCAAGC
This sequence comes from Torreya grandis, assembly GCA_037957365.1. Classification (NCBI taxonomy): domain Eukaryota; kingdom Viridiplantae; phylum Streptophyta; class Pinopsida; order Cupressales; family Taxaceae; genus Torreya; species Torreya grandis. The sequence goes on along the minus strand of JARHVA010000284.1, from coordinate 412,334 downwards.
TTCCAAAACCCATTTTATTTTAACAGAAGCTTCCAGAAGGAGGTGTACAAGAAAAAGGCACTCCTGACAATACATAAAAATAGATGTGCAGCCTCACCCTGACAAAAACTATCTAAATTCAAAAATATTCAAAACCCTCACAGTGCGTTAATATTATAACGCAACCTGACCATGAGGAGACATAAGGCTAGAAAGTAAAACCAATTTCCACAGATAATAAATTCAAGCTTCCAAAACCCATTTTATTTTGACAGAAGTTTCCAGAAGGTGGTGTACAAGAAAAAGGCACGCCTGCAAATACATAAAAATAGATGTGTAGCATCACCCTGACAAGAACTATCTAAATTCAAAAATATTCAAAACCCTCACAGTGCGTTAACATTATAAAATATATGTGCGACCTGACCATGACGAAACATAAGGCTAGAAAGTAAAACTAATTTCCACAGATGTTTTAGCTATTAAAACATTGGCGTCTCAAGCACGACAGAAAACAACGCCAAAATTCACTAAAAAGCCCCCGGCCAAGGACCAAAGGAAAAAATTCCCCAAAATTTTTGCCTAATGTCAACAAAGAAACAACAGAACAGCTTAAAAGATGTATAAACAAAAGAAACGTATGCTTGAAATAAAGCCATACCTGGACCAGAAACACTGGAAAATCTGCTCCACAGTTGGAAGCTGAAAACGGTTTATGTGAATTTATATTGCATGTTTTATGGGGTTTATAAATTAGAGCTGGTGAGGACCCTCGAAGATGGTTCAAGATGTTTTAGAAGAGGAACGAAAGATTATACTATATGAGTTAATGGAGGTTTGTAATTTATTTTTATTTGTATACATATTGTAGGTATTGTTGTAATTTATAATTCAAATAAAATTATGTCAAAGAAAACAAGTGTGTTATATATGGAAGAAAAGAATTAAATTGGATCATTTTTTTGTAGTGATGAGTTCAATATCAATGAATTTTATAGTCATGAAACATAAATGGATGTTGAATGTTTCTCGTTTGGGTGATATTAATTTGAAGATTATTTGATACATACATAGTCAAATAAATTACAGAGCTTCTTTGATCACTTGTATAAATGTTTTGAGGAGCAAAATTATACACACATGCAAATAGTTGAGGCTTAGTTGTATTGGGATTGCCAACAAGCAAAGTATTAATACAACATGAAAAGTGGTAGTTAAATCTAGGTTTATGGTAGTGTTTATGACAAATTGTTTGAAAAAGAGAATGTTTTAACAAATAGTTCAAAAAGCGTGTTACAAATTATTCGTTAAATAGGAAAAAATATAAGCAAGAGTATCTAACGCAAGAGCCCTTTTTCAACTCCTCTGAGTTTTAATTTGCTTGTTTCTAACAACATGGTTAGCCTTTGATAGATATTAAGTTGTTGTGATAGCTATTTAAATTTATCAATTTATAAATTTGTGGTAAGATAATAAATTAAAGGTATTAGAAAGTTTATGTAAAAAAACAAAGGTCATTGATTATGTTTGTACATTGGTTTCAGATGGTTTATGATTTCTGCCAACAATATATTATGTATATTCCTAACATTGTTCATTATTTTCTAATAGTTTATGACTACTGCAGTAGTTTTTCACTTTCAGATGCTCTTCTAAGCACTGAAATTTTTATGTGCATTTACATTTATTTCAATACCCAAAAAAAAGTGCAAATTGATACATTGTGCCATGTCAGGGTCTTGAAAAAAAACACAACTATAATTATTGGTATCATAGTTAATTAGATCTTTAGCTTGCATTCTTGTGTTGTTTTCCATTTTTAGATGAAGACAATCAATGTAGGTATGCACCAATTAACCATTAACAAATTAGAAATTGAAATTATAGAATACAACATTAAGGGCCACATTTTCCAACTTATGCTAAAAAAAAATAGTTTGAAGTATATGCTTTGAATAGGCATTTGATAGTATTTTAGTTTGGCATCATTGTAAGTGTCATAGCTCTAGATATTATAATTACCTACAAAAATAAATAAAATTGAAGTCGAAAATGGATTCCATTATATTAACATGTTGAAATGAAAATGAATATGACAAATTTTTACCAAGTAATTTGAAAAAATCATTGCAAGATACTAAGTTAAATATATTGAAAAGTTCATGTAAAATAACAAAGGCAAAAGTGCAAATTGATACCTTCGTTTCATAATCGGTAGGTGCCATGTCACACTCTTGAAAAGAAACACAGCTATTGTTATTGGTATCATGCTTCATAGGATATTCAATGTGCATTCTTGTGTTGTTTGCCTTCTTCAAGTCAATACAACCAATGTAGGTTTGTATTAAGAAATCATTGTCAGATTAGAGATCAAAATTACGAAATACAACATTTAAGGTCCCAATTTCCAACTTCAACTAAGCAAAACAATTTAAAACATATATTTTGAATAAGGATTTGAAAATTCTTTGGTTGGGCTTCCACAATTCTTGTAGCCTCATGGTCTACTTATGAACAAACTTGATTAGAATATGAAAGGACATAGTTGTCTTCAAACATTGGCAAACTAGTTTTGTTAATCATGCATAAATTGTAATCAATTGCTTGGTGCCTACAACTATCATGCATTAATGTCATATAATTCATAACATCACATTTTGGTCTTTCACAATGATTAGGTTCAATAATTGCACCTAGGCATTTGAAGTATAAAACAGGATAATAATACAATCCAATAGAAAGTTAATATTTATTTATTTTTTATTTTTTAATTTTATTTTACAAAATTATTTATGTGCACATAATATGTTTTGAAAACAACATAATAGCCATGTTTGTAAAAAAATAAAAATGTGAGACATTCAATAAAACATGAAAAAAAATTGAACAAACAAACATAAACTACAATCAAGACACAACTAAACTATGATATTATTGAGTTGCATTGAATTATCATTTTTAAGGTAATAAATTATCCAATTAGATTGGTTGACCAAGCAGAGGTTGTGCTTTAAATAATATAGAAGACATAATACATTAAAAAATAGTGCTTACCCGATGTACTCAAATTTTTGTGATAGTTGTTCAGATTTTTCAATCTGGAAATTTCTGACAAGAGAATAAGTTAAAGATATTGTAAATTTAATGTAAAAGATCAAAAGTAAAAGTGCAAATTGGTACCTTAGCTTCATAATTAGTGGGTGCCATGTCGCACTCATGAAAAGAAGCATAAGTATTAATATTGGCATCATGCTTGATAGGATATTTAGCTTGCATTCCTGAGTTGTTTTTCTTCTTAAGGTCAAGGCACTTAATGGAAGCTTGCATCAGTAATTCATTAACAAATTAGAGATCAAAATTACAAAATATAACATAACGGAATCTGAGAACATGTATTTTTTTAAAATCTATGTATTTGTTATCATATATAATGTGATACAAACATAAAAGAATCCAAGTTAGACCTTTTGAAGTTTGCAATTAAAAATATACAAAACATGTTGAGGTGTTTAACTAGCTATGGATGTCACTAATGTATTAGGTAGAGAAACAAATACATCATAAATAATTCAAACTCAATTTTCATTTATTTGTATAAACCAGTTATGAATGATGGTAGATAAACCATTAAATCACATAAAAATGTACACCAAAACCTACAGACACTATGCATTATCCTTTCTATGATTGTCTAATCCTCATGCTCTTCCCTCCAACAAAAGGAAAAATCATAAATTGAAAAAAGATTGTGTTAAAATACATTCCAACAATGAAAATAAATTGCATACTATATTACTATGTAAGTCAACCATTCATGAATGCCAATCCAATCCAATAAAATATAGAATAAGGTTTAATGCCCATGTAACACAAACTAGAAAGTTATCTTGTTAAACTAGATTTGATAAATTTTATAAAAAAAAATTAAAATACAAATGAAGCACGAAACAACATCATAATCTCTTGGAATATTACTAGAAAAGGTGACATAAAATATGTCACTAGATACATTTTCTATGGATAGTCCCCTATGTCAAAAATTGCTCCAAAGATGAACATATAAATTCCTTTCCTATTTGAAACATTAGACTCAACAAACAAGGGAGATGGGAGGTGGGAAGCCAAATTAGGCCAAATTCATTACACAACACAACAAACTTAATGCATTAATTTAGGCCACATCATAAATTCAAAAAAATAATAAACAAGAAAACAAAAAAAGACAAACCCTAAATTTTTGAGAACTTGAAAAATCACGGCCATGTGCAAACTACTCCTACACGGTACTCATAACATCTGGTGTTCCAATTAACATTTAATATTCATCCAATTTATCATCAATTTTATTCAAACTCATAATAGGAATAAAGATAAAATTGAGCCTCTAGGGAACTAATGTTCAAGTCTAAATTAAGGCCAAAAGGAGATCCATGGTACCCTCAACACCTATAAGTTCTACCCAAATTTTAATTTCATCTAAATCTCAAAATTCATGTTCCATTGTGTATACCAAGTGCAAGAGATGAATTTTCATAATAAACACTTAGTGTTAAAAACTTCATCTCGTGCCTCAAAAATAGTTATAGAGATTTGTTGTGCCCAAGGCACCTAGAATTTTGGTTCAAATTTTAACTTCATCAAAATCCAAAAAATATTGTACCAATGCCTAAACCAAGTCTAAGAGACAAATTTTCACTATAAACACTTAGCCAAATTTTCAAGTCCCAAGACCTAATCGGGCTTGTCTGAATTTTTTGACACTGATGACACCTTCCTCAGGTTGCTCAAGTTTTTGAAACCCTTGAAATTCCTAAAATGGTCTAAGGCAAAAATAATTGAATTCTTGTTTCAGTCATAAACTTTATGTCTAGATGACCATTGGCTTGTTGCTTTGCACCTAACCAATGATGAATATCCAACTCAGGTGCCCTTTAGATTTGAGAAAATGTGGTTGGAGCACCCAGGATTAGATGATTTTGTGAAAGAACAATGGAAAAAACCCAACTCTATATATGGGATGAAGATGTATATTTTCCTCAAGAAATTAAAGGAGCTCAAGATGGCCCTCAAACACTGGAACAAATACACATTTAAGAACATATTTCAACAAAAAGAGACCTTGAGCGTAGGAATGAAGAAATTAAAGAAAAGAGAGTGAAAGGAAACACTGAGGATGCTCTTTAGTTAGAATAAGTTGATAGAGCATTGGAAAAAATCTATGAGAAGGAATAAATATATTGGCAACAGAAATCTAGAATAAGGTGGTTAAATTAAGGAGATAGGAATATGAGGTTTTTCTACCTTTTTTGTAAAATCATAAGGCAAAAGAATTATATTAGAAAGTTGTAAACAAGGGAGGGAGACATGATCGAGGATCTAGAAGTAATCAAAGAGCACTTGGTTAATTTCTAGAAAAGAATGATTAGTTAGTAAAATGAGGAAAGAGAGGATCAAGAAGAATTATGGGATCAGATCCCACACCTGGTCATAGATATTGACAATGATCCTAATGAAGAACATAGAGCTGGAAGAAGTCAAAAAGGTGATTTTTCCTTCCAATATTTTTAGGAGATCTTGGGGGAGAACATAAGAGAGGTGGTGCAGGAATATAAGGATTCCCAAAGTATGCTAAAATCCCTAAACACCACCCTCATTACCCTCATCCCCAAAAATCTTGACAGTGGGTCTCCTAAATATTTCAGGCCTATCTCTTTATGCAACTCCATTTACAAGATAGTTTTGAAAATAATAACATCACGACTTTAGGTAATTCTTCCTAAACTAATTTTATAGGAACATGAAGGTTTTGTGCAGGATAAATAGATTTTAAATGGTATAGTTATAGTGCATGAGGTCATTCAATCTCTAAAGGTAAGCAAAAGGTAAGGAGTGCTAATTAAACTCGACATATCCAAAGCTTTTGATAGGGTCAATTGGTCCTTTCTTAAGAAGGTACTAAAAAGATTTGGCTTTAGCTCGATTTAGAGAAAATGGATTAGGAATTGTTACTCAACGTCCATGTTCTCAGTCATGGTGAATGGTTCTTTGGAAGGATTTTTCTCATCCTCCAAGGGTCTCAGATAAGGGAATCTATTGTCTCCATATCTTTTCATATTTATGGTATAAACATTGGGCAGGAGATTATAGTCCCTGAAGAGTATTAACAAGCTACAAGGCATTCAAATAACATCAGACGATAATAGGCATACCACCTCCAATTTGTAGAGCACACTTTAATTTTTGTTAATCCTACAATTTAAGAGGTCAAAACAATAAGAGATGTTTTGTCCAGATATGAAAAGGCATTAAGGCAAATAATTAATAAAGAGAAATCAAAAGTGTTTTGCATTAATATGTCCCCCAATCTGTGGTCATTTCTTAACAAGTTCTTAGGATTTTAAATTTCCCCTCTTCCTAATCATTATCTAGGATTCCCTCTTTTCTATGGTAAAGGGGGAAAGAAACTACGGGAGGAGGTCATTTAAAAAATGAGAAGAAAACTTAGTGATTAGAAGGAGAAATTTTTATCTCTTGTGAGTAGATTAACTCTCATCAAATCAGTCCTAAAAGCTACTATCATTTACTGGTTCTCTATGTTGAAGGCCCCCATATAAGTACTTAACCAAATGAAAAAAAAATAGAAAGTTCCTCTGGAAAGGCACATGGGATAAAAATAAAATTCTCCTACTATCTTGGAATAAGGTGAGTAAAACCAGAAGTCATGGGGAGCTAGGATAAGAGACATATATAAGTTAAATAGAGCTTTAATAGCCAAGATCATCTAGAGATTGGGAAATAGCCTGAGGACGTGTTGGAGAAAAATGTTAACATAAAAATACTTAGACAACATAGAACAGTCTAGGATATTCACTACAGAGAACATCCCTCTAGGCTCGACAATATGGAATAATATGAAGGAGTCCATAAGTATTATTTTAAAGGATCTTTTATACAACATAATTAATGGGGAAGCTACAAAATTTTGGGAAGATTTATGGATCTCTCCAAAACATTTAATTGTGGAGTTAGATTTCAAGGACATAAAAGAGGAAAACATAAGGCAGTGGACATGCAAAGTCAAAGTCTACTAGTTAGAGAAGTCAGAGTATAGATACAAGACATTTCTCAAAAAAACCTTTAAGAACAGGGAAGGTATTTAGAGTTAAGAGCATACGAAAATCAATGTCATGTTATAAGGATTTAGAATCCCATGGAGCACAGATAGGGATGTGATTAAGTGGAACAATTGAGGGTCAGGAGAATATTTAGTAAAGGAAGGATATAATAAGCAGTTGGATCCTTAGCCCAACTCATCAAACAATCGAGTATGGAATGGTATTTGGAGATCCAAATCTTGGCCAAAATCCAAGTCCTTCTTGTGGCTAGCAACATAGGGGGAAATTCCCACAAGATAAAATTTGTGGAAAAGAGGGTTCTAAGGCCCGTCAAGGTGTGTATTATGCTATCAAAAGGAAGAAAGTGTGGAACATTTATTACTCCATTATCATTATACAATGAGTCCCTAGAATTATTTTTTGAATAATTTTAATGTAAGATGGAGATTAAATTGAAATCTAAAAGGGCACCTCAAAGCCTGGCACACCAGCTATAAGTTAAACATAATATGAGATGTCTAGGAAATGGGCTCGAGCATGTTAGTATGGAAAGTCTGGATTGAAAGAAACACCAAAATCTTTGAACAAAAATTTAAGAGCAAGTCTCTAGAGAAAATATGGTTAGAGTTGCAAAGCAATATCAAATAGATGGCAGGCATATCCCATCAAAGATAAAATAAAGAAGCAAGCTCAGAGGAGTTAATGATATTGAAAAAATGGGAAGGTACTAATTCAATATAAGATACTTTAATTCCCAGAGAAAAGTAAATGAAGAGTGTCTAAAGGAAAAAAGTGAAATGGCTCCCTCTTGAGAGAGGTTGGTATAAATTAAACTTTGATGGTGCCTCTAGAGGCAACCCAGGGCATTTAGGAGCTGGACTGATCATTAGAGACCACTCAAGGCAATTGGTCACTTATGAGGATCTCTATACAGGCATAAAATTGAACAATATTATAGAGATAAAAGACTTAGTTATTGGTCTTAGACTAACAATAAAATTAAATATTAAAAATCTATTATTTGAGGGAGATTCACTTTTAATTATACGTGCATGGGAGATGGACGAGGTAACAAATTAGAGAATCAAAAACATTATAGAAGAAGCTAAGAATCTTCATCTATTATTCTAAAATCTCCAAGTCATATTTTGAGGGACAATAATAAGTTGACAGACTGGTTGGCTAGTTTGGGCACAGAAGTGAGAAAAAAAACCAAGTTTAAAAGGTCAGGAGAACTCCCCATATACCCCAAAATGGTCGAGTTGGTTTCCATTCTTAATAAGGAATGTTTTATTGGAGAAAGCAATTAAATCGAAAGGATGTCTTAAAGAAGCAAGTATGTGGCCACTATGTTGGAAACTTTCCTTTGTCATGGCTCATTTAGAATAAGACATAACCCACAAAATGGAAGGTTTCTATCAATCATTTAAGAAAAATCCAGTAAGAAATATGGAAAGTAGGAAGCTAAGCATCGCCCATGCAAAATAAATTCACAATGTTACCACATTCTACCTCCTCCATCAACAACATGGGTTTTATGAGGAAACAAGCAAGTCATGGATTTTACAAAGGCAATTGTAGAATATTTTAAAATCAACTTTAGAAAGTTCCCTTCCTCATCTACCCCACATCGGCTGCTAGCAAGGTGGAGACAGTGTAATAAGGATTTGTGACATCATTAGGGCATAGTTACTCCCTTTTATCTTCAAATTTTTTATCTTTCTAAAGTCACTTAATCCCTGACTCTCTGTAATTGACTCATTGGAAGCTTGAAAGACCAATAATGATGCTCCTTCAAGTCAAATACTATGCATTGTCCATATCGATCCTAGTTCTAGAATGCAGAAAATCTCTGAGGGAACTAGTTAATGAAGATCAAACTAATGGAATAAAGAGAATCAATGTTGTCACTCCCCATATCTCCATGGCTAGAAATGATGGGCAGAGGAAAAGTAATGATCAGAATTGGGAAGCTAATAACAAATTGGGTCAAGGAAAAATGGAGCAAGAGCCATCACTATAGTCTAACAAAGAACAAAAAGGAATTCCTTCTAACTCCTCTAACACAATTTGGATGATGAACACAAGAAGAGGAGGTTTTATATCATATACCAAGGAGGCATAAAATGGATCTAGTGAGAGAATGAGGAAAGGATCTTGATGGACAAAAACAAAGGGATCGTATGAAGAGGATGGAGAGGCATTGAAATTTGGTGGAGGGGAGGACAGATCTCAACTTCAAAAAATTAGTTTGAACAAAACCAGTCAAGATTACATGCAGGATAAAGGAAATGGAATGCAAAATATAAATGATACTTTGATAGGTATCAATAATTTTCTTCTAAAATAGAATAGTGAAAACTTTGAATACCAAAAGGAAATAGAGATGGCCACCAAGTGCTTCCAAGAATTTTTCATATCATGTTACATTATGACGAAGGCTATGAATGATAACCTGCTGCATCTTAAAATTTTCATGGAGATCATCATAAAGGAAACGAAGCTCCACACATAGGTTTTGTCAATGATTCAAATCAATAAATATGAAATAAAATCGCTATAGAGCCATTTGGAAAATGTAATGGTAGATACCACAAGTATTAAAGTTCATCTCCATCATTGGCACAACTTCCAAGGGTGCAGAGATAAATTGGGTCTGTTAGAGGAAGTTATTAAAGTTATTGAATAATCACAAGTCTAACCAATCACCCACATGTCTAATCAATGTTATATGGCAATAGATCTTAGAGGCTCATCCATTGAGCACTTTATAAAGTTAAAAGTCTATCGGCATACTAGTCGAATGATATTGTATTGCAACTTTGCTAATTAAATAAAGTTTTTAACTTTAAAAAAATTGCATCCAAACTCTGTTTTAGCTCTTATTTAAAATGTTGGAAATATATTTCAATGAGGTTCACATTTTATTCATATTTCACAGTCACAAACTTGATAATTTTTTTTGTGAAAAGATTTCAAAGGTTCAAGTGCAATTTGCACATCAACATGATTCTTCTAGATATCATTTTCCTGACCTTCCAAGCCACAAAATTTGACCTTCATTTTATAGTATTTTATCCTTGTAAGTTATTCTACATGTTCCAATTTAGAGAAATCAGAACTTATGCATGGTGACAAAACCACCTTAGATGCATAGTAGGCTGAAAAAAACCCAAAATGCCATAGCTTTCACACCCGAACTCTATTATGTCTCTCATTTGAAGTATTGGAAATATATTTTAATGAGGATCACTTTTTATTTAGGTTTCAAACTCCCAAAACTTGGTAAATTTTGTTTGAAAATATTTTAGAGGTTTCATGTGTGATTCATAACTCAAAGTACCTAAATGGCCTAAGGTTTTAAAAGGTCCCTTCGATGTTGAAAAGTTGTGATTAGAACTGTGGGTTTTCAAATGAATATTTAAAAGGTCCCACAAAATTAATAAAATAATTTAATATTTATACATTTTAAAGTTTTCAAAAAATGAGTTGCCCAGAATAAATAAAAATAAAAAGAGGGGAAAACTCAATCTATGGCTAAATCAAGTCTTAAGTCAAGTCAAAAATGTAGTTGTGCAACCACCTTATAAAGGCATGAGAGTATAAAAGGCCTGAAAACGCTTTTATAAAGGGTTCAAATTTTTCTTTTGTCCCAGTTCATGTAGAGAACATGTTTCAACTTTGTGTATAACTAGTTCTTTTCAAGAAATTTGTGAATGGAATGCATCAGAATGTATGGGGTAAATCTATTGCTTTATGGGTATTTTATATTCTCCATTAATGAGATGAAATTTTATATTCATGAATAAATATATATGTCAATTTATTTTATTTTATTTATTATGTGTAAACCACTAGCTTTTGCAAACTTTGTGTTAAAAACCCTTGAGGATAGACTTTATACCATATACACAAACCAATTTGAAGAAATATTGTGAGCTTTTAGGAAATATCTACTCTCACCATATTTATTGCTTCATATTTTCACTCACATGTTAGGGAAATATTTCAAACCATTCCATTTTAATATGGGTTATCCAAACAATTTTCTAAATTTACTTTTTTATACGTTTCTTACTCTCCCTTTCTTATTCTTCTATTATTTATCCATTTCCAACTTTTTTATTTTCCCCTTTTTTTTTTGCCTTTTCTTATTTTTTGGTTAAAATTAAAGAAAAATCCAAAAACCTCATCACACAAGGGAGTTACCCCTCTCAAACACAAAGGAAAGTCGCAAGTAAATTAATGATTTCTCCAATGTTATAAGTTTTATGCTATTTCCAATTGGGCAAGTCAATGAAATAATCCAATAAATCACAATGATATAAAATATTTCTAACACACTAGAGTAGTCAATTTTTTATGGCAAACACAATTAATATTTTTGCATTGTACCTTAGTAAATGTGTTCACTATATTGTGTTGTGCATTGGTTTCAATCAAATCTGGGAATTTTAGGGCTTATTTCTCAAATAGATAGATATTTTATTTTTATAAAAAATATGTGGTGTTATATTCCATGCCAATAAGAATCAATAAGAGTTTTTCAAAAGTAGTGAAATATAACTTGACAGTAAAACTATTTGATTCATATTTTTAGCTTTTATTGGTGGGAAGAGTGTGAATGAGAGATAGGCATACAAAGAGTGGAAGATAGACAACACACGTAATTCTATAAACAATGGAGTTTTTTATTATTTTTAGTGTGTTTTCTCTATTTGTGTGCATTTTGTATAGTGTTTTAAGATCTAATCCAAGGTTGGATGACAACAATGCATTCTGATCACCTCTATACAAATAATTTAAGAAATTGTCAATTATTATGTTATGATTCAACATAAATATATCAATAATGCAACAAAAATCAAAATGTATCAAGCAAAAAATCACTAGCATTGTAGTTAAATGTTTAGGTCTTTCATGAGACAATGTTGTTCGATCAGAAACTTGATGTTTATTTGTGTCTATTTGTTTGGCTTATAAGTCTCTATTTTGAGAGGATTCAAATAAAGTGGATCATATTCACATTTAGGTTTTTTGCATGTAGTCTCCATGTTTATAATAAGGACAATAAAAATAAATCAGTCATGGTATCAAAGCACCTACTTTGAATGCAAACCAATAATATAACAACAAAACATAAAAGTTGGAAACAAACATTGTGAGCATTGAAAAAGCTATACTTTAAATAGTTGTTTGTTTTTTTCACATATTTTACATCATCATGCATATATGAGATTAAAGATCATTTTAAATATGTATAGGAAAAAAACTAGTGTATATAAGAAAGTAAAAAACTTTAATATATAGCAAAACAAAAGTAAATTTCTTGAATATTTAAGACATTAAGAAACATTGTATTTATATCAAATATTCTCTAAAAAATAAAATATTTAATAAAATATTTTACAACTGATATACTTTTAAAAACATTGGTTTATGTGCAATGAATTTGAACATGTAATTTAAAAACCCAGTATGCATTGTATTATAAAACAACAAATCATGTTTGTATATAGAAGCATAATATTTTCTATACTTTGAACACAACAAAAACTAAAAATGAGCTAGCTATAAATAGTGGCAATGTATTAGTCAAAGGAATCAACACAATGCAAAGGATGTCTCTTGGAGTTGACCTGCATAAGAAGAGGAAAAATATCTCACTTCAACAAGAAAACCCCTAACAATCCCAAAATAAGATATTACCAAAACCTGTAAAATTTTTTTTTGAATTTTATTGTATTCATTAATTTGGTAATATGAATAAAGAGAACAAGTTTATGTTCAGTTTAAAATCAATAAACCTAGTTCACCTGCATGTATAAATCAACAAAGAAAAACAAGGTGTTTTGCATAACTTAAACACAACAAAAACAAAAAAACAACCCACTTATATATTGCAAAATGAAATAAATACAATGCAAATAGTGTCTCCCAATGGCCAAGTTGCATCTAATAAATATGTCTTTGATTTCTAAAATTATTTTGTTGCATTAAATAACCATTCCTTTCACTAAAATCATCTTCTCAATATCTACATTTCCTTGGCAATAGATTTGGGAATTAGATTTTTCAATTAAGTGTTGGTCATGCTTTATATAATCAAGAAGATATGATACATTAATAACCATTTTCTACCTGATGGATTCAAAAGTTGCAATTTAATTAAGTCTTTAATGTTGAATATTCTTCCCTGAATGCAAAGACATATGTGTAAGTGAGGTACATTTATATGGTTTTATGTATAGGCACTAGATATATTACTTCTTAAACACAAGTTTGGAAATGAAAAATATTATATTGAAACATATAAACTGACAAATCCATTCAAAAATTAAGGTAATTACAGTGTAAACATTTGTATATGCTTCTGCCACAAAGGTTTGAGGTGAATAGAAACATATGCATTATCTTTTTTTCAATTGACTCTATTTTTTGTGATCCCAAAATTTATAAAAGAAATTGAAGAAGAATTAGAAAAGAGAGGCTACAGGTTGAAACTGAAGGTATAAGCACAAAAATTGTGTCTATAATGAAAATTGATAAGTATGCAATTCAACACAATAAAACTTTGTGATGAGTTTAAAAATCAAAATGAATAGTTGATTAAAAAGTACATGATATCTTTTTGGCACGATGATTGTTTTATGTATTTGTGTTAGCTAACATGTCCAAGCTTAGCTTGACAAGTTATATTATAATAGTTTGCATCTTGATATATGCTATTTATCATTGTCATAACAACACATTCATCAATTTATATAGATAATTGGAATATTATATTTAACCTTGAAAAAATAGTGTTTCAATCTGTAGATATCATAAACATCACTCACATGAAAATTAATGTTTGGATAGTAGGTATATTAGTTTAAGAGAAGAGGTAATGTGCAAAAAGTATTGAGAAAAATACATCATTGTATCATAAAGGAGCAAAAAAGTTAGATAGTTAGAAGTCTATAAATATCTTGGCTAAAAATGGTAAACAACATAAGGATTAAATTTTTAATATAAATGAACTATCAAGCATTTCATATTAGACTTGGAGGAATGATTGCTTTATTTCTTCAAATCTAGTTGGTCTTTTGTTTTGATCCCATACATACACTGACTTGAAAATAGATCTTTAAAATAAATGAATTATCAAATATTACACATAAGATTTGGAAAAATGACATTCATAAAAAAAATAGCGGATAAAAACGTAGTGGTTAAAAACATAGCATGAAAAACTTAGCAAGGAAAAAATGTAGCAAGGACAAAACACACAAGAATAAAATGTAGTAAAGGATGCACTCACATAAAAGACAACACAACTTTCAACCTCACAAAATCACATTTTCCTCTGTTATTTTACTTGTAAATTTGGTGGATTACTTTTCCACCATTAAATGTTACCTACTATCACCAAAATGAACTAGATAAAAAATAAACAATGTGATAATCACTAAAATGTCCTAATTATGCTCTTTGTGATATTTTTACGACATTACCAATACCGCTACGTTTTTCCTTGCTATGTTTTATCCTCATGACATTTTTGTTGTTCTGCATTTTTACCATTGCATTTTTTTCTGCTACGTTATTACATAGATCCATAAAAATAAATGCTTGAATGCTTCAAAAGATGATGGTTGGTATAATAGAAGACATAATTGAAAGCACATAATTTTCCCATTCATTTCTTTTGTCTTATCTTACCTACCACAAGTCGAGTTGTAAGTGTTGGTAATTATAATAGTAAATATCAATGAGCTATGATTTGTATTTATCATTCTTTGAAATTAGAAGGGAGGATAGTAATGTTACAATGTGTATTGCATCTTAATTTGTGTATTAAGTGTGTAGCATTATGCATTTGGTCCAACATGGAAGATGTTTTTTAATTGATGTGGTAGATTTATATTCATCTACTATTTTTTTGTTAATATTTATTATCATAACTTCACGATTTATGTTATTCCTTTTGGTGGTTAGAAGAGCCTGAAAGAGAGGTATACATATAAAGGGAAGTCAATAGGCAAGGAGTGGTATTTTGTCACAATGGAGTTTTTGTTTACATGTTCTTATAGTGTTTTGTTGTTATCGCATTGTGAACATTTTTTTATTAATTTTTTGTAAATATATAGTAAAAACATGTACTTTTTTTGAGTTCTCTATATCTGATATCATTTATAACATGAGACAAGTAGGTATGTTTTCCTGGATAGTCTCTTGTGTCCACAATAAATTTTTTATTTTGATAACTAAGTCATACATAAATGGTTCAAAAATTAACACTAGATTTAATTTTGTATTTGTAACAACAAATTGCAAAATTGATATTTCAACAGACAGACCAAAAAAATCTAGATCAATCCAAATACAATGTACAACATAATAGGGATAATGTATTCAATTATGGCAAGCAAGACAAGACCAAATAAATGACCATAAAAATTAACTAACTATAATTTCATTATATATCAATATACAAGATGAATACCAATAAATACCAATGCATTAAAATAAAATATTGAGTAAGATTTAATGTCTGTGCAAATAGAGAGAACACATTGACAAGGTGAAAAACTCCATTATTGACATAATACCATTTCTTGTCTATGTCCTACTCTTTGTATATTTCTCTATCCTTAACACTTTTCCCACCAACAAAAATAAAAAATAGAAAGTGAACAGTTATCTTGTCAAACGACATTTCATTGATTTTTAAAAAAACCTAACTTAGAAGACAAATATATTTGTATTGATTTTTACCAATGCAAAATATGGCACTAGGTATATTTTTTGAGAAACAAGTTATTAAATTGGGCCAAAATCAATGCACAACAAGCATAGTCAACACATTAACCAAGGTGCAATGCATTATATCTAGTGTCAATATAAACTGCACTTGTCATAAAAGATTGATGGCTCTAGTTGTCTTGGGTAAGATAAAATGAAAAAAATTAAGTGCATTTAAGCCTTTATTTATTATGAAAAGTGATTGTGGAAAAATGAGGTCATCTATAAAAAAATATTTTCAATTATTTTTCAAACCTAAAACTTTGGGCATGAAGAAAATACTCCTCGATGATTGGTTGAAGTTATAAAAATATTTGCTCTACCCAATTTCATTGAGTCGGGGGTTAAAAATTGATAGTCATGACACCTGTGTTAAATGTTCCCAATATCAAGAGATAAAGATGAATGAAAATCAATTATCGTTAAAATTGAAATAACACAACATATATGCATTGTATAAATTAAAATTTAGTAATTATGTGAAGGGAAACATAAAACCTAGAACAAATACTCTAAATATCATATATTCATGATAAAAGAGATAGAGATTCATGTATTAAGGATGTTTTTATAGATTTGATTGGACATGTATTCTGAGAAAAAGCTTGTGATCATGGTTTGCATAATATCTAGTGAGAGAGAGCAACTACAATTAATGTGACACACTCAAAACATAAAATTGTTCGACACTGAGTCCGTTTACATTGGTATTTGGGTAGTCAATTATAAAAATATAGCATTGATTGACTGAAAAGCTGATAAGTATCTAATCATTACAGGTATTTTTTTAATTAATCTAAAACCAAAAGAAATACTTGAAAGTTATGCATTGCTCATTCCCAACACTAAAAAATAAAAAACACATATGATGGAAGAAATCAATATGTCTACATGAAATTATCATTTTGATTGCTTTAATTTGAATCTACAAAAGGAATACAAGTAAACTAAATTAAATAATAAATACAAGAAAGCGTTGAATGTAAAGTCCTTGTTTTTAAAGCAACAATGAACCAAACATAGATTTTGAGTGTGATCTCAACATTTTTTGTTTTGTGTTAATTTATTACCAAATTCACTACAATTTTTATGTTTCTTAACTTTAAAACACAATATTTTTTTGGACATTGCATTAATGGTATGTGCACAGAGTTGGGGGATAATTTCATGGACATTTTTGGTAATACGATCACATCATTAAATAACACAATTACATTATTTAATTAACGCGATCATGTTATTGAAATTATGACTCAATAATTATTGAGCCATAATGCATACGTGTTATTGAGAAAATAATAATGCATACGTATTATATAATGTGTACGCATTTTATAATGCATAAGTGTTATTTTTTTTAAGTCCAAAACTAACTCCATGATCATTTGGGAGTTTTATGTGAAGCTAACTTTGTCCATAAGCTTATATTTACTGCTCTAAATTTTAAGTATAAGTTTACATTTTAAACTTATAGTTTAAATTTATTTTAGTAAATATAAGAAATTAGGGTCACTCAGCATCTGATAGAGTTGGTCTCATAGTTGCATGCCTTACGATGTGGAAAATAGTTTTTAAAAATCCAATCAGGTTAGTATTTAAGCATTTTCAGGGTCTAAGTATTAAACCTAGGGATTTCAGGACAACTTTTATAATTGATCTCCATTTTTGGTAAACATATAGTCATTTTTTAGGTTTTTGTGCCTTCTGAATTGATTCTTGGCATTTTTAAGAGTCTTAGGTTTGTCAAAATTGAAGTTTTTAAACCACTCACTTTGAAATTCATACAAAATAGTGTGATTGGGGTAGTATAGGTCACATTGATGACCTACATACATCAAACGAACACATTGTGTTAATTTTTCTTATTCATCATCCTTTCCTCATCCTTGATCACTTCTTACTCATGCCTCATCACCCCTAATCACTCTCTCATCATTATTCATTGACCCTAATCACTCCCTCATTGACCCTCACTATCCTTAGTCATCTCTAATCACTCCCTCATGATCCTTGATTACTCCCTCATTGACCCTCACTATGTTTCATCATCCCTAATAACTCATTCCTTATCCCTCCTCATCCCTCATCACTTTCTCATTGACCCTCACCATACCTCATCATCTTTAATCACTCCCTCATCATCCCTAATCACTCCTTCATTAGCTCTCACCATCCCTCATCATCCCTAATCATTTCCTCATTGGCCTTTACCATCCCTAATCACCACTTCATCATCCATAATCACTCCCTCCTCATCCCTCATCATCTATAATAACTCCCTTATTGACCCTCACCATTCTTCCTCATTTATAATCACTCCCTCATTGACCCTCACCATCTGTCATGATATAGAGCCCTATTGAATACTCTGCTTGTCCAAGATCTTTGCCAATATCCATGTAGCTTTCACTTTGTCTTTTATTACTTGATATCTATCTTTTGGTGTTGTACACATTTCAAATTCACATTTACATTTTATTCATTTCATTTATTCTCCACCATTATTCAAATGGTCTCACTAAACTCTTCATTCTGTTCTCCTTACTCAATGCATTCAGTCTCTCTTACTTTGAGGCTATCCCCCTTATTAGTCTTTATGCTTTATAAAAACTTGGATCAAATATTGTCTCTAGTTTATTAGACTTTAATAAGGCTCTAAAAAACTTCCTTCCACTCCTTTGAGTTCTCTCTAACTTCTTCTTGAGCCTACTTAACTTTTCAACACAATCTTTATATCATACACTACCTCTTATTCTATCATAGACTCTTATTGTACATAATCAAATCATCAAATCAACCTCATTTATAGATACCCTATAATATATCCCATTTATTCACAAATCTATAGGATTTTTATCAACTATTTGATAACTTATTTTGGCTCTTTCTACTATCAGATTAGGTCTTTAGGTTTCCTTCTACCCTGTCTACCACACAGTCTTCCCCCATCCATACTTACATAACTTTAAAATACTATATTATCTTTGTGATGTTGAACTCAAAATTTTCACCAAATTTCATAAATTATTGATATTTACAACTCCTAAAAACTCATTTTAAAATTATAAACCCTAATAAAGGGTTTGGACTAGTTTCACAGACTTGAGAAGAGTCAAAATGAGATTTCAATCTTACAAAGGTGTTTCTATTGACTTTTGCTATTGGATTGGGTTTGATTTGACCCTATTCACATTTTTCAAGTGTTATATTTCCCTTTTTAAGTTATAGTAGATTGACTTAATCAAATTTGAATAGACTGTGTACTCAATCACATGTCTGCAGTAATCTAAGAAGAGGTTATTTGTTCTAATTCATTCAAAAAAGGGTTCTAAATAAACATTAAGGTTGAAAATCATCTGAATAATTTTTACACACTTTAAAAAATAAATTACTTCCATTTATAACACTCAAATTTCCAATTTCTACAAGATACCACTTTGACTGTGTTAAGTTTCTTGATGATTACAGGACTGTGTTAGTTTTCCTTTTGCTCATCCAAATATATGAAAGCTGCTTGAAAGACTATAAGACTTAATTATCATATTATAATCAAATCTCTAACATATACATTTGAATTTTCACTCTAATACATGCATATACCTTCTCACACAGATGTATACTCTAAACTTTTGCTCATAGAAGATAGGGTTGTGTTGTTTGACATATAATGTCCTTAGCAGAATAATAACATTTAATGTTTAAATACTATTAAGGAATTATTATGTCAATTTAATAATTACTCATACATTCCAAAATCTCACCAAATACAATCTCCTCTTCCACAAGACTCTGACCTTCACTCAGATTTCAAGGCACAATTTGTAAAAGCATAGGGTATACAGTTTATAATTTGAACATTCAAAAAATTCGAAACTCAATTTACAAATTATATAATCACCATCAAATAAAAGGTATTTTCAACTTACCACTCACACAAATATCACAAATAACTTGTTACTCATGTTTCATAATCATGCACACTGTCAACTATCTTTGCACATATTCAAGAAGATGCAAGGTCTGTTTGCTTTCTTATCTGCAAATAATCAAAAATTGTCTTTATTCACTCGTTTGGGGTTTTTTACATTCATCCTTTCAAATCCTACCCCCTCCAACTCTCTTTAATCTAACTATAAATTAAAAATAAGACATGGACAATATTCTTATTACCAAATAATCATCAACTAAGTTCTAACTTTTTTTGTATGTTAACAGTGTCCTCAACTAACTCAACTACTAACATATTTCTCAAATATGAATTTATGTATATGTTTTGTAACATCCTAAAACCCTCGGTAAATTCTAACCACACCAAATTCAACATTGGACTTCTTGAAACAAGATTGAAGTCTCTATGAAAGTTAAAAAATTCAAATGAAATATTTGGTAGGAAAGTCCAATACAACTCTAACTCAAAATTAATACAAAACTATAAACTTAGAAGGACTCCTAAAGACTTCTTATGACCTTGACCACCTTCTAAAGACTCTAAACATGTAAACTAGATCACTATTTATATTGGGTAGTGTTTCTCCTTCATCACCTCATCATCCCTAATCACTGCTTCATCATACCTCATCATCTCTAATCACTCATTCCTTATCCCTCATCTCCCCTACTTAATCCCTCATTAATCCTCACTATCACTCATCATCCCTAATCACTCCCTCATCCTCCCCAATCACTCCCTCATTGACCCTCACCACCCCTCATCATCCCTATTAACTCCATCATCATCTCTACTCAATTCCTTTGTATCCCTCCTCATCTTTAATCACTCCATATAATACCTTGATGGTTTTATTTTGTTGGAGTTTAACAATGTTAAGAGATACAAGTGAAGAGTTGAGTGCTAGCATAAGACATAGTGATCAAAATGATGTGGAGGTAAATTTGAAACACAAATATTTAACACCTATGAATAAAATGGGCCTATTAGAAATTATATAATTCACAATTGAAAATCCACCAGAAAAAGAGAAGCAATTAAAACCACCATATCACCAAAAAAGGGTAGTAAATACATGAGGATCACCAACCTATGCGATTTCTTGAAACCAATCAATTGCTTTTCATATGAGAACATTTTATGATCCAAATAATTATATTTAATGCCTTATATTTGTATATATATTTATTGAGTCATCATTACAAAGAGTGAAAAATAATTTTCAAATGATTATAACAAGTAGTCCAAGATTGGAAAGTGGTGCTTAATTCATAACTTCCATATTCAATCCAATGAATAGTTTCACACTATGAGCTCTCTACTTGCACATATCGAGAAGTAGGTGCAAGTTATCTATCACTATAAAAAGTTAAGTAGATAATATATTATGAACCCAATGATATGGTAGATACTAAAAATATATCTATCTCCCACAACAAGAAATTATATGAATTAAAAATATTATTTCATTAACAAATGTAGATCAATGGTGAGACAATACACTTCATCATTTCTAATGGAAGTCAAAAGAATTTAATTTATCCTAAATCATATTTTCAAAAATTGAACTTGAAATTTATACATCATCCATAACCATACGCTAGTGTATGGTCTAGTGTAGGCCTTGAGAAATGGATCACCTAGTAGTGTCACTTGATGTACAAAATTAAAAATTTTAAAGATGAAATCCTTTGTGACATCTCACCAGTATAGGTGTGTGATGTTTTACATGTGGTCAACCATGTATTTACCATTGACATGTAGTCTATGAAGTAAATCCTTGAAATTTTGTGATAGATTATTTAGATCTGAAATAGCATATATCATAGTTAGTTCATAAACTTTCAATCAATAGTACCAGGAAGTGCAAGAATATTGTTAGTTCTAGTAAGAAGTATACTCTTGATGGTAAGAAGTAAATGTTTAATGACATCCTTATGTCACCATATTATAGTGTGGTTTATCCAACAATAATAAAGACAAAATAATTGAACCATAAACTAGATGAATACAAGGATATATTTCAGTCACCTAAATAAGTTCATGCATACTATACACTATAAATTACTATTGATTTAATCCCTTAACTACCTCTACCTCAAGCCTCTTTATATGACATATCAATTCTAGAGAATTAATAGATCAAGTGGTAGATCCATGAAATCATGGATAATGGACACATCATACCCAAATCATTGGCTTGTTGAAACCCAATTATGTTTGTGCAAAAGTTATGAATCATTTTTAAAAATATTAACAAGATTAATGTGAAAAAATATTATCCTCATTTATATATTAAGGCATTTTTTTGCCATATCCATGGTGTAGAAGTCTTTTCCAAAATTGATCTTAAGTTTGGATATCATCATATTCATGTTAAACCTTTAGACCTCTCGAATATGGTCTTGAAAATAAAGGAAGGATTGACTAACTAGTTGATTATGCCTTTTAGGTTAACTCATATAATGAATTCATTCATTCCAAGATGTTGAACAACATCCTTAGGCCCTTTACCTATGCCATTTTTTTAATCTACCTTGATGACATCTTAATCTTTAGAAAACATGGGATGAACATCTACACCATGTTGAACTAGTGTTTCACATTTTGCAGAAACATATTTTTGTGATAACATGAATAAATGTTCATTTTTCATGCAAGAGATAAAATATTTGGGACACATTACACACACAAGGAGTACATGTGTTAACCTAACCAAGATTAAAGTTATATAGGAATGGGAAACACTAAATAACTTTGCATCTGATTCAAGTCTTCTTAGTATTAAAAAATTATACAAGGGATTTGTGTTTAATTTTTATCTTTTGAACCAAACTACCAAAGGTGGAACTAAATAAAGTTTCATTTAGTCAGCTACACAACAAAGATAATTTGATGAACTAAAATTTAGACTCTATTTTGTGTTAATACTTATGTTACTTGATTATAAATTTGGAAGATCATAAAATTCATTGAGCAATAAAATTTAATATCATAAATGGGTATTAACAACACAAGTCTTAGAAAAGAGTCAATTTGTATTATAATGGATTAAACAACATAGGATTGAAATCAAAGATATCTTTAGAGTATATGTTTATGCTAGATGATGAGGGAGTGATTAGGGATGGTAAGGTATGGTGAGGGTCAATGATGGAGTGATGAAGGATGGTGAGGGATGGTGCAGGTCAAGGAGGGAGTGATTAGTGATGATGAGGGATGAAGAAAGATTGATTAAATATTATGAGGGATGAGAAGTGAGTGATTAGGGATGATGAGGGATGGTGATAATAAATGAATGAGTGATTAAGGATGATAAACCTGAGTGATTAGAGATGATGAGAGATAACTAATGTCAATAAAGGAGTGATTAGGGATGAGGAGGGATGAGGAGGGAGTGATTAGGGATGAGTAATAAATTTGGTATGATGAGGGATGAGGAAAAAGTGATTAGGGATGATAAAGGATGGGGAGGGAGTGATTAGGGATGATGAGGGATAGTGAGGGTCAATGAGAGTGATTATGGATGATAAGGGACTTATTAGAGATGACTAGGGATAGTGACGGTTAATGAGGGAGTGATTATGGATAATGAAGAATGATGAGAGAGTGATTAGGGGTGATGAGGCATGAGTGAAGTGATCAAGGATGAGGGAAGGATGATGAATAAGTGAAATTAATGCAAAGTGGTTGTTTGATGTGTGTAGGTCATCAATGTCACCTATGTTATCCCAATCACACCACTTTGTATCAATTTCAAAGTGAGTGGTTTGCAAACTTTAATTTTGACAAAACTAAGACTCCTATAAATGCCAAGAATCAATTTGGAAGGCATAAAAACTTAAAAAATGACTATATGTTTACCAAAAATGGATATCAATTGCAAAATTTATGTCCTAAAATCCCTAGGTTTAATACTTAGACCTTGAAAATGCTTAAGTACTAACCTAATTGGATTTTTAAAAAATATTTTCCACATCATAAGACATGTAACTTTGAGACCAATTCTATCAGATGTTGAGTGACCCTAATTTCTTATATTTACTAAAATAAATTTAAGTATAATAAATTAAATGTAATCTTATACTTAAAATTTAGAGTATTAAATACAAGTTTATGGACAAATTTGGCTTCACGTGTAACTCCCAAATGCTCATGGAGTTGGTTTTGGACTCATAACAAAGTAACGCGTAAATGTTATATAGTGTGTATGCATTGTATAGTACACTATATAATGTGTACGTGTTGTATAGTACACTATATAATGCATACACATTGTATAGTACACTAAATAACACATATTCATTATTTGAATTTGAATTTAAAATCAAGCCTTTAGGATCAAAAATAGTTTGGATTTTCGAGCCAAGGGCTTGGGACTGTGCATCTATAGTCAAGACTGAGAGTTTTAGGAAAAACCAACAAATTTCAACTTCAATCGACAAATACGCTATAGATTTCAACATCAAAATTCAAAAAATTATTACCGTTATGATGAGCACATTGTCCTCTTTCTAAATGTATGACTTTTATAATTTTTGGGCTATTTTAAGGGTTCAAACTATATTTATTTCTAACAAGACCTTTTTTAGGCCACTACATGTCTCACCCGTACATGCCTATTCATGTTTTATCTAATTTATTTTTCATTGATCCAAATGCAAAACAAATTATATGGTAACAAACTAGGCCTAATTCTACACACATTCAAAAAAAATCATTTTTTTTTTTTTGGGTAGTTAGGGTGGGTCACATAGACGGCTATTTATTTTTTTGTCAATTTTCAAGATATTCTTAATTTCAAAATTAATAAAAAAAAATATTCATCAAAAAAAATTAAAAAAAAAATCATAACAAACTAGAAGATCTAGTGTAAATATTCACCAAAAAGCTTCTAACAATATTTAATGATGCTCAAAAAATGGTGGGTCGCACAGAATGGTACAATTCAAATTTTCTTAAAAAATAGAAGGTCCTCTTCAAATTTTAGATGTTTGACCTATTTATACTTAACCATTTTTCAAGAAAAATAGTTTTTTTGGAAACTAGACTCAAAAGACTACAATTCATGTTTTTATACCATCTTCAAATTGTGAGTGTAGCCATCTCTAATTATCTATAGAAGTTCATATTTCTAAAATTTCAAAAAAAGCATGTCCATGGGTAGGCCCTTTTTCATCCCCCAAGTTGGTGCACTTACCCTTAAGTAGAAAGTGCAATTATAGGTAGATTGTGAAAAATCGTAAGGGATAATAATGAATACATATATGTTTTCTAGTTTTTTGTGATTCCAAAATAAACTACAGTGTCATTTCAAGATCAATGTTGAAAAAATAACTATGATAAAAAATAATCATTGTAGACTAGATTGACTGTCAAATTTCATAGTTTGTCAGTTATGATATTTTTTTGACAGTACATGCAAGACATCATTTATGTTTGAAAATATGTAATTTTATAGCATAGATCACTATTATCATAAAGAATAAGCAAGTTTCAACATATTGAAATAAGTATAATAATTTAACATTTTTATGATGTTTCTTGTCAAAGAAAAGATTTAGTCTAACTATAAGCAATTTCTGACATAGATTTCACTTACAGAGTGTGCAATAATTTTTAAAAAATAAAAAATAAACTTTAAAGCTTACATAAATTAGATTATATGGTAAAGGCATATATAATATGATATACAAATGTCATACAAAGCTTAAAATTTCATCCTAATATGAGAAAATTAATAGTTGATAGAACTAGAAATGCTTAAACCTTTTGTTAAAATATCAAACTATGAATCATTTTTCTGATAAGTTTAAACAATGGTGCCCTCAAAGAGGTTCATTGATGGTAAGAGAAAGAGATAAAAATTTATATAAAAATGAGAAAAAATATCAATTGTTTAGTGTAATTATTATAATACAATCAAGACAATTTTCATTTCTTGTGTTTTTATGATACAAAAGCATTAAGCAATACATAAAAGAATTTTAAAAGTTACTTGAAATTGTTCCACTTATTTTCAACTGAAACCATTCAATTTATAATCTAGCAATTGTTAAAACCTCTCTAGGCTTAATGGAAAATAACATAGTTTTTTTAACAAGATTAATTATTCACATTAACTACTAAACCCCTCTAGGCTAAATTAATGGAAAATAACATAGTTTTTTTAACAAGATTAATTATTCACATTAACTACTTATTGGACCCCAAATTTTAACCAAGTATTTTGGCTTTTGGCATGGAACTATGCCGATGCAAGAGGAACATGGCATAGGAAGACCATGGCATGGAAGTAGCATGACATGAAAGGAGCATGACATAGGAAGACCATGGCACGAAACCAACACAATGTAAGAGGACAATGATGTGAAAGATAACAACACAAAAAGACCCAATTAAAGATGAAACATAACTACATAGAACTCTAGAGCATAAGACTCGATACAACAATGAAAGACTTGGGGAGCATGAGGGAAGTGGGAAATGGTTGAGGAGCAATTCTCAAGGACAAACTAGACTTTAATAATCACACGAGTTTTGCACCAGCCCACGTACAGGACATTTGGTAGCAAGGATCTAACATCGAACAAGAATATAGGGGGCACGAAGGCCTAGGTCCTTAGGAGAAAAAAGTAAATGACTGTCAAGACTCTTAGTCTACTATATATTATTGGTTAGTCACCTAATTAGCATTGATAATGTAACTACTTGGTGAGGGAAAAACAGGTATAAATACCCCTATCTAAATATGTGTAATAAGATAGAGCATTGATATTATGTAACAAATCCTTATGGTAATAGCAAAATTGTGTAAATTACAATCATTTTCTGGTGTTACGCTTCATTTGATTGATAGCTAAAACATTGAGTAATATGTGGCTTATAATTCAATATGAGATTTATAAAACTTGCATTGTATGAGTTCACGTAATCAACACTTTGAATTTCATGGCACTTATCTTTGTATTCTTGTTTATTTTCTTTGATGAAACAAGGTCCACGTTCATGTATTTCCTTTTCTATGTAATCACTAATTAAGATATATGAATAAACTCAAGTATATGACAAGTGTGTTACTATGAAACATAACCCATAGGAACTAGTTTCTTGTTGCATGCTTCAAGTGAGCGTGCAAGAGCTTAGTCTTGCATGAAAAACCAACGTGTAAGCTTGTTATGACTAGACACTTTAGTGCCTAAAGGAATATGTGATATAAAATGTACCCAACATTTTGGTTATATTATCAAGAGTCATAGCACTTGCTTTACAATAATGGAAAATGGTCGAATGTTTATCCTTTGAAAGTATTGTACAATGGATTACTGAGTTTGAGGATAATTTTATGATTCCCTATCTTGAACTAGGAGTTTCTACACATGCATGGGTGGAACATCATCTCTACAACTCATTATATGAAACCTTTTTTATTGAAGTCCCTGTTCATTTGCATGTTTGGCTCTCTACCTATGTTCAAGATTGACCATGAAATTTTGGAAGGAGGAAAACTTGGACAATAGAGTGTCAAAGGGCTTTGGCACATTTGGGAACACCATGGACATGAGTTGTTACTATCTAGTGGAGAGGGCTGTTGAATAACTACATCTTAGAATATGTTGTAACCACTTACTCTTGTCCTAAAGAAGCCAAGTTCTAGTTTATCTAATAACCACGTGATTGGTATATTAGACACTTTTCACTAAAAGTAAAGAAGATGTTTATTGATTTTAGACTCAAAACTCTACCTATAAAGGGCTAAATCCATCCTTGCATGAGTTGCACAGATGGGATGGGAATGCAGAGGTGTTCGTAAAAAAAATGGTTCAAAATGGTATCCAGCCAACAAGCATTGAGAAAGCATAAATATGATAAGGGGCAGAGGATTATAGGTGGAGACAGAGTAGGAAGGGGATGGGATGACTCAGGAAGTGTTGTTAGGATTTGTATGGAAGTGAAAGGGTACAAGGAGAACTCAACCACTTTCAAACTATGACCAATTCTAGGTTTATCATATGAGGGAGAGACTAGTTAGACATAAGAGATTGAAGAACCACATTTGAACTAACCAAGTTCCCCAACAATAGTGCATGCTAGTGAGATTGAGCTAGATGATTTAATCATACATAACTAGGATATAGATAGTGCAGATTCAAAAACTGATCCTATAAGATAATTTATAGTTGAGCCAATTTTAACTCATAGTAAATTGACACTTTCATTTCCTCTTCAAGGGAATTTCATGGCCCAACTTGGTATGCCTGGTAGACCAAACATTCATAGTGGGCAGAGTAATGGTCTAAGTATTATTAATCAACCTACTGCCATTCTCAATGTCTCAGGTGTTGTTGTTGGAGGCACAAGAGATGGACTAGGAGGTAGCATGGGAGGAAGTGGTGGACTTTCACCTCCATGAATAGGACCTAGGGGTTCTCAACAACCACCGTCATAAGTACCTCAACTGTCAATGGTGTATTATGAAATGATGCTTCATTTACCTAAATATCAGGGTCTGGAGAATGTTGTGTAGCATGTTAATAAGTGTGAACTCATTTGAAAAGCATAACTTATTCTAAGTGAAAGGCTACACAATTTATAGCCACACTTCTTGAAAGAGCACACAAGTGGTATAGGAAGTTTGACCCTCAACAAGAGGTAATTGACTATGATCAACTCAAGACAACATTTTTTTAGGAATTTGATATTCTTGAATTTGAGCAACAAAGTATTATTGTATTAAAGGATATAAAACAAGATCTCACTGAAAGTGTATGAGATTATGATGCATGAATCAAAACACTCTTGTCTAAGCTTTCATTTGAGATTAATGTCACTCAGCATGCCCAATGGTTTGTGGGAGGTTTATTACTTCCTTTTATATGAACATTGTCTCAAAGGACCTTTACCAACCTACACAAAGCCCTAGAAGTTACCCTCTACATTGAAGTTATTGGTAGCATTGATACTAGAATTAGTCTTTTTATGGAAGCTCAAATATCTTCAATGGCATCACAATTAGAGAAGTTGATTGCAAAAAATGAGTACCACACTCGTAATAGTCTTTGGTTACCAATTATGAGTCTAAAGGTCATAATAGAAGAAACTTCCCTCAAAAGAACATTCATGTTATACTAAAGTAATCATGTGAAATTTTCCATGAAGAGCATGATGTACACTCTTTTCCTCTCTTATAATGGGCTACACATTATAAAGCATCTGAATATTTCAAGATATGTGATGCTTACACCCATGACACATATTATTGTCGACTGATCAATGATATACATGAGGCACATGCATGAGGAATGCATCAAGCCTCTATCTCAAATAATCAATATAATGGTGGTTATTGTGGATGAGGCCAAGGATGGGGATTTGGAGGTGGTCATTTTCCACCAAGAACATGTTATAAGTGTGGATCTCCAGATCACTATCAGTGGGATTATCTAGCCTATCCAACATGTATTTTTTGTAAAAAGGAGCATCAATTGGAAGAATGTCCTGACTTGTACACATCTATCATTAAGGAAAGAAATGAAAAAGGTGATAGTATGATTTACATTGAGAAACCTCACTAGCGACTATGTTCTAGCACTTCGACAACCCAACAGGTTAATAACACTACACGTAGCGGAGAATAGAGTCAGTCTATATTTAATCCACCTATTGAGAAGATACAACATGAAGAGTCTCTTGCACTAAGGTATCCTGATGCCCAAAAACCAAAGATGTGTTATAAGATACTATGATGTTGGTATGAGAACTATAAGGGGAAATTTAGTTTTTTAAGGATTGAAAAGCTACCCAACATGTCGATCTACAAAAGGCCATAGAACCTCAAAATGTGGCATGAGATGATTTTGAAGAACTTTGAAATCATATGTTAGATGAGGACATTGCCCCATAATTGAGTAATTGGCTTAAAAATTAGGTACAAAGGCCAACTAATGATCAACTTCATTTGTTTCAATCAATTGAAGATCATCAATTGAATCATGCTCACAATAAGATACTCCTATTCCTCCTAGCCCTTAAGAGGATAAGAAAATATCGATGAATGTTGTTATTGACAATTGTATGATCTGAGATATATTGGTTAACACTGGTACTGAGGTCAATATTATCACAAAGGATGCATGGCACAAAATGGCTAGCCCAACATTACAACCATTACCTCACGTGTTGTTTATGGTTAATAAAAACCATGCTCTACCAATTGGCATTCTTAAGAATGCAACTATCGATATCCTTGGGGTACCTTTCAAAGTTAATTTTGAGGTTCTCAAGTTGGCTAAAGCTAATGATTTTGTAACTCTATTGGGTTGACCTTGGTACTATGCAAACAATGTAGACTTAAATTTCAAAAAGCACTACAAAACTTTTTAAAATGTTGATAAATGCATTGTTATCCCATTGGATCAAGGACATGGGCCCCCATATGTAGAACATGTTAGCATGGATGATGATATTAACCACATCTACAACATCACAACTAGAGATGGTGAGCATCATGATCTTACTCTTGATGGCATCTTCTGATGGATGGACACTCAGTCCCTTTCTTATATTACAAGTAATGATTGTAATTATTAGGCTCATGATGACTATGATCTCACTAGAAGAGTATGCAATTCCATTAGCAGTTGTGGTATCATTCCACACCACTACCACAAATTCCATATATTTGTTCACCTTATTATCAAACAAATCATGCAAGGACCGGTTATGGCTACACCATTAGAGAGACTTGATGAAGCTCCTTGGTTTCACAGGAAATGAAATTCCATGACTTTATCCAGCAATTTGAAGCCTTCTATGAATCTGATTATAATCATATGCATTCATTGGTTCACCTTTTTTATGACACAATCACGAATTGGTGATGAACCCATAATGAGTGACTTATTCATTCAGATAAAGTATACTCTACGTCACCAATTTGAATCTATGTGGAGGGCCAATGAATCCTTTTTACCAAAGTACATGTGGGTCAATGATTTTTATAACACCTTACAAACTTGGGCCAAAGCATGGTATGTTCATGAAGAATGACATTTAGGTACCCATCTCTGGCATCTATAGAAAAATAACATGACCTCGACATTATATTACTCATCTCCAAGGATGGATTTGCACCTCACTCTCAAAGCCATACAAGAAGTAGTTATTGGTGACCCTAATTACATAGAAGATCAACTATGACATATACATGGTGTACGAGAAGAAGGCTTGGTTATCTTTAATGATCCATCTGATTACTTCATCCCCGTACCAGAACCTATCCTTTATCAAGCATGCCATGAAGAGATTTTTAAAGGGAAGAAAAAACTAGTGTTTCTTGTTGATGAAGGTGAAGGGTTCGACCCACCTAACCTATTGAAAAATTATTTGGATGCCCCTATAGAATATGGTGCTCAAACTATTCATGATACTGGTCCTGATGTAGACCACCCATCCTCAGAACCTCTTTAAACTATCAGTGTAACATTGACATAAAGGAATGACCAAAGATAACTACTCTGGGTAACTATTTGTTTGATATGGAAGATTTCAAAAATATTTGAGTTGTTAAAATAATACCAAGATATATTTCAAATGAGTTATAATGAGATGAAATGTGTTCATCCATCATTAGGTAAAATGTATATCATACTAGTTGACTGTGCTTCACCAGTTAGGAAACAACCATATAGGATGAATCCAAATTTAAATGCATGTGTGAAATAGGAAATTGATATTACATTGCATGTTGGAGTGATAACCCCAATTGATGAGTATGAGTGGTTCATCCCCATGGTCATAAGTATAAAGAAAGATGGGCACATTAGAATTTACATTAACTATCGAATACTTAATGCATATTGTATTATTGATCCTTTTCAAATGCCTTTCATATAATAAATCCTTGAAGGCATCATTGGGTGTGAACTTCACACTTTCATAGATGGATTCTCCAGGTACCTCAAGTCCAAATCACTGAGGAAGATATACCTAAAACTACATTTTCTATTGAATGGGGATATTTTTTCTATACCATCATGTCATTTGGGTTTAAAAATAACATGTTGTATTCTCTTGTATAGCTGTTGAGGCATTTAAAGACTTCATCCATAAATTTCTTCAAGTTTTTTTGGATGACTAGATAGTTTATGGCTTGGTGAAGGACCATTGTTCTAATCTACAGATCATGCTCGAGTGTTGTCGAGTGCTTCAAATATCACTGAATTTAAAGAAGTGTCTTTTTGATACACCATTCAATGTTCTTCTTGGTCATGTCATTTACAAAGATCGACTTTTGGTAGACCATGTTAAGGTGGCTTTCATTCTCAGTCTACTAGCATCGATATTTCAATGTGCAGTTCATGCCTTTCTAAGACATACATGATACTATCAAAAATCCATCTGAGGTTAGGCAAATATTGTTTCGCTCTTGGAGGAACTCTTGAAACATAACAGATGCTTATTTGGACATGATCTTGCTAAGAAGCCTTTGAGGCCTTAAAAGACAAACTTGTCACTACCCTGATTCTCCAATTCACTAATTAGACAAAACCATTCCATGTCCATGTTGATGCTTTTGTAATGGCCATTGGTGTGATCCTTGCACAACCTAATAAAGTTCACCTTGATCACCCCATCTATTTTTATAGTAGAAAACTTACTTTGGTTGAGAAGAATTACACCACCACAGAGCGTGAAGCACTTTCCAAGGTTTATGCTTCACAAATTTTTTTAGAGTACCTATTGGGAACTCATTTTGTATTCTATATATACCATGAAGCTTTAACATATATGGTTAATAAACCTATGTTACATAGGCACATCTTTCATTGGATTGTATTGTTCTAATAATTCCAATTCTCTATCATGGTCAAACTAAGAAAGACTAATTATGATCCTAACCATCTCTCTCAAATTGATTCTGGAGAACCAGTGCATGCCATTGAGGATGACCTACCTAATGTAAAGTTGTTCCATGTTTCATGTGTTCCTAAAGAGTTAGAAGCTATCATAACTTTCTTAATTACTAGTGTAATACCAGATTTTCTAAGTTTACAAGCTAAAAACAACTAGCCATCCACATTGCACCATTACAGTTCATTAGAGGGGACCTCTATATGTTTGGATGAGATGAAATCCTTTGATGTTTTGTCATGAAACATAAGCACCCTGAAGTACTTTATGAATTTCATGAAGGCATTACTGGCGAACACTATGTTGGTGAGGCTAATATGTGAAAAGTACTATTAGCTTGACTATGGTGGCCTACCCTTTTTCAAGATGCTAAACTACATGTTAAGTAGTGTGATATTTACCAGTGTGTGGGAAAAGAAAATCATGAGGATGCCATGACATTACACCCTATTCTATCTCCAGAACCATTTTAGAAATGGGCCATTGATTTTGTCCACCCCATGAACCCAACTAGATAATGTATAGGTTCTCACTATATCATTATAACAACTAATTATCTCATGCACTGGGTTGAGGCCACACTGACAATTGATTGTATTACACCTCCTATTGTGAACTTCATATGGGAACATATCATAACCCATTTTGGTTGCCTATTAAATTTTACTAGTGATCATGGCACACATTTCCTCAATGACACTATCCACTTATTACTCATTGAATTCATGATTGCGCACCACAAAACAACACCATATCATCCCCAATCCAATGGCACTGCTAAGGCATCCAACACAATTATAGTAACAACACTTACAAAGATTTGTAATAATGGTCTTAATGACTGGGACAATCAGGTGTCTATAGTACTTTGGGCTTACCTAATAGCTTATAAGCACCTCAACAAGGGTACACCCTTCAATCTGGTGTTTAAAACATAAGCAATTATTCTGATTGAATTCTTAGTATCATATCTTTGTATTACATGCATTGGATAATTAGATAAGGAGTCATCATTGGAAGTATGTTTGGTTTTTTTATTACATATGGATACATCTCATTTTCTTGCTCATTGGAGTCCATATGTAGAGAAATGCAAAAAATAGCATGGCATGATCACCACCTTAAGCATAAGACATTTACCCCTAGAATGAATGTCTTACTATATGAATCCAAGTTCACGTGATATTATGGGAAGCTTTGAGTTCACTAGGATGGTCCTTTTGTTGTTCATAGCAATTACTCTACTAGGGTTTGCCATTTACAAAGATTAGATGGCCAGTTTCTTCTTAGACAGTATAATAGTAGCCGACTTATGTAGTATTTCTCTACTTAAAGTTTCGTTTCATTTGTATCAATATGGAATATGCCATTATTTTAGGATTTCCTATTTTCAATAATATCACTGCCTTAGTCACACACAACTGTCTTTTATTTTATGCTCTTTTTGTATTTTGTACTTTTGATTTCATGGAAGACCACAATGCACATTTCTTATGGGGTAAGAGGTGTTACATATATTAAGAAAAGGTCCATGTGTTTGGTATTATAAGGATGCACACACAATTTAAAAATTCGTAGGATAAATATACCTACCATTGGTATGCATATTCAAAGGGTTTAATAGCTGTCATCCACTCTGAAAAAAAGTGTGGGATAGGATGTGCCATTAATATAAAGGGAGAGGTGGTTGTGATAAGTGTGCCAACATTGTGTCATGATGATACCATTAAATTCATTTGTGATGAGAAATGATAGTCAAAGAAAGGAGACTATTACAATGTATTTATTGCAACAAGTGATGGTCAAAGAGAGGGGGGGTAGTAAATGCAAGTTACCCCTTGAGTCTATAAAAATGATTTAAGGGCTCATTTTAATCTTTACTTTTGATTTCATTTGAGTTTTTATAGAGCCAAAGAATGAACTAAGTCTAGATGATTATAAAACAATTGAAAAGCATCGAATTCCCATCCATTAGATATTAAAATGGATCTTGACTGAGTAATCAAGCAAAAATTAGATAACCTTGAAGCACAACGGGGAAAATTAGTAGTTGTAGGTTACAAAGGCCAACATTTTCTGTTAACAAGCATCGAAGTAGGAAAGCCGAGTCACTTCCACTACAAACACATATTCCTTTGGGAACATTGGATGACCATGCCTGAACCTTAGGGATCTATGGAGGGTGATGCAGTCTAAAAAGAAGGCCCAAAGAAGCGATACACTACTAGCCATTCTAGAGGAGGAAGAACCACATGTTGGGGGGAAGTGGTATTGATCTAAGAGGAAACACCTGAGAAACAGAGGGAATACATGAAAGGTGAAGAATCCATAATGGCATGCCAAATCAAGAAGGCACAAATACCTCTTCCTCTACCATTGATGATAGAATAGATGCAATACCCAAAAATGGTGTTGTGCACATAAACTTAGCTATTATAAGTACCTTCTTATACCATCTTTGACTATAATCATTGCCAACCAAGAAATGATGTTGAACTACATAATGACTATCAAGTTGAACAACAAAACACTAAGGATGAATTGGTGTATGACCTAAAATTTGTCAATGCCTTGGACTCTATAGGGCGTTTTCAATTATTTAACCTTCCATATTTTGGAAAACTAGTGGAAGTAATAAAATTTCTACATTTTCATGTCCATGAGTACTATATATATTATGGTAGGCAATGCATGAAGATTACACTTGAAATAATAAATAAGGTGTTAGGATTACAATGCTCTAATGTTGATGAAGAATTTGATTTAGAGGACTCAGAGGAGATAGAGAAAATAACAATAATGCTTGAGTACCAGAAGCAGGGCCATGTTATGCAAATTAAGAACTTGTAAGATCCTACCCTCTGAGTAATACTGCACATTGTCATGACCAAGATCAGTGGTATTGATCCATGGAAAGAGGTGGACATGGATCACCTATAAATCACCCATTAGGTAACCTAAGGGCTAAAGTATAATTGGGTAATGCATTTTACCAATAAAATCATACTAGATGTGGAGAGGACCCATCAAATACAGAGACAGGTTACTATGGGGGGTATTTATTTTATTGATGTTATTTGATGAAATCAATGTACTTGATTACACCTTTGGCAAGCTAAAATGGATGTACCCATTAGAACACAAGTTGCTAATAGAGTGATACAAGGCATTCGCATGCCCTAGTTATATCACTCTGATGTTTAAAATCAAGATGAAGTCATGGTATGATGGCATGAAAGAGGCCTTTGGAAATGAATGACACATTCCTAAGGACTTATCCATTTAGGTTAGTGAGTAAGCCTAATTTGATGTGAAATAACATTTTGCTTTGGCCCGTATCAAAATGGCCCCCTCTATAGAAATTTCATCTTGGTTGAAGTTACCCTATGCCTTCACAGTGCAATACTTCATCAACTTAGTGAACCACATATATGATGCATAGCCCCTCACCCTAGAAGCAAATCAAATTGACTCAAAGATTCACACTCTCTGAAAGATGTATGGTTATCCTAGAAAGAAGCCATACATGGAAAAACATGAGACTGAGAAAATTGACATCAAGGTTAAGTAGACCATGGTCAGAGAAACTATTCACAATTTATTTTATATGCTACAACCCAAGAAGAAATCTTTAAGAGGCATAAAACATGCAAGAGAAAAGCTTCCACCTATACCACCTCTTGACAAGAAGAAGTAGGTTGGGCATGATGCAAACATAAGTTCATGACTGAAACCACTAAAATGGTAAAGGACTACCCAAGTACTGCTACCAAGTATTTCACCACCAAGGGACTCCCCACCAAGGGTCTCCCCACCATGGGCTTCCCCACCAAGAGCATCACCACTGAAGGCTTCACCTTGACAAAATATACCAAAATAATAACTTAAGGGTTTAGCACTAGTACCTTCAACCTATCCATTAGAGGAAGAGCTTGTAGGTCATGGGGAAGAACTGGATGAGTTTGACTCAAAAAATATGCCCTCTTTGGTACTAGAGGATGAGACCACCCTCGATGAGATGCAATTAAACATTAAAGATCCACTTGATGAATAGGGTGATGGTTTTGATATAGAACAAATGAGTGTTATGGACATTAGTGACACTTCTTTAGCCCCAGATGTGGATGTTAAAATCTTTGAGTGGGATCCCCTCAAAGGGAAGAAGGTGGCTGACTCTGAAGTTTAACCACCTTTGGTTGATCCAACCACCAACTTGCACACTCAATAACAAACATGTGTTTAGATAAGATGTTATATTTGTGGTCCCATTTCCATACTCAGGATAACTATAGATACCAGGCATCAGATGTCAATTTTCTTGGACATGTACAATAAAGAATGCCATTTTGAGATACTTCTAGATATCCTAATTTTAGATTCACAAGTAACGGCACTATGTACTCCTATTTGGGTTAATCTCCAAAAGATCTCTCCCCTATAAGTTAGCATCACATTTTTGAAAATGGCCTTTGAAGTTACCCGATAAAATATACTTTAAGATTTTGATGCACATAAAGTAGAGACAAACATG
This sequence comes from Torreya grandis, assembly GCA_037957365.1. Taxonomy (NCBI): domain Eukaryota; kingdom Viridiplantae; phylum Streptophyta; class Pinopsida; order Cupressales; family Taxaceae; genus Torreya; species Torreya grandis. The sequence goes on along the minus strand of JARHVA010000284.1, from coordinate 375,061 downwards.
GCTAGGTGGTGACACTGTATAATAAGGAAGTTATCACTTGCAAGGAACTTGAAGAGGAAGTGGCCATGTTAAAGCAACAAATAGAAGAAACCATAATATCTAAAGCAAAAACTTTAAATTTATGTAAAACTATTTTGGACGAAGAACTGACATTGGCAGATGGGGTCCCTTTGGAGGGAGAAGCCATTGATAAGTTGGAAACCTTGGTAAATCCTCTATTAAAATAGTGTAAGGAACAACCTGTACCTAAGAATGAAGAATTATGGGTGGCTGAACAATGTATAGAACCATTAAAAGTCTACAAACATGCCTTGAAAGAGTTGGAGAAGTAATCCCCATATTGGATTGGATTTTTGAGAAACTGGCATGACCCAATAAAATTTTAGAGACCTAGCTCAAGGAATAAGAATCTCAACGATAGTAACTGGCAGATGTTATCATTTTAATAAAATATCATACTAAGTGTGCTAAGGTATTTAAGGGTGTCAATACTATGGAAGAAATAATAAACATGCATCAACAACAAATAAATTCTAATTTTGTATCTCTTTGAGGATATGTTATACATAAAGTCACTTTGCTTGCAGAGGTTCAATAGGGTACTACTACATCCCTTGACCAATTGGTTAATAATCCAAATAAGTGAGTTAATCAACCTGAGGAGATGAAAAAGTTAAAAGCAATGATTGAGGAAATAACATCTAAGTTGCTTGACACGTTATCACATTGGGATGGTGTGAGAAAGTAGATTGAACAAATTGGGCTTGAATTTTTGGTTGAGGTTGAGACTGGTATCTACTCAAAGATGGACTAAGAGCATAGTGTGGGATGATGTTAGACCCCAAATTCTGACTAAGTATTTTGGATGTTGGCACATAACCATCCTAACACAAGAGGAACATGGTAGAAGAAGACCATAACACAAAACCAACATGGTGCAAAAAGAGCATGGCACAGGAAGACTATGGCATGGAACCAACGTTGTGTAAGAGGACAACAACATGAAATATAACAACATGAGAAGACCCAATCAAAGATAGAACATAAATATGGATAACCTTAGAACATAAGAACTGGTATAACAACAAAATACTTTGGGAGCATGAGGGAAGTATACAATGGTTAAGAAGCAATTCTTGAGGACAAACTAGACTTTAATAATCACATGAGTTTCACACCGGCCCACACAAAGAAGGACATTTGGCAACATTGATCTAGAATCGAATAAGAATATAGGGGATGCGAAGACCCAGGTTCTTAGGATAAAATAATCAAATGAATACCCTGACTCTTAATCTACTAGATATCATTGGTTAGTCACTTAGTTAACATTAATAATGTAACTACTTGGTCAAGAAAAAATAAGTATAAATACCCCTATGTAAAGATTTGTAAAAAGACAAAACATTGGTATTATGTAAAAAATATTTATGGTAATAACAATAATGTGTAAGTTACAGTCATTTTTTGGTGTTACACTTCAGTTGATTGATAGTTAAAATATTGAGTAATATGTGGCTTATAATTCACTGAGTTGTATAGAACTTGCATTGTACAAGTTTGCATAATCAATACTTTGAACTTCACAACACTTATCTTTGTGTTCTTCTTTATTTTCATTTATGAGACAAGGTCCACAATCATGTATTTTATTTTTTGTGTAACCACTAATTAAGATATATGAATAAACTCAAGTATATGACAAGTGTGTTACTGCACAACATAACCAATAGGAGCCGATATCTTGCCATGTGCTTCGGGTGAGGGTGCAAGAGTTTTGTCTTGCATGAAAAGCCAACATGTAATCTTGTTGGGACCAAACACTTCAATGCCTTAAGGAAGACATGATATAAAATGTACGCAACACTACTGAGTAACTAACAACATAATTTTATAATTTATACACCATTAAAATTTGTCATAATAAATGAAATCAAGCTAAACACAATGTGTCTAATATACCAATTTAACCCATTGAATTGAGCATATTATAAACTTCCATTTATCCCCAAATGGGTATAGAATGGTAAATATATATTAAAGTTATGCAGTAGATTAAAACTTAGAATTTGAGGAATTGCTCAACAAATATAATGAAAGTTGGAGTAAGCCAATCCAACTATACATCCAATATAAAACCATTGTTGCAATATAATCTATTAAATAATATTTATACATGATTTACAACAACCATTGTCATAAATTCCAAAAAAATATAAAAATATTAGAGGTAAAATCATAAAATAGATCTTTAATAAAATAACTCATACAATCTATATGTGGTTGTGTGTATATGTTAGAATGGTCTAGATCCATCTATAGAGAGGGAGAGCATCATCTAGGTGCTTTACCTCCAACCACAAACCATTGGTAGATATTATAACCTCCCCATTGGAAGTCTCCCTTCCCTTAATGAAGGAATAGATAATGGTGATTTGAACATCAATAACTCATCCAAAACAGTGTGTAATATAATAGTTAATAGATGTAATTATCATAAAGAACATGTAATACATCCTCTATCTAGTATGACATCACACATGCATGTAAAATTAAACGTAAAGTGGAAAAACAATGTATATAACTATGTCATTACTTTGGCCAAAAAACCTTATTATAGTTTTCATACTTCAAACAAAGTTGGGTCATAGTCCACAATCTTAATAAGACTCTATGCTAGAATACTTATGCGAAGACCTATCTTACAAAGGCCATAAAATTTGAATAGTTAACCTAATTGATCTCTCCTTTATGTAAAAATGAAGATAAAGGAAAGATGCATGCATCCATAACCTACTACACTAGTTAGGGCTAATTCCAAGATGTTTGGAAAACCATATGATATCATCTAAGGGTCTGAAATTGCATTCTAGTACTTTTAGTCATGCTTAAAATTATGAAAATCAAATATATTTTTAACTATATGTGAAATTGGGTTTAAACTCACCCAACATCATAAAATTATTATTTATAGGATATTTTTAAAAATTTAGGCCCATCAAAATTTGTATGCAAAAGTTATTGTAAAAAACAAGTTGATATTTATAACATGAAGGTTTTTTTTTAAAGACTTTTTAATTTTTCTTGTTAAATCCAATTTCAAGTTGAAGTTTATTTAAATAATTTTATGTAATTGTTTTATTAATTTAACTTTAATCAATAGAGATTATGGTTTCATGAAATGTTGAGTTTTATGCATAATTATATTTTTTTGCTTTGTTAGTTTGTGGTTTCATCATTTGGTATTAGAGCAAGTTTGATTCTTAGAAGTAATATATTTGTGAATTTGTATTGGTTTTTGAAATTATATTTTGGGAGAGTATTATGTGCTTGAATATCAGGTGTAAATATGCCAAGAGGATGAGGAGGAATTACATAGATGGATAAGACTATGCAATAGCTACAGAGGCAAGTGGAATGATTAATCACAATTGTCACAAATACCATAAATAAAAGACAAAAGCAAGTGAGAGGAAACAAAGGAATAAATATACATTGAAGAAGAATTTTTAAAAATGAGGAATAATAATAACAACCACCATCAATAGAAGAAAGGATGGTTTCGGATTTAGAGGGAAGGAACGATGGAATCAAGATTGAAGTTTAAGAGTATGGAGGTAGTGTCGACCATTTTTTACCTCTGGGTCAAAATTTCAACCCCTATAAGTTAAAAATTTATTTTTAAAATCTTAATAACCTGTTCCATGCCTTTTGAGGTCTTCCAATAGTCTTTCTAAGGTCTTGTTAGTGAAAATTAAGGTTTATTTGGCAAAATTAAGGTAATGTTTTGTCTTGATCTTATGTTAGTTCATATATGTCATGGTGTAAATAAGCTTGATTAAAAGGTGTCATAGGTTACAAATTTTCCCTAAAAATCACATTAACCCTTAATTACCTTACATGAATAGTTCACACATGTTTGGAAATTTTAAGGTAATTTGCAATGTTTCAGGTCAACAAAATTTGGGAGAAAAGTTTATATAACCAAATCCCCCATGTGTCAAAGCCAACCAAGGTGAAATGTAAATACAATAATATTTTTCAAATATTTTAAAGGAGTTTTATAACTTCCATTTATGTCATAGATGTCAGACCACGTCAATTTTACAAGTTTAACCTCCAAAAGGGCAGTTTTAAGCACTTGTACAGACCAAGAAGACTAACTTTCAGGTGAAAACATTTAAAAGGTGTCTCTTAAGATTTTAAAGGTCAAATACATGATTTTAGTGTAGGTACAGGCCTCATAAATGTAAAATTTTCTTTAGGACCTCCATCGCTCCCTTGGCAAGATCACAAAGGCAAATTTCACATGCTTAGTCCTTATAATACAAGGAGAGTTGGGACCTATTTTTTTTTTAATATTAATGGGTCATAATGAGATTAAAATTCATGTAAATATTCATCATATTGGTATCCCCTCATTTATGAACAATCGTTAAGAAGGCAGGGTGGTCTAAAACTGCTTATAAACCCCACAAGCTCATTTTTATCCTTGAAATATTAGTTTTAGACTGGTTAAAAGCATGAATTAAGTTTAATAGGGTATATATGTGTTTAAAAATCATTCCAAATGATTATATAAGTTACACTTAGCACACGTGGGCTCAAGTTGACAAGCAAACTCTTCCTTTGCACAATTTCAAGCTGAAAGTCATTGTTTCCCGATTGTTTCAAGGTTTTCAATATTTAAGGAAGATGGTTGAGGGTTTCACATCATGTATCACTCTATAAAATAATATACATATACATCATGATTCTACATGCTCATTCCAACACCATTTTCTCTAAGCAATATTTAGTGTTTTCAAGCCTTGAAGGATGTGTGTAGGTTGTTTGCACAAATATGGTTTGAAAGGTCCAATAATGCATTAAAAAAGGTGTTTTGAGGCCATTATATCATAATAATTGTGATTAATCAATCAAGGGTGATATCAAGGTTTGAAAATACTAAGGCTAGCCTCATTAAAGGTCCTAAAATAAGAAAATGCAACCTATAGGTCTATATGCATGTAGGTCAAATTTTCATACTAAATGCAATAGCCCTTGCATAATAAATCATGTTTTTAGGGGATAAATAAAATATCTAATCATTTGAAAACATTATGAATATGTGTGTAGGAAAATAAGTGATCAACTGACCATGATTAAGCTCAAGAGATCCAAGGCACTATGTACAAGCCTGCTTAAGGCTTCAAGTTAGTTTTCAAGCACGAGAAAGGATTGAATGCAATATCATGCATTGGAATCTAGGATTTTGATGGAAAATAAATATATTTTAAAACCATGAAACCTAATAACTATATTTAGAAACATCAGATAAGGCTATACAAAGAGCCCATCCTAAGCCTACAGTCATATAGTGCTCCTACAGGTAGAATGGTCAACATAGGCAACATGAGATCTCAAGTCATAAGGAGAGAATATGAAATAATGGGAAAAGAGGAGGCCTTTAAATTCATATTTTTAGCCTCATAGTTATCTCTCAAGATGACTAACTATTTTAAGATATTGACAAACCTAAAATATTGATTGGGCTTAGTAGGTTGTATGAACACTCACAAATCTATGCATGAATATGTATGAAAATTGTAGGAAATTTGCATGATTTTAGATAATTATGATGTTTAATGGTATAAATAAGGTAAATGATGAGTTTAAATATGATTCTCTTGGTTTTATACTCTTCTAATGATGAGGAAAAGAGAGCTCTTAGCTCATAGGCACATACATGCATAATGGAGACAATCAAGCATGCAAGAGAAGATGAAATGATTTGCATTGGAGTTGGTTTGAGATGAATAAAAAAGATGCATGGAATATTTGAGTCCTTGTAATATCTTAAATAAAATCAATAATGATATAAAAAAACCCATCCCAAGGTTACAATCATATAATACACCTACAACTAAGAGACTTTTGATGCGAAAAACTATGTCTTGAATAAATTTGTGAAGAAAGAAGGTGCATTTTGTGTTTAAAATGTGTGCATGATGTTGAATAGGAATTTAGGAGACATAATTATATGTTCTTATAGATTTTATATCCTTGTAAAAATAATAAATGACTCATAATAATCTGTTAGGGTCACTTTGGCAAGATTGGCTATAAACCCTGATTTTGGGCTTAAGGGAATATCTAATGGATTGGTGAGTAAAATAATTAATATAAAAATTTTAAAATATCACCATATAAATCATAGACTAAACAAATCATTTTTAACTTAATACAAACTCCAAAACTAGTTTTTAGGCCTAATCTCTCTTTTAGCCTTCACAGTCACAGTCTACCAACTCTAGAGGGGATTTAACTTGCTCATATCTCTCATTAAGAAGTGCATGGTGGCTCAATATTTTATGAATAAGAGGTAAACCATATTAACTCATGATTAATTTCATTTGGTTGTTCATCTAGGGTCTGAGCTCTATGAATGATCTTAAAGAGTGCAAGGCTCTCATAGGCTGTCAAGAAACCTCCAAATGACCCGATTGAGGAGATTGTCCTTCTAAATGCCCAAAGTGGATTTAAATTACCTCCAAATGACTTGATTGATATTAATAACTCTCATAATAACCCTCTCAAATCCTTTGTTGGTTTGTGTAAGGTACAGACTGTACAAAGTTATCCTAAAAACATGGTTGTTAGCTTGTTTGTGAGGGTGCAGGGTAAGGAATGGCTTTAAAATCAAGTAAAAAGGATTATAACGACATGTAAGAGGTTTCATGATCATATAAACTCATTTTTAGGTCTATAAAGATGGTATATGAACTCTTCAATTCATCAAGTGGGGTCACAAGGTGAGAATTGCATTGTTTTACAAGTTAAGAAGCCTATCTCAAGCCTATGGAGTACATCAAGACAGATCTCTTCTAGCATATTGAGTTGTATTAAGGTGTTTTAGGGCTTAAAAAATCATTTAAAATCTTAATAACCTACAAATTTCTTGTCAAATTACTTCAAATTCCTCTCAAGCATGTTCAAGCACCTACGTAAGGGTTTTAGCCATTTCACGGTTCACACATCTGTATAGGGTCTTATAAGTTAAAATTTTACATGGTGCATGGTAAAGGGATGGGTAAATTGAATCAAACACTTTTATTAAGTTTCACATGTGTGGGTGTCAATTTGAGCTAAAACTCATTTTTTAGGTGTAGAGGCCTAATTGGAGAGAGAAAATAAGTGAATAAACATACTTCCACTCAGAGTTGTGTCATAAAATTTGACATGAAGCTTTAAGAGCAAAATGAATACTAAAAAATACCATTATTTTTCCATTATCATCTGTACATTCTTACACACAAGGATCTTTGTATGTTTTCAGGGCCACAAGGAATTGAAGGCTAGTGAGAGCTTTGGGTGCAGAATGAGGTCTTGGTGAGTGTTTGATAGATCTAAATGAGTTGTTTCAGGTCTATTATGACTAAGAGATGCCATACATGAAGATATATTGCATTGGTAAAGATGAAATCAATATTTGACACTTAAAAGCAAGGAGAGGCATAGTAAGACAAATTGGGCTTTAAGACACCTAAGAGGTGTAATCATCATTGCAATGTCAGTTTGAGGAGATTATAAATTAATGCAAGGTGTCAAGAATAGGGGAAGAAGGTAACTCAAGATGATATGATGATGAAGAGTCACACTTTTCCATTTTCAATCCAAGAGAAGGGCAGTTTTGAAGAAGATAAAGGTTTAAGCTAGAAATAAACTCTCACAACATTTGGAAAAGGAAATCATCTTTAGGAAAACAAAGCATGCCTTGAAGACATGATGGTATTGTTTCATAACTCCTTGATTGTAACTCTCATTTGACACACATCATGGCTCACTTATATACCGCTATCTCTCTTTTAGTCTCACTTTATTTATAAATTGTGCCTTGTTTGGATTTGTATGATCCTCAACTTAGGTATGGTGAAGCCTTACCCATTTGTATTCCTTTGATAAATGATAAACTACTAGTTTTACCTCCTCTTTTGACTGATTTTAATATGTGTTTGTGACTTGTTGATCTTATCAAGTGTTTTGATTTATCTTCCTGTTTATGTTATCCTTTTTTAATACTCATATGTAGTTTGAAAACTTATTTGTGTGTCTTATGAAGTGTCTAAGTGAGGTGTGAAGGTTGAGTGAGTTTTCTACTCATTAGTTTCATTTATGCCTTATTGACTATTCCTCCTAGCCAAAACATCTACCACTACCTTCACACTGAAGTGTTTATGTCAAGAGGCAGATCAGGAGTAGTGTGTTTTAAGTTAGTCTCATGGTTGATGTGCACATACAAGTGGTTAGTAGTGGTCAATTATTTGGGTGCACCAACTCCTTTAGATTAGGATTCCCTCTCTTTTCCTAACAAGTTGATAGATTAGTGAATGAGCCTAAGTGATGTATCAAGGGGAGCTATCCCTATAACATATAGATTAAATCCATATATTAGGCCACCCATAGCCTAATATTGTCTCCATGTTACCCTAAATGTGGAAGGCTTGAACAATCTTCCAAGGGTGCAAATTTGGGTGATAACAAGTAGTTTAAAATAAAAGGAGTTGATAGAATGGTTAAATAGTATGGAAATGTTTTTTGAATTGAAAATTCTAAGAGAAGACAAGAATGTAAAGTTTGCATGAACTAAATTGAAGGGTCATGCAACGATTTAGTTGGATCACCTGCATAAATAAAAACACATAAAGGGTGAAGAAAAGATCAACCCTTGGAAAAAGATAGAGAAGAAACTGAGGGAGAAATTCCTTCTTGTAGATTATGCACAAACCCTATATAGAGTTATAGAATTTAAGGCAAAAAAATCATAGTATAAAATAATACACATATGAGTTTTACAAGTTTTCCATATGAGTGGATCACGATAAAATAGAAGAGCAAATGGTCACAAGATATGTAAATGGCTTAAAGTTTTCTATTGAATATGAATTGAGCAATGCATAAAATACTTTTCATGAAAGAGGATTATCAATTAGCTTTTAAGACATAAGAAAAACAAAATAGATAGAATTTTAGAAGATCAAATAGGCCAAAATAGAACAATCACCTCCAGTAAGGGGGTGATCCAAGCTTAATTCCACTAGAGGAGGATCACTCTATGGTATCTAAAAATAAGATGATAATAGACAAGATTTTCAATATCAACAAAAAGGAAGAGGATTTTAGAGAGGTAGAGGCTATGGAAGTGGTAGAGGATAGAATAGTCCACATAGACCTTATGTTTTTTATAGATGTGGAGAAGAAGGGCATAAATAGTTTAAGTGTCTGAACTATCATGAACAAAAAATGAGGTAAGAGGGTAGGCCAAGATTGAATATGGTTGAGGCTGAGATTAAAGAATAAAATATAGAAGTTACAACAACATACATGATAAAATATCATGATGAGGAGAATAATGATAACTAGAAGGAAAAAATAAGTGCAAAATAAAGAGGTGGTGATGTTATAGGTACAATCACTGAGAGGGAGGGGTGAAACAGTGAGCCTAGATATTTCAATCTTAATTCTAATCCTTTCAAACTATTAAAAAATTAACATATATCAACTTGATCAAGCAACATCAACAAGAGAGCTCATTCATTTAATGCATATGTAAGATCAAACACACAACACATAGTTCCTGTGGGAAACCCTCATGGGGAATAGAACTGACTCTTAAGCCTACAACACATTGACTACTTGTCATATAAGATATTAAAAACAAGAGACTGATCAAGTCCTTTTGACTAGGATTTAGTGAAACATCAATTTCACAAGCATCATCTACCCTTAAGATGATCAAGTCCTTATGACCACCTTTTTGTCAAGTCTTTTCTGACTAGCAACCTTGGTCAAGTCCTTCTAACCTAAGGCCTTTATTTAAATACATGTTTCACAAGGATCACCTACCCCTAAGGAAGATCAAGTCCTTCTGACCTCCTATGAGATGAACACCTCCACCTTTGATCTAATGTCTTCAACCCCTGATGATGGACATATGATAACAAAACCTCCTTCACTTCTTCACACACTCATAATGCATCCAAAAACCACCTTCTGGATCACTCCAAACTTCTCATGATTATCAACCTATAATATCTCTATCACAACACTAACAACATGACCAAATGGTCATACATACAATCCTCACTTTGACATGTGTCTTTTCTCTATCTTCTGCACTCTTTAACACATTCTCTACTCACACATGTCTCTTCTTCACTCTATTCTAACATGTCTCTATTACACTCTTAACACATACTCCACTAGTTTACACAAGCCTCCACTTTGAGCACCTATTCCTAAGTCTCTCATAATTGTCTTCTCTCAAAATCAAAAATCTAGAAACCAACTCATTTGGCTTCAACTTTTATAGATCTATCATGATTATTAATATCAAAACACTCTTCAACCTATGGACCCATGCCATATGATCTAAATATCCTTCTCAAGTTCCCATGTCCATCACACCACCCTTCTGTTAACACTCAATTAGCTCAAACACCTTTATGTACACACAGTTATCAAGAACAAAAACATAACCAACTTTTAACCCTTTGTTCATAATGCATATGATTGGTCAAACCTTCATAATGCACACAGATGATCCTCATGGAATATAAAACATACTCCAATAACTAGCTCACCTTTAAACATTGAGATACCAATAATTATAGCTTAAATACCCTCCTTGAGTTACTTGCAGAGCATACATGAAAACATAACCAACTTTGAACCTTTATAACTTTGAATTTACACACTTTCATATCTTCAAATATATTTTTTTAGATGCACCTTGGAATCCTCATCAAATTCTCTTTTTAGAGTCCTCTACAAATTCATTTTTTATACCATGAGCAGATTCTACCTGTATCAAAAGATATGGCCCTAAAACTAGACACTGATATTTTCTTTGTTAAATTCAAATATTTGAATTCAAACAGTCACATTTAAACTTTGATCACTTAAAACACATCTTGTGCCCTTGAATCTTATATTAAATAAGCATTATTGATCTTCTTCAATCTTTAACTCATAGTGTGCCACTGCCTAAATATTAAACTTTAGAAAGTTGACCTCATCTCATGCAATCTTGCAATCTTAGCTACATAAGCACCATCGCTCTCTATAGATTAGCTAGGTCTTTAACTTTTTCAATCATCAAACACTTTGACCTATTTGAATCAATGCACATCATTGATTTGTATTGTATGAATGCCCACAAATCGTTAGATCTCTATTTGGTCTTGATCTTTACTTTAGCTTTACGTTAAACTTTGAACACTTGTCCTCACCTCACTGCTTCTTGACACCTTGGAACAAACACACTTTGTTGATATTTTGCAGTGAGCTCGATCTTTACCCAATTTAAGCATCAAACACTTTGACCCATTTAACTTACTACACATTGTAGATCTAGATGTATGAACTCTTGCAAATCGTTGGATCTATATCTAGTCCTGATCTTTAACATCATGCAAAAATGACTATGAAGACCATTACAATCTACTTGGAAGGCCAAATTTGAAAATATATATCTTTTACCTCGATCAATTTCATGCTATCATATTTGAACCATATAAACTAGGCAAACTAATAAACAAACCCATATGACCATTTCCTTTTGAAATGTCTATGCGTGTGAGATATGCCATCACCAAACTATTAACTCAGTGTTTTCTTGTACTTAGACAAATATTATATTTGAGCTCAGATTCATTTCAAGCCCTTGATCTTTGATGCAATGAAACATGGACCATTAGATCTTCTTTAAAAAAAATTCTAAGTGTTGAAACTTAGTGCAAGTCTATCTAAGAGACCAACTTTGCACCCACATATCTTTTGTTGCGCTAAATCGCATGATCTAAAATTTGGATCATATGATCTCCTCACATAAAAAAATCCAACCATATATCAATATTCTCTTGAAACTCTCACACATGTGAAATATTACATCATCATTATGCCCACTCAGGTTTTTTTGCCACAAACCCAATTATGTCTAGATGAACAAAATGAAAAATCAGATCAATTCCACTCATGCACACAAGCATTCAAAGCATAGAAGGCCTCCTATGGGACTCTTTCACATCCTAAAATCACCATACTAATACATAAACATACTTAACCATGCACACTCTGAGGATAAACCAAGCCTTATTTAAGCATACTAGGATAGGCACTTTGCACACTTTATCGTTGACACATAGACTATCAAGACACTTCATCCACTCACTTGGAAACCTTCATGCCATCACTATAACATCATTGAAAAATATCCAAAAATATTACCCTTTGTCATTGATGTCAATAACCATCATGAAATAATATACAACTCACCTTCCTTCTCTCTCTTCAAGCATTCTCATAATAGGAATCTTCTCCCGCTTTGACACAATGATAAAGTGGGCACCAATTGATCCCGAGGACTTGAAAAGACCAAAAACAAGAGAAGGACATCTTATAAAGATGATAAAAACTCATCCTTACTTTGATCCTAAATTTTCTTTGCCTTTCCAACTTCCTCTTGCCACATGCCAACACTCTCTTCAGCCAAGCACTGCAACCAATGAAGAAAGAATACACAAAAGTACCGAAATCTGATGAAACATATCAAGAAACATCTGAGAGGGAATATCCCTAAGATATTTGATCCATTACACATTTTTATCATCTTCATATATTCACATACCATGAATAACCTTCAAACTTTCCTTCAAATTTTCTCTCACAAGCCAATCCCATGATCACCAACAGATGTTTTCAAGCTATACTAGAACTTGTAGAGCCCAAAAATTTCTATATACATAAATTAAAGATATAAAAATTCATATATCGATCACTCTCATATTCCCCCTAAATCACACAAATTTGCATCACCTATCTCATCTTCTTCAACATACTTCCTTCACAAACCTACTAACTATTAGGCCTCCATCTTAACACAAACTTGAATAACTTGAAATCCATATACCTTCAGATCTCTATGAAGCTTAATTCAACAACCCATTTGACCCATTCAATCTGTTAAAAGGCCTTAGATCTAAAATCATAAGGCAAATCACTTTTATAGCAAAGCCCAAAACCCTAGTATCTTAAAACAAGCGAGGTCAACAAACCTCCTTCTAGTCAACACCCTCTTATGAAACTTCTTGCACACATGGGGAAAAACATCACACACTTTGGACAAGAATTTGAGCTTCCATACCTTTGGTAACTTTGAATTCCTATAACCCATTTTAGGCCTACTTGCCCTTCAGCTAAAACTAAGAAAATTGAGAGCACTCAAAAATCTTCAATTGGCACAAATAGGATCATCAAGACTCAAAATTGCCAGGAACACATCACAAAGAAGTGCATAGACCTTTATGAGCATCAAAATATTCTTAGGATTTCATAAATATCATTAGACCAATTGAAAAAACCCATTTTGATCCTGTAGACACTACATACACAACAACACTTGCTTCTCTACTAAAAGAAGTCTCTTAAGAAGCCTAGACAGAGATACCCTACTTCACAATGTCCTAGAATAGTGCAAAACCAAGAGTTACCCACAACTCCTCATATTCCTTCTCCTCCTTAGTCATTTGATACTTATAGTTCTTCTTCTTCTTAGGCTTAAGATAATCAACATGCTCAAGCACTACAAGATTATCCTTTTCTTCTAAGATTAGATTGATAATACATGAAGATAACATAGATTCATGACATACCTTTTCATCTAAAGAATCCATCTTATAGTTTGGAACCTCATCACTAGGCATAGACAACTAATGTTCTATGTATAAAACTTACTCAACAACAACATAATGTTCACCTGGATCCCTACACACCTCATAACTAGCATCAACCAATACCTTGGTCCTCTCCTTGAGCTCGTTCTCTTTATCCACAACATGAGTAGACAATGAGAGCCCTTGACACTCTTTAAATTTTGTAATATTTTCCACCATATCAAATATATTACTTGGACCAACATACCCATCATGACTCATGCTTACCACCTTTGGTTTTCATGAGTTAACTTGCCTTCTTCCTTGTACTCTAGGATCTTGATTAAACTCATTTTGACTTGATGACCTTTGCTTTAAAAATCTTTCAATGTGACCAATCTTCTCATAGTTGCAGTAAACCATTCTTTTTGAAGTGAACTCAACTTGCCCTACCTAATATGCACAAAATCTTGCAATGTGTCCTATGTCATAACAACTAAAACAAACTCTTTCTTCTGAAGAAGACTCACCTTGCCTTACCTTATTTGGACATTGCTTAGTAAAGTTTCCCTCATCAAGATAGTTGAAGCACTTAATTTTTTCCACACCTTTTAAATGATGACCCTCATCATAGTTCCATGTAAACTCATTTCTATCAGGGCTCTTGCATTCTCTATTTCTATGCCCAAATTGATTACATGTGTAACAATAACCATTGAAACTTGCATACCTCATGGAATTTGGTTGTCTGATCTAATTTGTCTTTAGTCTGCCAACACCTTCATTACATGTCTAATGATTTGTCATCAAAGTCATATTGTTCTTGTTCACATTAGTCTTCATCTTGTCTTGTGTTGCATCCTCTAGTTCTTCTTTGTATCCAAGACCAATTCTATCACTTGCATGCTTTTAATCATTCATAATATTGTCTAGATCACTTGAGCTCTTTTAAAATCTCACAAATGACTTCACCTTAATAGATGTCTTCTCTAACTCCTATTTCAATTACTCATTTTCAATTACATACATTGAACATTCATATTTTTTAGCTTTCAAGATTTTAGAGATGATTTCAAGTTGACAACTGAGATGCTTAACCATATCTTCAAGTTCCTTGGTGTCTTCATTGATTCTTGCTTCATACACACTAAATTTCTCCTCATAGTCCTTGATTTGTGACTTTATCTTCTTGTTAATCTTCTTCTCAATCTTCAGTTCTTCAAGTGCATTCATTAATTTAGTCTCACAGTCCACCTCTTCTTCATTATCATCTGAATCACTCCAAGTAGACTCCTTTTGATGTGAACAACTTCCTTCCTCAGCCATGAAGAGGAATTCATCTTCAATAGGACCATCATCTTCATGATCACACTCTGAGTCACTATCTTCATTCTCATCTAATGAGCTATAGTCTTTATTGGTGTAGAGACTATTCTTATTCTTGAAGAACTTCTTGTTGTCATACTTTCTAAAACCTTTCTTCCTCTTATCAGACCTATATGTCTTTTTGTATTCATCTTGGTCTTCTTGATCATGCTCTTCATCATCATTCTTATTATGCTTATGAGGGCACTTGTTATCAAAATGGCCTATCTCATCACAATTGAAACACGTGAAGGGTAGTCTACCCTTATACTTGACTAACCCTATTTTCAATTTCTTTGTAAATAAAGTAATTAGTTCATCTTCATCAATATCATATGTGTCATCCTCTTTTGATTTCTTACCTTTGAATTCCTTTTTGTCTTCATTTCTATCTTGAATTTTACTTCCTTTTTTAATGGTACATCGTCATTCTTCCTCATCTCATAGGCAATAAGGATGCTATGCAACTCATCCATCTTTAGTTGAGTACGATCATGACTTTACTCTACAACACATACTTTAGGATCAAACTTGACAGAGAGGGACCTTAATACCTTTTGAACTATAATATTTTCTTCAAGCTTCTCTCTAAGACCTCTAATGATGTTCACAATCTCATCAACTCTCTATAGAAAGGATGCCACAGAATCTTCTTCATTTTATGACTCTCGAATTATCTTTGGTGAGTCTACAACTTTTCCATCTTAACATTTTAATTTCCTTCATAAATATTCTTCAATTTATCCCACATTTCCTTGGTAGATGTACAATAGATTACCTTGGTGTATTTAGTCTCTAAAAGACCACAAGTGATAGCTTTCATTGCCTTATAATTATTCTCAAACAACTTCTTATTTGCAACATTGGATAGAGGATTAGTAGGTGAAAAAAAACCATCCACATTAGATTTCCAAATGTCAAACCTTAGGGATATGATGTATATATTCATCCTTGCACTCCAAAAAGCATAATTGGATCCATTGAACATCAATGCTTTCTTAGTAGAGAAACCTCCTTGATGACTAACCATATTGTACCTTGGATCAACTTCAAGTTATCAAGTCTTTACCAAAGGACCTGATCTGATACTAGTTATTAGAGGTACATTCACAAAGAGGTAGGGTGAATCAATGAGCCTAGAGATTTCAATTTTAATTCCAATACTTTCAAATTATTAAACAATCAATATATATCAACTTGATCAAGAAACATTAACAAGAGAGCTCATTTATTCAATGCATACACAAGATCAAACACACAACACATAGTTCATATGGGAAACTTCATAGGAAATAAAACCAACTCTCAATCTTGAAACACATGGACTACTTGTCTTATAAGATATTACAAACAAAAGACTGATCAAGTCCTTCTAATTAAGATTTAGTGAAACATTAATTTCATAAGGATCATCTCCCCTAAGATGATCAAGTCCTTCTGACCAATAACCTTGGTCAAATATTTTTGACCTAAGGCCTTTAGTGAAATACCTATTTCACAAGGATCCCCTACCCCTAAGGAAGATCAAGTCCTTCTGACCTCCTATGAGATGAACATCTCCACCTTTGAACCAATGTCTTCAACACCTGATGATGGACCTCTGATAACATATCCTCCTTCACTTCTTCACACACTCACAATGCATCCACAAACCACCTTATAGATCACTCCACACTTCTCATGCTTATCAACCTACAACAATTTTGTCACAACACTAGCAACCTGACTAAATGGTCATATACACATCCCTCACTTTGACCTGTGTCTTTCCTCTATCTTCTATACTCTTTAACACATGATCTAATCACACATGCCTCTTCTTCACTCTTCTTTAATAGGTCTCTATTAAACTCTTAACACATACTCCATCAGTTTACACAAGTCTCAACTTCGAGCACCTACCTAGTCCCAAGTCTCTCATAATTATCTTATCTCAAAATCAAAAATCTAGAAACCAACTCTTTTAGCTTCACCATTTATAGATCTATCATGATTATCAATATCACAATATTTTTTATTGGTCACAACACATTCCTTCAACCTTAATGATCTAACACGAGTCATATTTAAGCACAACACACTTTCAAATAGGCCTAAGTCACCTTTAGAGTCCTATGATGACCCATTCACCTATTTGACACTTCTTTGAGAAAATTAAGAAAAAAAGAACACTCTTTAACTTATATACCCATGACATATGATCTTAATATCCTTCTCAAGTTCCCATATCCATCACAACACCCTTTTGTTAATGCTCAATTATATCAAACACCATGTACACACAATCATCAAGAACAAAAACATAATCAGCTTTTAACCCTTTGTTCATACTACATATGATTGGTCAAACCTTCATAATGCACATAGACGGTCCTCATGGATTCTAAAACATAATTTAATATCTATCTCACCTTTAAACATTGATATACTAACAAGCACAACTTTAATACCCTTCTCGGGTTACTTGTCGAGCATACATGAAAACATAGTCAACTTTAAACCTTCATATCTTTGACTGTACACACTTTCAGATATTCAAATTTATATTTCTAGATTTTCCTTGGAGTCCTCTACAAATTTTATTTTTATACCATGAGAAAATTATACTTTTATCAATAGATATGGCCCAAAAACTATACATTAGTCTTTCATTTATTAAATTCAAATATTTGAATTCAAACGATCACAGTTAAACTTCGGTCACTTAAAACACATTTTGGCCCTTGTTTATTAGAATAAATATGTGCCATCAATATGTTTTGATCTTTAACTCATAGTGCGCCACTACACAAATGTTAAACTTTGAATTATTGACCTCATGTCATGTAATCTTAGAATCTTGACCACATACACATCTTCGATCTTTGTAAATGAGCTCAATCTTTAACTTTGTTAACCATCAAACACTTTGACCTCTTTAACTCAATGTGAATTATTTATCTCTAATTTATAAACTCTTATGAACTGTTGGATCTCCATTTGGTCATGATCTTTACCTAAGCTTTATGTTAAACTTCAAACACTTGTCCTCATCTTGCTACTTCTTGACACCTTGGATCAAACATGCTTTGTTGATATTTTTGTAAGGAGCTCAAATTTTACCTAGTTTAAACATCAAACACTTTGACGCATTTGACTTACTATGCACCATAGATTTAGATGTATGAACTCTCATGAACTATTGGATCTCCATCTGGTCCTGATCTTTAACATCATGCAAAAATGACTATGGAGACCATTACAATCTGCCTAAAATGCCAACTTTGCATAGATATGTATTTTACCTTGATCACTCACATGTTCTCAAATTTGAACCATAGAAACTAGGCAAAACACTGAACACACCCATATGACCATTTCCTTCTAAAACATTCACATGTGTGAGATATGCCATCACCAAATTGCTTACTCAGTTCTTTCTTGTACTTAGACAAATAACGTATTTGAGATTAAATTCATTTCATGTCATTGATCTTCAATGTGATGATATGCGAACCATTAGATATTGTTTACAAATTTGACTAAGTGTTTAAACTTAGTGGACTTCTGTCTAAGAGACCAAATTTGCACCCACATATCTTTTGTTGGGATAAATCACATGATCTAAAATTTGGACCATATGATCTCCTCATATAGGAGAATCCAACCATATATCAATATAATTATGGAACCCTCACACATGTGAAATATGACATCATAAATATGCCTACTTAGATTTTTCTGCCATAGACCCAATTATGTCTAGATGAACAAAATGAGGAACCAAATGAATTTCACTCATGTACATAAGCATTCAACGCATTAAAGACCTCTTACGGGTCTTCTTTCACATATTTAAATAACCATACACATACCTAAACATCCTTAACCATGAAAATATAAATATCAACCAAGTCTTTAAGCATCCTAGGACATGCACTTTGTCATTGACACATAGACTATCAAGACACTTCATCCACTCACTTGGACACCTTCATGATATTCACTATGACAGCATTGATAAATCTCCAATAGGTGATTCATGGATACATAAAAATATTTTTGAAGCAAGGTGTACTTCAGGATGCAAGACATGAAAACTAATTATAAGTGGTGGTAGTTGTGAAAATATGGGTTCTAATGAAATGATACAAAAATTAGGACTATAATGTGAAAAACATCTTTATCTTTATCGGATTTCATGGTTTAAGAAATGAAATGAAGTTATATTAGATATAAGGTGTTTAATAAAGTTTTTTATAGGAAAAACTTACTTAGATAAATTATAGTGTGGTTTTATTCCAATAAATGTTTGTCATGTGTTGTTGGGAAGACCATGAAAATATGACAGAAAGACAATTCATGATGGAGCAAAAAATACATATAATTTTTGGAAATGTGGTACAAAGGTAGTTTTATTACCTCTTAAAGAAGAAGGATAAGCATCAAACATGTTGTCCACGAAAGAATTTATCAAAGACATTAAGATGACACGTTGTTGTTATGCATTAATATCAAAGAAAGAAGACACAAAAGTGGTGTAAATACTAGTATAAATAAAAAGGTGTTGAATAATATGCAAATGTTATACCTGATGAAATACCATATGGTTTTCCACCAAAGAGAGTAATTTAACATTATTGATTTGATTCCAAGATCAATTATACCCAATCAAACATTTTATAGGACGAGTCCAATAGAAAATTCAAAATTGAATAGACAATTCAATTAATTGGTGAGAGATGATGTAGTAAGAGAGATCACAAGTCCACATGCAACAACAACATTGCTAACTCTAAATAAAGATCGAATATGGAGAATGTGTGTGGATAGTAGAGTTATTAATATAATAACTATCAAATACAAATTTCATATACCTCGCTTAGATGACATGATGCATGTTATTTCATGAGTAAAATACCTTACTATGATTGATCTAAAGAATGAATACTAATTGATTTAGATTTATGAACGAGATGATTGAAAAACAACAATCAAGATTAGGGATGGCTTATATGAGTGGATGGTGATTCCATTCGTATTATTTAATCCACCCAACACATTTATGAGGGCGATGAACATAGTGCTACAAGATCACATTGGTAAATTTTTAGAGGTTTATTTTAATGATATTTTGATATTCAGTAAGAGTAAATAAGATCACTTAAGACGTTTGAGAATGATAATATTTTTTTAATAAGAAATAAGGAGATTTATGAATATCTAAATAAGTGCAAGTTTATGCAAAAAAGTTTCACATTTTTGGGATTTGTAGTTTCAACAGATGGTGTAAAAATGGATAAAGAAATGGTAAAGACAATTGTTCAACACAACATATTCCAAATAGAATCATAGAGGTAAGAAGTTTCTATGGTTTATAAACTTTTTATAGAAATTTCATTCAGAATTTTAGTAGTATTGTGATTGTGATATTTCACATGTGAGTATTAGCACTATGTTGAGTCAAGAAGGAAGACCCATATCATATTTCAATGAGATATTGAATGAGGCAATAAATAAGTATTATATACATGATGTTGAATTTTATGCCATTATACAAGCATTAAGACATTGGAGGCATTACTTGGTGCCTAAGTAGTTTATTTCCATTCACAAATAATGAGGCTTTGAAGTATGTGAATACTCAAAAGAAGTTAAATGACAGTTATGCAAAGTGGGTGTCTTTATCACAAGGATATTTTTTTGCTTTGAATCATAAATTATGAAAGTAGAATTAGGTAGTTGATGCTTTAAGCATACGAGTGGCATGGTTAACTACTATGGTGAGTGAAGTGGTTGGATTTTTGTTAAGGAATTACATGATATTGATCTAGATTTTGACAAGATAGTTGAGCAATGCAAGAATAAATTAATAGATGAGATAGATACTATTTATGATGAGAACCTTAGACAAGATTATATATTCTAGGAAAAATAATTATGTATTTCAGTTGGGTCTCTAAGAGACAATATTATAATAAAATTGCATAATGGTGGTTTAAGTGGACACTTTGATAATACTAATACAATATATTTGATGGGGGAGAAGTATTTTTTTGTCTAAAGACAAAGAGAGATGTGGCAAGGTATGTTTCAAGACATAGGATATGTCAAGTGGCTAAAGGCGATGCACTAAATACAGGGATATACAATCCATTATTGATTCTAAGAGGACCATGGATAGATTTGAGTATGGACTTTGTGTTGGGGTTATAGGGGTAATGATTCAATTTTTGTTGTTGTACACAAGTTTTATAAGATGTTTTATTTTATTGCATGTAAAAAAACCAATGATGCAATTAAAGTAACAAAACTATTTTTCAAGGATGTTGTGAGATTACATGGTGTTCTAAAAACCATTACATCAGATACGAACACAAAATTTCTGATTCATTTTTGGAGGAATCTATGGAATAAACTAGGAAATAAACTATAATTTAGTAGCGTATATGACCCACAAACATATGGACAAACATAAGTAGTAAATATGAGTTTGGGAAATTTGTTGAGATGCGTAGTTAGAGAGAAGCCTGAGTAATGGGACTTGGCTTGACCACAAATAAGTTTTCCTATAATAGTTAAGTGAACATATTAATAGGGAAATCACTATTTTACATTGTTTATGGTAGACATCTTATGGGTATTTTAGATTTGGTGTAGTTACCAATTGTAGAACGAGTTAGTCATGATGTAGAATCATTTGTAGAGCACATACATAATTTGAAAGAAGTAAAAAAGCTACAAGAAAGTAATGAAAAGTATAAAACAATAATAGATGTAAAAATAAGGTCAAAGGTATTTGAATAAAGATATTTGGTGACAGTGTACAATAAAATTGGTCCATGCAGAATTGTGAATAAAATCAATGCCAATGCTTATGAGGTGAGATTACCACATAATTTATATATCTCTCTAGTATTTAATGTTTTACATTTATATGATTTTCATGGAGAATATATAAAAGGAGAATAATATGAATACGTGGATTGGAAGCAACAGGGGCTAAGGAAAAAGAAAGAGAACATAGCGTAGTTTCTAGATAAGAAGACATTGAACACAAGACAAAGAAGTTATAATAGGTATTTAGTATAGTGAAAAGAACTAAAATATGAAGACAACACTTGGATTTTAAAATGGGAATTGAAAAATATTGAAAAGAATAAATGGCAAGAATATTATTAGGGAAACTAACATGAGCTAAGTTATTTTCAACTAGAGGAGAATGATGTGGAGACCTATCTTCAAGAGGCCATAACTTTTCAAATCATTAGCCCGATTGAGTTTTTCTTCATGAAAAAATGAAGATAAATGAAATATGGATGTAGTTATAACTTGTTACATCGCTTAGGGACAATTCAAATATGTTTGGAGAGCCATATGAGATCATTTAAGGGTCTAAAATTGCATTCTAGTATTTTTAGTCATGCTAAAAATAAAGGGAATTGAATAACTTTGTATCCTGATGTGATTGTCTTGAAACTTGTCCAAAATTATGAATTTAATATTTATATGATATTATTAATTTTTTAGGCCCATTCAAACTTGCATGCAAAAGCTATTATAATAAGTAAGATGTTATTTATAACAAGGGTAGTTAATTCTATGTAATTTTTTTATATTTTATAATTTTGCATGTCAAATCAAATATTGATATGAGATTTATTTTAAACAAAATATGTAATTATTTTATTCATTAAAATTTAATCAATAAAGATTATAATTTAACAAAATTTTAAGTATTGTGCGTACTGATATTTGTTTACTTTGTTAGTATGTGGTTTCATCAAATATGACACTCCCCTTCACATTAATTGGTGATGAGTGATTTATGTGAAGGATTCTTGCCTATCATCAATCATCATCACTTAACATGAAGGCTGACTTTGAGCACAACCCATAAACATTATCTATTATAATAAATTTCACTCCAAATAGTTTAAATAGAAAGACTTAATAGAATACTTTTAAGGTCATTAAAAAAAAGGTTCAAGAAGAATAAAAATGGTTTCAAATTTAAATAACGTATCTATAGTTCCTTTCATATTTTCCATATAAAAACTTCACACATTCTTAGAATAAAAACTTTAATGAATGCATCTTGAAATATACTATGTTTCCCGCTTTCATCAATTATAACTTATTCTAACTGAATAAATGCTCGTGTATAATAATCAAAGAATCATAACAAGTAATAAAATACATGATACATTATGTTCATATAATATTCATAATCTATAATTTTATACACAAACTCATACCTAACTTAATCATTTTTATTCCCATTCCATATTGAATAATATAATGATTGTATTTAGTATATTTTAAGTCTAAACAACCCATAAACAATTTATTAGAGTCACTACTACTTTCCTCAACCCCACAATTGTTGGTTTTCAATACCATAATATTTATGTTATTACTCATTACTAATATTCATACAAGATACTCAACCCATCACATATTAACCATTCTGTTTGAATTACAGACCTTAATAGAAATCACAGTTACTAAGGTTAATATATATACGCAACTATATGTTTTTGAAAATATCAATCTAACTATACTTACTAGTAATTTCAATAGTCTAAACACATACTTTTAAAATAAGTATACAATTCCTAATATCCTTGTTTACTCCATAATGAGTTTCCATCTTATTAATTTATAACTTTATTTGAAAATAATCTTGTGTAGCTAATAATCCCTCATAACTAAGGCCATTTAATCTATGTATTTAAATCTCAACACAACTAATTTCCATGAGTTTGAATTGGTAATTAACCTCTTAGTTAATATATCCCTCTAAACAATACATGAACCTCACTATCTATTTCAAACCTGCATACTATCTTCCATAGACATCCCCAAAACTTTAGTTTAGTCCTCATATGAACACGTCAGTAGCATCAACTTGGATTAGTATTGCTAGTTGATACTGAGTTGAGCCTATCTTTACTAACCCTGATTAAAATATTTCCTTAGGGTTGGCCTATCTGCCTAGCATGTTGGCGGCATGAGAAATTACCCAATTGTACTCATATATATAAATCAAGGCCTCATTTGATAGGTGACTTAGCATTTATATGGTACACATATATACACTACTCCACATTAATAAAAAAATCATATTATTCCCAAATTATGAATCAATCACTAAGAGTAGTCACAAGCCAAGTATGAAGCATACTAATACAAATTCATATCAAGCATGGTAAAGTGTCAAAGCTAAATCATTAGCTACATGCATGTGGTGAAGGAGAAAATTTGCACAAAAAACTAGGTGGGATAACTCTGTGTAGATTGATTTCCCTCCTTGGTGTATTAGATACATAGGCAAAGTCCAATCATCAATGGGGGTGATTAGGGCCAACTCAGTCCATTACACTTTCTTAGATTTTTTAGGTAACTAGTTCTCACAAGAACACCTAACATTTCAATACATAGGGCCATCTCGGTCTATTATATATAGGACCAATTCAGTCCACACACACATAAACTTATGCCACATTGTTCTTAATCATGAAATGAAATTTATCTCATTGAACAAACTTAAGTATGTAGCAAATTCAACAATTATATCTAGATCTAATATCAAGTTTAATATCAAACCAAGTTATAAGGTCCAACCTCCTGAGCCTAAAAAAGAAACAACTACCATAGTTAATTTGGTGTCGCAACCACCTCATCGCCTAGTATTATCCAATGCACCACAAAGATAATTTACACATTTGCCTAAGTCTCTCACTTCATTACCACCATGGCTTGTAGAATGTCTTCTTATATTTCTCCTTCATACTATAGAGGTTGATTGAGTACACCTTTACCCAAAGTGTATGATGTGAATTGTTATTGTGACTATCACCAAGGCCCCTAGGAATTTTACAAACATATGTTTTACTTTGAAGCATAATATCCAAGACTTCATCAATGACCAAAATATTACATTTGATGATCTTCTAAAAGAATCAAATTCACAACCTGGTGACCATCACAAGCATAAAATATTTAGCCATACTTTACAAGATCATTCAAAGAAGGATCCATAAGTGCAAATGGCATATATTGCGCACCCTCCTCCATCTCATCATGAGCACCCATTAGATGAGATTATTTATATTTATACATGCCATATAACTCATATGATTCAGATACCCTCTATTACTTTCAATGACAGTGAGATTAGGGATGATAACTTAGATTTTCATTCCTTATTGATTAAATCATACCTTGACCACTAGCATATACACTCTGTTATGATTAACAATGGTGAAAGTGAGAGTGTTTGTACCATGACATTACTTACATATTTAGGTTATAAAAATCATGATTTACATCCTTTTACTAGATTAGTTAGAGGATTTTATGTGATCTCACATGTTCTTGGTGAGATTGACTTACCTTTGTATGTGGTTATTACCTTCTCAGTTATATCATCCATGGGTGTCTTTGATATGTTATTGGGATGACCTTGGATACATACACGTTGAACAATATCTTCTATAGTGTATGGGTGTGTTAAATACATTCATGTCAATCAAGTAATTGCAGTTTCCATAATTTCATATGAACATCCTCTTGAGCAAGAGAAATTTATACCCAGGTAGTTAATTATCAAACCTCCTACAGTTAAACTTTTGTAAAAAGGTAAGAAATGGAAAATTCACTTTATCAAGTGGCCTGTATTTGAGAGACCATTGCATCAAATATTTATAGTGGATTTCATGGAATCATCATGTACTACACACCATATTTAGATATCTAGAGAACTTACACATGTTCCTATTATTATTGTTCCATAAAAACCATAAACCATTCAGTGATGGGTTCCATGAAATCCTACTCTTATTATCTATGTTTCATGACCACATAGACCTATTATACATATAGAGAGCATAATAGATCCTATAATGCCAAATATTAAACATATGCACAATCCTTGACAACGTCACCAATTTATTACACCAGGTTCACAGTGGGAAGCCATTTATGACCATCCTTTGGATGCAATCATAGGATATTATTTTTCTTTCACAAATACCAAAAATACTAAAATAATAATAAAACTTAAAAAATACAATAATATGTTCAACATTTACATATCCTATTAGCTCCTTGGCATGTATATCATCGGTTCCATGTTGGTAGATGACATATTCTATATAAACATGTTTCACACATCTTTTGATTGTGATACATGCATACATAGATACATGATCTATACATTTTTGCATGTTGGGTTTTTCCTCTACTCACGTCACCAGGAGGCTAGGGGCATCAACCTTTATGATCATAATACACCTAGGTTATATTATTTTATGATCAATTGACATTATCATGTTTAAGCTCATATATATACTTACATATGCTTTTATCCATGCTTATAAATTTTGTAGTGTACTTGAAATGATATTTACTTCACATTTTTCTTTAACACATATTTACAAAGACTAGTATGATATGCTTATGCTGATTGATTATGCTTTCACTTATGTACTTCCTTGAGTGTCTTGCCTTGATATTATCTTTTTTGTTTGAGCATTTGAATATGCTCTATTATTTGTGGGCCCTGTACCTTTATTTACCTCTTTGACATTTGAATATGTCATTCTTGTTTTATGGACATTTGACTAATTTATATCCCTTCAATTGTTTGGAATTTGAACATGCCCCTTGTTTGAGGTTTCCTTGGACCATTATCTTTTGTTTTGATTTTGAGTGTTCTTGTGTGTGTGTTTGATTGCTTTTTGAGCTTCTACTGTTACTATTTAGATGTTTGCATAATCTACATCATGCATTTTAGGACTTGGTGTGATCACATTATTCACACTTTAATGATATATCTACCTAGATATGTTCCCTCTATATGCTACATGTTACAATCACAGTTTACATAGTTATATTATCCTTTTGAGGTAAGATAACTACCAGTTGATACTTTCTCTCACCTCAAAAATGAGGCATATTAGTGGGGGCATGCCATAGAGGCATGACCTACACATTACTTCACAAATTTAAATTGTAGTAGGAGCATGTTTTGGAAATATTTTCTACATATTTTTCATAGTTTTAGATTTAGAGGGGGTGTGTTTTAAAAACATGATCTCCATGCTTATTCAATATTCAACATGATTATTCAGTATTCAATATACCTATGAGGGCATGTTTTTGGTGTGTCCTACACATTTCCACTCATATCATTTTAAATATTTCTCCATATATAGCGGGGGTATGTTTTAGAAACATATTCTTTGCACTTACACAATTTCAAATTGGTCAAATTGCATAGTTATATGATTTAAATACATAGTAATGGCAGAATTGTATACATTGGTATCATTGTTATACACAATCTCAACATGAGACATATATAAGGTGCATATGTTATGAAATGTATGCCTAATATTTCAAAATCAAATCATTTTTTAATTTCAAAAACTTTCAGGAACTATCACCACCCACCAGGTTGGACTTTTATGGGCTATGTTGAGCATATCTACTATAGTAATTAATTCACTTTTTGGTATCATTGAAGTGATTAAATCACTTAATATTACCAAATTTATAGGTTGGAGTTGATTACATCATCCAACTTCACCATTTTTATAGTGTGAGTCGACTTGGTTCACTCACACTTACCAATTTATAAGTATGATTGAGTTGTGATAAGCTAATCGCAACTATTGGGTGGAAACTCACCTTTTCTTCAAGGTTGGGGTCATGTGTCCTCCAATATCTCTCTATCTCTTTATATATATGCAATTTTTAGATTTTATATTTCTCCTAATATCATTTTTAATGATTCATAATGATACATCTTTCAAATCAAATTGTCAAAAGGCAAGACGATTGCATCGATACACAGGTGTGATCATAAACCTTGTTCTCTTTCAATTTCAATCATTCAATAATTTTAATTTTAGATTATATACACTAATTATATATTGTAACATGCTCTTGGTTGTAGGTTAGGCAATAGAAAAGTACTCAATTTGGACTCAAACAAAGACAAGGTGTGTTATACACACCCAAGTACACATTCATTCTCATTTAAACAAGTAATTTAATTAATAAATTAAATGTGGAGAAAATATAGACACTATTTTTGAATTATATATCACCTTAGTATTGTACACTTAAAAAATACATATCATGAAGGTACCTTCAGCTTTTAGACCTTTCTCCTTGTCAAAAGGTTTGTATACACTAACTCTATATGCCTAATTGCTTATATCTTAGTCTGACCAATATTATTCTGATGACCTAAGCCTTCTATCTTTCCCAAAATGTTATAAACTTGCTTATGTTCCATTTTTGTAAGTTCTAGGTATGTGCCTATTTTTTATCTACTTGGATACTTGTGTCCTAGTTAGACACATCGATGCAAGTGTCATATTCCAACACAAATGCCCAATGCCCTAAAGTCATCTAATTTGTAAATGAAATGTATTATTATAGTCAAACTAAGTGATTTAATATGATATATTCTCCAAAGGGTTGGTATAAATATAAGATCAACCCTCATTCATTTCTCACCTAGAAAAGACTTGGAAACACCTATCAACTCACAAGATAACTTACTAAAAGTAATCTATCAAGCACTCAAGTAAGCAAAACTTCTATATTTTATTTTATTTCCATATTAATCATAGGGATAACAAATATATACATATGAAGTATTGAAGGATCATTATATGATCTATATTTTCCAAGTTACAAGATAGGTCACTATTGTACTTCTTTATCACACAATGAATGATTCACATATAAGCCAACATGTAGGAGATAACTACATAAATATAAAGCCCTATTTGGATTAGTGGTTATATAGGCAACACTTATTAATAAAGGGGTCTCTGTGGCAAATTGACGCCATGTGCCCACTAATCTATTTTTCCATAGCCAGTATGAATATGAAGAACTAGGGTTTTATTATTTAACAAGGATCAATAATCCATGATCCAGATCTCAATGCACTAAAACAAAGGAAACTAGAACCTAGAAACATCTAGGTGGTCACATATAGTTATAATAGGTATTATATACTAGACACTTGGGTTTGAGTTAGATGATAGCATTGACGTAATTGTCTCAGGTTGATGTAAGTGTTCATAGCTATAAAGGTCAAATTTCTATAATCAGGTGATTATTCTAGAATCCAGATCTAGTTCACTTTCTGTTTATTCCAAATCCATAATTGTATTAACATTATAATCAATAAAGTATCTTATTTTTCTTATC
The DNA here is from genome assembly GCA_037957365.1 of Torreya grandis. Lineage (NCBI taxonomy): Eukaryota > Viridiplantae > Streptophyta > Pinopsida > Cupressales > Taxaceae > Torreya > Torreya grandis. The sequence goes on along the minus strand of JARHVA010000284.1, from coordinate 345,788 downwards.
ATTTTAATATCTACCATAGTTGTACTTTATATGTTTAACATCACATCATAATAAATTCAATATATATTTTATCTAAATTTCATAAATAATTGACCTACTTTAGAGATAGTCTACCATCCTTGTGCCCTAGGTTATCTCTACAACTTTAACCCTAGATTCCCTCGATCTATATTTTAGGGTTAAACACCTATAACTTCACCTTGGAACTTTGTTTTATGTGTTATCAATGACATTATAAAACTGGTGTCGCTAGCTTAAGATTAGTGTAGGTCACGTAATTTGAAAGTTTTAATTGTAAATCCATCAATTTTGTGACTTAACCATATTATTTTAAGCACCACGATTATTTATTTTATTTACTCAAATGTTTCAAAAATGTGACCTTTTTTTATCGAATTGGACCAAAATGAAGAATCACCCAAAGAGAAGACCATCCTGGCTAGGAGACAAAACATGCCATGAGCATATAATGTGGCCAAAAGAGCATTCAAAGAAGGAGCTTTGTCTTAGAGATGTATATTTAGAATATTAAATTATTTCACCTATGTCTTATTACCATAGTTTATTATTGCACTTCTTTTCATATTCAAAACATTCATTGCCTTGAAATGATCTATCTTCATACTCAATATGGGTTTTTCATATTGACCCATACATTTAACAATTTTCATTTACCTCTCGAGTGGAAGGCTTATCTACATAAAAATTACAATAATCCTAGGATTGGTTGTTGGAGAATTTCCTAGATAAATCAAAATTTTAATTATTTTTTCTTTTATTTTTATCCTCTTTCAAACATGAGCTATTTTGTTATGTTATCGAAATTTCTGAAATTCAACTGATTATAGTGGATTCATGCAAGTGTTTTCAATGCATTATTTTTAAATCAAAAGGATTTAAAGGTTGAAGTTCATTATTTGTGCATGTATATGGTAATTTTATTCAAATCTTATTCATCGATGAAATCTCCTCAAACCTTTGCATCATCTTCTCATTGTGGTTGTATGTATATTGGCTAGGCTAAATATTAGTTTTATAATATTTTTATTAATCAAACAAATCTATTTTTTATACATTACAAAATAGACTTATTCTTTTCCTCTTTACCCTCATCTTTCTTTCTTTTTATAAAGTTAGTTAGAGTAGGTTTAAAGTAGATCTAAAAATTGAAATCTATGTTCACAAGTTTAATCTTGATTGTAAAGAGTTGTTTATTTTTTTATATGCATTGTTGAATCTATGCATGCAATGAACATTTATATGAAATCCACTATATTTCTATGCTACATCCATATTGCTGATTTTTAGGTAAATTTCTGCATGTGTGTTATCCTTTGTTGTGTGCCTAAAACCCATATCAAAAAATAGAACAAACTTGCATTATCTCTCATTTGTTTAAATTTAGATCTTAAAATTTGTTTCAACATTTGGCTTGAAATAGAATAGTTTCATATCAACCAATTAGATTATCCAACAAGCCAATACCTAACAATATAGATATTGGGGAGGTTTTATCTCCTTTTAGGATAAGTTGGGTGGATTTTCACCTTGCCTAAGTGGATGTGTCAAATGACCCATCAACACACATAAATAATATGTATCATGGCACAATAGTAAAAGTAAGAAGTAGAAAAAATATGTGATATGAATCATGGTACCATGGTAAAAGCAATGAACATATAAGTAATGTTACATAATTTTCATAGAATGTCACACATAAGGCCAAAAATTCCACATGCAAGGGAGATGTGAATGTCACACAAATATACAATATCAAGAGCCACACACAAATGGCATATTGGTGTCATACAAAAAATAACATGTATATGTTACACACATAAGGCCAATGACTACACACAATAAGCAAAAAAATCTTAACTTATCATGTATTAAAGTAAGAATTTGAAAAGAAACATATAGAAAATTAAAGTATCAATCATATGTATCAATGTCACTGTCAGTAAGTAACCTATCTATGTAACATGATGTAAAGTATGAATGATTAGCAAGACATTTGTATGAAATATAATTCAATATAGCAGAAACGTTTTAGAAAGATACAACATATTGAAGTGTTTGAATTAATGCCCCCAACTTAACAAGGTTTTTGGGTAAATAGGAAAGCTTGGCATCCAAAAATTATGTAAAAGTATGCCCTATATCACACTCACATTTAATGTTTTTGTATTTGGAATTTTTTTAAGTTTTTTGTTTTTTTCAATTTTTTTTTATTTTTGAAAAATTGAAATTAAAAGTTTGGAAAAGTAATAAGAAGTAAAAGGATTCAAACATACAATAAATAGGAGTGATCATAACAATCTATAACAAAGTGTTTAAGCATAGTGTGTGGCTAGTAGGAAGATAAATAATATACCCCCAATGTATGTGTAAAAGAGTCATAGAAATGCAACACAAAATGATTTGTATAGATAATATTTGGCATGCCCCTGATGGGAAAGAGGATATGTATGCTCATGTAGAATGTTTTATTAAATATATATAATCATGTAAGTGCAATGAAAGCCATAATATGAGAGATATGCAATGGTAAGCAAGTGGCCTATCATAGAGAATATGTATTGAAATAATTGTAAGATAGTTTTGTTGGGGTTGTTTGAATCAATTTGAAATTTAAGAAGGCAAGTGTCCAGAATGAAAATAAATCCAAGGGCTATAAAAATGTAAAGAATTTGGGATTTTGATATATATATATATATATATATATATATATATATATATATATATATATGATAATTTTGTTTATGCATATGCTTGAATTGTGTTTTGTTGGTATGAATTGATAGACTTTGAATTAGTTCATGCTATAATTTTTTTGGAGTTTGAGCATTAAAAATTAAGTGCAAACTTGATGGGAAAATGAATGTAGAATAATCAGTTGTTATTTTACTATTTATGTGTAATAGTTCATTCATTATGCATATGTATTTCCTTATGTTCAATTTTCAACTATTTTGACATAAGACTCCATACTTATGTAGGTAACCTAGTTGGCACCTTTGGAGTTTGTAAATTTTATACCTTAGAAACCTCTTGTGTTAATGTTTATTCATTGTTTAAATTGTTAATTTTAAAATTATAGATAGTCTTGTTAGCTTGATGTTTGTAATTAATAAAATATTTTGAAACCATTGTATATTTTATTGGATATTTTTGAGAAGTATCATGTTTAAAATTTTTATATTTTGAAGAGAAAGATTAAGACTCGGTTAGGTTATTATCATGAAGATCATCACTTAGCCTGTAATGACAGTCACTAAGTAGTTTTACAACTTTCGGATCACATTTACTTAAAACCAAGTAACAAACAAATAAGAAATAAAGAAAAAATAAAAGTTGAAATATTTTTTTGTATAGAGATCAACAAATTTCAACCCAAGGTCAAAATAAAATGTTTTGGTGTTATATTTTATCCAAGGTGACAAGATACTTTCTTCAATGTCAGATTAAGATCTAAGATCAAAGAAGATTAAATCATGGTGTCAAATTTATCTTGAAGGTTGAATATTATTTTATTTTAGTGTCATAAATTTGTATGAAATCCTCAGACAAAAATAAAACAAATAAAAAACATTGTTCAAATAAAATTACAAGTTCACCAGAATGTTTATATGTTTTAATTTAATTTACTAATGAAATGCAATAAACACTAAATGATTGAAAATTTATTTAAAGTTATATAATATACATAACATAAATGTGAAATATAGTAATTTATAAAAAAATTAATGGGATATAAATAGTAAATTGAAAAGCATATATGTGTACTTAACTCAAATTAAATTTATGTTGACTATGTAGGCCAAATACTGATCTAGAACAAACTGTAAGGGCCTTTGAATTATTTTACACCTAAAATCAAATTTTACAATGAATTGTGATAGGATAACACTAGAAGGATATGGCAACATTGTGGCATTATATTTTGACTACAACCATGCCTTGGTTGACTATATAAGTTATTTTCCTACACGAGTGCTTGTAGTTGTCTAAGAGGGTTTGTTTATAACTTTTGGATATTGATTTGATGCATGAAATGGCCTATAATAACAAATCCTAGTTCTTGCACATGAAAAAAATAGAAATAAAATACAAATTGGATGCAAGGGATATAACTAAGTTATCCTTAAAAAATTCCATGTAATTTGAGTGTTGCCTACATAGCCAAAAATGTTCTTCGCCCATTGTACTTTACCCTCCTAAAATGAGTGTGTAAATATTCATATTTGATATATGGATGCAAATAGGAAAATTGACTTGAATGATTGACAATGATTTCTCTTTACCTACATTAAAATAGATTCAGACTTGGCCTATGACTATTAGAATAAATTAGAAACTTGAATTGGAAATATTAGTGCACTTTTGCTCAATGTGTAGTAGAATTTTCCAAATATTATTAGATGTTTCTAAGTGTCTCTTTGATGTGATTATATACAGATATATTTGAAATATTTTTGTTACCCAACTTTGATAAAAGTGCGGGAGGGCTGGCATGAAGTGTCTCAAATTTGAAAAGTGATTGTTATATCACTAAAAACAAGTGTGCACTAGTGGTCAGGTTGGCCTACAGTCTTGTCCCAAAAGGTCAAGGATTGTTAAAACTTGTTGACATAACATATAAGTATAATAGAGATGTCTAAATGATGTTTTATTCATTTTCAATATACTAAATATAATAGTGAAGTTTCTCATAAGAATTTCAAGTTAACAAAATGATGAATAGGTTAGGTAAGGTAAAGATATCAAGTTTATATATTGTTAAGCACTTAATGATTAAATTTATTTGTCTACACTCAATTACTTAATACCTAATTTTATAATGTAAAAAATTTAAAAGGCAATTATCAAATCCAAGAGGAAATAAATTATGTAATGTCACAAAGTCGATAATAATCATCATTCAATCAGGTAGAAGACCACTAAATGTAAGATATACATAAATCAATGCCACCAACATTGAATCCAATTGTTAATTTTTTTATCATAGGTATATAAGATTGATTTATTATATAAAATGTTTAATCCCCTACTATGTTATGATAACACTATCCAATGATATTTTCAATCTCATTTTTATCATAGCATGGAGTGTATCTATGCCACAATGGATATCTTATGTGATTAATAGGTGATGTATCCATATCAAACATGCCATCATCATCAACCTCAACTAATTAAGATGTTTCATGATAATCAAAATAGTCTTGAGTAAAAGATGGAGTGTTAGCTAATAATAACTTAAGTTATTTTAGTTCTTCTATGGTATATTCTCATCAGGTGTTTTCTTAGACACCCACTCTTGATGTATAAATTTATCATCTTAGGATGATGTTATTCACATTTTTTTGTTGTCTCTTAAAATGGAAATATTATTACCTTATAAGTCAAATGTAATATGATCATGAATCTCATATAATGTTTAATCCATCATTTTTATCTAAGGAGTTTATAATACAAGCATTGTACTTAAGAAAAGTGGGTTAAACATAAAAAGTAGCAATGCATTTCTTGGGACCAAGAGATATAGGTAATTCAATGTATCCTAATGTGACATACACTAAAACAACTCTTAGTTAAATGTTCAATATAATATCCAATAGATCTAGGTAATGCTAACCGTATTGATTGAGTAGTGTCATCAACCATAATATTCTTATATTTTTTTACTTATATGTAAGCACTAATGACAAAAGGTTTCATAGTCAAAACATAAGTCTTGGTTTTCACATTAGAAACCTTTTATGGTTTTCATAGTCAAAGGAGAATTTTATTTGGGTATCTCTTCTTTAGAATACTCTTATATAGGTAAACATACTCAACAGAACTCTTATTAATGGAACACTTCTTTAGGATATGGTATAGTAAGTCGATCCTCTTTAGGAGAGTTATGAGTATCACTATTATGTGGGTGAAGCTCAATGTTACCTATTTCAATAAGATCCATGAATTTATTTTTCAAAGTATAACACATATTTTTTTTATTAAGGGTGAAGGGGGGGTTTTATTTTTACTAGGGACCCTAGACCCTAGGAGACAAAAAGATGGACTGGGCCCAGGAAGCCAAAATATAACCATAAGTCTGATACACATAACAAAATAAAACTAAGGACCACAACCAGCCCAAAAATAGCTAAAGTACATATAACCCAAAGGGGTTTTAAGGCACAAACCTACAAACATGAAAACCTTATAATAAAAACATAAGAATTGAGAGTTAAAACCAACGAGGATCAACCTTGCCTTTGCCTTCCACATAGAATCTACAAGGTCCTCCAAATTGAAGCATGATGGACAACTGGGTCACCACTTTTTTATTTTTATATTTTCTCATAACTTTTATCCAACCTCTATTATCCTTTAAATTTTTGGAGAAAAATATTTTTAAAATACTCTTCAAAATTATGCAAAATTGAATAGAATCCTCTCCATCCATGATGTTTCCTTTTTCACAGGAGGGAACTATATTTAGAATACTGAATTATTTAGGAGCATCTAAAATTTTACCTACTTGAATACATTCATCCTTATATATTTCCACTTCAACAAGTTTCTCCAACATAATCTTTGTATCATTCTCTTCTTCTACATCTGAAATATCTCTTCCATCATACTCTAGACCACAAATTTTTAGAAGATCTGGAGAAGAATGCTTCCACCAAGTTGTTTTAGATTTAATTTTTTTTAAATAAGGACAATCTAAGGATACATGACTAGTATTAAAACATAAAAGACACTTAAATGGTAACCCTTCATAATCCAACATTTGTCTCCATGCTTGATCCTCATTTATCAAGCCAATTGAGGTTGTGAGATCGAGATTCATATCTCTGAAAACTAAGATTCTAGAAAATGTGGTGTGAGAAAATAAATTTACCAACAGAATTACCAATGACACTGAAACAAGATTTACCCCAAAAATGAAGGGGAAGATGCGAAAGGTGGATCCAAACAAGTTTGAAAGAAAAGGAATCAGAGAGAGGGTTGAAATTGGGATCCCATAGTTTCATAAACATCTGGTGTTGATTCCAGCTCCAATGATTCCCTAGAATGAGTTATTTATCCAAAAATAAGAGAAAAATAATAGTAAAATATCCCTTTGCATAAGGGTAGAGTTCCACTTTACCTTTCAAAATAGGTTTCAATTGTGATGAGATACATTCATATAGATCTTGAAAATTGGGCCAAAGATTTTTAAACTGACAAATGATTCCTCTGCTAAAATAATAATCTTTAGTTACCAAAATTGATTTGTGGGCATCATTTTCTAGTTTGAGAGAGGGGATTTCAACCATTATTTTTAGGGGTAGGCATTTGAAGGCTTTTGATCACCTCAACAAAAGTATTATTCTCTTCCCTACCACTTGTAGTTGTCTTAGGAAAAGGGAAAATCCATGTTTCCACCTTAGAGGAAGGTTGAGCACCTACAATAAGCTTAGATGACATAGGAATAGAGTTGACATTACCAAGGACATCATTTGAACATTTAAAATCAAGGGAAGGTGTATCATCTTCTATCACAACCCCTATACTATCAACATCATTTATAACACTACCAGATCCAGATGATGATTGATAAGGTTTAGGATTTCTACCATTTGATTTGGGCAGAAATGGTACAGGCTGAGAGAAGACATCTTAAGCGACCAAATTTGAGAGAAAAATATTCATAAATTGAGTGAGAAAGCATAATGCATATTAGTTTAATTTTCATGTGTTCTATGATATTTACAATAGTATCCTAATCTAAATGAGGTTGGTGAAAAATATGCACTATGAATTGGAGGAAGCGTAAACAAATTTAATTAACCATTTTCTTCAATATTACATTTGGAGAATCGCTAAACTTGGTATATTTATTTGAACCATTACGATAAGATATAGGACTTTTTGTAGGATTCATATTTTTCATAGCCCATTGTGGATATGTATTCTTTGGGGACACGTAGCTTTTAGTTGGAGAGCTATAAATAATAGTGATATTAGTATGATCAAGTTTTTAAGCTCTTGGTCATATGCAAGATCTTTTTATAGTGAAATAGTCTCAAATAAAAGAGATTAGAAAGATTCACAAGTGTGATAAAGAAATTTTTATTTGAGCAACAAAATGAGATCCCTAAAAAAAATGTATTATTTTTATAAGCTTGTTGGTTGGTATTTGAAATGATGCATACAAGACTTAAATCTCAATATATAAACATTAACAAATTCATATTCTCCTTGGTGAAGAGAGGGATGACACTAATATGGAACACATGGTCTCTTATTGTTGATGTAGTGTTGTTAAAAAGGTCTTTTCCAACTTAAGTTATGTATGAAAAAATCCATTGGGAAGTCTATCAAACCAATCAAGAGAGTGAATTGTTAAGATTTTATGGGATGTTTTAAGAAAAAATATATTATTGAATTTATATATCCCAAAATAAATGATGAATTGATTAAGGTGTAATCAAGGATCACATAACACATCAAATAATATAAATTTTAGCATTCTAAAGTCATGAGGAAAAGGTGAATTATAGATCTTATGCATAATAGTTTGACCAAATATAACATTAGAATTAGCCCAAGAATTATATGTAATAATTTTTAAATATATATCATGTACTTTCCTTTTAAGATAGCTACTATTGTTCCCTCCAAAATCTTCCTCCAAAAACACTTATGAGATTAAGTTCTCAAAAGTAAAACTAGGGGAAAATAAGGGACTTTTATCCTCATATTTTAGGATTGATACTAGATCAATCTAGGGCATGTGGTTTAGATATTTAGCTCCATGATATAGCAAGATTGAAATAACTTCCAAGAGAGGTGGTTTCTACCACTATAAGTTCAATTTTTTTGATTGAATATAATTCTTGCTTATTGACTTGGACTTGATTTTGAACTGCTATTTGTGTTTCTATTCACCAATTTATAAATCAAGAGAATGGTATTTCAATCACAAAACAAATATCACCGATCATGAGAATGTCAATGCTTTGTGAGCTGAAATATGCAAAGTCATAATTATACCATTATGTTTTTGGTTCAATAATTGCACAAACTTTTAACCAGTCAGTGGGAAAGCTTCTAAGGATATAAATATGAATGATGTAACTTATAAAATATTCACTAAATGTAAACATATATAAAAGATCTATATTAGATTACACAAAGATATTTTGAAACACTTTATAGCTATAAGCATATAAAGCAAATAGTGTTTTAAATAAGATGAGAATATTTCCTAACTGAATTAGAATAACAAGAACACAATCTGATTACTACATTCATTTCTATAATAGAACATAATTAAATATTCTAGCACAAGCATGAACTCAAGAAAAGAAACAATGGAAAACATTCATGGACAAGAAAATAAAGATAATCACAATGCAAAGAGATTTGCAATAATTTTGGTAGAGTTTCTCTACATAGATATGTTAAATTTTTTACATCACAGACATGTCTATATATAGACCTTTTTAGCTCATGGAGTACACTAAGATTCAAATTCATCCCACTACTAGGGTGGTTAAAAACCTTCAATGGTGATTGTGAAATGCAATTGGAATGTATTGATTCTTTGACACATTTGCCAGCTAGGATATGTTTCATTAAGATTGAATTCATCTTGTAGCTCCTCTAACTGATATTTCCTTGTATGTCATACCCAAATTAATGGTACTGCTACTTGGTTTGCATTCAATTTTGAGGCTATTTTGTTGCACATGTCAATTTGATCTTGACTTATGTATTCCCTGATCAATTTACCACTTCAACTACATTGAATCTTATCATTAATGTCAAGTCTGGGTTGACTTTTGTGTTTAATTTATCCCCCCATTATTCATTTCATTGTTATAATACCCTCTTCCTTCAAATATACTTATTCGAGTAGATATCACAATATTTATTTGGGCTTGATGGCCTTGATGTCTAGATGGGTTGTTAATTTTAGGTCTACCATCCTCTACTATGTGGCTTGATGGTTTTGCCCTTGGGCTCCACTTTACTCTCTCAGTAAAATCCTTTTCTACCACTTGGAAGCAATCTATTCTCCCTTGGGCTCTATGCTCAGCCATGTAGTTTGATCTCTACTTCTTCCCATGCATTTCTTATAGGCTTATATCTTTGTTTAGTTAGGGCTTCAAAACTTTTTGTGGGCTGCTTTATGCTCATCCAAACTCAAGCTCTAAGATGTCATAATGTTTCTTCATCATGACTCTTCAAGGTTTGGGGATACTTAGGCTATCTTTTATGTTGTGTCAACCCTATCGAGTCTCAAGTTCCCAATATGCAACCACATGGTAGCATCTCAAGCCTTTAAGGCTTCGAGATTTGCTAGACTTGTCACTTACCTTTCACAATTCTGGGTAAATAAGATCATGACACGTGACACAATCTCAAAAATTTAAAAGCACCTAATGCTTAATCAATTTTTTGGTTATCTAGATTTTTGCTTTGGTCAATAGGCTACGGGATTGTGCCATATCATTCTAGCATTAAATCTTTGATTAAGAAATATTCACTCTACAAATTGATTCATTAGGTCTCGATTGAAAGTGATCATGCCACATGGCATGAATGTGTGGACTCTACCTTCAAGGCTAGGGAGACTTCAAGGATTACTTTGATCTGGGTCGAGCTTCTATGAGAGTGACACATTTCATAATCAAGGGGGTGAAAGAGTTTTAGACTTAGTTATTTGAAAGTTGGGTTCCTCATAATGACCACACTCTTCACACTATTGATCTAAGAGATCCAATAGGTCTCAGATATTTGTAGAGTTAGAATACTTTGGCTTCATTACTATAGGCCTAAGCTTCTAAATGGGTGTCATGTGATAGTATCATAGGGATTGAGAAACTTTTATACTTATAATTTTTTACAAAAAGGATCTGAATGTTGGGAGAACATGATCTTGATGCATGGCAAATGATCAATAGCATGGGATCATCAAAAGACTTATGTGATATAAAACAAGGCAAAATGACTTTAAGCATGAGTTACTACATTAGTCCCAATAATGAAACCTGATAAAATACCAAGTTGATTATTCACATATAAAGTGCAGACTTTTGACTAGAACAAAAAGTAATTTTCATAGTTTTAAAACCATTGAGAAGCACATTTTCAATTGAAATGACATGGATGAATCCATAGTATAATTTTGATTATTTCAATAAATTAGTCTAATGCTCATAAATTAAAACATTTTGAAAGGGGATCTTTAAGCTTAACGCTTAGACAATTACAAGAAGAGTCCATAACATTGAGGATTAATTAAGAAAGAGAATGAAACATTATAAATAGCCTAATCATTTTGTCACAAAATAAATAATTATGGACCATTAACAAACATATTAGACCAACACTTCTAGCTAAAGAAAGAGAACAAATAACTAGATCTAATGAAAGCACCCTCTTAGGCTTAAACTTCAAATAATCATGGAATGCACAAAATTAAAAAGATCATATAAATGAAGGTCCCAATTATTTAAAAGATGTCCCAATATCAATTTCTCAAAATTAGACCTTTAGTCATAGAATGATCAACATGTTATGAGCAAACGACCAAAGAGATTAAACCAATACATAGTCTAAACTCTTAAATTCAAAGCTTAAAAAACTAGTGAGAAACTGAGCAAGAAAGAAGAATGAAACAAACGTGTTGAATCAATAGGGTCCCCATCTAAAGAAATGAGGATGGGACGTGTTGGCTACAACAAATGGTGACTTCCATGAGAAAACTATTATTGCATTTAGAACCTAGATTGCAACTTTCATTCATGAACACATAATAGTCTACAAGCAATTTCTTAAGTATAGTTAGAAAAGATGAAAGAACTAAATTTTATAAGAAGTGAAATAATAAGTTACATATCTATCCAAAGGCTATAAATGTGTGAAGTGATAAATTTCCTTTTATTCCATTTGAATCACATAAATAAGTTCATATCAATCTAGGCATTAGAACTTCTGAAGGAATTATTAAGCTATTTTGCTTCAAGGGGGAATCGTATGGGCATTACTTTATTGCTAGCTAAACATCTATAACCCTAATAGAGATGTCTTTGGTCCCACTCAAAGCCTTACTCCATTGTTATTCAAGTCGAAAATCCTATGATGGAGACTATCTGAATCACCCTTTCGAGGAAAGTAATTGGATTTGGCATTTAAAAGTCAATTATTCTTACATATTTCTCTTTGAAAAGAGATTTTATTGTTTAGTCCATTGAGGGTTGGGAACCAAACCATGGGTAAAAGGATTTTTAAAAAGATCCAAATACTTGGATAATCTTATATTGATTTAGTGTTCTCACATTACATAGGGTGTTTAATTAAGTGTCTGATGATAGCTTCTAACAAGAAAATGTAACTGTTCTAAAATCCACTTATTATATTGTGAATCATCAACCTTCTAAATTTTTAGAATGTGGAAGAGGAATTAATCATAGTCTATGAATTTTGAAAATTAAAATATGCCTTTTATTCTCCAAATTTTGATTAGCACTTTCAAAGCTTCTGCCCAATTGTTGCCATGATCGGTTAGGTGGAGATCAACTTGGTTCATAGGACCTTCCTTTTTCTGATACTTTGCTTGTGTTTTTCTTATTGAGGCACATGTTAGGTTTATCATTAGCATGTTTCATAGAAAATCTCCTAAGTCAGAGGACACTAAGTTTATTTTTTCATTTATTGCATTGTATTTAGTTATCATATGCTTTATCCTAGGTTCCCTATCTATTTTGATCTAATTATCTTAGTTGAGGAGTATCTCGTGGGATTCAAGAATATTCATATCCTAAATAACTATGAATTTATGGATCCTAGGTTTAGATTTAAACTGCATATGCACATTGAGTACCTCACCAACTACCTTAACCTTAGACTTATGTAGTTAAACCATAACTTTGTCTGATTTGATGGGCACTAATCATATTTTTTCATGAACAATTGTAGGTATCACATTGGTTGAAGCCTTTGAGTCTACAAATTAATTATGCAATTTCTTCCCAAATAATATAATAGTTAAAATAAAGGGAGGAACTTCAATCTTATTCTTGTGAATGAGCATGTTGGTGTGGGTAGTTTTTTGCTTTGGTTGAGTTGTTTTTTTAGTAACTAATTTTACTAGAAGATTGCATTGCTCTGTGATTTGAGAAAGATCATGTAATGTGATGTTAGCTTAATATTCTTCATGTTTTATATTATGTTGTACCCAACTTTTCTCTCAATTGGTTGAGTTTCCACAAGGTCTTTTGATTCGTTATGCTTTGGAGGTGGTGGATCATTCCTAGCCTTAGGATCAGATGGATTTGCGCCATTTTTGGGAGGAGTTGAGGTGGTGAGGGGATACTATTACATCTTATTCATAAGGGTGTAATTGATTTGTTTGAATTTTCAAAAGGTCTACACCTCACAAATGCTTTCTTCAAGCTCGTTGTCTTCTTGGTTGGGAAATTACATGGTTTGTAATATCATAATTATACTAGGGGGTCTACCAGCATTGGATGCCTCTAGGTGATCAGGAAATAACTCATATTATTCCATCTCTCTTCAAAATATGTCAAAGACACTACATAGTTCAATTAAATTGAGCACATGATGTTAGGTTGTGTTATGCACACAACACCATTTTGGGAGAGATATTTTGTATATGTTTATATCAAGAAATTTATTGGGTGAGGGTTATGGATAGTTTTTGGGAAGATTGTAGGTTATGTTTTGACTTTGATAAGTAAAATTCCTATTGAAAATCTCAGTACCAAAGCTACCTATTTATCTTTGTAGGCCAAGGAAGTCATTACCTAGCCTTTACACCATACGTTAGATGTCATCCAACTCATTCTTAGTAGACTCCTATGGTATGTTTTGGATGTTGTTCATAAAAAGAGATAACAACATTTGATTGTGAGCTTGTGGGACTACTTCATTATTTATTGGATTAAGAGAACCCGAGTGTTGAATAGGTTTGGCATGCCTCAATGGAAGTTGGTTGGTTATGGGAAATGGTTGAGACATAGCCATATTTGGATTAACATTAGGAACAAGCCTCAAGGCTGGCATGTTTGGTAAAGAATTAGGAATGGAATCTATCATTTAACCTTATGGGTTGAGCTACATATCAAATTTTATAGCCTCATCATAAGCTAGAGACAAGCCCATTACCAAGGGATACCTCCTAAAAAACATGGCAGTCTATGAGTCTAATGCATTCTTATACATTTCTAAGACTAGTTGAGCATTAGGTCTGTAAATATTTATGAATCAACTATAAAATTTTGGTAAATGATCATTGAAGTTCTTATAGGCTCATTAGGTTCTCTTTTAATGCAAGCAAATTGTTGGTAAAGGACACTAGGATATATGACTTATCCAAATTGAGTAAGGAAAGTATTTCTAAATTGATTCCAACTCATGATAGAGTCCTCACGTAGGTTTAGAAACCAATAATAGGTTGTATCCATAAGTGTGAAGGGGATCAATCTACATGCAATGTCCTCATGTTTAACATTCAACATCTGGAGAGCAATTTTGTAAGACATTATGTACCCTTCATTACTCCTTCCTACACTAGGTGTGAATCTTGGTATGTACCTCTCAAGATTCCTAGGTAAATCATGCATAACTCCAATGATATTTATAATAGACCTAGCAATCCAAGCCATAGGGGCAGCCATGGGTAAGGATTGATTAGAGATAGATTTAGAAGATCAGCCATTGGGGGTAACAATTGGTATATGCCTACCTCTACATGTTCATGTTTTTATATATATTTGCAATGGTGAAATGATCAATCTCCCATGAATAGATTGGTGTAGACACCTAAATCTAGCCACCTCTAACCTCCAACTAGGCTTTTGATCAATTCTTACCAAAATGTAAAATTTGGCCTAAAAACATTAAAACACATTAAAAGCTTTGAAATTGATATATTCAAGTTCTGATTTTGGCTAGGGTATCATTAATTGGGGTAATGAAATTTATGGGCCAACTTATTTTGATTAGATTATTTCGAGTCAAAATGCTAATTTTTCACCTAGGTGCCCCAAATTGCTCTTTTATATCAAATCTCTTACACAAGACATGTGCCTTTATTATTTGGTGTTGAAAACATCCTAAATAGGAATACGGATCCAACACATCTGACATCACATCCTAATTCCAATTCAATCAAATTTTGGGCCAATAACAAGACATTTTGACAAATTTGAGTAATTTGTGCACAAAGAGCCAAGGTTTGCATTAAAGTGCTTAATCATGCTTAAGAGCTAATTAAACCAAATCATGAGTCTAATTAAGAATTCCATGAAACTTGTTGAATAATTTTTTTTGGGATATGAATATTGAATATTTGTATCATTAGGTGACATCATTTCTTGGGAAGACATACGTAGACCATAAATGCATAAAATATCAAGGTTAACCCATCCCATGCCTCATCAAAGCCCTTCCATGCCTAGTTAATTCCCTATATCCAAAATATTAATCGGGACATTTGTAGAATTAATTGCATATTTGTATTTATTTCTGGCCACATATCTCAATCTTGAGATGGACGGTCATGGTTGATCCTAAAACCATTCCAAAAATCTATAAATAGGAGGCCTTGCCTATTAAATCAAAAGCTTTTTTTATGCCAAATTTATAATGTCCAAATGCATTCAAAATCATTACATCCTAGTGTTATAATTCCTAAATACTGAGCCAAGCCAAGCTAAAGCCAAACATGGTGCTAAGGAGAGATGAGGTAGCCACACTTCATTGATGCAGACTTCATGAGCACAAAGCTGAGCAAGCCACTACAACAAGCATTTTGGAGCATTTAAGGAAGGTGAAGGAAGGTCTTTCTTTCATGTTTTAGTTGTTTTTCCATTTTTATTTTGTTAACTAAGCTCTTCCTTTGAGATAGGCTTAGAGTGTTAGTTTAGTGTGTTTTTGATTGATTTATTTTATTCACTAACATAATACTAATCTCCCCTTATTGCAATCTTATGTTCATAAATGGCATGCTCGGTGGGACAGCATCCCATAAATTTGATCAAAAAGCTCTTTCAAGCAACTCACTAATCTTTTCCATGTAGGATCTTGGAGTTGGAGGGCTAAAAGAGTGAACTTTTAAGTTAAATTTATGTTTTACTAACAAAATTTTTGTTCCTGAAAGCCTTGGTTTACTCTCTGTTATGATATCGTTGTTACACAACAATGATTTCATGTAAATGAAATTATTGTTTGTTAAACTATTATTTTTTAGACCTTAGTAGTAATATCATCATCCTGAGCAGTGATATCAATCTTCTGGGCAACGATATTATTATTTTCGCCAATGATCTCATTTCAAATAGTGATTTTGTCACAAAACAATGATATCATCATTTAGTGTAATGATTTTGTCATCTAAACAATGATTTTATGTTTTATGTTTGGAAAATAGTGATTTTGTTTCATAACAGTGATATTGTTCAATCATGCAAAGATATCATAATTTGGGGTAGCGATTTCATTACAAAATAGTTATTTCTTTACAAAATAGTGATATCATTCTAAGTGCAACGATATATTATTAATTTGGGAAATGATTTCCTAGGTAAATAATGATATTGTGTTTTATGTCTGATCTAACCCATAATAGTGATATTGTTGTCTATAATTATGATTTTGCAGGTAAATAATAAGATTGACTGTGTAACAATGATTTTGAAATAGAGAGCTTGTTTTGAGAAGTTGCTTCACTCATTTACAAATTAACATCAAAGCTAAAGGACACTCTAACTTTTTCATTGTAGGATCAAGCTTAGAATTTGTTAAAAACATTCTTTTTAGACCTTCTTTGAAAGTTTAAAATGGATTAGGAACCTTGTTTTGGTGCTTCACAAAAAATTTAGATGCTTAGGTGAATGTTTTGACAAATTATATTTTCATAGCTACAACTTAAGACCAAGGGGTTAAAAGAACACCACCTCGTCTTTCATTTGGCACTTAAAATTGAATTCACTTGTCAAATTTTTTTTTTTCAATATTTGTTTAAACATAAAATTTGATTGGCAAAGAGGAGGACGTTGCATGTATGCTCTTCCACCTGTCCCCTTTAGGGAACTTTTAGAATCAAAAACATTGTCCTTATTGCAAGCATGCCTAGTCCAAGGCATATAAATAATGTCATCTAAAGTATTCCCCAAAAACTTGTTATAGTTTGGGTGATCTTGAAAATTACCCTAAAGTCTTTCTATTAGTTATTTATTTTTATGCAAACTTGGCTTGCGAGGGGGACTTCATCACCTCTCACAAGTTCTTTATGGAAGCTTTGACTAAGGGTTTCATTTCCCAACACTGACTTCAACCACTCCCACTAAGATCAGAGGTTTGTGCAGTTAAACCACCTTCTAATGTTGGAGTTACACACATGACATTTCTGCACTTTGGACATCACACTACACTGAGTAATTGATGGATGTAGTGGTTGCAAAAAGGGCAAGACCTTTTTGCAACAAGCTAAGTGCCATGAACACCCATTTACATGCTTTTCTTTTGCATCATGATGTGAAAGTCATTGTGTAATTGATCCCCCTAGAATCATTCAAAAACTTATAGATCTTAGACAAATCCCCACTTATCATGGAAGTGTTGTTGGTGTAAGGTATGCCTCAAGGTCCATGTCATAGTACTACCATTTGAGAGAAGGGGGGTGTAAAAACCCTGTTATATAATGTGAATTTTACTTTTTGGATGAACACGAAAAGCCTCTCAAATGATATATATTGATGAATTCCAATAATACCAAACAACCTTGTCAGTTTAGCACCTAAGAACTATCAATTAGTTAGTTTTGTCCTAGATTAAAGTCTTGTTTGAAGTCAAAACTTGGTGTGAACAAAGGATATAAACCAAACACAGAGTCCTCATTTTCATTTGAACAAAGAGGCGTTATGTTTCCCATGTGAATCATCAATTTTCCTTGTTCAAAGTTCATTAAAACATGGAGTCATATCATCCATTTTGGTGTAGTTATACTACCCAATCGAGTCTAGACTTCTACCAAATATTGTTTAAGCCCTTCATTTATAACTTAAATTCAAATTTTCACTTTCATAAGTTCATAGGGTTGATGCGTTAAGTGGGTTCACCATTTGCACTAAACTTGAGAGAACTTAGGTTCAATTTCCAATTTGATTTGAAGGTTGTTTAAGACTCATAATCATTATCACCAATTGATAGACTTAAGTCATTTTGTGCTAAAAACTTGCACTTTGAGTATATGCACCGAACATTTTTGTGTTACCATCCTGTTTCCATTAAGATCACTTGAATACATAATTTTTTGCCTTAAAGATATTGTCAAAACTTTGAAGGTATGTATGTCATTTGAGTTAAGAACGGTAGTATTATGCTACCAGATTTGTGAGAAACCATCTTTTCCTTAGAGAGTTTTTGAAACAATCATTTTATCATGTCTTTTGAGAATTCTAGCATTGTTACACTACCCAAAACATTTCAAACATTTTTTCATAGACCCTCTTACATAGATTTCAAGTTTGTACACATTTTTTTCAAGATAATCTGAGTATACCTTTGTGAATCTTTATCTATCATAGTTACACTATTCATGTTTGTCTAACCTATTTTGTCAAAATAACCAAGTTTTATACCATTATTTATGAGAAAACAAACTATCCCTAAAAGTGCCTTTTATTTCATACCTTATACCTATTTGATTGAGTTCATGTCCAAGAGTCAAATGCATAGTTTTTGTTAGAAGTGTTTCAAATCCATTAGATTAAAATCTCATCTATTTAAAAGTCTAGCTTTTGATGCTGTTTGGACAAGAGTCCTAGTACATGCCTTGTTTGAGCCAAGATTTTGATGCTGTGCTTGGCCAAAATACCTAGCAACTATTTATTTCATAGATTAGACTGATTTGAAACACTTCAACCTTAGAGTTTGGAATTTTGATTTTTGTTCCATTTATTTAATATTTTTTGTATAAGATGTGTAATGTTAGACACTTAATGTTAGCTTATTTTATCACAAATCATTGCATAAACCTTTCCATCCTTTGGAAGAATCTAGACCAAGTTTAAACATCATCTTTTTAGACATTGTCTTTTTAAAGTTTGTAGAAATCCCTTCATTTTCTATCACAAAAAAATTTACTATGAATCCAAACATAAATTGTGACACTCGTAGTGGACTTACGTACAATAAAAGGATTAGTAATGTGGTTGCACAAGAATAAATGGTGCAAGACCCCTACACAGATAATATTTCATATGAAACAGATCTTTATCCCTCTTATAATACTCAAATAGGAGCACAAAACCAAGATCTATTGATAACTATTTGGTTAATATGCCACTGTATTCAGATTAGGACCACGAACAAACCCCATAATAGCTAGCTATGATACCCACAGTTAAAGAACCAGTTCCTCAACAATCATACTCTAGTAATATGCCTTCCATGTATGATCCATTTTTGTTTGAGCATCATTTTGTGGAGAACAAAGATGAGATTTTGGTTAGAGCCATAGAATTAGGGGCTACGTTTTTAGTGGACTTCCCTCATGAAAGTTTACCAAGCCTAGTAAGAATGCCTCACAACATATTGTATAGTCAACAGGCCTTTTCTAGAAATCCTTTAACTCTAGTCTAGATGACATACCATGGCCCTAATATTCCTAACAAAATAAATAACCTCATGGAAGACCACTTTAACCAAATGCAAGCATAATATCAAACCTACCTGAATCTAGCACATAATTTCAATCAGATGACCATGGTGAGTAAACCTCTTATTGAATTAGTTCCTTCAATAGGATTTTTGATAAAGTTAACTTCTCAAGACAATCAGAGTTTAAACTCATTCACACAAAACAATTTGGTAGACAACTTGTTGCATATGCCAATTATCAAAGAAGTGTCTTTTGCTTCTACACAAAATAATGAGTAAAACATAGTGGATAATGTGCAAGCAACGCCCAATCCAAATCAAAGTGGTACTAATACTTAAACAACTAGTCAACAACACATGCCTTGAGTTAATACCATGAGTGACTCTATAAACTTAGGAATGGGAACTTCTACACTCTAACCTTAACCAACTACTTCATCAAGTGCACAACCAATAGGATTAGGGAGTCAACCAATCACTAATGTCATGCCTCAACAAAAAAAATGTGATGAATCCTATTATTCCTAAATAGGCGATGAGTGGAATTCCTAAAAAATAGGCACAAATGAATATACCAATGTAGTACAAGCCAAACATATTACCACCTCAACAAGGGGCAACTAATGTTGCACCTCATTAGGGAGTAGTAAATGTACCTTCTTCTTCACATACC
Source organism: Torreya grandis (assembly GCA_037957365.1). Lineage (NCBI taxonomy): Eukaryota > Viridiplantae > Streptophyta > Pinopsida > Cupressales > Taxaceae > Torreya > Torreya grandis. The sequence continues at coordinate 325,441 of JARHVA010000284.1, read as the reverse complement.
AACATGCCAATTCAAAACCAAATGATGTTTAATCAACATCATATTCATGTTGTTTAGTGAGAGGTGTCAAATCTCTAACAAGCGTCCACTTCCCAAACATGATTCATTAAACAAGGGGGTTTCAATGTCTCTCAAATACCTGCTAGGAAACAATTGCCTTTTGTGCAAAGCATACCATAAGTTTAATGATAGGGTCTTGACTCACAAGTTCCTACTCAACAACAAGGTTTGAGTAGTTAGCAACAATTCCCTATTTAACCACAATAGGCATAGTATTATTATATCCCTCCATCCAAACCAGAAATTCTTCAACATCAGACCTTCATAACCAACCCTAACCAAAATATTGCACTACAACATGTGTAATTCCAACATTCAAACCCTAATCCACGTATGAGTATTCTTGGTCCATTTCCCAACTAATCCAACATACCCCAGCAAATATCTCCATTATACTCCAGTCAAAGTGCTTTAATTGTGACCACCCAAACATCTACCTAGGCCTATATTCCCATAAGCTTCCAAGAAGAATAGTTACAAAAAATGAAGTATGCAATCACCGCCATCCAAGTGGGGAAGATATTAAAAATTTTAAGTTGGATGATATGTGTTCTTATCCTTTCAATATGGAGTACATACATATTCTATTTCCTCTAGGATATGAGCCATCAAAGTTTGATATATATAAGGGGAAATGTGACCCCAAAGCCCATTTAACCAAGTTCTTTATCGCATGCTAGCCAGTGGCATATAGTGATATATAACTTTTGTTGTTGTTTCCATGGAGCTTAGCTGGACAATCCTTGGAGTGGTTCTTGAAGTTGCCTAAGAATTTAGTAACTAATTTTAATTTTCTTACAGATAAGTTTGTGCAACACTTTTCTTATAATATTGAGCATGTGATTTATTTGGTTGATTTGACACAAGCAAAACAAAAAGATGGTGAGATTTTTATGAGTTATCTATAGTGATGGAGAGCACTTTCAAGTTGATTCACTCATAGTTTACCAGATAAGTAATTAGTTGTTGTATTCACTAAAAACTTGCATAGTGAGATAGCCTATCATATGGAACTATAGTATGCACATAAGATTAAAGAAATCATTGACAAAGGTTTGTTGATCAAGCAAGTACTCATTAATAAAAGAGTCATCAAGCTTAATTCAACTAATCAAAACCAAGGTACCAATAAGGGAAGTAGACAAAACCAACATCCAATCTAAGTCCAAACACCACAACCAACACAGACTAATAACCAAGATAAAACAAAGCAATTAAATCACAATAAAAATGTTATGAGAAATGGAGTAACTGAGTCACGTCTTGTCCAAATGGTGCAAACATCATCTTCTCAGCCTATGCCACCTTTTCAAATTACTCCTACTTGACAACCTATTCATCCAACACACCAAGCACAATAGCCTAGGCTCGTGCAACAAATGCAACCACCTTTGCCATTGAAAGTTCCTCCTCCAAGGACAATAATACCTACTCACCATGTTTTTAGTGATCTTGGAGAGCCTATTGAATCTATGTTTCATAAACTTGCTGCCACTAATTTGATTAGTTATCCTCTACTAAAGCATTATCTACAAGGCATTCCTTATCCTGATTGGTATCATGAAAATGAATTATGTGAACATCATTGGGTCAATAGGCACAATTTATGAAGATGTGTGCAAATCAAGCATTAAATTGAGAATAAGTTAGACAATGGGGAAATAACATTAGATAACAGTGCTTCCACCTCTAATCAAACTCTTGGTATTTATCAAAACCCTTTTCCCCAACATAATAACCAATAGCAACAACATCAACAACAATGACAACAACAACATTGACTAGTGCAACAACAAAATCAACAGTATCAAAATCAAAGGCCGAACCAATAAAACTAGCAAAACCAACAATAGAATCAACAACACCAAAATAATGAACAGAACCAAGGTAAAAATGATGACAACCAATAAACCTACCATGCAATTGTACATGACTATAATAGAGTTGTATGCCATATTGTAGAAGGTAGCATTAATACCATCTCTATTAATCTTAGACCAAATTCTAATCAAGCGAGACCATTGCTAACCATACCACACTAATCCAATCACTTCGGCAATCCTTCTTTGACCCAGGACCACACACAGGTGAATGAAAAAATAAGGATTCCCACTTTTGGATCTTATACCAATAACTCAACCTTGGCCCATGACTACACACAAGTGCACCAATAAGCGATACTTGTCCTATCTGGTCCTACACCATCACCATCATTTGTTAACAATCATGGTCCTATATTCAATCTTGATTATGCAATCACAACTTGGAGGTCAAAGATTACCATCCCAAGCCCACAACCATCTACCACTTCACCCATTATCCAACCAGTCGTTTAGCTTTAGAACAAACCATTTAACATTGTCCAAGACAAGAAATTTGATATAATGGAACAATTATCGAAGACATCAACCCAGATCTCCATTTAGATTTTTTGTAAATGTTGACAATCCACAAAAAAAAATTAAATGAGTTCTTAACCCAATACACTATTGCCAATGACATATCCCTTGATAAATTTTAAGCTTTGGTTGGACACCTAGCTCCCACCCAAAAAGTCGCATTTAACCAAAGTGATATTTCTTCCCTTGGCCCACTCGATAATAATCCATTATACATAGAAGTTTATATACAGTGGCATAAAGTGAAACATGTCCTTATAGATAATGGATTAGGACTCAACATAGTGTCTCTAAAGCTCATCAAGCTTCTTGGGTACACAATGGCAGATATTCAACTAGAAATGATAACTATCAAAGCCTATACTAATTAGGAGAGAGAATCACAAGGCACCATTAGCTTGTTACTTATCATTGGGCCTTTGACCCATGATATACTTTGCCATGTGATTTATCTAAGTTGGCATATAATATGATTTTAGGTAGGCCTTGGTCACATGAGATTCATGTAGTCCCATCAACGCTACACCAATCTATCAAGTTCTCCCACTCAAGGATGGAAGTGAATATTCCAGGAGATTTTCACCCCTATGAACACTGGAAACATCTTGAGGCTGAGTTTCAAAGCTACAATTATCAATAGGGTATGAATCCAAGATCCAAGTAGGATAAAGGAAAGGCCATACTTATTTATTCTCTAAAAGACAAATGTATAGATCCTAATACCTTGGATTCCATTTCCCATATGTAACCTTCTGAAGCTTCTAATCATTACACTATTTTAGCTAATGACCAAAGAGAATATTTAATATATGATACCTTTCATATTTCCAATCTTCTATAGAATCAAAATACCTTTGGAAGACCTAAAGTTACCCCACACATGCATTGGCAATAAAAATGTAAATATAAACTTCATATTCCAATACTAGTCACATTCATACTGACATCTGGCCAAGAATAGGACCCTCTTGAAGGAGATGAATCATGGTTATACGATGACAAGTTGGCTGATTTTTATAAGAGTGCAAAGTATCCTATTCCCAATAGCATCATGGAAAATCAAGACTATGAAGGAATAGGCCTCAGATCGAATCAACAAGGTACCATTTAGCCAATTTCCATGACCAAATACAAAAGACCCTATAGACTTGAATTTAAACTACCTGGGAGTCACTCCACATATCTTATTTGAGTTCCATCACTGACTAGTGATGATGATACTGACAAAAAATCATAGTTTGGTCATGGCCTTATCTTTGATGACCTATCCGAGACTAACCTATTTGATAATAATGACATATGTACCCTTAGCCCAATCATTCATAATAACCCATTTCCATTATACTATCCCCAACTGATAGATTGGGACCAACAAGAATCTAGTTTATTGATTGATGGGTTTCAAAATGATGAGGCATTCTATGATTCTCTAGGCCTCAGAGACAATGCTCCATTGGGAGATCATAAATCAGGATTCTCAATCACATTGGATCCTAAAACTTATTTTAGAGAGAAGATGAACACCCTTAACCAAAAATAAATAAATAAAGCATTAAGATCCCAAAGTGAAAATCTCTTTGAGGTGCTTTTTGACTAGGGAAAAAGTAAAGATAAAGTTTAGTCTAGTGGTGAAAACTTGTTTCAAGCACTATTAGATGGGGGTGTTTATTCTTCTTCAAATTTAGACTAGGAGACCACCAATGATGAACTTGCCTATGAATTTGAGTTCAATTTTAAGCAATAAGTATTTGATCAGATTATTCAAGAATTTTCAATTGTTTTTATCACATGCCCAGATCTCCCATTGGGGGACTCAGATTCATCATGCCTAGGAGAAGTTGAAGAGTAAGTCCTAACAGAGGACCCTGATATATTCCAATAGTTTAAGTCTTTGCCTACTATCCTAGAAGATAGTTAAACCCTTCTAGTTGAGGATAAAATAGAGGTAAACATCAGGACTCCATTAGACCTAAAATGGATAAAATTAGGTGCATCTCTCACTGAGGAGGAACGTGAAGTCTTTACATTTATATTGAAAGAATTCATAGATATCTTTGTATGGGCTTATTCTGATAGGTTTAGACACCACCTTGGTTTTACATCACCTTTTGGTAAATCCTGATGCCAAACTAGTTAAGCAAAATTTATGCAAGATGCATCCTCGCATTGTTGTATTAGTAAAGAAAGAGTTCAAAAAACTCTTATAAGCAGGATGTATTCGATCCATTGACTACTCAGAATGGATAATAATGTTATGCATATTAGTAAAAAGCTAGAAAGAATCAGAATCTATACTAAATTTTGGGAAATTAAAAAAGGTTTCCCTAAGGATGACTTTCTATTGCCTAATATTGACATGATCATTGACTCCATGATAGGTTATGATATGCTTTCACTCATGGATGGCTTTTCAGGATACAACCATATCAGAATAACACCAGAAGACTAACACAAGACAACATTCACCACTCCATGGAGACATTATATTATCAGGTAATGTCATTTGGTCTTAAAAATGCCAGAGCTACATATCAAAGAGCCATGACTTTTATATTCCATGATATGATGCATGATATTATTGAAGACTACATCAATGACATATAAGGCAAATAAAAAACTAAGGCTGACCATCCAATAATGCTACATAGAATATTTGAAAGACTGCATGAGTACAAAGTTGACTGAATCCAAAGAAATGTGTGTTTGGAGTAACATCCAACAAATTAATTGGCTTCATCATGTCTAACAATGGCATTGAAGTCGATCCAGCCAAAGTCCAAGCTATAACAGAGATGTCATCACTAACTAATTTGAAGTAACTCCATAGTTTATAGGGCAAGATCTAGTTAATCTGATGCTTCATATCTTATTTAGAAAACAAGTGTTATATATTTACACATATTATAAAGAAGGGAGTTGCAATCCACTAGGATAATCATTTCCAAACAACATTTTAGCAACTAAAATATTACCTAATAAATCTACCTATTTTGTTACCCCTTATGCCATGAAAACCATTTTTATTATACCTATCAGCTACAAATAGTGCCTTGGAGGCACTTCTAGCTCAACATGAGGACAATGGAAAAGAGTATGCAGTATACTAATTAAGTTGTATATTGGTCACGTGTGAACACAACTATATGCCTATTGAAAAAGCCTATCTAGCCATGGTATTCATAGCTCATAAATTATGACACTACATGTTGAACAATAAGACCATGGTCATTTCAAAAGTAGATCTGCTCAAGTATCTACTATCTAAATTAGCTTTACAAGATAGAATAGCCAAATGGATCATGCTTCTTAGTGAGTTTGACATAGAGTATGTCAATCAGAAGGCAATCAAGGGGAAAGTTATTGAAGATCAACTTGTTTAAGCACCCCTTACAGACATAGAGCCACTCACATTTCAATTTCTCGATTAATCCATAATGACCATCATTGACATACCTCTTGAAGAGCAACATTGGAAGCTATATTTTGATGGATCATTTACTACACATGGATCAGGGGCAAGCCTCTTATTTATTACACAATAGGGGGATTTAATTCCTAAGTCTTTCAGGATCAATTTTCCTTATACAAATAACATGTCTGAGTATGAAGCACTTGTTATAGGATTTTGATAGGTAGTATAATGGAACATATCTCATCTTTAGGTTTATGGTGATTCTAAGTTAATCATCAATCATGTCACAGACCATTTTTAGACTAAAGATGATAAGTTGGTTCCTTACAAAGCTATGGTCGACACTCTAAAATAATAAATTGTAGATGTCCAATTTAAACATATACCAAGGGCCAGTACAAGAACTATAGATGCAATGGCTATTATCAGCTTCTTAATTCGATAAATAGACAAAACTAGAGAGTATCAGTTCCTCATCAAGAATCTGGTCGCACCAGCTCATGAACCTTCAACTATCACAATAATTTGTGATATTATTGGTCCTAATTATATCTGGTACTTAGACCTTTACAATTATCTTCATGACCAATCTACGCCACTTGACCTATTATAAAAAAAAACCAAAGCCTTTATCCATCACTCTACTCATTATACTCTACATGGATAAACCCTATACCATCATAGTTTTGATGGAACTCTACTTCATTCTAGTGTTATGGGAAGTACACGAAGGAGTATGTGGAGCCCATTCTAGCAGGGAAGTCTTATCCAAAAATCTCTTGCATACTAGTTATTATTGGTCCACAATAGACGCATATACAACTACATATGTAAAAAAGTGTGACAAATGTCAGCGACATGCCAATCTCATTCATGGCCCAGCCAAGACTCTGAAACCAATGTTGACACCATGGCCATTTATTACATGGGGCCTCAACTTCACCGGGGAAATCAATCCTACATATTTAGATAGGAATAAACACATCCTTACCACCACCGAATATTTCACTGAGTTAAAGCTATACCCCTCACGTGATTAGAAAGTAGATTTCCAAGTTCTTTTTCAACCATCTCATCTACCACTATGGTATCCCCTCCAACATCATATTTGATAATGGAGGATCATTCAAGAATAAGGATATTGATAATCTATGTATTGAATATAGCATCACATAACATTTTTCTATAGCATATTACTCTTACAGTAATGGTTAGGCTAAAGCATCAAACAAAACCATTGTCAACATTCTCAAAAAAGATTGTCAATGATGCCGGTCATGATTGGCACCTTTAGATATTTTGCCCCCTTTGGGCCTACCGTACCAATCATCATACCCCCACAAGAACCACTCCATATTCCCTTGTTTATTGTACAGAATCCATCCTTTCCATTGAGGTTGAGTTACCATCTCTACACATATCTTTCAAGCATGTCCTCTATGATCATGACTATCGAGTAGCTCACCTATAAGAGCTAGACCTTACTTGATGAAAAATGCACAGCTACACTCAATAATCTTTAGGCATATCAGAACCAACTCAAAGGCCACTACAATCAATGCATCAAGTATAGAAAATTTGAACTTGGTGATCTTATTCTTAAAGAAAACCAAAAGAATACCAGGATCGAGAAGAAGCATAAAGGCAAATTTTAAAAAAACTAGATAGGTCCTTTCATTATTACTGTAGATTATGGATTAGGAGCATACAGGTTCACCACACCAGATCGAGATAAACTTCTTTAGTCAATGAATAGTATTCACCTCAAGTGGTACTATGCTTAAGCACTATGGTGTACTGCCTATAAGGACCATTTTAGGTGTGCCAGATTATCACTTTTCTTCTTTGTACATATATCATTCTTATCATTCCTCTTAGCCTATTACTTATTTATTTTACCATTTTATTTTATCAACCAAGCATGTCTTGAATCCTATCTACCTAACCTATTTGACCTTGGTTTCTCTATTAGTTGCACATTTTTAGCACCAATGAATCTGATTAGTTTCAACAATTGTTTCAAGCATTTCATGGAGAGATAGTATTTTGGAGTAGTATGACAAAAGTTTTAGCAATTGCATCCTTCTTTTGTTGTTCCTTTCTTATCACCGATCTTGATACTAATTATAACCACCTATGGGCAAATTAGTACCATTGATTTATTTCATTGTATCCTAGTTATAACCACATATGGGCAAACTAAGGGAAATATTTTTTATTAAGCCTTGACATCCCAACTTGTCATTTCCTATGTTGTACTATGCCTTGATCTCAACTGTGCCTATTTAGTTTGAATTGATTGCTACACTATTTAGATTCGCCCACTATAGGGTATAACTATAGTGACTTGAGGTCCTACTCTGGGACTATATAGGTAGTGCTTGATACTTGTTGAGGTCAACTGAGTCACCCTTTCCAGCCATGCTCTTGCCATTTTACGAACAACCTAAGTCATGCTCTCATCATTTTGTAAGCAACCTAAGTAACGCTCTTACCATTTTGTGAGCTTGAAACATTTAGTGTCTTGTCATTCTCAATCAAGTTGAGATACTTAAAAATTCTAAAAACATTTGTAAACCCATTAAAAAAACCAAAAACATTGACCAATTCTTTACCTTAAGAATTATAGGAACTCTTACTAAGTTACAAGCAAATCACTTGTCACTTAGTTTCTGCATCCTTTTTGGAATTTTATCTCACACACTTATCATTTTGAAAGACCATTCATATTATTCTATTACTTTCATTATGTTGTTTTCATATGTTATCATTGTATTTCCATTTCATAGGAGAACTACATTTACCTTGATGTTTTTGTTGGATATTACATTCATGGAACTATGTAGGCAACATCTAATTACCTATTGCATATGGAGACAACTCTTCCACCCCTTCCTTTTCTTTTATTCCCCCATTCTGTTAGTTTGTTAAGTTGTCACCTATTTTTTAGGGCAATGTTCGTATGGTTTAAATTGTTTATTTCTTTGTTGTTTTATTTGTAAGCTTGTTTGTTTGTTTTCAGTATTATTACCTTGATTCAGTTTATGTGTGTTTATTGGGTGATTCCTTTCTCACATTTACACTTGAATCCATCCATATTTATACATATACATTTTTATTATGGTTTTTATCATTGGTGCATTATTTTTTATTGAGTATTGGATTACGAGAGTCGGTCTTTATGCATATTTCAGCCAAGTCCTCATGATGTTATACCATGATGCCTATAGACATGTGCTATAATAAACCTTAGATTCAAGAAGTTTATTTAGCAATGACAACATCGACATCTCTTCACCACTGACATCTTGATGCAATCCCAATCATATCCTACACAGAGTAACTAAACAATGAAAGACTTTTAACCTTTGTTTAGTTCGAATGAGCATCTCTCTACTAGCAGGTTGTCCTAATTCATCTTTATCCTCTATATCAGATTAACATCATCATTAGACAAATCAATCATGTTTACCATAATCGAGGTCTAATTATTATAACCGCCTATGGGCAAATCATTGCACACCTTTCCACATGCATTTTTGAATGATTATAACTGACTTTAGGTAAATCATTGTGTTGGCACCACTTTACATATTATGCCCATACAAGTACATGTTGTTATCTTGTTTGTCTAATCTAATTGGGACAACTTCATCTTCTCAGTGATTATAACCACCTTTGGACAAATCATTATGTTTTCATCAAGATACAATGCTTATAACCACCTTTGGGCAAACCATTGTACACCATCCCAATTGCATTATCAATGATTTTAAACTAATTTTTCAAAATCATTATATTTTCACCTCATATTTTTCCTTTCTTTGGTCCTCTCATTTTGCTTCTTTCTTTTCACAGGAGCACTTACCGACCTTTCCCTGTGTCAACCATTCCCTCAAGGGGGTATCATACAGTTAGTTCATCATCATTGAAGTTGTAAGCATATAAGACCTTTTAATTATTTGAGAAGACATTACTATGATTATAGCTTACAAAACCTTACCAAATAGGGGCAAATTGTAGACACCTAAATCTGGCCATAGATAAACTCCAACTAGACTTTTGACCAATTCTTACTAAAATGCATAATTTAGCATAAAAACACTAAAACACATTAAAATATTTGAAACTAATATATTCAAGTGATAATTTTGGCTAGGGTATCATTAATTGCAGAAATAAAATTTATGGGCCAACTAACTTTGATCAAATTATTTTGAGTCAAAATACCAATTTTGCACCTGGGTGCCATGGATTGCTCTTTTCTGTCAAATTTATTACACAAGACATGTGCCTTTATTATTTGGTGTTGAAAACATCCTATATCAGAATATGGATCCAATGCATCTAACATCACATCCTAATTCCAATCTAGTCAAATTTAAGACCAATAACAAGACATTCTAGCCAATTTGAGTAATTTGTGCACAAAGAGTCAAGGTTTTCTTCAAAGTGCTTAATCATGTTTAAGAGCTAATTAAACCAAATCATGAACCTAATTGATAATTCCATGGAATTTATTGAATAATTTATTTTTGTAAATGAATATTGAATATCTACATCATCAGATGACATCATTTTTTAGGAAGACATCCTTAGGCTATAAATGCATAAAATATCAAAGTTAACCCCTCCCATGTCTCAGAAAAGCCCTTCCATGCCTAGTTAATTCCCCACTATCCAAAATATTAATGAGGATATTTATAGAATGAATTTTATAGTTATATTTATTCATGGCCACACATCTCAATCTTGAGATGGACAGTCATGGTTGATCCTAAAACTATTCTAAAAATCTATAAATAAGAGGCCTTACCTATTGAATTGAAATTTATTTTATGTCAAACTTATGATGACCAAATGTATTCAAAATCATTACATCTTAGTGTTATAACACCTAAATATTGAGCCAAGCCAAGCCAAGCCAAGCCAAAGCCAAATATGGTGCTAAGGAGAGATGGAGGTAGCCACACTTCATTGATGCAGACTTCATGAGCACAAAGTCGAACAAGCCACTACGACAAGCATTTTGGAACATCCAAGAAAATTGAAGGAAGGTCTTGTTTTCATGTTTTAGTTGTGTTTCTATTTATTTATTTTAACTAAGCTCCTCCTTTGAGATATAATTATGGTGTTAGTTTAGTGTGTTTTTGGTTGATTTGTTTTATTCACTAACACAATACTAATTTTCCCCTATTGCAATCCTATGTTCATAATTGGGACCTAGTCACTTGCATAATAGGCTCCACTATGTTGTAAAATATAGTAGTTTAAAAGGTTAGCAAACAACAAATTCTAATCTAAAGGGCCCTCATAGTTTTAGTTGTTGTTCATTCCAAAATTCTAATCCAATAACACTTATGAGCTTAAGTTCTCAGAGAGAAAAGTGGGGAATAATAAAGGACTTTCATCCTCACTTTTTAGGATTGATTCTAGATTAATCTAGGGCACCTATTGTAGGTATGGGGCTCCATGATATAGCTTGCTTGAAATAACTTCTAATACATGCAGTTATTCCCTGTTTAACCCTAGATTAAATATAGATCATTTTATGGGTAGATAGAGTTAAGAATATAGAAATAAATAAGCACACATATGATAATAGATCTATATTAGGCTAATTAATTGTAAAAACTAAGATATAACATATATTGAATTTATTATGTTGATATATGCTAAAAATAAAAAGTACAGCTATGTTAGATATTGCAATGATAATATACACAAGATACTTAGTTGGTTTTAATGTTAATAAAGATATGAATCTAAAACATGTATGAAGTAGAATGAAAAAATATTTTTTAAGTCACGAAATTTTGTATTAAGTGTTTTTGTAGTCATAGACACTTGCATTAGCCTGGGATAGTTGTATTAATGCTAGTGTCTTGATTAGATACATGTGTCTACTATAAAATAGTTTTTGAAATAGGATGTGACCACCTAGATGTTTATGGGTTCATCAATGCCTTCATTTTAATGCATTTAGATTTAGGTCATAGACTAGATCTCCTTGTCAAATGATAAAACCCTAGCTTTTCATCTTCATAGTGATTGTAGAAAAAATGGGTTAGTAGGTACATGGTGTTGAGTTTACCCAAAAATCTCTTTGTTAATGAGTGTTTCCTACACATCCAATAATTTGAAAAAGGCATAAGATTTATGTAGTTATTCCTTACATGTTGGTTTGTGTGTGAATCATGCAATGTGTGATAATCAAGTACAATAGTGACCTAGATGGTAACTTGCAAAATTTATCTCTTGAGATAATCCTTCAGTACTTTAGACATGGAGGTATGATGTCCCTATGACTGATATGGAAATAAGATAAAATAGGGAGGATTTGATTAATTGAATGCTTTTTTAATCTTCTTTGGTATGAATCGAGGTTTGTGTTAGGTACGTTTAGAATGAGGAGTGATCATGCATACATAGTGTTGGGTGAATATTTTGTCAGTCAGCTAATTGATGAGAAAAATAGGTCTTATCAACCACAGAAAGGGAGATTGGTTAGCCAAATGTGCAAGTTTACCACATCAAAAGGGGACAAATCTCTCCTCTCATCAAGGGGAGGTTCCTTGTTAAATATGAGGAGCTCTATACTATATATATAAACAGAAAATAACACTCAGGGTAGGATTACATCATCCTTCTCTCTTTTTTTAGAGATGATGTTCACAGAGGGAGGAAGAAACCTGGTGATAATACTGAAGGCACTTCTCTTCTTTCATAATTGATCTTGCAGGAAACATCAAGAGTTCATTCAGGTAGTGACAAGTAACTGGTAACAAAAGGGTGCAGTAACCAACAGAATGAGGTATAGCACAAAGTCCCCACCTCGACTACCCAAGAGTGAAAAACTAAGAACAATGAGGGCACAAAGTCATCCCAAGGTCCTTTACATAGAAACAAAAAATAGACAAACACACTAAAGGTAATTACAGAGAGCACAAAGTCTTTCCACAGTTGGCTTCAGGACACCTTCCTGATTACTTCCACTAGTTCTGCTTATCTCATTAACTGGACAAGACCACATTTAGAAGATAGACATAAGAACAATCTCTTAAAATTAAACAAGCTATAACAGCATAAATTCTGAAAGTAACTTGCTTTCTCATTCAAGTAAAGAAATATGATGAACAATCTGAACTCAAAGTCTCAGTAATCGCCTTTCAATTTTAGTAGAGTTTTGCTTCTATAATGAAAAGTATCCTTTTCATAAGATGAGATTACAATATATGGCAACCAAGAAAGGCTTGGCACTTTTTTCCATGAAATGACCCATGCTACAGTGAATGCAGTTAATGCATTTTCAATTCTATCAGGGTACCATGCTTGGAACAGTGTATTGGCCTTAACTATGGCATGCCAATTTATTTTATATGTCTCCTCCCTAACAGAGGTTGTCTGGTCCTTTTCCTAATGTCTATGCAACTGTCCACTTTGCCTTTACTTCATAGAAGAAAAATAGGCCGCATCCTTGGTTTGGCATGCTCAAATGACAACTTGTGAATTGTTTCACCTACTAGACATAACTCCCTTGTAGATATTTTTGATCTTTTTGTATTGTTCTCTCTTCCCTGTAGCAATTTGAGCTCTCAGGCTCTCTTCTTCCGCTGGTCACTTGGTTCATTTTTTAAGTTCTGTGCCATATTAAAAAACTAACAGATATTCCATTACCTTAAATTTGACATCCTCGGGACCGTCAATGGTGGCTGACTATTTGAACCATGTTGAACCATGAACCTTTAAACCTGTGAAAGTTCATTGGTTCATCAGTTCAGGTGGTCTTTATCAGTTCCCTAGTTCAATCACTACCTTTGTTCATTTGTTTCATTGCTTTGTCTAGTTGAACCATCTTTTGAACTGGTCTCTAGAATCATCCATGTTCTTCCTTTGTTTGGGGTTGTTTTTGAACTATTTGAACCTGTGAACCATTGAACTTTGAACTCTTTCAGTTCAAGGTTCAATTGGTTTATTGGTTCATCCTTTGTTCCATTGTTTCCTTTATTCTTCTAAGTCCTTTTAAAGCCTTGAAATTCATTTGGCCTTTTATCTTTAGAACACCTCGAAGTGCAGGTGTCCCTTCGAGCTTTGAGAAAGGTCCTTTTGGTTGGTGCTGAGAGCCCCCCACAAGTGTACCTACCTTTTAGGGTCCTTCGGGTGCTCTTCGAGCTTCAATTCTTTCAGGGAGTGTTCAAACTTCAATTTATTTAGACAAAATGTCTGAAGGAATTCTTTCAGACATTTTTTCTAAAAGAAATCTCTCTTTGGCTCGTCTACTTTCTTTTGGGATTTTACCCTCAGGCTTTTCCTTCAAAAAAAAGTTTGAAGGAATTCCTTCAAACTTTTTGTTTGAAGGAAATCTTCCCTCGCCTTGACTGCATTTTCCACCAGGCTTTTGCTTTTCCTTTTGGGTGAATTCCTTTGGACAAAAGTTCAAAGGAATTCCTTCAGATATTTTGACTGAAGGATTTGCCTTAGTCATTTTTTTGCAAAAAATCTTTCTGAAGAAATTCCAAATTTTTGCCTTGTTCACTTTTCTAAAGAAAATCTTACCCTTTCAACCTTCTCTTTGATCCTTGAACCAATGTTCCCTACCCTTCGCAAGGGCATCTGCCTTTAGTTCACTGCCATCTGCAAGGGCACTTGTTCCTTCGACTTTGGGGCAGTCTGTTGAACCAACCGTTTGAATCAACCGATTGAACCAACTTTGGTTCAATAGTTCAATGGTTCAATCTCTTTATTAAAATCCTTTGTTTTGACTAAGTCTTTTGACCGCTTGAACCAATCGTGTGTTGAACCAATCGCTTGTTGAACCTATTGAACCGTTGAACCCGTTGAACCTCTGAACCAAAATGGTTCAAGGTTCAATGTTTCAAGCTTTTTTTTTTCGTTAAGTGTTTTGAAGCTGATGAACCTTGAAGTGGTTGAACTTGTTGAACCTTTTGTTGAAGTGCTTAACTTATTAAGTTTGTCGACGACATTGAACCTTTGAACCCATTGAACCCATTGAACCTTTTTCGTTCAAGGTTCAATGGTTCAATGGTTCAATCCTTGCTTAGAAGCTTGCCAATGAACAATTTTGGTTGAACCAAGGCATTGAACCAATCTTGAAATTACCTAAGTGTTGGAAACTTGTCCCTTTGAGAGAGTTCACCTGTTGAAGCCTTTGAACCTGTTGAACTTGCTAATCCTTTAACTAAAAAATCTTGAATAATGAAGAATTTGAATGCTCAGAATAATTTTTTGAGAAGGGAAGAGATAATTTTGGTCTGTATGACCAAAATAGTTCATATGTTGTCCTAAAAATGAGTGACATATTTTGGGAACAACAACTGTCTCCAATTGGGGAACTTCCTTTAGTTGAAAACTTGAAACAACTGAGGGGAGTAGAAACTAGAATCTCTAGAGCCTTGAAGTATGCCATTGGGCTATGGAGTCATGCTATCCAAAAAATAAAGGTGCCAAAAATGAACATAAAAATCACAAAATAGAACTAAAGACTTTACAAATATACATATGTACAAGTGAACTTATCTCATACTTCAAGAATTGAAGTGCTTTAGATGATGCCCATTATGAGGCAGAGAAAAGAGTGTGCCATCTTGATACTTCAATAGGAAGTTTTTAACATGGAGATGATGGATGGTAAATGGGCCTCTCCAAAGGGAATCAAATTTCCCATGCATTCCCTTTGGTTCTCTTCTCTTGTCTCACAACAGGACTTGATCTCCAATCTAGAAATCATGGTTTTTTGCTTTTTGGTCAAAGAGCTTCTTCACCAGACTTTGATGTGTAGCAATTCAATCCACCACCATAATTCACTGCTCATCTAGCTCAGCCAAGCACATGATCCTCTTATCGATGGATCTTTCATATGTCTGATATTCAACTGCCTTAGCCAATTTCAATGCTGGCAATTTCAAGGTGATTGGGATTTCAGCATTGAGTCCATAAAGAAGTTGGAAAGGTGACATATCAATTACCCTTTTGGGTGTAATTCTATCTACCCATAAAGCATCAACCAATGCTTTGTGTCATGTTCATTGGTTGTCATCCACCAGCTTCCTGAAGATGGTCACTAGGTTATTGTTGCTTGATTCAGTTTGGCCATTCCCTTGTGGAAAGTAATTAGAAGAGTGGGAGAGGGTAATCTCATAGTAAAAATAGAACTAAGTAATCTCCTGAAAAGAGAAACAAGCTGTGTTGTCTATGACAATATTGGTTGGGACCCTAAACCTGAAAATGATGTTCTCTTTGAGAAAATTGCACACTAATTTTGAAGTAGCATGTTTAGTTGGAATAGCTTCCACCCACTTGGTGAGGTAATCTATGGCTATGAGGACATAATCATGTCTAGCACTTGAAGATGGGTTTACAGCACCAATGAAATTGATTTCCCACTACTGAAATGGCTCTTCTATCACTACTAGCTTGAGAGGCAAAGCAACTAACTTGGGTCTTCCAATGAACTATTGGCATAGTTCACATTTTCAAACCCATTTGTATGCATCTTGAAACATAGTAGGCTAGTAATATCTAGCTCACAAAATCTTATGGGAAGTCACAAGAGTAGAAAAATGTCTTCCATAGGACAGATCATAGAAGGACTTCAGAAGTTGGTTCTAATACTCCTTATCTATGCAGCAAAGGAACACTCCATCAAGGCTCCTCTTATACAGGCCATTATCCCACAGGATAAAATTGGCATCTTTTAACTTGACAGTCCTTTTTTTATGAGACAAGTGAGTAGGACACTCACCATAAGTAAGGAAATGATCAATATTTGAATACCACTCATTCGTGGTGGAGACAAATAGGACTATTGGTGTTTCTTCAATTTATTCTTCTTCTCACTCTATTTTTTTTGGTCTATTATTAGTAATCAATTAGCATAGGCCCTTTCCTCGCACCAGCTTCATTGGTTTGATGACTAGATCAAACTATTGTATTTTAGCAAACTAATTCCCTCTTTTGGTTCTAAACTCCTACTGAGTTAGTATGGATTTGATTGTGGTTTCAGGAACCAGGGCAATAGTGTGTGAATTCAAGGTGTAAAATCAAAAATGTTTCACTACCTTTACCACTGCATAAGCATGCTTATCCATGTTTAAGTACTTCAGCTCATGAACTTTGAGAGGAAAGCTCATGAAATAAATGAGAGATTCTACACCTTCTTGGTTCTATTGACCTAGAATTGCTAAAAGTGTGTGTTTAGAAGCATAACTATACACTATGAAATCCTTGGTATAATCTAGACAAACTAGAATTGGGGTGTGAGCAATAGCAGTCTTGATATCTTGAAACATTAAATTGCCTTTTTCAGTCCAACTAAAGGTGTCCTTTCCCTTCATCATGTTTATAATATGACGAGTCTTCTCAACAAACTCAGGGATGAACCTTCTTAAAAAATTTACTTTTCCAAAGAAAGAGTGAATTGCAGTCTTACTTGTGGGTAGGGTAAGCTCCTAGATGGACTTGACTCAGTCTTAGTCAATCTTTATGCCTTATTTGGATACAATGTGTCCAATAAGTTTCCCCTCTGTTACTCTAAAAATAGACTTCTTGGGATTTAGGAAAATGCCATTTTGGTGGTAGCATTCCAGCACTTGTTGCAAATCATGTACATGATCAGAATGATGCTTAGAAAAGATGGTCAAGTCATCAACATACACTACAATGAACTTACCCATTTTATCTTTGAAAGCGAGGTCCATTGCTCTCTAAAAAGTGGTGCCAGCATTTATCAAGCCAAATGGCATTTTTTGATAGGCAAAGGTGCCCCAAGGTGTGGTGAACGTAGTCTTATACTGGTCTGCTTCACCAACTTCAACTTGATTGTAATCTGAGAAGCCATCCAACATTTATAACATTTTTGCACCGATCACTATCTGAAGGACTTGATCCATGATTGGAAGAGGATAGTTATCCTTTAAAGATGACTGATTCAAGTTCTTGAAATCCACACAAAGATGAATTTCACCATTCTTCTTCCTCATAGGGACTATGTTGGCAATCCATTTGGAATGATGGATTGAAAAAATTATCCTAACATTCAATATTTTCTATATTTCAGACAGAATAATACCTAATATCTTCATATTGTATTGTCTAGATTTTTGCTTGTAAGGCACTGAATCACTCTTGAGAAGAATCTCATGGAAAATTTTATCAGGTTTGAGTGACTTCAAATCATCATAAGAGTATGTTAGGACATCCGTGTATTGGTGAAGCAGAGTAGTGAACTTGAATCTCTCCTCAGGAGTGCAACATTTTTCAATGTTCACCATCTTGGGATCTTCTTTGGTACCCAGGTTTACTTGATCAAACTCATGGGAGGAGCTTAAATTTGTTTGCTACTATCTGATGAATCTATCATGCTTTTGAAATAGTTTATCAAGGGAAACCAATCCTTTGGAAATCTTATTCCCTTTAAATTGTAGGATTTCATCACCTGCATCTACACTTGATTCAGGGGTTGGTTCAAACTTCTGAGGTTCACTGCCTTCAAAATGAAGCTGTCCAAAGCTATCTATTTATTCTAAGAAGGCAATGATTTGGTTTTCATTGTTAAATACCTACCAATGACTGGAATTATTAGTTACACTTGGTCAGAATACCAGCTCGATAGTGTACTTATCTCTTTTGAAGTCAGGGTGAGGAACTAATAGAGTTGTTGAAACAGTGAAAGCATCAGCTCTGTCATTAAATTCCTTGGGTATGATAGAGATGTTAAAAGCATCAAAGCTTTCAAGTTGATCCCAAACTAGATTGTGGTAATGGCACAATATCTCATTCTTAGTTCGATAGAGGTTCCTCACTTGAAAAACCACCAATTCAACATCTCTTTTAACATGAAGGAGTTTGATGCCTTTATCTCGAGCAACCCTCAATCCAAGTAATAGAGATTCATACTCAGTTGTGTTGTTGGTATTACTAAACTATAACTTGTATGAAGAAATAAAAATATATCTTTGAGGAGATATTAATATAATACTAGCTCCTGAATCGATAGAGGAGTAGCTCCATCAAATTCCAAAATCCATACCTCATCAGACACTGATTTCTCCTTAGATTCTTCTTTGCTTGGAGGGGGAGATCCTTCTACACTTGTATTGTGCTCCACTAATCCTTCTACTACTCCATCTAAACCAATTTTTAGGTTGACACATTTTAGAATCTCAATAGACGTCTCATGGACTTCTTCTATAGATAAAAAGTAATTACCCCTGCTTGAAGACTCAAACAGAATTTGAGCTTCAGGCACTGATGTTTAGGTAACCACGTATTTTGCTTCCTTCTCAGGGAGCAATATTTGCATCACACCTTTGATAGGGATTTTCACATCAGATAAGTCCATGCTTAATTCTTCACCAACATCCTTGCAAAATTTTCATCGAAGAAGGATGTCTCAGCCACTAAGATAGTCATCTTAACTCTTTTGTTTGGGAATGCTGCAAATGCAAATTAGGTGTCCTTGATTTGTCCTAGCAGTGGCACTTATTTTTTTCCATGTAGAAACATCTCCCAAATGTCTTGATTAGTGTGAGACTAAGGGATTCTACCACTTTGGTAGGCATGACATTGTCTGAAGCTCTGAAATCAATGATGTAATTGCTCAGCTTGTGACCATTTATCAATAAAAAAACATAGAAAGACTCTATTTTTTTAGGGCCAGTAGGGGGAGTAATGACAATATTTTTTGGGGTGGACATGTTTCTTGAGGGATCATGAGTTACCTTCTTAACATCTTATCTTGCAAGGATGTTTTGGTTTTTCACACATTGAGCCAACTTGTCCAACTGCTCAGGGTTAGACTACAGAAATTTAAATTCAGACATTTGAATTTTAGTTTTCTTTATATAGTTAATTATGTCAAATGTTTGAAATGAACTAGAAATAGAGGATGGGAGTTCATCTTTTTGGTTTTTGGGAGGGGGATGACTGGTTTGTAGATTTGAAGTAGAAGGTGTAGGGATGTTTGATGTACTCACCTTTTTTGCAATCACTAGGTCCTTTAGCTGGAAAGGTAGAGTGGTTCTTTGCTTAAAAATTAAAATTGTTGGTTGAGGTCACTCCTCTATCTTCTCTTTATCAGCTTGTTGGGTTGATTGATTCTTTGACTGGGTGAATACATCATAAGTTCTTTCAACTGCTCCACTTTCACTTATAGGTTCATCCTAGTAATTCAGGAAACCAATGTTGGAGTCGCCAGCTAATTCTTCTTCTTCTTTAGTGAAGTGATTAACATCATTTTTAGAGTTCAATTCAAGCTGGAAGGAGAAATCTGATTTAGCCTCAAGATATTTAACTGCTGAATTAGTTGGAGGTGCTTCAATGGTAAGGTTCCCCCATGGGGGAGGAAGATGATTTGGTTTTCCTTGATTCCTGGTAGCATTGCCTTGATATGACTGATTGGGAAACGTCTTCCTTGGTACATCTCTATATGAAAGAGCAGATGACATTCCTTGCATCATTTTCTTTCTAAGAGCTATCAATTCATATGCCAGCTTTTATACCATTGGATCAGTGGTGACTGTAGATGAGTATTCAGAAGATGAAATGGATTTACCTCTATTAGGATCTCTCCTTATCTTTCCTACCAAGATAAGGCCATCTTCTAGCTTAGTAGCCAAATCTTGAGTGGCAGTAAGGTTTATCTGGCTAGCTCATCTTAGTAGAAAACTCACTTCAAGTAGTCGTGAGTTGATGAAGGAGCATTTGATATTTTTAGGAGTTGGCTGAGCAATGGTAGGAATCTGATTCCTCAGCTTGTCAAACTTTACAATGAAGTCCCTCATAGGTTCATGAGGTTCTTTCTTCATCTATGTGAGCTGGGCCAGCAAGGCATATGGATCTTCTTCAAGCTTGAACTTGGCTTCAAATTTAGCTTTGAGAGTGTCCCAGTTAGTCACTAATTGAGCCTGCAAATGGTAAAACAAGTCTGCAGCAGCACCTTGTAGTGTTTTCACAAATAGCCTAACTACTATGTCATCATACTCCACACCAATCACACCACAGGCTATACTGAAGGCAACAATATGTTTATTAGGATGAGCTTTCCCATCACCAAAGAATTTGGGAAAATTCTTCTTTGAACTATGTGGAAACTCATGTAGAGGTGGAGTAAGATTGAGTGGACCAAAAGAGTTACCCCAAGAGCCTTGAGCTACCATGATTGGATAATGGAAAGGGGGGATAACAAATCTAGGTGGAGTATGTATAGGCAAAGCTCTGTTAATAGTAGAAAAAGTAGCTTTGCCTTGTGTTGATGACCTAGTATGGGTAGGAGGAACACTCATGGATCGTTAACTTGAAGTTGGGGAGGGAACAAATTGAAATTGCCTTACTGCACCAACTCAAAAATAGGATCAACAACACCTTGGGTCTTCTAGCTTCTGGTGTAGCATGGAGTTGTCAGATTATAGAATGAAAATGGATAAGGATAGGGACTGCTTCAGTCTGAAACTTGAGGCTTTAGACTACATGTTTTTTCCCAGTGGAGTCACCAAAAAACTATTGGGTGAATATTTTGTCAGTCAGCTAACTAATGAGAAAAATAGGTCTTATCAACCACATCAAGGGGCATTGGTCAGCCAAATGTGCAGGTTTACCACATCAAAAGGGGACAAATCTCTCCTCTCATCAAGGGGAGGTTCCATGTTAAATATGAGGAGCTATATACTATATATAAATAGAAAATAACACTCAGGGTAGGATTACATCATCCATCTCTCTTTTTTCAGAGATGATGTTCACAAAGGGAGGAGAAAACTTGGTGATAATACTAAAGGCACTTCTCTTCTTTCAAAAGTGACCTTTCAGGAAAAAATAGGAGTTCTTTTAGGCAGTGACAAGTAACTAGTAACAAAAGGGCACAGTAACCAGCAGAATGAGGTGTAGTACAAAGTCTCCACTTTGACTGCCCAAGAGTGAAAAACTAAGAACAATGAGGGCACAAGGTCATCCCAAGGTCCTTTACATATAAATAGAAAATAGACAAAACACTAAAGGTAATTTTAGAGAGCACAAAGTCTTTCCACAGTTGGCTTTAGGACACCTTCCTGATTACTTCCACTAGTTCTACTTATCTCATTAACTGGACAAGAACACATTTAGAAGACAAACATAAGAACAATCTCCTAAAATGACACAAGCTATAACAACATAAATTCTAAAAGTAACTTGCTTTCTCATTCAAGTAAAGAAATATGATGAGCAATCTAAGCTCAAAGACTCAGTAATCACCTCTCAATTTTGGTAGAGTTTCACTTCTATAATGAAAAGTCTCCTTTTCATAAAACAAGAGATTACAATATATGGCAGCCAAAAAAGGCTTGGTACTTTTTTCCAAGAAATGGTCGATGCTACGGTCAATGTCTTCAATGCATTTTCAATTCTGTCGAGGGACCATGCTTAGAACAGTGTATTGGCCTTAACTGTGGCATGTCAATTTATTTCATATGTCTCCTTCCTAACAAAGGTTGTCTGGTCCTTTTCCTAATGTCTATGTAGCTATCCACTTTGTCTTTACTTCATGGAAGAAAAATAGGCTACGTCCTTGGTTTGGTGTGCTCAAATGACTACTTGGTGAACTATTTCACCTACTGGACATAAATCCCTTATAGATATTTTTGATCTTTTTGTATTGTTCTCTCTTCCCTGTAGAAATTTGAGCTCTCGGGCTCTCTTCTTCAGCTGGACACTTGGTTCATTTTTTAAGTTCTATGCCATATTCAAAAACTAAAAGATATTCTATTACCTTAAATTTGATGTCCGTGGGGCTGTCAATGGTGGCTAATTGTTTGAACCATGAACCTTTAAACCTGTGAAAGCTCATTGGTTTATTGGTTCATCAATTCGGGTGGTCTTTATCAATTCCCTAGTTCAATCACTACCTTTGTTCATTCGTTTCGTTGCTTTGTCTAGTTGCACCATATTTTGAACTGGTCTCTGGAATCATCCATGTTCTTCCTTTGTTTGGGGATATCTTTGAACCATTTGAACCTATGAACCATTGAACTTTGAACTCTTTTGGTTTAAGGTTCAATCGGTTCACTAGTTCATCCTTTGTTCTGTTGTTTCCTTTATTCTTTTAAGTCCTTTTAAAGCCTTGAAATTCCTTTAGCCTTTTGTCTTTCGAATGCCCCAAAGGGAAGGTATCCCTTCGGGCTTTGAGAAAGGTCCTTTTGGTTGGTGCCAAGAGCCCCCCGCAAGGGTACCTGCCCTTCGAGGTCCTTCAGGTAGTCTTCAAGCTTCAATTCTTTCAGGGAGTGTTTAATCTTCAATTCCTTTAGACATTTTGTCCAAAGGAAATCTCTCTTTGGCTCATCTGCTTTCTTTCAAGCTTTTTCCCTCGAGATTTTCCTTCAGACAAAAAGTCTGAAGGAAATCTTCCCTCACCTTGAATGCATTTTCCACTGGGCTTTCCCTTTTCCTTTAGGGTGAATTCTTTCAGACAAAAGTCTAAAGGAATTCCTTCGAACATTTTGTCTGAAGGATTTGCCTAGTCATTTTTCCATGAAAAATCTTTTTGAAGAAATTCCAACTTTCTACCTTGTTCACTTTTTCGAAGAAAATATTACCCTTTTGGCCTTCTCTTTGATCCTTGAACCAATGTTCCCTGCCCTCCACAAGGGCATCTACCTTTAGTTCACTGCCCTCCACAATTTGTTCCTTTGGCTTTGTGGCAGTCCTTTGAACCAACCGGTTGAACTGACCGATTAAACCAACTTTGGTTCAACAGTTCAATGGTTCAATCTCTTTATCAAAATCCTTTGTTTTGGCTAAGTCTTTTGACCGCTTGAACCAGCCACGCGTTGAACCAATCACTTGTTGAACATGTTGAACCGTTTAACCCATTGAACCTTTGAACCAAAATGGTTCAAGTTTCAATGGTTCAAGCCTTTTTATTTTCATTAAGTGTTTTGAAGCCAATGAACCTTGAAGCAGTTGAACTTGTTGAACCTTTTGTTGAAGCGCTTAACTCATTAGGCTTGTCGATGACGTTGAGCCTTTGAACCCGTTGAACGCGTTAAACTTTTTTGGTTCAAGGTTCAATGGTTTAATGGTTCAATGGTTCAATCCTTTCTTAGAAGCTTTTTGATGAACAATTTTGGTTGAACTAAGGCATTGAACCAATCCTAAAATTACCTAAGTGTTGGAAAC
Source organism: Torreya grandis (assembly GCA_037957365.1). Classification (NCBI taxonomy): domain Eukaryota; kingdom Viridiplantae; phylum Streptophyta; class Pinopsida; order Cupressales; family Taxaceae; genus Torreya; species Torreya grandis. The sequence continues at coordinate 301,402 of JARHVA010000284.1, read as the reverse complement.
TTGCCCCTTTGAGAGAGTTCACCAGTTGAAGCCTTTGAACCTATTGAACCTACTAATCTCTTAACTAAAAAGGCTTGAATAATGAAGAATTTGAATGCTCAGAATAATTTTTTGAGAAGGGAAGAGATCATTTTGGTCTACAGGACCAAAATAGTTCATATGTTGTCCCAAAAATGAGTGACAAATTTTGAGAACAACACATACCACTCCTATTGATAGAATATCTTGTATAATATAACTTAGGCTAACCATTAGGATATGTTTCATTTATAAATTATATGATTTCAAGGCACTAGACACTTATGTCGGGTAAGGAAACTTGCATCAACATAGTCATCTGACATGGGCGTTAGTGTTTGAGAATCAAAAAAGTAAGTACAAATCTAGAACTTGCAGAGGTAGAAGATAAGTAGGTTTTAAATATTTTGGCCAAAATATATGGCCTATGTCATCAATATATTATTGGTCAGACTAAGAGATTTGGTATGAATCGAGGTTTGTGTTAGGTACATTTAGAATGAGGAGTGATCATGCATACATACCACTCCTATTGATAGAATATCTTGTATAATATCACTTATGATGACCATTAAGATATGTTTCTTTTATAAATTATATGACTTTAGGGAACTAGACACTTATGTCGGATAAGGAAATTTGCATCAACATAGTCATCTGACATGCGTGTTAGTGTTTGAGAAGCAAAAAAGTAAGTACAAATCTAGAACTTGTAGAGGTAGAAGATAAGTAGTTTTAAATATTTTAGAAAAAATATATGGCCTTTGTCATCAACATAATATTGGTCAGACTAAGAGATAGGCCAAGGGGCAGAAGAGAGCAAATGTGAGACTTGTGGAAATAGAAAAGGTCTAGAACTGAGAAGAATAACTAAAATTTGAGTTTACCAAGTGTACAAGATTGAGGTGTTATATAATTCATAAATATCATCTACATTCCCCCCTTTAATCTACTAATAAAATTATTATTTTAAATGAAAGAGAATGCGTACCTAGTTGTGTATAACACACGTTATCTTTTTAAGTCAAATTTTAGTGTTTTGTTGGTGAGTGACCTACAACCAAAAGTATCTTATAGTATATAATCAAATCACATAATCTAAAATTGAAAGCATTGAAATGATTAAAATTGAAAGAGAGCAAGGTTTATGAGTACCCCTATGTATCGATTAAACCATCTTGTTTTTTGGTAATTTCATTTGAAAGATGTATCATTGTGAATTATTGAAACTAAGATTAGGACAAATATAAATATGAAAAGTGCATATATATAAGGGGGGAGAGAGAGAGGGCCCATGCACCTAACATTGAAGAAAGGTGGGTTGTCACCTAGTAGTTGAGACTAACTTAATCATGTAACTCAATCATACTTATAACCTGGTGAGTGTGAGCGAATCAAGTCAACTCCCACTATCAAACTAGTGAAGTTGGATGATACAATTAAGTCTAACCTAAAAAACTTGGCAATATTGAGTGATTTAATCACCTCAACCATACCAAAAATTGAACCAACTATTGCAATATATTAGCTCAATATAGTCCATAAAAATTCAACATGGTGGGTGGTGATAGTCCCTGAAAGTGTTTGGAATTTGAAACACATTTGATTTTGTAATACTAGGTACACATTGCATAGCATATGCACCTTAGATATGTCTCAAGTTAAAATTTTGTATAACAACTGTACCAATGTATAGACTTATGCCATAAATGTGTATCTGAATTATATAATTATGCAATTTGACCAATCTAAAAATTATGTGAGTGTGAAGAACATGTTTTCAAACCATACCTCCGCTATAATCTAAAATTTAAAATTGATATAAGTGTCAATGTGGAGGATATATTTATAAACATTCCCCCAATGTAATATGGGTTTGTTGCTTATTGAATAAGCGTGGAGAACATGTTTCCAAAATATGCCCCCACTAAATCTAAAATTGTAAATGTGTAGAATTCATACCTTTATGACATGCACCCACTGATATTCCCCCTTCGAGGTGAAGAAAGATATAAAATTATAGTTATCTCACATCAAAAGGATGAGATAACCATATAATTGTGAATGAACCATGTATCATAGAGGAGAACATGTCTAGGTAAATGTATCATTGAAGCACATATAGTGTGATCACATCAAGGCTTAGGATACATGATAAATATCATTAAAAACATCTAGATAAAAATAATACAATCTCAAGAAGAAATCAAACACATGCGTAAAGGCACTCAAAATAAGATCTAAAGATAGTGGTCCAAAGACACCGCAAACAAGGGGTATGTTCGTATGTTTCACAATCAAAGGGACATGACTTAGTCAAGTATCCACAAAAGTAATAATAACATATTCAAATGTCTATACAACAAGCAATGACATATTCAAATTTCAAATAGGAAAACAAAGGAACAAGGGCCACGAATAATGGAGCATATTCAAATATTCAACAAACAAGACAATAACAAGGCAAGACACTCAAGGGAGTACATAAATGAAATCATAAGCAACTAGCATAAATATTTCATACTAGTCTCTGGATATATATGTTAGTAAAAAATGTCAAGTACATAGCATATCAAGTACATTGTGAAAGAGATAAACATGGATAAATGCACATGTAAGTACATAAATGAGCTCAAAAATGATAATATAAAAATAATTATATAGTAATATAACATGGATGTATCGTGATTATATAGGTGGATGCCTCCAACTTCATTGTGATGTTGGTAGAGGGAAATCCTAACATCTAAAAGTGCATAGATCATGTATCTGTTTATGCTTGTATCATACTCAAATTGAAGCATGAAACTCATGTATGTAAAAGTAATTGATACATTATCCATCAACATGGAACTAACACATATATGCCAAGGAGCCAATATAATTTGTATATACCAAAAATATTTTTGGATTTTTGAATTTTTTTTTTTTTTTTTTGAAATATGTGAAGAGACTGCCCTATAATCACATCTAAAGGATACTCAAATGTCTCCCCACTATGAACTACATGTAATAAATTAGTGATGTTACCAAGGAACATGTATAGGGGTAATATCTGTCACTATTATATCTATAATGTTTTGCATATGTATAATGGGACCCTATGGTTGTGAAGAAATAATATGAGTAATAGTAGGGTTTTGTGGAACTCATAATTGAGTGTTATGTGGTTTTTTTGTAATAATAGTAGTAAGAACATGTATAGGCGCTTTGGATATCTGAATGTGGTGTGTAGTAGATGAGGATTCCATGGAACCCACTATGGATCTCTGATGTAATGGTATCTCAAGTATTGGCTAACTAATAAAAGGGATTGTTTATTGTTTACCTTTTTGTGATGGAATAACCTTACTAGGCTTGATAATTAACTGCTTGGAAATACATTTCTCTTGTTCAAGAGGATGCTTATATGGAAGTATGGAAATTGTAACTACCTGATTGGCATGATTGTATTTAACACACCCATACACTATAGAAGGTATCACTTAAAGAGTATATATAATGGGATACCAATAACATATCAAAGACACCCATTAAAGGTATAATAAAAAAGGTAGTAACCACATATGTAGGACACATCTATAAAGGTAAGTCAATCTTGTCAAGAAATTATTATGAGGTTCCATTAGATTCTCTAACTAGTCTGGTAGAAGGGTGTAAATCATGATGAGTATAACCTAAGTGCATAATTAATGTCATTGTACAAACATTCTCCCTTGTACCATTATCAATCATAACATTTTTTATAGGTTTTTTATCAAGTTATGCTCGAATGAATATTTGAGTCATCATCATTAATCTCACTGTCATCAAAGATAATAAAAGGTCTTTGAACCATAGAAGGTGTATGATGTGTGTAAATGCCAATAATCCCATCTTGTGGGTGTTCATAACATGATGGAGGAGAATGTGTGTTATATACCATTTTCACTTCCACATCCTTATTCTAAAGGTCTTGAAAATGATTTTTAAATATATTTTATCTTTGGTGATCACTAAGTTGTGAACCTAATTCCTTTACAGGATCATCAAAGGTAATAATTTTGTCATTGATAAGGTCTTGGATCTTATGCTTCAAGATAAAATATCTATTTGTAGAATGCCTTGGTCCTTGATGATAATCAAAATAAGCATTAACATCATATTTCTTGGGTATATATTGACTCATATCAACCTCTATATAATGAGGGAGAGATATAACATGATACTCTACTAGTCATGAAAGTAATGAAGTGAGACTCAGGTAAGCATGAGAACTGTCTTCTCGATGCATTAGATAAAACATGATGATTAGGCTGTTGTGAAATTGTGCTAACCATGGTGGTTGTTTTTTTATAGACTCAGGTGGTTTTACCTTATAGCTTGTTTTGATTGTTAACTTATAATTGGATGTAAATTTAGTCAATGTGTTTATTACATAATTTGTTCAATGAGATAAGTTTCATTTCATGGTCCCGAACAACATGGCACAAGTCATAAAAGGATTTATTTTGAAAAAAAATAATAGACTCATGTAAAGGAGCAAACAAACTTTGTTTGAAAATGTCTTGAAGTTATTTATCTACCATATGATTGGTCATTTTAGCCAACATTGTCTTGTATCTCAAGACATATTTATTGATAGGTTCATTGGTTCTTTGTTTTATTTTTACAACTTGGACATAGGATATTTTTTTGAAAATATTAATAGAGAAGTGTGCCAAACCTTGATCTGTAAGAGGTTTGAATGATTTCATGGATTGGAGAGGTAAATCATATAACCACCTGAAAGCATAGTCCTTGAGGCTCTTTGGAAATAATTTAGTTAAAAGCCTATCATTGGTGGAATAATCAAGGCATGTCGCATAGAAATATTTAATATGTTTTTCAAGATCACCCTTGCCATTATAAAATATAAAATTAGGTGCAATAAAATTAGTTGGCAAAGGGTGCAAAGATATCTCAAGTGTAAGAGGGTTATGCAACGTATCTTGAGAATCAATAACATGAGGAGACTTTAAAGACTTTTGTTCAATGTTTGTAACCTTATCCTCCAAGGTATTCTAACTTGAAGGAGAATTTAAATTGTAGACCCATCGAGGTTTAGATTAACAGATTGAATAGTTACCAAAGGGGAAGTGAACATGGTTTGAGTGGTAATAGGCATTGAAAACAATATTTGAGTTTAATCAATTAGTAATTCCATGGTAGATGTAGAAATAATGTTTTTAGGAAACAAATGTTGAAATGCAAATCCTGTATTCCCAATATAAGTATAAAATGGTAATGTGCTCAAGGGTAGTGTTTGTGGTATATGGGGATGACCCATAGCTTGAATAACATGATCAATAGATGGACATGTTTGATCATTTATGTTTTTTTTTCAGTTTTTAATATGGTTTTTAGGATTTCATCAAGTTTTTTAGGGTTTTGATGAATATACTAACAAAACAATACAATGGATTTCACTTGCTCATGGTCTAATTACTCATGTTCATTGGTTTCATTAGATTCATGATTTTCATTTTCATAATCTTCCTCTATGGTAACTTCAATAGCATGTTGCTCATTTTCAACATGGATATCATCATAGACCATGGAATTAGGTTACTCATTGGTTTGAGATATCTTAGGTGCTAGGAGGGGAAACTCAATGTGTTCAATAGACACACCTCTCAATCTAGGACTACGTTTAGGTTTCATGCAAAATAACATAAGTAAAAAATGAAAAAGTACAACATTTTAAAATATTAGCTAATTAAAAACCCTAGGAATCATAAAAAAATTGTATTTTATGCTATGTACCTAGGGATATGATATATTATTGTATATGGGTTGATGGAGATGCCGACATGTGGCACACATCCCCCTTAGTAGTTATATGGGTCCAATAAATTAGGATAATGGAATAACTTATGGAATTAGTGCATTGGGTAATGGTCAGCCTACAATGGGATTAGGAGGTTATCCATCCATTGGAGGTCTATATAAAGGAGATGATTATCATTGTAAGGATATCGAGTAAGCATGTAGTCTTATATTGCAAGAGGATATTGGAGGTTATCCCCTTGAAGAGACATTATGGAGTTATTCCTTCCTAAAGGAGTATTGTTGGTGTTGCCCTACCTTAAGGGTATTCTACATATATTGAGTATCTAGATATCTTGGTCCACCAATATCTATTGTGTTGAATTAATCTTTACATTAATTCTAAATATTATAAGTGCGGATCATAACAAGTGGTATCAGAGCTTCAAATTTTTGATGTAGCGATTCATTACATGTAGTATCAGAGCATTACCTCTCTCTTTGACATGTTTCATCCTTGAAACATAGGAAGAAACTAAATAATGAGTATGCTTAAAATTATTTCACACTTGTCTCTAATCTTGATCTTTAAGCCACCCATATGTGATCTTAGCAGGTGATAGCTCTCCATGTATGCTCCTTTGATTCTGTTCGTAATCATAATTGTATTGCTTTGGTGTTCATGCATAACTATTCCTCTTTTGATTTTATGTACCATATTTCATTGTGTTGCTCTGATTCCATACTTGATCATTGTAATTCTTCTTTGGCTTCCATGCATAGTCATTGTGATTAATGATTGTTATTATGACACTCCTTCATTTTTTTCCTCTCATGATGATGTGGGTGTCTATATACCTTAAAATTTTCCACCTTATCTTCGGCCACTTCCACTTTCTCTATCTTTGTCTCTTTAGTAGATGAAGTGTTCATTTTTTATTGTAGTATGCCTTTATTTGAATCTTCCTTATGCTCTTCATCACTTGTTTCAATATCATCCTCATGATCTTCTTTGCTTGTTATTGGTACCTTTTCCAATATCATATCCTGTAAAGTGACCATTTTTTCTTATACCAAAACTTCATGAACTTTTTCTGAACATTAATATTGATTGTTCCTAAAGTCTCTAACCATGGATATCCAAGAACTCTATCCATATCATCCATATATCAAGCATAAAAATATGAATGCAAAACATATTTTTCCATAATGAGCTTCAAATCTTCAAACATTGAAATATTCTTACCATCTACTTGAACCTCTTTGATATTCTTTGCTTGAACATGTAGATGCTTGGCCACATTCATGTTGATGAAGTTATACTTATTGGTAGGGTTTATGAACACAACAACCTTCTTATTTTGAATGCATCCATGAAATTAAAAAATTGACTCAGATTTCTTTGGAGCTAAATTATTTGAACCCTTGTCATCCAATTCTTCTTCTTCATCTGCTTCTTCTTCTTCTACTACTTCTTCTTCTACTTCTTTTTCTGCTTCTTCTTCTTATGCTTCTTTGACTTCTTCTTTTTCTGCTTCTTCTTTTATATCCCAATGATCTAGGAAGATCTGTTCCAATTCTTCCCATGAAGAAAACCTTTTTGTAAATCTCAACTAACCAAACCAATCTAGTACAGGCCGAGACAAAAAAAGATCTAATCATCTTTGCCCAAACTTTTTTTTAAAATGATTCTCTAAAAGGAGCCACCATTCTCTAGCATCAATATCATCTTCTCTTGAATTTTTTTTCAACTTCATGATTCATAAATAAAAACTAGGGTTTGTGAAAACCAAAAATGTTAATAACTCATTAAAATCATATCAAAACTATCTCAAATTTTTTATATAGATTCCTCTTATTATATTGTAAATTTAGAAAAAAAATTGTGAAAAACTTCCACAAATTATGCCCTGTAGAGTGAATATACGAAAAATACTAAAATCATAATAACTCACTCAAAGCAATTCAAAAAAAATTGAAATTTTTAATGTGTTTCTCTTGTATTTTATTATATGTTCATTAAAATGTTTGAAGATAAACTCCTTATATTTCAAAAGATATAGCCAGATCAGTAAAAAAACCTAAAATAGAAATAACTCTCACAAAATTGATAAAAAACCTCAATTTTTTTACTATACCTTTTTTAAAATATTATCCATATCTAGTAAAAAATGTGTAAAAAATAGAAACCAATCAAAATATATTGATGATTTCACAAAATTAGGGTTTCACAATCCACAAATTGCCTAAATCGAAGCTCTAAGACCACTTGTTATGATCCACTCTTATAATATTCAAAATTAATGTAAAGATCAATTCAACACAATAGATATTGGTGGACCAAGATGTCTAAATACTCAATATATGGAGAATACTCTTAAGGTAGGGAAACACCAACAATACTCCTTTAGGAAGGAATAACTCCATAATGTCTCTTCAATGGGACAACCTCAAATATCCTCTTACAATAAAAGACTCAATGATTACTTGATATCTTTACAATCATCTCCTTTATATATACCTCTAATGGATGGGTAACCTCCTAATACCAATGTAGGTTGACCATTACCCAATGCACTAATTCTACAATTTACTCTATTATCCTAATATATTGGACCCATATAACTACTAAGGGGAATGTGTGCCACCTGTCGGCATCTCCAGCAACCTATATATAATAATACATCATATCCCTAGGTACATAGCATACACATCCCCCTTAGTGAAATTTGTCCATCATGATCATAAAATCCCACCATGCTTTTGAATCCCAGACTCTGGGCTAGATTTGTTCCCATACCACCAGGATCCCTATGTGTACGAGTCTCAGACGAACACTACCATGTTGATGTAGCCACCCACTCTATGAATTGAACCTGGATGGAGGCTATGATACCACATGTTATGATCCACACTTATAATATTTAGAATTAATGTAAAGATCAATTCAACACAATATATATTGGTGGACCAAAATGTCCAAATACTCAATATATGTAGAATACCCTTAAGGTAGGGCAACACCAGTAATACCCCTTTAGGAAGGAATAACTCCACAATGTCTCTTTGAGGGGACAACCTCCAATATCCTGTTACAATAGAAGACTCGATGCTTACTTGATATCTTTACAATGATAATCATCTCCTTTATATAGACCTCTAATAGATGGATAACCTCCTAATCCCAATGTAGGTCTTCCATTACCCATTGCACTAATTCCACAAGTTACTCCATTATCCTAATATATTGGACCCATATAACTATTAAGGGGGATGTGTGCCACATGTCAGCATCTCCATCAACCCATATACAATAATATATCATATCCCTAGGTACATAGCATTTTATATGAATCAAGTTCACCAAATATTTAACCCTAAATTGGATATAGATCCTACTATGGGTAGATATGGTTAAAAATATAAAAATGAATAATTACAAGGGTGATAAATAAATCTATATCAATCCAATTAATTGCAAAAACTTAGAATAAATACTAAATTTATTATGTTGAGATATGCTAACAATAAAAAGTACAACTATAATAGATATTACAATGATAATAAAAACAAGATACTTAGCTTTACTTGATGCTAATACAAAAATAGATCTGGAACATGTAGGATCAGACTAGAATATTTTGTAACAATCACCAAATTTTAGATTGTCTTTGTAGATGCAAAAAATTAGTTTAGCCTGGGATAGTTATATCAATCCTCGTGTTTACATTAGATGTAATTGTCTAGTATAGAATAGATGTTGAAACATGATACGACCATATGAATATGTTTGGGTTCATCATTACTTTCACTCCGGTGCATTGAGATCTAGTTCATGGAGTGTATCTCCTTATCAAATGATAAAACCCTAATTCTTTATCTTCATAGTCATTATGGGAAAAATGAGTTAGTAGGCACATGGTGTTGAGCTATCCTAAAGAACCCTCTATCAATGAGGGTTGCCTACATACCCAATACTCTAAATAGGGATTCAAACTTATGTATTTATCGCATATGTGTTGGCTTGCGTACGAATCATGCATGTGTGATAATCAAGTATAAAAATGACTTGTAACTTGGAAAACATAGTACTTTAGTCCTATAGATGTGTTTTACATATGACTAATATGGAAATAAGATAAAATAGAGAATTTTTACTCAATTGAATGCTCTTTGGTATGCATATAGGTATGTGCTAGGTGTAGACACCAAAATAGTGTCTAACCTTGGGTCACCTTCCCCCTTGGTCCATTCCTAACCCATTCCTAACAATTACTAATTTAAAATAATTAAACTTATTTTGAATTAACCCCCCTCCTTGGACACATCACCCATGACACCTCACCTAGGACACCTCGCCTTGGACTAATTCTCATCCTATGACTCACCCAAGACCTATTCCTACTTCTCTCTAACCGCCTAACAAACTCTCGTGCGTATTTAGCCCAAACCTCGACATTCTCCAACGGATAGTGCACTTGGCAAATGAAAAATGGGATTAGTGGCTCTTTTTGCCCGTTCTAACCCCATCGACGTCGGTCAAGTGTCAGCCGACACCAACGAAATCGCCGACGTCGGTTATACTTAACCAATTTTTCAAACTCTTTGAGGATCCCAATCAGAAATTGGCTAATCTCTGGAAGCAACTGACGAATCCTTCGAATCCTTCAGTCTTCGACCATCCATCAATCTATGAAATCTCTCAATCAAGCCTCTCACTCTCTCCCTCAGGTGCAGCAACAGCCTCAGGTTCTCCATCAGCAACAGGTTCTCCACACAGGCTACATCAACAGCAGGTACGGGAATCATCAGTAGCACACCTTCTACAAGGCACAGGTAAGTATACTGTCTATTTTTTTATTCTCTTTTCAGTTATTTGCTTTCAAACAATATCTCCCTAGACCAGACTGTTAACCAAGCCAGACCTAAATTTTGACTTATCCACATCCCTATTTTCTCCGTCCTCTATCGGACCATACACTCTGCCCATTCAACCAGACTCTCAGACTCAGACCCCAGACCATTCAACCAAGCCCAAAAACTTCGTCTCAAGACTGTTAACAAACCCAGACCCTTCCTTGGCCTTGTCCACAGACCAAAACCCTGACAAGACTCTGTACACAGACCACAGACCTGCCCAGAACCCGTCCAAGTTGATTGCCCTGACCGACGCCAGTCACTACCCCAACCGACATCAGCAGATTAACCGACGTCGGCACCTTGACCAACCGACACCGGTGACTGTGACCAGTTCGACAGCTTCTTTCAAGTAAGCCTTTGCTTCTTCTTTTCATTTCCATCTTTTATCACTTTCAGTTCTTCATTAGTCAGCTATTTATCAGACATTTCTTTCTATTGATTAGTGGGTTTATATCTCTCAAGGAAGTTTTCATACTTCTGGGATCAAGCTTTCACTTGACAACCCACCATCTATCCATTTAATGCCTTCTTTTGTCCAAGTTTCCTTTCTTTGCAGGTGTCATTCCTCCATAGCCAAAGACGAGTACTCACAGCATCTGGATTACGATGTGCAGACTATATCTAGGTACACATCAAGCCTTGACCATTCCTTCTTAAGTTTCTCATTTTCTCTTCTTTGAAATTGAAAGTAAAATTTGAATAGAAACATTCTGGCACCCCCGGTGGGACCCCTTTAGGGCCTTCCTTGGGTTCCCTTTCTTCTTTGTTCATTTAAGTGCATTAGGCTTCTTCCTCTTCACCTCTTTTTTCTTTTCTAAAAAAGACATCATAAGCAGGAAATAAAAAGAACTCTTTCTTTCTTTTTTTGCATTTCTAGTCTAGTCAAAAAAATCATTTTCTTCAACCCTTTCTCCAACTTGTTTTCATTCCAATTCAACATTTCGATTTGGGACTTTAAAACTTACTGCATTCCATTTCTTGCTTTCTTGCATTCTCTTAGTCCACACTTAGTAATTAGTAAAACGCATATTGAATAAATCATAGATCACTTGATTTTACACAACCAGACCACGAGCACTCAATTAAACATAAAACTCACTTGAGACAAGGTCCGACTGGGATTTCATCACCCAGCGGATACCTTACCCATCCCGGCAATCTCACTTGGATTTCACCACCAAGGGGAAAGCCAACTCTGTTCTCTGGTAGATTCTAAACTATAGTGAAAGTATATTTTGGCTAAGCGAAACCAGCTAACCACTGGAATCGTGAAGCGAGGGGAGCTTGCTCCTTAGCACCAGGCCTGTATGGAAACTAATACAGAATTTTGAGCACCTTAACATACCTGAAACCATCTTTAGATTACCTATTCTAGGACCCTTCTTACAGCCAACTTCCTCAAACATCACATTAAGGCATAAGCCACACGATCTTAATAAAATTGTTTCTAGGGATTTAACGCTAGGATCTATCTATCATCATCATATTTTCTATTTTTATCTATCTTTTTTGAGCTGGTAAGGACGTCTTCTTTATTTCCAAAAACTTTTTTTTTGAGTTTCTGGAAAATACAGTAACTGACATCAGTTCTGTAACCAACGTCGACAACTTTTTTGTACCGGCATCGGTCATCTAACTGACATCGGCAGTATTCTTCACCAACATCAGTTTTTATACCGACGTCGGTCTCTGTCTATTTTCTTTTTTTCAAAAATAGCAAGCTTAAAATCCAAATTTTTGGCTGTCTAAACATTCATTCTGGTTTTCTGAGACTGATAAAACACAGTTTTTTGAAATCTGACCCTTTCTTCCCTTGAATGGTTTTGACACACAGTCAAACCAAGGCCCTTCTTGACCACGCTAGTCAACAAGCGCTTCCACCTTCACCATCTATAACCAGTCCTATAATGAAGTTCAACTCAGAGACTGAAAGAACTCCTACTCGCCCAACCCGCCTCAAACTCCTATCGTCCCAGAAGGAGACCAAGATTTCGCACGATTCTTGGACCTTAATGTCAAAGCCTTACAACACTATCTCGCGAATAGCCAAACACGAGACTCCCTAGGCAACCCAATTTATGGGATGCCGACTTCCTTAGTTGACACAAGAATCACATCAACCACACCTATAATTCAGCCACTAGACAATACCTCCACCAATAACCCAACCGTGTCTTACCTTCAAAATATAACCTCTCCATCTAAACCTACCTCCATGGGGGTTCTGGTACTCCCTCAACCTCAAATCACTCAACCAAACCCCACACCTTTCCAAAACCTACTAGTCTCTATTCCCCCTACTCTTGCACCTATCAACACAAGAGTAACCGTTTATCCGTCAACAAGCGTAGCCACTCCTCAACCATCCTTGACTGCCCCTATCCAACTTGTGCCAACCAACCCCATAACACAAGTGCCCTTGGCCCCAACTTTTACTCCCATAACTAGCTACCCATATGTTGCGTCTACGCAACCAACCACGTCATACGCCCCTCCCAATATCTTTCAAGTGCCTTATAATCTAGGGGGCGCTCCACCCACCAATCCATCAGCAGATATCATCAAAATGTTGATGGATAAGATGTCTAGCTTAGAGACCTCCATTTCTGGCTCACGCAATGCTCTCTCATACGAGCAAATTTGCAATGAGCCTATTCATCCTTCCATTCCAATTAGACCATACCCCAACCACTGGGAGCTTCCCAAATTTTCTCGCTTTCAAAGCAAGGAAGACCCACAACAACACTTACGGGCATTCAGACATGCCTATTACCTTATTGCCCATGATGATGCATTGCTCTTGCACACATTTCCTATGTCCCTTTCTGGCACTGCGCTTGACTGGTACAGCTCGATTGCCAGCCACTCCCTCTTCACATTTACACAACTGGCCCAGCTTTTTCTTGATCACTTCTCCATTAACATCACCAAGAAGGTCTCGATCATAGACCTTTACACTATCCGCCAATTTGAGGACGAATTAGTAGCTGACTTCGTTGCTCGATGGAGAGGTCTCATCAATCAACTCTCCTTTTCCTTACCTCAAACTGAACTTATTGAACTATTCTCCTGAGCTTGTGCCAAACATATTTATTCCACTTTAAGGGTTCAGACCTTTCGTACCTTCGACGAAGCCTTCACGATGGCCCGTAAACTTGAATTACATGCCATCAAGGAGAATAAAGTCAAGTTTCAGAGCAAGAACCCCAACTCTAAGACTAATGACTCTTCTTCTTCTAAACCTTCATCATCAAATCCTAAGTCTAAAGCTTCAGTTAACACTGTGGTCGTTAGACCTTCATCTTCTTCATCCAATCAACCTGAACCATCCACATCTCAGAGCGCCACCCGTCAATTTTAGTAGAGATACGTACAAAGACAGTATACTCCTCTTGGAGAATCTTACGTGTCTATACTGGAAAAACATGTTAAACAGGGGATTATCAACCTCCCCCAGATTCGACCACCGCCACAATTTGATCCCTCACACGCCATCCCTGCGTGGTATAGGGAAAATGACTTCTGTAATTTCTATCGTGTCAAAGGTCATGACATGAGAAACTGTAAAACTTTTAAAAACATAATCCAGGACATGCTTGAAAAGGGAGAGCTCATTCTAGATAATCCCAATGCACCTCCAAACCAGGGCATCGATATTTTCAAGCAACCATTCCCCAATCATCCACCAACCCAAAACAATGTCCAGACCTTGATTGACAACACACACGAACACGACATTTGAACGGTCAATACAGTCTCACCTTTCATCCCCAACCAATCTCAAGAGGTTAACCCATCTACCAGTCCATCACGCGTGGACGAACCTCTTTCCCTGGTTAGTTCTCCACCAACCTCTCTCATCTTGGAGGACGCCTCAACTTTATCGGCACCACCGGTCTCACCATCCTCCTTTCTTTTACCTATGGAGGACTCGACCTTACCTACTCCTCGACTGCAAGTGGAGGGCACCATAATCCCTACCCTTTACCCACTTGAGGAGTCACACTCTCCAGTTCCTTCTCCACCAAGAGAAGACCCTGACTCTCCATCTTCTTCAACCAACAACAATCCAGTTATAACTCCCACACACCTTGGGTCCGAAACTACTGCCATACTTAACACATCTCCTCAAGAATCCAAACCTCATCCAACATCCTCTCAACCATTTTCCCGACTAGTGGAGAAATTAGAACTTCTCCCTTCAAAGAAAGTGGAGCATTGGGGATTGTGGGAACATCTTAAAGTTCTTAAACATTCTCGTGCCCTCTCGTCTCATACTGCCAATCCTCCCAAGGTAGAATCACCCCAGACTCCAAACAAAGACCAAACCCCCGCTTCTAAACCTGCATCTACCCAATCTAAACCAATCAAGTCACTTGGCATTCTCCCTCTCTCTACCCTCACTCACCCACAAGTGAAGGTGGACTTGGACCAAACCTCGACCAAAAGTAGTCTTCCAACCAAGTCGAAGAAGACTGCCAGACCACAAAGACGAACCCCTCCTCCACCGTCAACATTACCCTCCATCTTAGGTCCTCATCCTTCTACCCTAATCAGTGTGCTTCCTACTCCGACCCTTAACCAAAACAAATTACCTCCATTACTTCCTTTGCCAACCACAAGTCAACCCCCTCTCAAAAATTTGGCACCTCTCACAAAGAAAGTGCCGTCTTCACCTGTCACCACACCACCAACCCAAAAGGTGGTACAAAAACCTTCTTCAGCATCCCCCAAGTAGAAGTCACCAATGCGTCATGCATCAACAAACATGGACCCCTTAGTAGGTTCATATGCTTTGATATTATGCCAATTTTTTCAGACTTCTAGCATTACCCTTCCTTCCATCAAGCCATTCCAACCTCTTGGGTCAAACCCGTCTTGGTTCGATGATACAAAGATTTGTTTATACCATCGCACGCCAGGACACGATACCGAGACTTGTTGTGCCCTCAAGGCAGTCATTTGCCGCTATATGGAGAAAGACACTCTTCTCCTTGAGGACACTCTTGACCAACCCTTGACACCTTCCCATCCAACCACATCAACATCTCACCAACAGGCCATGACCCCTTCTTCACCTCCTATCTTTGAAATCAATGCTATCCATATAACCACTAGGTCACAAAAGGACAAGGCAAAAGAAAAAGTCGCTATTCCTTGGACCTATCCTTTTGTCCAAGCACTTCAACCACTAAAACCCAAGATTTCTATCTTAGGTGCTTCTCAACCCCCTTCTTCAGAGGCAATCACAAAATCTATGATAAAACAACTTCACCAAACGCCTGTGAAGATGACCCTATATGACCTTATCCAAATCTCCCCCCAGCATCGCCAGGCTCTAATCAAAGCCCTACAGGCAGCTGAGGTCCAACCTGAAGACCCTTAACCACTTGTTGCCTTAGTCCATTCTTTATCCCCTGTTGCCTCCATCACTTTCAGTAATTCTAAAATTCCTACCTCTATCTTGGAAGATCAAGATGCTGCCCTTTTCATCACAGCCTATGTTGATCGAACCTGTATTAAATGAGTTATGATCGATGGGGGTGCTAGCATTAATATCATTTCCTCCCACGCCTTTGATCAATTGGCTCTTCTCAAGAATTGCGTATCGAAAACTGATGCAATCCTTAGATCCTTTAATGACACCACTGCTAACACTATTGGCACTATTGTCCTCCATATCTGCATTGGTCCACACACAATCCCAGTGCTCTTCTACATCATTGAGGGAGAATTCCAATATAACATGCTATTAGGGCGACCCTGGATCCGTGCCATGGCTTGCGTCCCTTCAACACTTCACCGTTGTGTCAAATTTGAACATGACAAACAAGTCCATGTCATTCCTGCCGACCCATCCCCTTTTAAGACTTGTAACACAACCTATTGCCCCAACGACGTACTTATCCTGCTCAAGGCATCAACCCAAACATCATTTCTATCTGCAGAAGCGTCAACTAGTACACAAACAGCGGTTGCCACTACATCATCTTCTCAATTAACAACCAAGGACCCCATGGATGACATCTTCCAAAGACTTTCACTAAGGGAATATCGCCTCCTTACTCTAGACATGTTCCAGACTCCTCAAGAGTATGGACATCATCGAAACCCAAGCTATGATTGTCAGATCGAAATGGTCATTCCTTATGGTCCTCCTAGCCTTCGAACCAATCTTGTCTATGGGGGGCTGGATCAAGCTCCTACTGAATCAAATCCTTCATCCTCGCCTCAAATATTCACATCTGATTTCTCCTTTCTTAGCAACCCCACCTTTGCGTATACCTACCTTTATAGGTGTGCATGGAAGCGTTTTGGCTTTGGACATTACAAACAAGGCTCCCATCAGCCTATCGAAACACCCAATGATGATAATGCCAAGAAATGGTATGGACTGGGTTTCCAAGAACCCACTGAGGCTTCCACAAACCTTTGCCCCGAACCAACCATCGACCAATTTCTTCTAGACTCGCCTATTCTTCCTTCCTCACCTATGGAGTCGGTGGTTTCCATCCCTCCTAACTTTTTCACTGCCTAAATGTCATTCATTTGGGTCCCCTAAATCTATCAGCCAGGTAGGGTACTCAGGCTTTCCTTCTCGTTTCCTTTCCATCCCATTGATCATCTACACTGGGTGGTAGACATTCTTCCTACCACAAAATGACTGGAGGGAGTTTGACTTTATACTGACTATCATAACCTTGACCAGACCAATGACCGAATAGTAACCAGTCAAATATCAACCAGACACTGACCAATCATCAATCATGACCTTGACCAAACATTCAACCCAAACATTCAACCACCTTTTTTTATCAAAACATTCAACCAGTCTCGACTAATCATACATCGTATCAACCAACTTTATGTCCAACATCAATCATCGTGACCAATATGGAGCGAAGTAAATGAGGTAAATTTGATCCTAATTGGATCGGACCTTATATCATAACACACAAGTATGGATCAGGGACTTCTCATCTGTCTTCTCTTGAAGGCTGACCAGAACCCGAGCCCCTTAATGCTTTGCATCTACGACCATTCTATTGTTAGTCAAGTACTCATCCACTTGACATTTAACTTGAGCTCGTCCCTTGAGCAATCCTTGTCCTTTTAATCCTTAATCCATTTCACCCTTTTTCCCTTAACAAAATCCTCTACAACCCTTTTATGATGTACAGATGCTTCGTCCTAATAAAAGGGAGCCTTTGATCTTCTATAAGTCTTGTCCATGACTCAATATTCTGTCAAAACTAAATCAAGATGTCAAAATATCCAAGGTCACAAAATCAATCAAATCAAAAGTAGACTGCTCCCTCGAAGGACAGCTATTCAAAAAGTCCTTAAATCTATAAAGCAAAATATAGACCACTCCCTTGAAGGATGGCTATGACTAAATCTTGCTACAAATAGCACTTTCTTAGAAGCTTCCCGCATTGATCAGCTTCACAAATGACCACCAAACAAATGACATCTTTATGTGGACTTCCCGTATTGATCAGTCCGCTCCCTAAAAAAAAAAAAAAAACCTGGGTCATGGACTTGACTTATAGTTGTCTTAGGATCTCCTATAAAAAGGGGCAAAGTTCTCCATACTCTAAAATGGGTTACCCTTTTCCTCCTATCATATCACCTACTCAAGGGACTTCGAGCTCACTTTAATGTCAAAAGTGATTCGATTACCGCTCTAACATAACTATGGTCAATAATGCAACGCATAAATGGGGCTCTTGGTTCTAACAACCCCTGTCTATGTTGTCTTTCTGGTCCTTATCAATGAAAGAGCAACGCGCCTTTCACTTATCTTCCACATTTTGGTCACACTTAACCAAAACATTTTCAGACCAACAACAGAACATTATGTCATCATCCTAGTCCATTTCACATAGTTTCTATGGACACCAATACACATGGAAACTATCAACCACACAATTTATGTCAAGCATAAACCAATACTTGCTGAAGCATAAATAGACCTCAATTCATTTTTAGCAAACATCCATCATGAATATGGATAGTTGTTAGGGATGAAAAACCCTGACTTATGTTACAAAATACACCATTTGGAAAAGGTTGTAGCATCATATTCTTATCATTTCAAGCATGCACCCTCAAACATATGGGAAATGCTATATCTTTATCATGACCAAAATCAAACACTTCGATCTTTTTCCTCCCTTCTTGGGAGAACTACATTGGCCTAAGGCCCTAACGACACGGGCTATGTAGGTAGCACTCAGCTGACATGGGGTCTTCTGGGGTCTTTTTTTGAAGAGGGATGAAGTTTTAAGGCCGCCGATGTCTGTCATATAACCGATGTCGGTGGCCAAAAGAGGCTGATGTCGACATAAATCGGTCGACATCGGCGGCCTAGGGCATGACTCTGCCGACATCGGCGGTCTGCCAAATCTGACAAAATCGGATTGGCAGCCCACCAAAAGTCATTTGCTATTTGTCCAAGTGAAAAAGTGAGCTCTGGAGTTTAGTGATTAAAAGTGACTCCAAGTTGATCATTGCAGCAACGTGAGGTGGCAAATAGGTATTCGTGGAGAGAAAGAGCGAATTGGAGAGTGATTGGAGGCTGCAGAGGCTTTTGTGGGCCCGGTGAAGTGTGTAGAGTCATTGGCATGGAAGAGATGGCAGAGGGGGGTAAAGGATCTGCAGGAAGGCCACCACTACTGGCACCCATTGTGCCACCACACCGACGATGCCGTGATGATGTAGGAGAGTCTCTGAACCTTATGTGATTGATTTTGTTTTGATTTTAGTTTGTTGAATTTTTGTTGTTTGAGGTAGAAATCAAGGGGGAGGGTAGGTAGGAAGGTGGGTGGGTTGTCTAGGATAGCTTAAGAGTCTTTTTAGAGGGTTTTGGGGGGGTTTAGAGGTTAAAATGGGGAAGCCCTAATTTTTAGGGCTCGCCCTGTTCGGCCCTAGGGCCGAACCAGTCGCCGACGTCGGCGGGTTCACCGGCATCGGCCAACCAGCAATCGGGGTCGGTATATAACCTACCGACGTTGGTCACTAAGTGATCGACGTCGATCAAGTGAGTGCCGTCGTCAACATGATAACCAATGTCGATGGTGCCTGGTCAGAAAGGGTGGAAAAAAGGTCAAGTCGAAAGGTCAAAGCTATGCCAAGGGCTTCCCGGGTGTCAGGTTAGGCATAGATGGTCAAAATGGTTGGTAGAATAGAAAAAGTAGCAACAGTTTTAACATGAGATTGACTATGGATGGATGCAGGTGAGGCAGACCTTGATGCTACGAGATCGGCTCTCGACCTTGGTGACATGGATGCGTGGAGGCGTGACGATCGAGGAGTGGGCGTAGATGAGCACAGTGGGGCTAGGCGGGCTAAGATGCTACTGCAGAGTGGCAAGGGATGTGAGCCTTATGGTGGCATTGATCAAGCGGTGGGACCATGCCACCAACACCTTCCACCTGCCCAGGGACAAGATGACGGTCACGGTTAAGGATGTGTACCAGATTTTGTGGCTGCTGATACATGAAGCTGACATCTATGCGTGCTCGAGAGAGATGCTTGATATACACATGGTCACGCTATTTAGGGAACACGTCATGGAGATGAGTTACCATTCAGCCAGTTTTGCATATGAGCCTTTGTATGCGGCGGATGAGGATGCACATCAGCTGGCGATTTTGATGATGATCGGCATCATAGTCTATGCATTGCCAGATGTGGAGGGAGGCAAGTTCCTGGTGGCCATGACCAAGGTTTTGATGGACATGCTGGAGCAGCAGATAGTGTTCACCTGGGATCCCATCTTTTTGGCCCAGGTATACAGAGAGTTATGGGGCATCAGTCGGCAATGACGATACAGCCTGTGTGTAGGCCACCTTCTGCACTATTAGGCATATGAGCACATTGTGGTTACCTGACCTCTCGGCCTCCTAGTGGCGATCCAGGCTGGCTTTAGGGTCAAGTTCAGGTGATGGCACGAGGTGATGGTGCAGACACGGGTGGACGGAGTGGTCAGGGATATTGATCACTACCGAGGGATACTAGAGGCCCTGATTCCAACAGATATCATCTGGAGACCATACTTGGTGTATCTAGCATTCAGAGACCAGGGTGAGCAGATGGTCAGGATGCAGAGTAGGTGATGGGTCAGAGGTAGGCGAGCTGGTGAGCTCGAGAGGATCCCAGTAGAGAGAGTGTGGCGCCAGTCAGGTTGCTACAGGATGTACCTCTTGCATTCCCATCATACAGACAAGATGATATAGAGGCGCTGCTCTCACTGCCAGAGGAGATAGAGGAGCCCAATTTTGAGGAGTTGCCAGTAGGACCTGGGATAGCTGACCCAAGGTGTACAGAGGCTTACATAGCATGGTGGGCAGGGCAGTACAGAGGCATACAGGTCGGGTGATAGCTTTGACAGGGCAGGTCACTCTATTACAGGGACAGCTGGCAGGAGTTACAGAATGTTTCTATTCAGGTGAAACATAATGTTTCTATTCAAATTTTGCTTTCAATTTCAAAGAAGAGAAAATGAGAAACTTAAGAAGGAATGGTCAAGGCTTGATGTGTACCTAGATATAGTCTGCGCACCGTAATCCAGATGCTGTGAGTACTCCTCTTTGGCTGTGGAGGAATGACACCTGTAAAGAAAGGAAACTTGGACAAAAGAAAGTGTTAAATGGACAGATAGTGGGTTGTCAAGCGAAAGCTTCATCCCAGAAGTATGAAAACTTCATTGACGGATATAAACCCACTAATCAATAGAAGGAAATGTCTGATAAATAGCTGAATAATGAAGAACTGAAAGTGATAAAAGATGTAAATAAAAAGAAGAAGCAAAGGCTTACTTGAAAGAAGCTGTCGAACTGGTCACAGTTGCCGGCATCGGTTGGTCAAGGTGCCGATGTCGATTAATCTGCCTATGTTGGTTGGGGTAGTGACCGGCATCAGTCGGGGCAATCAACTTGGACAGGGTCTGGGCAGGTCTGTGGTCTGTGTACAGAGTCTTGTCAGGGTTTTAGTCTGTGGACAAGGCCAAAGAAGGGTCTAGGTTTGTTAACAGTCTTGAGACAAAGTTTTTGGGCTTGGTTGAATGGTCTGGGGTCTGAGTCTGAGAGTCTGGTTGAATGGGCAGAGTGTATGGTCTGATAGAGGACGGAGGAAACAGGGAGGTGGATAAGTCAAGATTCAGGTTTGACTTGGTTAACAGAGTGGTCTAGGGAGATATTGTTTGAAAGCAAATAACTGAAAAGAGAATTAAAAAAATAGACATTATACTTACCTGTGCCTTGTAGAAGGTGTGCTACTGATGATTCCCATACTTGCTGTTGATGTAGCCTGTGTGGAGAACCTGTTGCTGATGGAGAACCTGAGGCTGTTGTTGCACTTGAGGGAGAGAGTGAGAGGCTTGATTGAGAGATTTCATAGATTGACGGATGGTCGAAGACTGAAGGATTCGTCAGTTGCTTCTAGAGATTAGCTAATTTCTGATTGGGATCCTCAAAGAGTCTAAAAATTTGGTTAAGTATAACCGATGTCGGCGATTCCGTCGGCGTCGACCGACACTTGACCGACGTCGGCGGGGTTAGAATGGACAAAAAGAGCCACTAAGCTCGTTTTTCATTTGCCAAGTGCACTATCCGTTGGAGAATGTCGAGGTTTGGGATAAATACGCACGAGAGTTTGTTAGGCGGTTAGAGAGAAGTAGGAATAGGTCTTGGGTGAGTCATAGGATGAGAATTAGTCCAAGGCGAGGTGTCCTAGGTGAGGTGTCATGGGTGATGTGTCCAAGGAGGGGGGTTAATTCAAAATAAGTTTAATTAGTTTAAATTAGTAATTGTTAGGAATGGGTTAGGAATGGACCAAGGGAAAAGGTGACCAAGGGTTAGACACTATTTAGGTGTCTACATTTGCCCCTTTTTGTCTTGTTGGTTGCTCTAAATGAACTGTAAGACAAAAATAGGTGTCGGTTGCCCCAGGTATGGGATAAGATTGATTTCGTCTTGTTGGTTGTTCAAGTGAACTGCAAGACAAAAATAGGTGAGGGTTGGTTGTCTTGATTATGGATGAGGTATCCCCCCTCAAAGTAGGAGTCGAGAGAAGGGAACCTGGAATCGAGTGCTGATTTGACAGAGATTTAATGAAAAAGGGGGAAGATAGAGTGAGAACGCTACAAAAGTTGTGATTGTGCGTACACTACTTCACGAGGATGGTCAGGTCAAATTGTCGCAGGTCAAAGGTCGAGGAGTGCCAAAATTAAAATAATCAGGCCCCAGCATTAGTCATCTACTGATTGGGTTATTCAATCTAAGCTGAAGCTCCAATGGTCGTCATGTTCTAGGTATCCCAAGCTTAGGAAGTGCTCCCAAAAACACAAAAAAGTCACAAGTAGTGCGAATCAACTGGCTTGCGATCTTATACTTGTGAAGGTCAAAAAAAGTGTGCGCACAATTTTGCTAACCAATCATGAGGTAGCATACAAGCAAAAACAACCAAGGCAAAATCGCTTTGGAAGTGGTCACGGTTAAAGCAGATGGTCAGGTTCTCCAAGGTCTGGTGGTCGATGGATGGATGCAAAAGTGATCTTAAGTGTGCCCCAGGGGGCTAAAATGACGTGGTCTGAAGGACTGACGGATTGGGGACATGATTTTGTTCATTTTGAAGAGGGATGAAGTTTTAAGGCTGCCGACATCAGTTATATAACCGATGTCGGTGGCCAAAAGAGACTGACGTTGGCAGAAATCAGTCGACATCGGCGGCCTAGGGCACGACTTTGCCGACATCAGTGGTCTGTTGAATCTGATAAAACTGGATTGGCGGCCCACCAAAAGTCATTTGCTATTTGACCAAGTGAAAAAGTGAGCTCTGGAGTTTAGTGAGTGAAAGTGACTCCAAGTTGATCGGTGCAACAGCGTGAGGTGGCAGATAGGCATTCATGGAGAGAAGGAGGCGATTAGACGCTGCAGGGATGCGTGTGAGCTAGGTGAAGTGTGCAGAGTCATTGGCACGGAAGAGATGGCAGAGGGGAGTAGAGGACCAGTGGGAGGTCCACCACCAGCGGCACCCATCGTGCCACCACATCGGCGACGTTGGGACGAGGTAGGAGGGTCTCTGAACCCGTTTTGAATTTAGTTTGTTGAATTTTTGTTGTTTGAGGTAGAAATCAAGGGGGAGGGTAGGTAGGAAGGTGGGTGGGTTGTCTAGGATAGCTTAGGAGTCTTTTTAGAGGGTTTTGGGGGGGTTTAAAGGTTGAAATGGGGAAGCCCTAATTTTTAGGGCTCGCCTCGTTTGGCCCTAGGGCGGAACCAGTCACCGACGTCAGCGGGTTCGTCGATGTAAGCTGACCAGCGATCGGCGTCTGTCTATAACCTGCTAACGTCGGTCAGGTGAGTGCCATCACCGGCATGATAATCGATGTCGGTGGTGCCTGGTCAGAAAGGGTGGAAAAAAATGTCAAGTCGAAAGGTCGAAGCTATGCCAAGGGCTTCTCGGGTGTCGGGTTAGGCATAGATGGTTAGAATAGTTGGTAGAATAGAAAAAGTAGCAACAATTTTAACATGAGATTGACTGTGGATGGATTCAGGTGAGGCAGACCTTGATGATACGGGATCAGCTCCTGACCTTGCTGACACAGATGTGCGAAGGCGTGACGATTGAGGAGTTGACACAGATGAGCGTAGTGGGGCTAGGCGAGCTAAGATGCTACTATAGAGTGGCGAGGGATGTGAGCCTTATGGTGGCATTGATCAAGCGGTGGGACCATGCCACCAACACCTTCCACCTACCCACGGGCGAGATGACGATCACAGTCGAGGACGTGTACCAAATTTTGCAGCTGCCAGTACACGAAGCTGACATCTATGCGTGCTCAAGAGAGGTGCATGATATACACATGGTCACGCTATTTGGGGAGCACATCACAGAGATGAGTTACCATTCAGCCAGTTTTGCATATGAGGCTTTGTATGTGGTGGATGAGGACACACATCAGCTGGCGATTTTGATGATGATAGACATCACAATCTATGCATTGCCGGATGCGGAGGGAGGCAGGTTCCTGATGGCCATGACCGGGGTTTTGATGGACATGCTGGAGCAGCAAACAGTGTTCACCTGGGTGCCCGTCTTTTTGGCCCAGGTATACAAAGAGTTATGGGGCATCAGTCGGTGGTGACGGTACAGCCTGTGTGTAGGCCACCTTCTGCACTGCTGGGCATACGAGCACATTGTGGTTACCCGACCTCTCAGCCTCCCAATGGCGATCCAGGCTGGCTTTAGGGTCGGGTTCAAGCGATGGCGCGAGGTGATGGCGCAGACGCGGGTGGATGGAGTGGTCAAGGATATTGATCACTACCAAGGGATACTAGAGGCCCTGATTCTAGCAGATATCGTTTGAAGACCATACTTGGTGTATCTAGCATTCAGAGACCAGGGTGAGCAGATGGTCAGGATGCAGAGCAAGCGATGGGTCAGAGGTAGGCGAGCCGGTGAGCTCGAGAGGATCCTAGTAGAGAGAGTGCGATGCCAGTATGGGCTGCTACAGGATGTACCTCCTGAATTCCCATCATACAGATGAGATGATATAGAGGCACCGCTCCCACTACCAAAGGAGACAGAGGAGCCCAATTTTGAGGAGTTGCCGGCATGACCTGGGATAGCTGACCCAGGGTGTACAAAGGCTTACACAGCATGGTGGGCAGGGTAGTACAGAGGCATATAGGTGGGACCCCAGCCAGATCTGTAGGTGATCACGAGGGAACGAGATACAACCCGTGAGGAGAGGGAGACTGCACGGCAAGAGAGAGACGCGGCTCAGGCCCAGGTCTCAGTTTTGCAGGGACAGCTAGCAGGGGTTACAGGGGAGCTGATAGAGATGACAGGTTGGGTGGCAGTGTTGACAGGGTAGGCCACTCTATTACAGGGACAACTAGTTGCAGCCTAGGCATAGGCAGTGGTAGTTTAGAGCTTTGGAGGGCAGGGCCCATTGCAGCAGCCATCTCAGCAGCTGACATTTTCACAGGGGGCAGGACCGTCAACATCAGTGCACCTAGGTCAGCCACAGCCATAGGGGTCAGGACAGGGCACAGCAGCAGGGCAGATGGGTCCACCGCAGACTGTATCTCTAGTTAGATACAGTGATGTGCTAGACGAGATCACATATTATGAGAGAGCTATCAGGGGGTTCCCTCAGATATAGCGATACTCAGAGATGCAGGCAAAGCAGAGCCAACAGAGGTCTATGTCTCGAGTGACAGCTTCTGGGTCTCGTAGACGGCACAGATCAGAGGGGGGAGATGATACAACATCTTCCAAGCCACCGCCACCACTATCACAACCACAGCCTTGAGGGCAGACCTAGAGATGTATTTTTGATGTATATACCGGCCTGCGAGCCGTTGACTCGAGATGTATGAGAGAGATAGAGGCACAGATTTGTGCGATTGTATAAACTATTTTGATATATATATGATGATGGTTTTGGATAATTAATGTGTTATGGATATTGTTGAATGTTTAATGTATTTATTGATGTTTAATGTGTTATTGATTATGATGATGATGTATGTTTTGATATTATGTTTATGATTATAATGTTATGTTTAAATGTGATGATAAAAATGTTATGGTATTTGAGTATAATGATGATGATTAATATAATGATGCGTTGTGATAATATAAATAATGAGAATGATCATGACTTTTAGATTAGATGATGATGCGTAAGGATTATGTGATAGCGATATTTATGTTATGACTTTATATGATGTGAATACTTAATTGTGTGACGATGATAATGTGTTTGTGATTATGATGTAAATTATGAAAATGATTATGTTAAAGATTATGAAAATATGTGATTAGTTGTGATGTGATTGGCAGGTGACGAGAGAAGGAGATGGAAGAAAGTGACGAAGAGAATGGCCGAGCTAACCTCAGAAGACCCCATGTCAACTGAGTGCTGCCTACATAGCCCATGTCGTTAGGGCCTCAGGCCAATGTAGTTCTCCCAAGAAGGGAGGAAAAAGATCGAAGTGGTTGATTTTGGTCATGATAAAGATATAGCATTTCCCATATATCTGAGGGTGCATGCTTGAAATGATAAGAATATGATGCTACAGCCTTTTCCAAATGGTGTATTCTATAACATAAGTCAGGGTTTTTCATCCCTAGCAACTATCCATATTCGTGATGGATGTTTGCTAAAAATGAATTGAGGTCTATTTATGCTTTAGCAAGTATTGGTTTATGCTTGACATAAATTGTGTGGTTGATAGTTTCCATGTGTATTGGTGTCCATAGAAACTATGTGAAATGGACTAGGATGATGACATAATGTTCTGTTGTTGGTCTGAAAATGTTTTGGTTAAGTGTGACCAAAATGTGGAAGATAAGTGAAAGGCGCGTTGCTCTTTCATTGACAAGGACCAGAAAGACAACATAGACAGGGGTTGTTAGAACTAAGAGCCTCATTTATGCGTTGCATTATTGACCATAGTTATGTTAGAGCGGTAATCGAATCACTTTTGACATTAAAGTGAGCTCGAAGTCCCTTGAGTAGGTGATATGATAGGAGGAAAAGGCTAACCCATTTAAGAGTATGGAGAACTTTTCCCCTTTTTATAGGAGACCCTAAGACAACTATAAGTCAAGTCCATGACCCATTTTCACATAATGTCCAGACCTTGATTGACAACACACACGAACATGACATTCGAATGGTCAATACGGTCTCACCCTTCATCTCCAACCAATCTCAAGAGGTTAACCCATCTACCAGTCCATCACATGTGGACGAACCTCTTTCTCCGGTTAGTTCTCCATCAACCTCGCTCATCTTGAAGGACGCCTCAACCTTACCGACACCACCGGTCTCACCATCCTCCTTTCTTCTGCCTATAGAGGACCTAACCTTACCTACTCCTCGACCGCAAGTGGAGGGCACCATAATCCCTACCCTTTACCCGCTTGAGGAGTCACACTCTCTAGTTCCTTCTCCACCAAGAGAAGACCCTGACTCTCCATCTTCCTCAACCAACGACAATCCAGTTATAACTCCCACACACCTTGGGTCCAAAACTACTGCCACACCTAACACATCTCCTCAAGAATCCAAACATCATCTCCATCTGCAAAAGCATCAACTAGTACACAAACAGCGGTTTCCACCACATCATCTTGTCAATTAACAACCAAAGACCCCATGGACGACATCTTCCAAAGACTTTCACTAGGGGAATATCGCCAACTTACTCTAGACATGTTCCAGACTCCTCAAGAGTATGGATAGCTTCATCAAAACCCAAGCTACGACTGTCAAATCGAAATGGTCATTCCTTATGGTCCTCCTAGCCTTCGAACCAATCTCATCTATGGGGGGCTGGATCAAGCTCCTACTGAATCAAATCCTTCCTCCTCGCCTCAAATATTCACATCTGATTTCTCCTTTCTTGGCAACCCCACCTTTGCACATACCTACCTTTATAGCTGTGCATGGAAGGGTTTTGGCTTTGGACGTTACGAACAAGGCTCCCATTAGCCTATCGAAACACCCAATGACGATAATCCCAAGAAACGGTATGGACTAGGTTTCCAAGAACCCACTGAGTCTTCCACAAACCTTTGCCCTGAACCAACCATCGACTAATTTCTTCTAGACTTGCCTATTCCTCCTTCACCTACAGAGTCGGTGGTTTCCATCCCTCCTAACTTTTTCACTGCCTAAATGTCATTCATTTGGGTCCCCTAAATTTATCAGCCAGGTAGGGTACCCAGGCTTTCCTTCTCATTTCCTTTCCATCCCATTGATCATCTACACTGGGTGGTAGACATTCTTCCTACCACAAAATGACTGGGGGGAGTTCGACTTTATACCAACTATCATAACCTTGACCAGACCAATGACCGAACATCAACCAGTCAAATATCAACTAGACATTGACCAATCATCAATCATGACCTTGACCAAACATTCAACCCAAACATTCAACCACCCTTTTTTATCAAAACATTCAACCAGTCTCGACCAATCAGACACCGTATCAACCAACTTTATGTCCAACATCAATCATTGTGACCAATATGGAACAAAGTAAATGAGGTAAATTTGCTCCTAATTGGCTCAAACCTTATATCATAACGCACAAGTATGGATCAGGGACTTATCGTCTGTCTTCTCTTGAAGGCCGACCAGAACCTGAACCTCTTAATGCTTTGCATCTATGACCATTCTACTATTAGTCGAGTACTCATCCACTTGACATTTAACTTGAGCTCGTCCCTTGAGCAATCCTTGTCCTTTAAATCCTCAATCCATTTCACCCTTTTTCCCTTAACAAAATCCTCTACAACCCTTTTATGACGTACGGATGCTTCGTCCTAATAAAAGGGAGACCTTAATCTTCTATAAGTCTTGTCCATGACTCAATGTTCTGTCAAAACTAAATCAAGATGTCAAAACATCCAAGGTCATAAAATCAAATCAAAAATTAGACTGCTCCCTCGAAGGATAGCTGCACTATCATTACTGTAACTAATAGACTGCTCCCTCGAAGGACAGCTATTCAAAATCCATAAAGCAAAATATAGACCACTCCCTCAAAGGATGGCTATGACTAAATCTTGCTACAAACAGCACTTTCCTAGAAGCTTCCCGCATTGATCAGCTTCACAAATGACCACCAAACAAATGACATCTTTATGTGGACTTCCCGTATTGATCAGTCCGCTCTCTAAAAAAAACAAAAAAAGCCCGGGTCATGGACTTGACTTATAGTTGTCTTAGGGTCTCCTATAAAAAGGGGCAAAGTTCTCGATACTCTAAAATGGGTTACCCTTTTCCTCCTATCATATCACCTACTCAAGGGACTTCAAGCTCACTTTAATGTCAAAAGTGATTCGATTACCGCTCTAACATAACTATGGTCAATAATGCAACGCATAAATGGGGCTCTTGGTTCTAACAACCCCTGTCTATGTTGTCTTTATGGTCCTTGTCAATGAAAGAGCAACACGCCTTTCACTTATCTTCCACATTTTGGTCACACTTAACCAAAACATTTTCAGACCAACAACAGAACATTATGTCATCATCCTAGTCCATTTCACATAGTTTCTATGGACACCAATACACATGGAAACTATCAACCACACAATTTATGTCAAGCATAAACCAATACTTGCTGAAGCATAAATAGACCTCAATTCATTTTTAGCAAACATCCATCACGAATATGGATAGTTGCTAGGGATGAAAAACCCCGACTTATGTTACAAAATACACCATTTGGAAAAGGCTGTAACATCATATTCTTATCATTTCAAGCATGCACCCTCAGACATATGGGAAATGCTATATCTTTATCATGACCAAAATCAACCACTTCGATCTTTTTCCTCCCTTCTTGGGAGAACTACATTGGCCTGAGGCCCTAACGACAGGGGCTATGTAGGCAGCACTCAATTGACATGGGGTCTTCTGGGGTTAGCTCGGCCATTCTCTTCGTCACTTTCTTCCATCTCCTTCTCTCGTCACCTGCCAATCACATCACAACCAATCACACATTTTCATAATCTTTAGCATAATAATTCTCATAATTTACATCATAAATCATTAATCACAAACCACATTATCATCATCACACAATTAAGCATTCACATCATATAATCTGCAAGTCATAACATAAATATCACTATCACATAATCCTTGTGCATCATCATCTAATCTAAAAATCATGACCATTCTCATTATTAGCATTATCACAACGCATCATTATATTAATCATCACCATTATACTCAATACCATAACATTGTAATCATCACATTTAATCATCATAACATTATAATCATAAACATAATATCAAAACATGCATCATCATCATAATCAAAAATGCATTAAACATTCAACAATATCCATAACACATTAATGATCCAAAACCATCATCATATATATATAAATATCTTTTATACAATCGCACAACTCTGTGCCTCTATCTCTCTCTCATACATCTCGCATCAACGGCTCGCAGGCCGGTATATACATCAAAAATGAATCTCTAGGTCTGCCCTCAAGGCTGTGGCTGTGGTGGTGGTGGCAGTGGCTGAGAAGAAGCTGTATCCTCTCCTCCCTCTGATCTGTGCCATCTGCACAACCCTAAAGCCGTCACTCGTGACATAGACCTCTATCGGCTCTGCTCTGCCCGCATCTCTGAGTATCGCTATATCTGAGGGAGCCCCCTAATGGCCCTCTCATAATACGCGATCTCATCCAGTGCATCACTGTATCTCACTAGAGATACAATCTACGATGGACCCATCTGCCCTATTATTGTGCCCTGTCCTGACCCCTGTGGCTATGGCTGACCTAGGTGCACTGATGTCGATGGTCCTGCCCCCTGTGAAAATGCCAGCTGTTGAGATGGCTACTGTAATGGGCCCTGCCCTCCAAAGATCTAACCTGCCACTACCTATGCCTAGGCTGCAGCCAGTTGTCCCTATAACAGAGTGACCTGCCCTGTCAAAGCTATCACCTAACCTGTCATCTCTGCCAGCTACCCTATAACTCCTACCCACTGTCCCTACAAAATTGAGACTTGGGCCTGAGCCGCATCTCTCTCCTGCCGTGTAGTGTCCCTCTCCTCGTGGGCTGTATCCTGCTCCCTCATAATCGCTTGCAAATCTAGCTGGGGTCCCACCTATATGCCTCTGTACTGCCCTGCCCACCATGTTGTGTAAGCCTCTATACACCCTGGGTTAGCTATCCCAGGTCTTGCCGATAAATCCTCAAAATCAGGCTCCTTTGTCTCCTCTGGCAGTGGGAGCGGTGCCTCTATATCATCTCATCTGTATGATGGGAATGCAGGAGGTACATCCTGTAGCAGCCTGTACTAGCACCGCACTCTCTCTGCTGGGATCCTCTCGAGCTCACCGGCTCACCTACCTCTGACCCATCAACTGCTCTGCATCCTGACCATCTGCTCACCTTGGTCTCTGAATGCTGGATACACCAAGTATGGTCTCCAGACGATATTTGCTGGAATCAGGGCCTCTAGTATCCCTCGATAGTGATCAATATCCCTGACCACTCTGTCCACCCACGTCTGTGCCATCACCTCACGCAATCGCCTGAACTCGACCCTAAATTTGACCTGGATCGCCACTGGGAGGCCGAGAGGTCGAGTAACCACAATGTGTTCATATGCCCAGCAGTGCAGAAGGTGGCCTACACACAAGCTGTACCATCGCCGCCAACTGATGCCCCATAACTCTCTGTATACCTGGGCCAAAAAGATGGGCGCCTAGGTGAACACTGTCTACTGCTCCAACATGTCCATCAAAACCCCGATCATGGCCACCAAGAACCTGCCTCCCTCTGCATTCAGCAACGCATAGACTGTGATGCTGATCATCATCAAAATTGCCAGTCGATGTGCGTCCTCATCCACCACGTACAAAGGCTCATATGCAAAACTAGCTGAATGGTAACTCGTCTCTGTGGCGTGCTCCCTAAACAGCATGACCATGTGGATATCGTGTGCCTCTCTCGAGCACGCATAGATGTCAGCTTTGTGTACTGGTAGCCACAAAATTTGGTACACGTCCTCGACCGTGACCGTCATCTCACCCGTGGGCAGGTGGAAGGTGTTGGTGGCATGGTCCCACCGCTCGATCAATGCCACCATAAGGTTCACATCTCTCGCTACTCTGCAGTAGTGTCTCAGACCGCCTAACCCCACTATGCTCATCTGTGCCCACTCCTCGATCGTCACACCTCTGCGCATCTGCGTCAGTAAGGTCAGGAGGCGATCCTGCAGCATCAAGGTTTGCCTCGCCTGCGTGCATGCTAGAATGTTTCTATTCACTTTTTTCGTCACTTTCTTCCATCTCCTTCTCTCATCACCTGCCAATCACATCACAACTAATCACATATTTTCATAATCTTTAGCATAATCATTTTCATAATTTACATCATAAATCATTAATCACAAACCACATTATCATCATCACACAATTAAGCATTCACATCATATAATCCGCAAGTCATAACATAAATATCACTATCACATAATCCTTGTGCATCATCATCTAATCTAAAAATCATGACCATTCTCATTATTAGCATTATCACAATGCATCATTATATTAATCATCACCATTATACTCAATACCATAACATTGTCATCATCACATTTAATCATCATAACATTATAATCATAAACATAATATCAAAACATGCATCATCATCATAATCAAAAATGCATTAAACATTCAACAATATCCATAACACATTAATGATCCAAAACCATCATCATATATATATAAATATCTTTTATACAATCGCACAACTCTGTGCCTCTGTCTCTCTCTCTCATACATCTCGCATCAACGGCTCGCAGGCCGGTATATACATCAAAAATAAATCTCTGTGGTGGTGGTGGCAGTGGCTGAGAAGAAGCTGTATCCTCTCCTCTCTCTAATTTGTGCCGTCTGCATGACCCAGAAGCTGTCACTCATGACATAGACCTCTGTCAGCTCTGTGCCACCCGCATCTCTGAGTATCGCTGTATCTGAGGGAACCCCCTGATGGCCCTCTCATAATACGCGATCTTGTCTAGCGCATCACTGTATCTCACTAGAGATACAGTATGTGGTGGACCCATCTGCCCTGTTGTTGTGCCCTATCCTGACCCCTATGGCTGTGGCTGACCTAGGTGCACTGATGTCGATGGTCCTGTCCCTTGTGAAAATGTCGACTGCTGAGATGGTTGCTGTAATGGGCCCTACCCTCCAAAGCTCTGACCTGCCACTGCCTGTGCTTGGGCTACAGCCAGCTGTCCCTATAACAGAGTGACCTACCCTGTCAAAGTTGTCCCCTGACCTGTCATCTCTGCCAGCTGCCCTGTAGCTCTTGCCAACTATCCCTGTAAAATTGAGACTTGGGCTTGAGCCGCGTCTCTCTCCTATCGTGCAGTGTCCCTCTCCTCACAGGTTGTATTTCGCTCCCTCGTAATCACCTATAGATCCAGCTGGGGTCCCACCTGTATGCCTCTATACTGCCCTGCCCCCCATGCTGTGTAAGCCTCTGTACACCCTGGGTCGGCTATCCCAGGTCCTACCGACAACTTCTCAAAATTGGGCTCCTCTATCTCCTCTGGCAGTGGGAGCGGTGCCTCTATATCATCTCATCTGTACGATGGGAATGCATGAGGTATGTCCTGTAGCAGCCCGTACTGGCACCACACTCTCTCTACTAGAATCCTCTCGAGCTCGCTGACTCGCCTACCTCTAACCCATCACCTGCTCTACGTCTCAACCATCTGCTCACCCTGGTCTCTGAATGTTGGATACACCAAGTATGGTCTCCAGACGATATCTGCTAGAATTAGGGCCTCTAATACCCCTCAATAGTGATCAATATCCCTGACCACTCCATCCACCCGTGTCTGCGCCATCACCTCGTGCCATCGCCTGAACCCGACCCTAAAGCCAGCCTAGATCGCCACTGGGAGGTCGAGAGGTCGGGTAACCACAATGTGCTCATATGCCCAGCAGTGCAAAAGGTGGCCTATACACAGGCTATATTGTCACCGTCGATTGATGCCCCATAACTCTCTGTATACCTGGGCCAAAAAGATGGGCACCCAAGCGAACACTGTCTGCTAATCCAGCATGTCCATCAAAACCTCAATCATGGCCATCGAGAACCTGCCTGCCTCTGCATCTGGCAATGCATAGACTGTGATGCCGATCATCATCAAAATTGCCAGCCGATGTGTGTCCTCATCTGCCACATACAAAGGCTCATATGCAAAACTGGCTGAATGGTAACTCGTCTCCATGATGTGCTCCCCAAACAGCGTGACCATGTGGATATCATGCACCTCTCTCGAGTACGCATAGATGTCAGCTCCGTGTACCGGTAGCCACAAAATTTGGTACACGTCCTCGATCGTGATCATCATCTCGCCCATGGGCAGGTGGAAGGTGTTGGTGGCATGGTCCCACCACTCGATCAACACCACCATAAGGCTCACATCTCTCGCTACTCTGCAGTAGCGTCTCAGACTACCTAGCCCCACTGCGCTCAGCTGTGCCCACTCTTCGACCATCACACCTCTGCACATCTATGTCAGCAAGGTCGAGAGGCGATCTCGCAGCATCAAGGTCTGCCTTGCCTGCATCCATCCATAGTTAATCTCATGTTAAAATTGTTCCTACTCTTTCTATTTTACCAACTATTTCGACTATCTATGCCTAACCCGACACCCGAGAAGCCCTTGACGTAGCTTCAACCTTTTGACTTGACCATTTTTTTACCACTCTTTCTGACCAAGTAGCCACCAACATCAATTAACATGCCGGTGACGGCACTCACCTAACCAACGTCAGTCACTTAGTGACCGACATCGGTAGGGTAATGACCGACACCAGTCGCTAGTCGACCGATGCCGGTGGGATCACCGACGTCGGTGACTGGTTCAGCCTTAGGGCCAAATGGGGCGAGCCCTAAAAATTAGGGCTTCCCCCTACACCCCCTTACACCCTCCTAAACCCTCTAAAATGACTCCTAAGCTCTCCTAGACAACCCACCCACCTTCCTACCTACCCTCCCACTCAATTTCTACCTCAAACAACAAAAATTCAAAAAAACTAAATTCAAAACAAAAATCATCAAACTAGGGTTTAGAGACCCTCCTACCTCGTCTCGACGTCACTGGCGTGGTGGCACAATGTGTGCCGCTAGTGGTGGACCTCTCATGGGTCTTCTACTCCCCTCTGCCATCTCTTCCATGCCAATGACTCTGCACACTTCACCTGGCTCACACGCGTCCCTGCAGCGTCCAATCACCTCCTATAGATGTGTTTTACATATGACTAATATGGAAATAAGAGAAAATAGAGAATTTTTACTCAATTGAATGCTCTTTGGTATGCATATAGGTATGTGCTAGGTGTAGACACCAAAATAGTGTCTAACCTTGGGTCACCTTCCCCCTTGGTCCATTCCTAACCCATTCCTAACAATTACTAATTTAAAATAATTAAACTTATTTTGAATTAACCCCCCTCCTTGGACACATCACCCATGACACCTCACCTAGGACACCTCGCCTTGGACTAATTCTCATCCTATGACTCACCCAAGACCTATTCCTACTTCTCTCTAACTGCCTAACAAACTCTCGTGCGTATTTAGCCCAAACCTCGACATTCTCCAATAGATAGTGCACTTGGCAAATGAAAAATGGACTTAGTGGCTCTTTTTGCCCGTTCTAACCCCGCCAACATTGGTCAAGTGTCGGCTGACGCCGGTGGAATCGCCAACGTTGGTTATACTTAACCAGTTTTTTAGACTCTTTGAGGATCCCAATCAAAAATCGGCTAATCTCTGGAAGCAACTGATGAATCCTTTGAATCCTTCAGTCTTCGACCATCCGTCAATCTACAAAATCTCTCAATCAAGCCTCTCACTCTCTCCCTCAGGTGCAACAATAGCCTCAGGTTCTCCATCAACAACAGGTTGTCCACACAGGCTACATCAATAGCAGGTATGGAAATCATCAGTAGCACACCTTCTACAAGGCACAGGTAAGTATACTGTCTATTTTTTTAATTCTCTTTTCAGTTATTTACTTTCAAACAATATCTCCCTAGACCAGACTGTTAACCAAGCCAGACCCGAATCTTGACTTATCCACCTCCCTGTTTCCTCCGTCCTCTATCAGACCATATACTCTGCCCATTCAACTAGACTCTCAGACTCAGACCCCAGACCATTCAACCAAGCCCAAAAACTTTGTCTCAAGACTGTTAACAAACCTAGACCCTTCCTTGGCCTTGTCCATAGACCAAAACCCTGACAAGACTCTGTACACAGACCACAGACCTGCCCAGACCCCGTCCAAGTTGATTGCCCTGACTGATGCCGATCACTACCACAACCGACATCGATAGATTAATCGATGTTGGCACCTTGACCAATCGACGTCGGCGACTGTGACCAGTTCGACAGCTTCTTTCAAGTAAGCCTTTGCTTCTTTTCATTTCCATCTTTTATCACTTTTAGTTCTTCATTATTCAGCTATTTATCAGACATTTCCTTCTATTGATTAGTGGGTTTATATCTCTCAAGGAAGTTTTCATACTTCTGGGATCAAGCTTTCGCTTGACAACCCACCATCTATCCATTTAACACCTTCTTTTGTCCAAGTTTCCTTTCTTTGCAGGTGTCATTCCTCCACAGCCAAAGAGGAGTACTCACAGCGTCTAGATTACGGTGCGTAGACTATATCCAGGTACACATCAAGCCTTGACCATTCCTTCTTAAGTTTCTCATTTTTTCTTCTTTGAAATTGAAAGCAAAATTTGAATAGAAACACTAGGTTAATTTAGAATGAAGAGTGATCATGCATATATACCACTCTTATCAAGATAATATATCACATAATATCACTTAGGTTGACCATTAGAATATGTGTCATTTTTAAATTATATGACCTTAGGGAACTCAAAACTTGCATCGGGTAAGGACACTTGCATCAATATAGGCATCTGATTAGGATACAAGTGGTTGGGAAGTAAAAAATTAGGTACAAGTCTAAAACTTAAAGTCATGAAATATAAGTAGATTTCAAGCATTATGGGCAAGATAGAGGCCCTGGATCATCAACATAAGATAAGTCATAGTAAGAGATAGGCCTCGAGGCACAATAAAGAGTAGATGTGAAACTTGCAGAAGCAAGAAAGGTTTATAACTGAGAGGAAAATACAAGGTCTAAGTTTCCTAAGTGTACAAGATCGAGGTCTTATATAATTCATAAATATCATCTACGCTACCACTATAATCTCAACATCTTAATTGAATGAAATTCTTGCTAGTTGACTTGGCCTTGATTTTGAATTGATATTATGTTTTTGTTCGCTAATTTCTAAAGTAAGGGAAGGGCATTTTAGTCTCAGAACAAACATAAAATAAAGGGTAACGAAGGATAGAAAATAATATCTCTAATCATGAGAATGTCAATGCTTCACAATTTAAAATATGCCAAATCATAGTTATACCATTGTGTCTGGTTCAATAAATTCACAAACTTTCAACCACTAAGTGGGCAAGCTTCTAAAGACATAAATCTGAATGTTGAAACTTAAGAAATCTTCATTAAATATAAACACAAAAAAGATATTTATGAATTCTTCATTAAATGTAAACACACACATAGATATTGAAACTCTTTATAGTTGTAAGCACATAAATTAAAGAGTGTTCTAAATAAGATAATAAGAATTCATAACTGAATCAAAATAACAACAACACAAACTGATTACTTCTTTTAGTTATGTAACAAAACATTAATCAATTCTCTAGCATAAGCATGAGATCAAGACAAGAAACAATAAAAAATATTAATGGACAAGAAAACAAAGTTAATAACAATGCAAAATAACTTGCAATAATTTTGGTAGAGTTTCTCTACATAGAAATGTTGACCCTATTTACATTACAGACATGTCTATATATAGATCATTTTATCTCATTGAGTATACTAAGATTCAAATTAGCCCTACTACTAGGATGATTACAAGCCTTTAATGATGATTACAAAAAGTATTTGGGCTTCTTTGATTCTCTAATAGATTTTCTAGTTAAACCATGCTTCATTAAGATTGAATTTGTCTTTTAGCTCCTCTAAATGATATTTCCTTGCACACCATACCCAGATTAATATTAATTCTACTTGGTTTGCATTCAATTTCGAGGCTATTTCGATGCACATGTCAATTCAAGCTTTGACTTCTACATTCCCTGATCAATTTTCCACTTGAAATATATTGAATCCCATCATTTATGTCAAGTTTGGGATGACTTTTATGTTCAATTTGTCTCCCCATTGTTCATTTCATTGTTACGAGACCCTCTACCTTTGAATATCCTTATTTAGGTAGATAACATTGATCCAAGAAGATCCACACATTGATCTAATCAAATAGTCTACAACCATATTACAAGCATCCCAACATCGAAGAGCTCATCGAGAAAAAACCAACACATTTTGAATGGGGTCAAACATATTTCATATGCAAAATTTATGACCTATTGAAACAAGTAGGGCACAAAGATGATGTTAGCATGGTGATTGGATGTGTACCAGTGGCCCAATCAGGGCTTGACACATATATTAAAGGTATTTTGACACATAAAATGTTCAAACACAAGGCCCTAAGATATGCTACGAGTTTCAAGCAGAGATTGGTCTTATATCAATTCATATGGTGTTGAAACTTTTATTAAAACATTTTAATTAAAAAAACCTCTTAATATGGGATTAAATCCCACCCAAAATACATGAAATCTATATCCAAGCCTAAAATTAAGGCAATGGAAGGAATCCCAACATATTGGGTAAATAGATAAGACTTCAAACCATGAATCAAGGGCCTTAGGAACATTATAAAAGGGTCAATGTTGAATTTGAAAAACATATACATGGAGATAGAAAAACTTAATATTAGCCTTTGAAGGAGAGCGAGTAAGAAACAAGTAAGCGTCTTTTTATGATGAAATAACAACTCCCATATAGGTGATTTTTGTAGAGACTTCTTCAAGTTAGAGAAACGGCTATTTTTGTAGACCAAAATCATATTTTGGTGTAAATAGTATACACATTGTATGTTACACCATTTAATAGATCGATTCGAGTATTTTTTAATCTCAGAGACATAACCCAAGGGTGAACTTTTTTATCAATTTGGTTTGTGTTTTCTCTATTTATATTCATTAATTGATATTTTTAATCATTATTGAGTTTGATTTTAATCAAATAAGTTAATTTCATGTAAAATAATGGAAATTGAAAAAAAAAATATGAGTATCAAAAATTGATAAATAGTGAATGTTTTGCATTAACTAATAATTTGAATTAAGTTTGGTATCATAATCGCTGATTCAAGATATTTTAACATGGTTTTTGGATTTACAAGTTTTCATTTTACATGCTTACAAGGTCTACGAGCAAGTGTGGTGAAGGATTGTTTGACTAATATAACCCTGAAATTGGTGCAAAATGCACAAGTCAAGCCATGGATTCTCCTAGAGGAGAATCAAAATCAGAATTGACCTTTGATCAAGTCTTTCTTAAGATGAAGATCACAATGAAAGACTTGTATTGTAAAAGGAAGCTGAGGATTGAAGTTAAACAAGAGGAATAATCCTTAACCATTGGTAAGAGTAAAGGAGAAGAATCTCCTAAAACTCTTCCATCTCCTTCCAAACCTTCTCCTTCTTTCTCTAATGACAAGTAAAAGATAGTTTTTAATTCTACTTATTCCATTTTTAAGCTTGATGTTAAGTTTGATTTATCAGTCCATAATGTAGAGTTTAGTGCAGAGAAACTAGATCGTTGATAAAATAGATCGAAGTGTATTGCAGGGTTTAGAAGATTGCAGATGATTAATCATAAACACAATTAGCTACTCTTTGCATGGGTGGCACAACACTCATCTAGTGGGAGAGTAAGACACAATTAATATCTACTAAAACATGGTAAAGTGATTTCTTCTTAGGTTGATTTTTTCTACATTAAAAACCCAATTCTACCCATTAGGCTATATACAAAAAGTTACTATGGATTGACAAAATTTAAGATGAAGCGTCAAAATGTATAGTATTATACTCAAGATTTCAGGAAGAGGGATTTGGTGTTAAGTATTCCTTTTTACACTCAAGAGACTCTTTTGAAATATATTCATGGGTTACATAGTTACTTAAGTCATACAATCATTATATTTAACCCTAAAAATCTTGATGAAGTTTGTGTCCAAGCTACCCATATTGAATCAAGAGATAAAGTGACTAAAGACATGGAACACTTCACAAAGAAGCACAATAAACCACTTGAAAGTAAAGGTCAATGAAATGGTAAGATGAAACATACCTCCATGGTTGAGAAATAGGATGGGGAGCCTCTTTGCTATAATTTCAAGAGATAAGGGCGTGAAGATGTTAATTGTTGGAAGCTCCATCCATAATGTAGACCAAAATAGTTTGGGGACAAGAAAGGTAATAAGACTACTACAACAATACAATAAGATCTTGGCTTTGATTCTGGTGATGAGACCAAGGTCACCAATGCAAGGTTCATCTTATTCCTCTTCTAACACTAAACCTCTTAATTCTCATTCTTATTTAAATTTTAAATCTATGCATGATGGAAAACAAAATGAGTTATTCCACATTCAAGCAATTTCTAATCATACTAAAATAATACTCTTTTTGATAGTGGATCTCAAATTAATCTCATTTCTGAAGAAGTTATGAACAAATTAGGACTTGAAACTAAACCACATACTAAGTCTTACCCTTTAGGATGGGTATGTGATGATGCTAAATTGCAAGTCACGAAAACATCCGGGTTAAGATCTGCAGTCACCTCTAAGTTCATTGATGAGGTAGAGTTAGATGTGGTTTCACTTGATATTTGTGGCATTTTACTTGGTATTCTTTATTTTTTTGATATAAAATCAATATTTTATAGGGAAGAAGAATAAATATTTGCTTGTAAAAGATGGGATTGAATACATTATAAGATCCCATTGAACAAAGACAAACTTATCTCTTGTATCTACAGGACAGATGAAAAGGCTTGTCAATGCAATCAAGAAATTTGTACTCGTGGTTGTAAAATCCAAGGATGATGATACATTCAAGGTAGGCACTGTAAGGTTGTGATACTAAACATATAAATTAAATAGTTAAGATTATGTCTAACTATAATGATATTTTTTAGGATCCACAAGGTTTAGCTCCTAAAAGACATATTCAGCATGAGATACAACTACAACAAGATGCATATCTTCCAAATATTGGCATGTATAGGTTGTCTATGGTATAAAATGAAGAAACAAAGAAGAAAGTTCAAGAGTTCCTCAAGAAATGGGTAATATGACCAAGCACTTCTCCATGTGGTTCGCCAATTATCTTGGTGCCAAAGAAAGATGACACTTGGTGGATTTGTATATATTTTCGAGCATTGAACAAGATTATGGTGTTTTAGTGGGGATGCAAGCATCAAAAATCTTTTGATATCCTGAAAGAAAAGATAAGCATGGTTAAGGAATAGTATTTACATTGAGTATTTACGATAGAGTAAATATTAATTATGGTTGTGTTTTTATGTAAGTTAATAATATATTATTGTTATGTAACAATAACATATATTAGGAGTTTTTTGCACGTAAATTTGGAGTAAATCACTCAACTCACTATTATAAGAGATTCTGAGAGATTCTAGGAGTTTAATAGTTAGTGGGATTTTTAGATAATAGGATATGTTATCCTATATATTTTTAATGTGTTGGATGTAATATTCAGTGAGTATGTAATTAAGAGTGAAAAATAATATATTAATGTGCTTGAAATATTTTTTTGGTGTTTAGCTATCTGTTAAACTCTGATTGTTTCCAATATTTGGTATCAGAGAAAGGATGGGCTTCTAAGAATTTGTGAAGGGCAAACTCACCATTTCTTCTACTTGCCCTTGTGGATGAAAGATTGGATTTCTATTTTTGTAGCATGTTTTGAGGGTATATAGAGTGCAATATATTAGAGAATATTATTATCATAAATAGAATTATTTTTGTGGGATTAATTATTATCCATATTGTTTCCATTCATGAGATTTTTGTAGACTCTTGTATATGTTCAAAAGCTCCACTTGAGTGTTCTCTGTGCACTTTTTGATCAGTGTAATGTGTAAATTTTTTTCATCAGCTTCACTCATTAGATAAAAGTGGTTTTGATGAGAGAATATAATCATGAATCCTCAAGAATAGCTATATAATTATAGTCTACTTTTTTACTTTACATCACTAAATTGTTCTCCTTGGCATCACTGTAACTATGTCTACCTGGGTCCTGTCTCCATCAATCAGTTTGTCACTACACACATTGTACATATTTTGGTGGTGTTCATCTACAATCTAGGTTGATCATATTAGTTTAGACCCCAGAGACATTATATTCTCTTGATCATGTATTTATGGGACTGGTAGTTCTTCACACCTATAAACATCATCTAAGTTCCATGCACTCATCGCCTTGCTCTTCATGAAGCATTTTTACATCAGGATCATATAGAAACATTGTATCTCCATGCCCAATTATCTTAACCAAAAGCTGCACTATCTACCAGATCTTCCATCTTTTTGATTCACATAGATTTTATTAAATCAAAAACTTGCTCTTTTTTGTCATTCTCTGCGAGTCTAATCACAGTTGCATGGAAATTTCCAAGTGTCGAAAGGTCTTAGTTTACAATTATTATTTTATTTTAGTGGATCGAGTCAATAATTTATTATTTTGTATAAATTTACACTTATGTTCATGATAGTTAAGTTTTTTGGTCATATGTCATTATAAGGCATTTGAGTTTCATAGTGATAGTGTTATTAGGGGTATGGTTTTATATTTTTTAATTCTTATTGTTAGTATTGAGATTTTATGTGTCATTCCAATAGTAGTTTTATATATAAGAGTATAAAAAATATTGTTATTGGATTTTGTAATCTAATATTAAAGTCCTTGTCATTAAAATTCCTTGTTAAATATAGGTTTAATCAATAGGATTAAA
This sequence comes from Torreya grandis, assembly GCA_037957365.1. Lineage (NCBI taxonomy): Eukaryota > Viridiplantae > Streptophyta > Pinopsida > Cupressales > Taxaceae > Torreya > Torreya grandis. The sequence goes on along the minus strand of JARHVA010000284.1, from coordinate 258,079 downwards.
CTTATTGTCAATCGAGTTTATAGTCAAACTCATTTTTATGTAAAAAAATAAAATTTGGTAAAGTTTGTCATTTTTGTCAAAAAGTATAATGTCAAAGTCTTTTTGGATCCACTATCAAAAAATATAAAAAATAAAAAATTGTTTCTAAAAGGATGCATTTTTGGGAAACCATGATGTCCTAGGAATTATTTCACATTGAGGGGGGAAGTACACCCAATGAGGAAATAATTGTTCTTCACTTCTTCATTGGTTGAGTAAGCAATTTCATTCATTGGAGGATGAAGGAAACAAAATCTAGAGGTTTTAGATCCTCTTATCAGTCACCAATGATGGGGCCCAGATAATTTGGTGACATATTTTATGTGATGTGCTTTTTCATTTTTTCAGTATGGTGTTGTTTACACCAAATCGACTAACACCAAGGACAGTTCTTCAGTTGCAATGAAAATTGTCTATGTTATTTTTATTTGGTTAGAAACAAACATTAACAGAGGCTGCATAAGATGAAAATGAGGATTTATTCCTCATGATATTTCATTTTTTAGTATTATTTGTGTTTTCATTCCCTTGTTGGATTGGAGAAAAAGAGGGTGTAGATATAATAGAATATGGCAATAGTTGTATAAGAAAGAAGGTAACTACAAAAAAAATTTGATTGTAGATATCCTCTGACTACCATATTTATTTATGAAGATGATCAGCTAGTGAAACATTTATTGCATTCACATGGAGTAAATGTGGGATGCATTTTTCACATAGTAGTGGTCATGTGCAAAAAGATATAGATAACAAGATTCAAACAGTAGTAAGCAGACCTAAAAATATGCATTGGCATACAATTCTATTCATGTCATTTCTTGAAATGTACATTCTCTCCATGTAAACACTAAGGATGGGATCGTTAAGGATTAGTATTTACATTGGATATTTATCATAGAATAAATACTACTTATGATTATGTTATGTAAGCTATTTAATAATATATAATTTTTATGTAACAATAAAATATATTAAGAGTTTGTTGTACGTGAGTTTGAATTAAATCACTCAAATCACTATTATAGGAGATTGTGAGAGATTCTAGGAGATTTAGTAGTTAGTGGGATTCCTAGATAATAGATTATGTTATCATATATATTTGTATTGTGTTGGATGTAATATTCAGTGTGTATGTAATTGAGAGTGAAAAATAATATATTATTATGTTTGAAATATTTTTTGGTGTTTGGCTCTTTGTTAAACTATGATTGTTCCTAATAAAAACAACCCTAGTGTTATCACTTCTAGATTTATATCATCCATTCAAGATTGAAACTAATGCAAGCAATTATACCATGGGTGCAATTTTGATGCAAAAGTGAAAGCTTATTTGTTACCATTTAAAACCTTCACAAGTATGGTAAAGGGATATCCTACATATGATAAAGAGTTGTATGCTTTGGTTCAAAGTGTTTAAAAATGGAATCATTAATTAATGGGGAAAGAGACAATCATCCATATGAATCATCAACATTTGTAATATCTATAATCACAGTCAAAGTTACAACAATCAAGGCACTTTTTTTACATGGAATTTATGCAATAATTCTATCTCATAATCATATGTAAAAAAGGTACACAAAATAAGGTAGCTAATATGCTTTCATGTCCTCTTATTGTTTCATATATCTCTTACAACATAGTCCTTTGATGCATGATATTTATAAGGAACAATATGTTAGAGATGTTGATTTTAAGGATGTCTATAAAAATCTAACCCATGGTCATTTTGGAAATGGAAAAATAGTTGCACAATTTCAAAGATTTTGTTATTGGCTTAAGATGTATGAAAATGTATCCAAATATGTTAAAGGTTGTATTATTTGTGGCACTAACAATCCTAGTAATAGTAAGTTAGGCTTGTATACCCCATTTCTTGTAGTCCATGGGAGAGTATTTTTATGGATATTTTGGGTGGATTATATATGTCTATAACAAATCATGATTGTTTGTATGTGGTTGTGAATAGATTTATCAAAATGTGTGTTGTGGTGCCTTGTAAAAAAACTATCACAAGCGAGGAGACATCACACTTTTTCTTCAACAATGTTTGGGTTAATTTTGGTTTACCCATATCTATTATTTCTAATTGGGATTCTCAATTCATTAAGAACTTTTTGTCAGCTTTGTGGGCTTTATGGACATAAAACTAAAGAAAAGCACTGCACTTTATCCAAAAATTGATGGTCAAACAAAATTGGTCAACTATACAATGCTTCATTTTCTTTGAGGGTATTATAGTAATCATCCCATTTTTTGGGATGAACACTTATGTTATGTGAAACATGCTCATAATCGGGTCATACATTCTTCTATAGATAAATCTCCTTTTGAGGCTCATTTTGGTTATTTTCTTAAGTCTCCCTTGGAATTCACTTTTGAAAAAGAAATAGTGACAAATGAAACTAAGTATGAAGACAAAGTCAAGAGGTTCATCTAGAAGGTCCAATCCATTCATAAAATTATCCAGGAATAGATCCAATCCAAGTACAAGGCTAGGCATGACAAGCATTGTGTTGATCACCACTTCTAGGTTAATGATCTAGTTTGGATCCATATAATCAAATAATGCCTTAAGAGAGAAGGTAAAAATCTCAAACCAATTAAGTATAGCCCATTTAATATTTTGAAGAAGATTAGTAATAATTATTTCTAGTTAGAATTATCACCTTACATACAAATGTAGGGTAGATGCAGGATAATGGGGGACAAAACGGGGGTATAAAGTGACACTTTGTTTTCTTAAAATAACAATAGTTGAACTTGAAGAGAATGTTAGAGATACTTAAAAAAAGAATTAGATAATGACATAAGAACATAAATTGTGGAATTTTGAATGTAGTTTTTAAATATATAATTTTTTCAATACCTAGATGATAAAAGTGTGCAAAAAAGATGCATTTATGACAATAGGTTGGTCATTTTTTGTGAAAAGATAAGGATATTGCATGTGTACGAACACACTATTTTTAATTAAACGACTGAATTTTTGTATGAAACTTCATATATGGATAGATTAAATATTGAATATTGTTGAGAATGTTTTTTATTAATTTGTTATTATATATATAATATGTAAATAATTTTACAAGTCAAGACAGCTAGAAAATTGAAATTACAAGTATACGATCACAACTTTTTGACCTTAACTTCATGAAATTTTTTTTTTTAAAGCATAGTTGACAATGTGTAGATTGTTGAGATATAAGTTTTATAAATGTTTGATTAATATTCAAAAAATTATAAGGAAATTTGTGATGATATGTATATAATCTATAATGAGATATCTTATGTATAAATTAAGTAATAATTATAAATAATATTCTAACATTAAAAACATATATATATTTTAAAACTACTCTTTCCCCACTACAAACCCATATAATTTTTTTTAAATAGTAAAATATGCCTAATCAGATATGTCGATAAAGACAAAGAAGACTCCTAAAATCATTAGAATCCAAGTGGGATGCTCCATGGTTGGTTTTAGGGTAGGTTAAAACCTCTTCAAGCTTGTATCCAAGGCAACTTTGGAGAGAAAATGCAAAATTAAAACATATCTTTAAATGCAAAAAAAAAAAAAACTCAAATTACACAAAACAAAAAAATATATATGTCTTTAATAGGGCAAAAAATATATACGTCTTTAACAGGTTTTATTTGACTTGTTGTGACTTTTTTTTTCAAGGATATATTTAGTAAAATAAATTTAAATTATAAGAATATAAAATTTAAAATAAATTAAAAGTAAACTTATTATATAAAATGTAATATAAATTAAATGTAAACTTATTAAATTTATTTTCCTAAATATAACAAATTAGGGCTGCTTTTCATCTTATAAAATTGATTCCAACTGTAGGGCCATTTAGAAGTTAATTTTTTAAAATACAATCTAGTCAATAGTTAGTTTTTAGAATGTTAGGATTGAAAGATAGAAAAATAAATGAGGCTTCAAATCATGTTACATATATAATAGATATATACCATTGATTATTCCCCCTATTTTATCTAATTGAGTATGCCCTACTTACCTTACCTACATGAGTATTCCCTACCTGATTGAATACCCGAGCTTGAAGGTGGATTCCTAAATAATTTGTGGAATTTTCAATCAGTGGCTCTATCAATATGCATAAATGACATCCCTATAACATGTAACTTGTAACATACCCATATTCATGATACAGTCACTCATATATGGCATTTATCATGTGCATACCTATTACAACATGTATGTATGTAGTCACTCATTTATGAAATCTACCTGTAGTCATGATACAATAATTTATACTAGACATTAATGTAGCTAGCCATCCTAATAGACTCCATTTAGAATACAATGAATTAAAACACCATTCAAAATTCATTCTAAAAAGATACCACTCAATTTGAAACAAATGTCAGATAGATGGTTAATCCATGCATTCTTCAATTAAAATCTCATGGATTATTCCAAAGTCACATAATAAAGTCATATTTTAGCACTTTAAATTTAGATAAGACATTCCCTTATTGACACTCATCATCCATAATCACTCCCTCATCAACCTTCATATTCACTTATCATCCCTATTTGTTCCCTCATTAGTTCTCATTATCCATAATCACTCCCTCATTAGATATCATCATCCCTCATTTTTGCTAATCACTCCCTCATCAATCCTCATCATCCCTAGTCACTCCCTCATCATTTATAATCATCCTTAATTTTCCTTGATAATCCCTAAACACTCCATTATCAACCCTCATCATCCCTAATCATACCTAATAACTCTCTCATCATCCCTCAGCATCCCTAGTCACACTCTCATCATCCCTAATAACTCCCTCATAAAGCATCATCATTTCTTATCATCTATAGTCAATCCTTCATTATCCCTTATCATTCCTAATCATTCCCTCATCAACCCTCATCATCTTTCATCACTCCTTCATCAACCCTTATCATCTTTAATCATCCCTAATCACTCCCTCCTCGTTCATCCTCATCTCTCATTGTCCCTAACCATTGGCACTCATCATACCTAATCACTCCCTCATCATCCCTAGTCACTTCCTCATCTAGTAGAGTGTGTTCCAATCCAATAGTTAGTAGAAATTTTTTACAAAGTAAATAATATCTTTTTTCAAATGAATCTTGAATGGTGTTTCAATTGATTTTGTTATGATTGGTGTGTATTAGGGTGATTATTCTCATTCATGTTTGGTAGATTAGGTAGGGACATGATGGATTACTCTAAGGATATTGTTGAATGATTTTCATGGCTGAAATAATATATTATCCTCTTTACACTTGCATGGTGTAAATTCATTTTGAATGATGAGGGATGATGACAAATGATGATAGATCAAAAATTACCTCTTTGTGCTTGCTTCGTATACTTTGATTTTGAAAATGAGTTCTAAAAAAGGAAATTGTGTTTCCTCCTTAGTGCAAAAAAATGATGTTGGTATGCTCTTTGAATGTGGGGATGTACTTATGGATTATAAAAAGAGTTAATATGATGCAAACTATATTCCTATTCAATGTTAAATTGATACGATGTTGGTAAGTCAAAATGTGTTGCATTTTGAGCCAAAATTGCATTATGATTCCGAGTTGCATTTCCAACCCAAGTTGAATTTCTATCCTAAGTTGCATTGGCAGCCCAAGTTGCATTAGGAGCCTAAGTTGCATTAAGAGATTGAGTTGCATTACCAGCCTAAATATCATTGTGAGTTTGAGTTATATTACATGCCCAAGTTTCATTTCCAACTTGAGCTACATTGGGATCCCAAGTTGCATTGGAAGCCTGAGTTTCATTAGGAGCATGAATTTCATTACTAATGATGCAATTTTAAAAATAAACTTGATTATCATGGGATCCTTAAGAGAATCATGACATGGATTTCAATTTATAATTACTATGGGGGGAAGATGTTCTTTGAATTATTATGTGATAAAACAAGTTACAAAAAAGAAAACTTTGTAATTCCCCCTTGATATGAAATCAATGTTGTAATGTTATGTATCCTTGAGTTCATAAATAAATAGTAAATGTATGAAGGAAACTATGTTTCCTCTTTAATGCAAGATCAAATGTTGGCTTGAACTTTACTTTTGCCTTGAATTTGTGTATCATGGTTTATTTTAGGTTAGATATCTTATTACTATATTATGACTGGCAAGTTGATGTTCGGGTATTTCAAGTCAGTCTAAGCTTTGGCCTTGGGCCACTATAAGGGTTCTTGATACCCTATTCCCAACTCACCCACCTAGTAATAGAATTGATGATATGTGTTTTGGAATTTCCTGATGCTTTCATAAATTTGACCTTTATAACTATTGGATCTCACCCCCTTGTCACCTCTGCTTTATACATGTTGAGGAGTTTAGGGCTTGTGTTGATTCCTCATTATTATTCCTATGTTGATGAGGAGGAAGTGAAATCCTTCTTTTGAACATAGTTATTTGTTTTGTATTTGGGTTATAAATGTTGAGTGAAAGGGTTGGAGTATTTTGGATCTTCTAATGTTTGTGAGTTATTCTCAAAGAATGATGTGGGTCATGAGTATAAATTATTAGCATTTGTGCCACTAACTTTCCTATAGAATATTTTCTCCTTGCATTGAAATATTTATGCTTGTGTAGGAATTATGATAGGAAAGTGGAGAGGGGGTTGAATAGAACTACCAATGTTTGCATTGTGGTTTCCACAATGTATGTTTAGTGTTTGTCATTTTGGTTTCATTTTTAGGGTTTAGGGTCAAGGGTTTAGAGCTCAAAGTTTATAGTTCAATGTTTGGGGTTGATTGTTTGGGCTCTCGCATTTAGGTTTTAAGGTTTAGGTTTTATCCAATTTTAGGATTTAGGGCCTATGGTTTTATGGTTTGAGGTTTTATCGTTTTGGGTATTTGGTTTAGGGTTCAATTTTCAAGATTTAAGTTTTAGTGCTTAGGGTTTCAGGATTAGGGTTCAATTTTAAAGAGTTTAGGGGTCAAGGTTTTGGGTTTAGAATTTGTGGTTCAGTGTTTAGGTTATAAGGTTCATGATTTTGAGTTTTGTGTTTAGGGTTTAGTGTTAATATTGAGGGAATAGGTTTAAGGTTTTATGGTTTAGTGTTTAGGATTTAGGATTTTAGGCCTATGGTTTGGGTTAAGTTTTAGGGCTTAGGGTCTAGGGTATAAATCTAAGGATTAAGGTTTTAAGGTTCTATGTTTAGGGTCTAGGTGTTAGGGTTTAGATATTATTATTTTTGGTTCAAGGCTAATGTATTAGGGTTAAGTGTTTAAGGTTTATGGTGTTTAGGGTTTATGTATATGATTTAGTGTTCATGGTTTAGATTTTATGGCTTAGGGTTTGGGCTTTAGGGTTTAGGGTCCAATGTTCATGATTTAAGGTTTAATGTTTAGGGTTTAGGGTTTAGGGTTTAGGGTTTAGGTGTAAATGGAGTGTATTAGGGTGCTTATCTACATTTATGTCTAGTGTGAGTGACTGTATCATGACTACATGAATATGTCATGTATGCGTGGCAACATACCTAATAGTACTAGATATGGGGTAGATGTAATGTATGAATGATTGTATCATTACTATATATATGTTATAGGTTGCATGTTACATGATAGTCATTTAGCATATTGATAGACCCATTGATTAAAAAACCCACAAATTATTTAGGAATTCATCCTAAATACACCTTCAAGCCTTTTACATGATTGTCCCTAGTCATTCCTTTCTCTATATCGGTGAGAATGACCCCTACCCTTTCAAGATATGGCTTAATCAATGCCCCCTCTCATTTTTCTATATAGGGGTTAACTCAAGATTATGGTTTATGGTTAAAGGTCTAGGATTTAAAAAATTTAGGGTTTAAGGTTTATGGTTGATGGTTCAAGATTCACAGTTTAGGGTTTAGGGTATATGGATTAGAGTTTAGGGTTCATTTTTTAGTGTTATGGCTTAGGAATTAGGATTTAGGGCTTATAATTTATATTTTATGTTTAAAGGTTTTTGATTTATGTTTTGTGGCTCAAGGTACCAAGGATTTAGATTTTAGGATTTGGGGTTTGGTGTTTGGGGTTAGGTTTTTGGGTTTTTGGTTTCATACTTAAGGTTTAGGGTTTAGGGTGTAAGGTTTAGGGTTTTGGTCTTAGGGGTTTGGTTGAGGGTTTGGGGTTTGGAACTTGGTGTTTAGTATTTAAGGTTTTAGATTTAGTGTTTAGGAATAGAGCTTAGGGTTTACGATTTGGGGTTTAGTGTTTATGGTTTAGAGTTTATGATTTGGGGTTTATGGTTTTAGGTTTAGGGTTAAGAGTTTAGGGCTTAGGAATTTAGGGTAAGAGTTTAGGATTTAGAGTTTAGGGCTTGTGTTTTGGAATTTAGGGTTAGGGGTTAAAGGTTTAGGGCTTAGTTGTTGTGGTTTTGGGTTTAAGGTTAGGGATTTATGTTTTAGGGTCTAGATATTAGGTTTGGGGTGTAGGGCATAGGTTTTTAATTTAGGGTTTATTATTTAGGGTTTGAGGTTTACATCTTGTAATTTAGGGTTTTAGGTTTGGTTTCAAGTTTTAGTGTTTAAGGTTTAGGTATTAATGGATTGGGGATTAGAGTTTAGGATTTGGGGTTTAGGTTTTAAGGTTTAGGATTCAGGGGTTAGGGTTTAGTGTTTAGGTTTAGTGTTCATGGTTTAGGATTCATTTTTTAGTCTTTGGGGTGAAGGATTTAGGGTTCAAGGTTTATATTTTAGTGTTTAGGGTTGGTTGTTTGGGTTTTGGAATTTAGGTTTTAAGGTTTAGGGTTTATGGTTTTAGGATTTAATGTTTATGGTTTTGATTTTGAAGTTTTATGGTTGTGGCTTTAGGGTTTAGGGTTTATTTTTCAAGTTTTATGGATTAGTGCTCAAGGTTTTAGGATTAAAGTTTAGGGTTAAGAGTTTAGGGGTTAAGGTTTTGGGTTTGGGGTTTTGGGTTCAGTGTTTAGGGTTTAACATTCTTGATTTTGAAATTTTGTTAGGGTTTAGTGTTTAAAAATGAGTGTATAAGGTTAAGGGTTTATGGTTTAGTGTTTAGGATTTAATATTTAGGTTTATGGTTTGGGTTTTAGTGTTAAGGGATTACATTTAGGTTGTAGAGTTTAGGGTTTAGGGTATAAAGTTTAGAGTTTATTGTTTTATGTTCAGGGTCTATAGTTTAGGGTTTACAGATTATTATTTTGGGTTTAGGGATAATGTATCAGGGTTAAGGGTTCAAAATTTTGGGGTTTAAGGTTTAGGTATATTATTTAGTGTTCATTATTTAGGGTTTATGGCTTAGGGTTTGGGGTTTAGGGTTTAGGTTTCAATGTTTAGGTTTTAAGGTTTAGGGTTTGGGATTTGGGGTTTGAGGTTAATGGTTTAGGTGGAAATGGAGTGTACTAGGGTGATTAGTTACATTTGTGTCTAGTATGAGTGACCATATCACAAGCACAAGAATATTTCATGTATGAGTGATCGCATACCTACATGTAGTACTATGTATGTGGTAGATGTAATGTATGAATGATTGTATCATTACTATATATATGATATAGGTTTCATGCTACAGGGTATTCATTTATGCATATTGATAGACCTATTAGTTAAATTTGATTTTCTAAGTTGAGAACCATGTTCTTAAAAATATTCCAAGGCAAATATATCAAAATCCAAGTATAGTACATATAAAAAAACTTAATCACCTTTAAACCTACAAAAAATAAATAATTGAAGGTCGAAACAAACTTAAAAAGTGAAGAACTTCAAGATTGCAAGCAGAGTTGATAGTCTGCCAAGACAGAACAAGGGTCTATGTAGTCAAAAGAATCATTTTATTGTGAATAAAAGGTGTTTTGTTACTTAATTTGTTGTATTCAAAAATTTATTGCATGTCTGAATGAAATCCAACTTCATTTTAAGAGAATTTACAATTGATCCAAGGTTCATGTCATTGAAACCTTCTAAATCCTATTTTTTGTGTATCTCTAGTCACTTATAGTCTCTTAAATATCACATAAAAAAAAGTTTCATGAGTTTGTTTAGAATATTGGAGAAGATGAGGGAGGTAGTCAAGACTCTACTCCAAGTGTTAGTTCTATAAAATAGTCATTAAGTTATATGAAAAATTAATTTGAAGATATTGGGCTCTGTGTGCATAGTCAAAGCTTAGAATAGGGTTTTTGATATAATAAGAACCATAACTTGCATTTGAACTAGTGTAAACTCCTCAAACTCATATGGAAGTTGTTACAAAAGGTTTATAAGTTATTCCAATGGGTAACATGATCAAACTCGCATTGTGCTTACAAATATAGAGGACTATTTTTCGATCTGGATGTAGATAGTCACAGGAAAGCTCAGTCAAGAGAAACTTCAAGTGTTTTATTTTCTTGATTAAGTTTAAACCTCTTATGAAGGTCTAGTGTTTTTTTTTAAACACTCTATAACACTTAGTTAAAATTATTCAAAGCATTTGGCAATTAATCCAAGTCAATATCCTTCCAAGTAGGAAGATTAGGCCATCCGAACCTAAAGAACAGAGTTGCCATTAAATGAATAAAAGGTGTTTTGTTACTTAATTTGTTGTATTCAAAAATTTATTACATGTGTGAATGAAATCCAACTTCATTTGAATATAATTTATAATTGATCCAAGGTTCATGTCATTGAAACCTTCTAAATCCTATTTTTTGTGTATCTCTAGTCACTTACAATCTCTTAAATATCACATAAAAAAAGTTGCATGAGTTTGTTTAGAAGATTGGAGAAGATGATGGAGGTAGTAAAGACTCTGCTCCAAGTGTTAGTTTTAGAAAATAGTCATTAAGTTATATGAAAAATTAATTTGAAGATATCGAGCTCTATGTGCATAGTCAAATCTTAAAAAAGGGTTTTTGATATAATAAGAACCATAAATTGCATTTGAACTGGTGTAAACTCCTCAAACTCATATGGAAGTTGTAACAAAAGGTTTATAAGGTATTCCAATGGGTAGCATGATCAAACTCACATTGTGCTTACAAATAGAGAGGATTGTTTTTCGATCTCGATGTAGATAGTCACAGGAAAGCTCAGTCAAGAGAAACTTCAAGTGTTTTATTTTGTTGATTAAGTTCAAACCTCTTATGAAGGTCTAGTGATTTTTTTTAAACACTCTATAACACTTATTTAAAATTATTCAAGTCATTTGGCAATTAATCCAAGTCAATATCCTTCCAAGTAGGAAGATTAGGCCATCCGAACCTAAAGAACAGAGTTGCCATTAAATGAATAAAAGGTGTTTTGTTACTTAATTTGTTGTATTCAAAAATTTATTGCATGTGTGAATGAAATCCAACTTCATTTAAATAGAATTTATAGTTTATCCAAGGTTCATGTCATTGAAACCTTTTAAAGCCTGTTTTATCTATGTATATACTTGCTTGCAGTCGCTTACATATCATGTAGAAAAAGTTGCATGAGTTTGTTTAGAAGATTGGAGAAGTTGATGGAGGTAGTCAAGACATTGTTCCTAGTGTTAGTTCTTGAAAATATTTTTTAAGTTGTATGAACAATTAATTTGAAGCTATCGGGCTCTGTGTGCATAGCCAAACCTTAGAATAGGATTTTTGATACAAGAAGAACCATAACTTGGGTCTGAACTAGGGTAAACTCCTCAAAATCATATGGAAGTTATTATAAAATATTTATAAGTTATTCTAATAGGTATCATGATTAAACTCACATTGTGCTTAAAAATATAGAGGACTATTTTTTGATCTACCTATAGATAGTCACATGAAAGCTTAGTCAAGAGAAACTTCAAGTGTTTTACTTTTTTGATTGAGTCTAAACCTCTTATGAAGGTGAAATGTTATTGTGTAAACACTATATAATACTTAGTTAAAGTTATTCAAAGTATTTAGAGTTAATCCAAGTCAATATCCTTCCAAGTAGGCAAATTAGGCCATTTGAACCTAAAGAACAGAGTTGCCATTGAAGTCTAATTATTAAGAAACCAATAAAGGAAATCGGTTTATCATCCATAAAGATAGTATCCAAACATATTAAAAAATATTTATAAGAATCCTTTTATGAGATTATATTAATAACATCCTTTCAAGACCAAATATGCCTATACACAATACTATAATAGTTCTTAGGACTTAGTCAACTTTTTGGGCACTTTGGTGAACTAGTTGGTGTTTTGAGCTTGTGTAAAGACACCTATGAGTCTTGTATCATTGTCTGGAGATATGCATTGAGTTTTTGAAGTGAATGAGTCCACAAAACAAGGTAGTTGTAGACCTCTTTGTATCAAGTCCTTAAGAGGTAGAATTTGGCCTAATATGCCTATAAAGGGTAGAGTTGCTGACATCTGAGTTTTGAGTTGAATTTATTCAAGCACTAAGAAGGTTGAGTCAAATAATTGGTGTAACCTTCATAGTCTTGTTCAAATAAGTGAGGATGTATGATTGAGTGCTTTAGGAGTCAAAGAAGGGCTTTGCTTGAAAGTAGATTAATGTCTTGGGACTGAGTATCTTGTTTTAAGTCATTGAAAAATATTTTGATCTAAATACAGAGGTTAAGAAGTCAAGATATAATACTAAAGAATAAGGTCATTAGCCTTTCAATACCAATACTCAGAAGACCTTTTCTGATAGACCCAGAGATAGTTTATGGTTAGGAACATACCTAATTGTAAACAAGTTTCTAGAAGACCTTGAATTAGACTAGGTTAAGTAAGTGGAGCACTTACTTTGACACCAATAGGGAATAGTAAATATCAAGATATGTCTTGTGTATTTAGGTAAGGCACACTCATTGAGATCAATATATGGCTTAATTATTCAATCAAGTAGGGCATACTCAAGTAGATGAAGTCGGTAGGAAATACTCAAGTAGGTAAATTAGGTATGTAATCCTCAATGATATAGATATATTACATACGTAACATGATTTGAAACCTAATTTCTCATTATATATTCCAATCTTGAAATTATGAAAACTAAGTATTAACCAAAATAGAATTTGAAAAACTAACATTTAAATGGTAACTCTTATAACTCTATAATGAATTTTAGAAGATGTAAAGTAGCCCTAATTTTTTATACTTAGTAAAATAAATTTAAAGTATAAGAATATAAAGTTAAATGTAATAGTTATTTACTAAATATATCCTTGCAAAAAAACAACGGGTCACAATAGGTCAAATAAAAAAACAAGAAAAATAGCTCAAAGGGCATAGGTCCTTTTCTCAAAAGGTTGTATACCCTTTAGGCTCGGGACCAACCTTTATGGGATCTACATTGGTTTGTTTTTTTAAAAGAGAGTACGCCCTTTATAGAAAAAGTTTGTTATTTTTCATTGTGTCACCTTTTTCATCCCCCAACTTTGTACATCCACCCTGTATTTAGTTGTAAATGTGGAAAATTGAAATTGTATGAGCCACCTATAATCATGCGCTAAGGTGAGAGTATTCAAGTACCCTCTGTAGATGATTTTTCTCCTGAATATCTTGATGAGTTGTAGGAAAACATGATTCTTGATAGGAAGACAAGGAAAACATGAAGAGGATATGTTGAATACCTACAAGTTGACCTAATAGGAACAAATCCAAGTAAGGCAAGGTGGATGGAAATCATAAAAGTGAGGGATTTATAACCTCACTTATTTTCAGAATAAAACTGGACTTTTGGTGGTATAAAAGTTTTTTAGTGGGGAGGAGTAATCTAGGAGGATCCCCACTACGATCTGATCAAATGGTTTTCAAACCTATTGGAAACAACCCAACATAAAATATCTCGTTGAGACAAATCCAATGCATTTTGAATGGGGTCAAACACATATCATATGTGAAAGTTATGACTTGTTGAAGCAAACAGGGTATAATGATCATGTTAGCATGGTGACTAGACATGAACGAGTGGCCCAATCAGGTATTGACACAATGTCCCAAAAAAATCCCCAAGATTTAATATGATTTTTAAGCAATGATCTATATGAATACCAATTCATATGGTGCCAAAACTTTTATTAAAATAATATTATTAAAAAACCCTCTTAATATGGAATTAAATCATACCCAAAATACGTGGAAGCTTTATCCAAGCCTAAAAATAAGATAATCCATCTTAGGTAAATAAATAAGACTTAAACCTATGAAACAAGGGCCTTTGGAGCATTATAGAAGGCTCATTTTTGTATTTGAAAAACATATACATGAAGAAAATAAAAGTTATTTTTTAACCTTTGAAGGAGAGCAAGCAAGAAACAAGTAAGAAAGCATACTTTTATACATAAAGAGCAAATCCCATACATGAAATTATTGTAGATACTTCCTAAAGGCAGAGGAGAGGTTATTTTTTTAACTAAAATCATATTTTGGTGTAAATAGTATACACAAAGTGTAGTTTACACCATGTAATAAATCAGTTCAAGTGCTTTTCGGATCTGGAGACGTAGCCCCTAAAAGGGTGAACTTAGTTATCAATTTAGTTTGTGTTATATTTGTTTATATTCATTTAATTGTTATTTTCAATTAGTATTAAACTTGTTTTTAATCAAATAAGCTAATTTCATGTAAAATGGTAGAAATTGAGAAAATTGTTATAAGTATCTGAAATTGATAAATAGTGAGTGTTTTGCATTAACTAATAATTTAGATCAAGCACAATATTTATTTGGGTTTTATGTCTTTAACAACTAGAAAATTAATCAATTTTAAATCCACCATCCTCTACTATGTGGCTTGATGGTTGTGCCCTCAGACTTCACTTTACTCTCTCAATAAGCTCCTTTTCTACCACCTAGTAGCAATTTATTCTCTCTCAGGATCTGTCCTCAACAATGTGGCATAATATTTGTTTCTTCCCATTCATTTCCTACATGCTTATGGCTTTGTTTGATGGCCCCAATTTCACAGGATGATGCCACATGGAATCATCCTAACAAGTATGAGCTCTTTGTGCATTACTTTATGCTCAAGAAAACCATGGGCTTTGAGATGTCATCATATGGCTTCATCATAGGTCTTCGGGGTTTAGGAATCCTTGGGTTGCCTTTTATGTTATGTCAACCCCACCAAGTCTCATATTCTTGAGATGTTTCCACATGGTGGCATCTCAATATTTTGAGGCTCGAAGCTTTACTAGACTTGTTGTCTACCTTTCACTATTCCAAGCAAACAAGATTATGCCACATGGCATAATCTTAGAACTTTGAAAGCACCCGAACACTTAACCAATTTTTTAATTTTTTTATTTTTGTATTTGGTCGATAGGCTTTAATATTATGTCATGTGTCACTTTGGCATTAAATATTTGATTGGGAGGTCTGTGTTGTGCAACTTGATTCATCAAGTCTTGATCAAACACAATCACACCATGTGGCATGATCACAAGAACTCAGGCTTTAGGGTTGGGGAGACTTATGGCATTACTTTGATCAGGACCGAGCTTCTGTCGGAGTGAGAATCTAATAATATTTAGAATTCAACATGATAATATTCAAAATTCAATATGACAATATTCAAACTAAAATTTAGAAAAAAAATTATTTACACATAAACAATGAATATAGTAAGTACAAGGCAATCAATGGATAGAGAGATCATATCTTATTTTGTGTTCCATTATCTTGTGACAGTGATGTGGAATTGTAGAGAGGATTACAAATCAAGTTATTCAAAAATTAGTCCATAAACAATAAAACATGCATAAAGAACTAACTAACCAAGCCTATCTATTCCAATGGGAATTAAAAATGATAACAAAAAACAAATGAAAGAAAGCAACACCATATTACTTTCCCAAATGAATTCACCATATCCATGTGGCTCAAAACATGTTATTCCTTGATCAAACATCCTTGTCTTTGTCAACAATGGTGGTAAGCTCCTCTAATGCCTCAACAACACTCCATAAAACCTAAGCTCTTGATTATAAATCACTAAACTAACCTATCAATGAAGCTTTGTGAAAACAATCTATCATTATAATTTTTCAATATTAGAGCTTTGAAGATATTTGAGCATAATAACTTTGCACAAAATAGCTTAGAAATGGTGTTCATGGCATCTCTATTTATAGATTTTTGAGATTGGTCAACATCAACCATGACCGTCCATATCAAGATTGAGATGAGTGGTTGAAGATAATCCTAATATTTAGAATTAAATCTATAATTATCTTCATCATGACCTTGGAATAAGGTGCATTGAAGAGTCATGGGAGGCATTAACTAGACATGGGTGACCCATAATCTTGATATTTTATGCACTTATGACTTGATGGATGCCACCCCATAGATGATGTCACTTGATGATGCAGATAATAAAAATCAATTTTCAAAAATAGATATTCAACAAATCTTATGTAAAATCCACTTAAGCTCTTGATTTGGATTAATTATCCTTAAACAAGGATAATCAATATTTGTGCAATTATTTGAAAATTGGTCATCAATTAATCAAAATGATCAAAAAATCATATTATTGAGTCATAATTTAACTAGAGAAAAATTAGAAGGCGATGTTAGATGTGTTAGAGTTGTATTCCCATTTATGATGTTACCAATAGTAAATAACAAAGGTATATGACGTGTACCAATGATTTAGAAGAAAAGAGTGATCTAGAGCACTAAATAGTGAAATGATCATTTTGAATCGAAATGATCTGATCAAAGTTAGTTGGCCAATAAAATGCATTGCCCTATTTAGGGATACTTTGACCTAAATTGGCACTTTTAAGTGACAAGTTTAAACCATTTAGGGTGTTTTATGGATTTTGACCTAAAATGTGCATTTGAGTGCAATTTGAGTAAGATTGACAATTTTAACACAAATTGTGTTAGAAATTGGATGTCTACATTTTGCCCCTAATTGAAAAGGTGTAGTGAGACATTTAGGTAAAGCAACATCTTTTCAAAGAAAAGAGTTGTCAAGAATAAATTGGAACAAACCCATGATGCCCCCCTCGAGAGGACATACTAGGATGAAAGAAAAGGATGGACTCTCGAGAAGAGAGAGAAAGTGAGAGATTAACCCATGGAATAGATCACATCCAGTCGAGCTAATGCTTACACATGTGATTACCACAAATGATAAAAATATAATTAGAGGTATAATAATCCCTAGAGATAGAGGGAATCGAAAAGATACAATCTATAAATGTAAGGGACACACTATACAATGTACCCAATTTGAGAGTACAAGCTATGTGCTTACGACATTGATAAATCCTAGGACAAGTTGCACACTAAAATATTGCCATCAAGGGATTTAATGTGGAGATCTTGGAATTAGAGTAAAAGGGAGAATGTTCTACTTTAAGAAGGGAAGCACCACTAGAATGGGGTCTCCAAAGAGAATATAAGAAGTACTCCAATAGAGCATATTTGATGGTGATAAAAGAGTTTTGCCCCAGTAGGGTGAATCTTGATCATTGATAAAGAATAAATTAAGATTTACCCCTGTAGAGCTGATTTGAGCTAGATATTGTTCAGATGTTTTTCCCCAGCATGGGAAATTGGCAAGCAAAATAGCTCAAATATATAGCCCAAAAGATAGGTTAAAGTGAGCAGGCACAAACGTACATGTGATGGTGTAATGGCTTAGAAAGCCATATAAAACCAAACATATAAAAATTCACAAAGTGATGATAGAGATGAAAAGAAGAATGAATATAGTTACACTGATATCAATAGAAATTGAGTGTTTTTTACATAGTTCCATGGACTCATGTTCCAACATGAAATTCAGGCCAATGTAGTTCACCCAAGTTTGGGAGAGAATGGAATGAGAAATGATGAAAAATGACCAATAATTGGTTAGACTTGCAATGTATGCAAATAAATGCACATCTAAGCATAGACAAAGAAGCATGAAATGCATGCTACCTAAAAGCTTAATTCCATATCATGAGCCTAGGTTTTACAAAGTATTCTTGAGAATCATTCATCGAAGCTAATGTAGACGTTAAGACTTTGAGATGTGAGCATAAAGTGCTTGCTATAGCAAAAGGAATTAGGTATCATAAGTATGACTAACTTAGAATGACATAAGATTCCAATTGCACTGAGCTAGTTCAAATGTGAATATCTATTACTAAAGATAATGGTAAAATAATGACCAAAACTAGAGTTACAGTGATTTACATTTAAACAAAAAAATAAAGACAAAGAAAAAGACAAACATAAATGAACCTAACTTGAAATCAAGATATGATCTATCAATACTTAAGTAGGAACAAAAATGTTTAAAAATAAAAGGCAAGAACATCTTAACGACATGAGACCAAGATATGAATAATCAAGATCCATGTGGACCATCAAGACATTTTTGAACACAAAAGAGAAAAGCAAAATCAAACATAAAAACAAGACACCAACAACAATCAAATAAACAAAATGGTCCAAGAACAACATAATAACATAAGATCAAGATATACATAATCAAGATCCATGTGAATCATCAAGATGTTCTAAAACACAAAAGAGATAAGCAAAAACAAACAAGGAAACACAAGACCAAGAATGGAACAAGAAGTAATCAAAAAGAGAAAAGGGGAAGAAATAAAAGGAGAGGTGCAAAATCACAACAAAACACCAAGAAAAAACAACAAAACACAAAGAAAACTCAAATAAACACACACAAACAAAAACCAAGTTAGTGTGGTTTAGAAATAAATATTCATGTATGTGCAGTAGAGGCGTTACTTTCTACCACATCATAACAAAGAATAATGACACATCAATTATCCCCTAATTAAAGGGGAACAATGGCAAAAGAAATGGGGGAAGATAAGAAAAGGAAGGGGTTGGCCAAACAGACTCCAGATGTATCAAATAAGTGGACGTTGCCTACATAGTTCTACGGATGCGTGTTCCAAGATAAACTTCAAGCAAAATGTAGTTCTCCCAAGAAATAGGATAAAAGAAAAATAATGATCAGACCAGTATGATTAATGTTATAGAACAAATGGAAGATACAAAAAATAAATGAGAATGGTTTGGTAAACAAGAAGTTGATGAGACGAGAAAGAATGATCTTGTAAAATGGTAAGTGCATGGGACAAGATCAAATAAACTAGTATTTTTGTGCTTGAAAAATGGCAAGAGTGTTCTTTTTTAATATTTTCTCGCAAAACAATGAGAGCATTCAAACTTAACAGTTGCGCACAAAATGGCAAGAGCGTGGGATGGTGAAAAGGGAATGTACAAATTTACAAAAGTGTGAGACAATATTTTTGTTCCTTTAGGGATCGTGTTTTGATGTTTTTGGTATTTTCAAAGTATTTATAATGTTTTTGGTATTTTCGGGATAAAATATGTACAAGGTGAGACCATATAGTCAAGGAGATGCACGTCTTGAGAGTAGAAGTTCCAAGAAGATAGATAACTAGCTACAATGACCCATGCTCACAAATCACTGAGAGTGAGGTTCTTGATTGCTCACAAAATGGTAAGAGCGTATGGAAAGGGGGACTGAGTTGACCTCAACATGAACTGAGCATGACCTACATAGTCTCAAAATGACCTCAAGTTATAGTAATTTCATCCACACAAAAAGTATGAAAAAACCAACTAGGTCCCAACAAGTTTTCAAATTCGACAAATGGTCAATCAACTAAAAGCAACAATGGTAAGGTGATGTGGCAATGCATGATAAACAAGTGTTATTCCTAGTTTTCACATAGGTGATTATAACTAAGATACAATAGCACAAATCAATGATACTAATTTGCCCATAGGTGGTTATAATTAGTAGCAAGATTGGTGAAACATTGATTTGCCCATAAGTGGTTCTAATCAAGCTCACATAAACAAGCTTGATACAGAATGAAAAATGAAAGATATCTTGCCAGATCAACTATCACACTAATTTTATAGACTGTCATTGTAAACACAAATTGGATTGATTGTTAAAACTTGATCAGAATCCCCCTAAGAATAGGTGTAGGAAGAACCAAATGAACCAAGATCTAAATAAGATTGGGTAGGAATAAAAATAGGCTTTGGTTTAGATAGGAATGGAATGGTATTGTTAAGGATAATGATGGTATAGATAGATTGGATAAAATAGTATGAGGGTTGCTCCCAAGTGGTGGGGTGAATGGTTGGGATCTACAACAATGGGAAATGGATATGCAATAATGGCAATGGCAATGTGAGATGATGTGGTACATGTTTTTGACATGAATGTGGTTTTTGATTCTGTTGTTCGTGTTGATGGGGAGATGCACGTCTTAATCAATAAATGATACAAACAAAATACTTGATCATGTTAATTGTTAACTCACACCTCGTCAGAATAAATGTTCTATCAAGAATGGCCTATAGATTTGGTTGCTGAGAATGCTTTTGTGATCTTCGTTGGTCATTGATTCTAATTCCTTCATGCATCGAGACAAGGTATCTTTGTAGTCTCTATAAAGGAAAGTGTGGTCGTGGATAGTAAACAAGAACAAATAATGGATGGTATGTTTTATTATGAAATGGAATTATAGATGATAATGGAATGTATAATGGTGGATAAATAAATGAAGATCAGGACTTTCAGTCACACGTAATGCTGTTGATGCCAAATTTGACATAATTTTCATTATGGCAAGGCCAAAGACCTCTAAAGATGCTTTTGATAGGACCATCAGATTGTTTTTTTGCTTGGTCTTGAGAGTAATTACTATCTAATTATGTTGTAAATTGGAAGCTATTTTGATTTGATCTTTGATATTATCTTCAGTAAAAAATGAAGAACTTTTGTGCTCAGCGATTGGTGCCTCGATGAGGTTTTCACCAATGAATTTGTTCTAATCATCTCATAGTGCCTCTGAGAAGGTTTTACAAATAGATGTTAACATTTGACTTTGATTGTCTTCTAGTGATTTCAAAAAGGTGTTACTAAAAGATGTTGAGTTTGATCTTTGTTTATCCCCTAGTGCCTCTGAAAAGGTTTCACTAGGAGAGTGTTTTACTATATGAATGTGTTCTTGGCCTCCTTTCTCTTCATCAAATACTATGTCACTATGTATGTAGTTCAAAAAAGTGTGAATCTGTTAGTCCTGATTTACACTTATGGGAGATGGAATGTTAATAATATGGCTATCTTGGTTGATGGTGATAATGGGATGGTGAAAGGTAACACAATCCTTGTAGAAGATACTAGGAGTACTTGTGTCTATGCTAAAGTAATCATCCTCAAAAACCATAGAAGGATCAAAAATATATTCAAATTGATCTACAAGGAAATTGTAACCAATGTTGTAAGAATCGATACTATAATCTATTTTTGACTCTGATTCTAAGGCAAGGGACTCTAAATCCAATGTCACAACTAATGTTGATTCTATTTTTGATGTTAAATCTAATGTCAGTTCAAAAATGGAACCTGACTCTATTATTTATTCTTCATCTGATATGGTTGTTTTGATAATGTTCTATTGAATGCTAAATTTTTGACAAGTAATGGCCTATGATGGCATAATGGGCTCAATAAAAATTGATTCATCTTGGAAGGGTTCAACATATACTGACTCATCTAAGTGAATTCCCTCAAAAAGAGGGAACCACTCAAGGGACGTCTTGACAAAATCATGTTTGTCAAAGTGAGACTCCTCAATGAGTGGGAAAAGATCAAGAGACAACTCTACCTAGACTGGCTTGTCAAGGAGATGAGGCTCTTTAACAATAGGTAACATATGAATAGGTAACTTATCATAATTTATCTTGTCATAAATGGGTGTTTCAACAATAAAATGTTGGTTTTGGTTCATAATTGGTTGCAAAAGATCAATTTTAAACACATTTTGATCTTCATAAGATGGCTTTTGAAGAGGTGATGGTTCTTGTTTAAGCTCGAAGATCAACACAAAATTTTTAAAGTGGGGAACATTTGGTTTAACGAGAACTATGGTTTGTGGTTCAATAATTGATTCTCCAAATATTATACTATTGAAGAAGGGATAAAAAAAATTGGTTCATCAAATAGAGGTTCTTCAACAATAAGTTCATCAAAAACTGATGATGGGTCAAGAAAGGTAAAAACTAGATGCTTCTTAGTTTGGTTGCTCATGCAAATCAAAGGAGGAGGTCCGAAAATGTTAATGACTAGATGCTTCATAGTTTGGTTGCTCGTGCAAACCAAATGAGGAGATCCTAAAATGGTGATCTTGGTACATTGTGGAGTTTGATTACTTACACAAGCCAAAGCATCAAAGTCTTCCTAATAAATCCAATCATTCAAATCATGATTTGGATCATAAGTTAGATATTGAATGTGTTCTCATGACTGATTTTTATGAGGTGGATAGAAATTTGTCTCACAAACCATATTGTCACCATAGGGGTCTTGACTAAACTCATAAAAGTCATTTGGTGTGGCCATTCTATCATAAGTTTGTTTATGCATGATTGCACCATAAGTGTAGCTAGACATATCTACATTTAATGAAGAAAGCTCTTAAAATAAAAAGACTTAAAGTTCTGTAAACTTTGAAAAGTGATGTTTAAAAGACAAAAGATTGAATCTTGGTTTAAAGAGTGAAGATACATCTCAAAAGTAGTTTGTGCCAAGATTTTGCATAAAACAACCTAACAACAAATATCTAACATCAAAGGTTTTTGAAGAAAGGTTATGTTTTCCTAAACAAAGTCACAAAAAATGATGAGGATAGGCATTCAAACAAACAAACAATCAATAGTGTTCAAAATTGGATAATCATTTAACCGAAGCTATGCAATCCAAAAGAAAAATATTTGTGTATCAACCCCATGAATTGAGGCCTAAATAGAAATCAATCAATGTTTGGATCCAAAATTGACAAGGTTAATTGAAAATGCAATTTTGAAGACTAAGATTGAACCAAACAAGCTAGACAAGATCGGGCAACATGACGACAAGAGACAAAGGTCTAAATGGTATACACAAAATGGTTTGAAACAAGTGGTTTTTGATACAAGGTGAAACAAGTCTTGAAACAAATTGAGAAGTCTAACAACGTAAGCATGCTCGAATGATGTGGTCAATTGTTATGTTTCAAAGACTCAAAGGCAAAAAGGATTTGACATGATTTACGCAACATAACGCCACCCTTGTTAACTCAAATACATGATTTTGACATGGCTTATAAATAAACAAACAAATTTTAACCTCAAAGCATACCAAGAAAATAATGACCAAAATGTACTAAGTATAATCGACCAAATCCTAGCAAGGGTATGGCAAAATGGGGTTAACTAAACTAGTAAGGTTTTGATCATTCTAAGAGATTCAATCGCATAATGACTTTCACATCAAATGATACAAAAAATAAGCACAAAAATTGGGTGACCACAGTATTGGCTAGTTGTAAAAAGGTCTAGTCTTTTTTACAACCACTACATCCCATTGTTCACTCAATATAGTGTGATGTCTAAATGCAGATACATCCCATGTACAACTCCAAAGGAGTCGAATGAAGTCAATGCTAGGAGATGAAACCCTGGGTCAAAGTTTCCCTAAAGAACTCATGGGAGGTATTGATGTCCCCCTCACAAGCCAAGTTTACATGAAAATAAAGAAAGCATAAAATAGAAAGACTTTAAGGTCATTTTCAAGATCACCCAAACTTTGGTGAGTTTTTGGGGAGTGCTTTAGGTGACATTCTTTCTAAGCCTTGGACAAAACTATTTGAAATAGGAATGACGCTTTTGATTCCAAGGGTTCCCTAAAGGAGAAAAATGGAAGAGCATACATGCAACATTCCTCTTTTTGTCAAACAAAATCTAACTAAACAACTATTGCAAACAAGAATTGACAAGTGTGTTCAATTTTAAACCCAAATGAAATGTGTGGTGGTGTTCATTTAATCCCTTGGTCTTAGTTGTGAACTTTGAAAACATTCACCAAAACATCTAAATTCTTTGTTAAACACCCAAAAAAAATTCTTAATTCATTTTTAAGCATGCAAGAGGTTATTTAAACATGTTTTTATCAAAGCAAAAGCTTGTCCCTATAGAAAAAATGTCAGCATGTCCTTTAGCTTTGAAGCTCTTTTTAGCTTGAAACAATGAACTTTGAAAAATTAGGTCTCAGATTTGTGTTTTTTGAAAAACACATAGACCGATGTTGGTTAATACCACTGACGTTGGTTACATCCAATCGAGATCTAACGGATGTCTTTTGTTGATCAACATCAGTTAATCCAAGTAATCGATGTTGGTATTTCTGCTGATGTCAGTTACTGTGTAAAAACCATGGCAATGAATAATGGAAAAATAAAGTTAAAAATCAATTTGCATGAGTTTTAAGGGTCCAAATGGATATTTTAGAGTTGAAAAGTGATCTCCTTCATGTGTAGGATGTGTCTTGTCCCACCAGACATGCCAAGATGTAGAGAGTATTACAAAGTAAGTTAGTCAAGCATTAATCCATAAACAATGAAACATGCATAAATAACTAACCAAGCCTATCTATTCCTATGGGAATTAAAAATGACAAAAAGAAACAAATGATAGAAAGCAACACCATATTACTTTTCCAAATGAATTCACCATACCCATGTGGCTTAAAAACATGTTCTCCCTTGATCAAGCATCCTCGTCTTTATCAACAATGGTGGTAAGCTCCTCCAATGCCTCAACAACACTCTATAAAACCTAGGCTCTTGATTGTAAATCACTAAACTGCATGTCAATGAAGCTTTGTGGAAATAATTTAGCATTATAACTTTTCAATATTCAAGCTTTGAAGATATTTGAGCATAATAACATTGTACGAAAATAGTTTAGAAATGATGTTCATGGCCTCTCTATTTATAGATTTCTGAGATTGGTTAGGATCAACCATGACCGTCCATCTCAAGATTGAGATGAGTGGTTAAGGATAATCTTAATATTTGGAATTAAATCCATAATTATCTTCATCATGACCTTGGAAGAAGGAGCATTGAAGAGGCATGGGAGGCAATAACTAGGCATGGGTGACCCATAATCCTAATATTTTATGCACTTATGGCTTGATGGATGTCACCCCATAGATGATGTCACTTGATGATGCAGATAATAGGAATCAATTTTCAAAAAAAATATTCAACAAATTTTATGGAAAATCCACTTAAGCTCTTGATTTGGATTAATTAGCCTTAAACAAGGTTAATCAACATTTGTGTGATTATTTAAAACTTAGTCTTCAATTAATCAAAATGGTCAGAAAGTCATATTACTAGGTTGTAATTTGATTAGAGAGGAATTAGAAGGTCATGTTAGATGTGTTGAAGTTGTATTCCCATTTAGGATATTGCCAACAACAAATAATAAAGGTACATGACGTGTACCAATGATTTAGAAGAAAAGAGTGATACAGAGCACTAACTGGTGAAATGGTCATTTTGACTCAAAATGATCTAATCAAAGTTAGTTGGCCCATAAAATGCATTTCCCTATTTAGGGATATTTTTATCTAAACTAGCACTTATAATTTACAAGTTCGAACCATTTAGGGCGTTTTGTGGATTTTGACTTAAAATGTGCATTTGAGTGCAATTCGAGTAAGATTGACAATTTCAACACAAATGGTGTTAAGAATTGGATGTATACAAGAATCACCTCAGAATAATAATCAAGGTCTAAGATCTACCTACTTTATATTTTGAGTTTAAACCATTTAGGGCATTTTATGGATTTTGACCTAAAATGTACATTAGAGTGCAATTCGAGTAAGATTGACAATTTCAACACAAATGGTGTTAAGAATTGGATGTCTACAGGAATCACCACAGAATAATAATCAGGGTCTAAGATCTACCTGCTCTGTATTTTGAATGTTATTACCCCTAAGGCACTTATGTCTATACCAAACAAATGTGTCAATGCATGTGTCTAGTTGTGTCGATGTATGTGTCTAGTTGCATCGACGCATGTGTCTATCTTCGACGCGTCCAGTCTAGGACATGTGCAGAATTAGATCCAAATTTTTAGTGAATTTATGTCATTACCTGTGTACCTATTTAATCTTTTAAGTTATGTCCACATGTGTGTGGGATCTAGTCAATAAGCAAAAACCCTACTCCCTTTGCCTTTGACCTCATGTAACTTGGTAAAAATGGGTTAGCACGAGAGTCGAGCTAACCCTATCAATCCTAGTTGTTATTAAGTGCTAATTAGCCATTACTCTGAAGAGGGCTCAGACTCGCATATAGTTCTCCCTCTTAGACATGTGTATGAAATTTTTTATTGTGCAACTATATGCACTTTCTCCTATTGTAAACCTTAGTACAAGCAATACAATAGTGGATTGACCTTTTTGAATGCTTCAAATATTCAATTCAGTAATGTAATGCAATTTGACAGCTTGGAATATAAAATACTTACTAATTAGAAACTTGTTTGATCAAATTGCTAGGTGGTGTAATTAGACTTCAGCCTTTGTATATATAGGGATCTCTTAATTTTGAATTAAGACCTAATGATGTGTAAAAACCCAATATTAAAATAAACATAAGCGACAAATCAAAAAGTCATAAAAGCAAAAACCATAGAAAAATATCAAAAGTTAAGTCTAAACACTTGCGTTGTAGTTGGACACTTGCATCGATGCAAGATTTCAACATGGATGCAGGTGTCCGAAAACTAAAAATAAATAATATAGAAAACACGAGTCGGGATCCCTGGCATACATTGGACAAACGAGGCAATTTAAGGACATACAGGTCTAAAGGGGTAGACAAAGCTAGTGAAATAAGATGGAACCGAGGAGGTCTAAATGAGTTTGCGCTATTATATATCTAACTCTCGATCAAGAGAACTATACATGCAAAAAAATTGAAAATATGTTATGAAATTATGCTTCTACCAAATGTGGGTATCTACATTTGCCTCCCCCTTTAATCTAATAATGCATGAAACTGAAATTACTAGTTTTATATATATATATATATATATATATATATACCTTGGTGTGTAAAGCATACCTTGTCTTTGCTTGAGCTATCTTTGAACCTTTCATTTGTATATTACCTACAATCAAGAACATGTCACAAAGTAATTAGCATATATAATTTGTATATGAGTAATAATAGAAAGTAGCATAAAAAAGAGTATGGATAGAATACACATATGTATGTGTTGCATAGTAATGGCTCTAAAATGTTGGAGATTGGAGAAGTGAAAGGGGACTTGAAACTTCATCCATCTTCTTTCCAAGAAGATAAGTTAGTTTATAAGTGGTCAATAGGGTTGCACCCTAGTGGTGATATATCTAGAATGGGGAGAGGTGGGAGGTGATCATGCCCACAACCTAGGATAGGAAGAGTGGTGTTTTCATTGTTGAGAGTATCATTTCTCAACTAGAAAAACTTGATTGCATAACTAGGTAAGACTAGATGATATTATCACTCCAATCTCTAAATATAACCAATTGTTGCGAATGGATTAGGCTCAAATAATAGTCCATAACAGTCCAACTTGGGTGGCAGTGCATGATGTGATAAAGTCCATGATATAGTAACAATCTATAATGTGATTAAAATCCCTAATAATTTGGTAAACCTGGAAGATAGATCATTTTTTGAGAAAATATAAGGAATGAACCCTTGTTCATGCCCTATCATATCCTATGTGAATAAAGTAGTCTGTGTAGACTATGCCTTTTACTTTAGCATAACCACTATTGTTGTGTAATTTTTGGATAATGATAATACACATGTACATAATGTTGGCCCAAACATGTACCTAAATCATATGTTGTGAAGAAGGTCTGACAAGTTTTAACATGGCATAATTGTGGAGGACATGTTTCCATAACATGCCCCCACTAAAATTTGAAGAATCTGAGAACTGTATACAAATGTGGAAGACATATTTCAAAACATGTCCTCACTGTAATCTAAATATGTCAAATATTGAATAAATGTGGAGGACATGTTCCCATAACATTCCCCCACTGACTTTGAAATTGTAAATATGCATAATCCATGTCTCTATGGCATGCCCCCATTGATATGCTCCCCCTTTTGGGAGGAGGGGAAATATAATTTACTAGTCACCTCATCATGAAATGAAAAAGTAGTAATGCAATATATATATATATATATAGGTGTATAGTAACCAATTTTACCCTAGTAGTGTAGGTACATGAGAATGCAACATTGTTTTGATAACACTTATGATTTGGAATATTGTTTGTGTGTAAGCAAAACAATTAGAAATTTTTATATTTATTTAAATCTTTCCAAATTTGTGTAATGTGAAAGGGCTCGTTGCCTAGATCCCAATGAAACTCATAGTTTTGAATTTAGACAACTGGTACACAAGATATGAGAGTTCGAAGTTCTTATAGAAGTTGTATATTAGGAGTTTTGAATATAAATTTTGATTCATTTTTACTTTAACCCTTTTAAAAATTTGAGCTATGAGTAGATAAATACAATGTCGTGCAGTAGAGCCCCATGACCACTATGTTTTGATATGCTCTAGACATCCCTAGTTGACTAGGATTTTGACGAGTTGGTAGGTACCTTACCCTATGATAAAATTATTACTTTTGATGTTGTGAATTTTTTGCTTAAAGTAACAAATGCTTTATTTCTATAAGGATGATGGACACTACCATTAAAGTTTTTATATACTATCATCGGTACCTCGACATTAGTGTCCAATTTTTAGATGCAACCATCCAACGCTAGTGTCATTTTCTGATGGTAACATCCAAAGCTACCATCCCTCTATACTTTTGAATTTTTTTAATATAAAACCCATGTTTATATATATATATATATATATATATATATATTGGCTAACACCTCTTTTATGATTGTTGAAGGATATACATATTCGATAATTTTGGCATGGGAGACATTTTTATACATTGTAGGAGCTAGGTTTAGATGCAGTGATATACTGAGAGGGGGGGTGAATCAATATATCATAAATCTTATAAACTTTCCATTAATAAAATTCCACTTAACCAAACATTTAAGATATGCAATAAAACTGAAACAATAAACACCACACAAGATAGAGAGAGACACCAGATTTAACATGGAAACCCAATGTGGGAAAAACCATGGAGAACAATCTCAAGTATATGAATGAGCACCAACTCAAACTAAAATATTCGCAAGCACCAACTTATAGGAGCGCCAACCCCTTTGCTAAGAACTAACACAACAACTATTCGTGAGCACCAACCCCTTTGTGAGCACCAACACAGCAACAATTTGTGAGCACCAACCCACAAGAGCACCAACCCCTTTGTTGAGCACCAACACAACAATAATTCATGAGAACCAATCCATAGGAGCACCAACCCCTTTGTGTATACCACACAACTATCTCTCAATGTTGTTATCTCAACAAATGATAGTTCATTACAATATCTCTTTCCTCTCTCACCTTTGCTCTTCTAAGCTAGATATAACAAATACAAATCATACTCATCTCTCTCATTGCTCTTATAAGCTAGATATTACTATATCAAATCAAACTCTATCACACACCTTATAAATGGCTTCTCAAGCCTTTATTTATAGCTTTCCAAATGACCTTTGGCCTTCCCCCTTTGTGACCCTTCAATCCTCATAGAAAATATCACCAAATTTACATGACCCTTCGTATCCTTGCATTTGAAAAGTCATATGGTGACCCTTCATAAGAAAAAACGTTATTTCCTCTTTTGTCATTATCTTGGTGACTTTTCATATTCTTCAAAGTGTCCCTTCATGAGAATTTGCACCCTTCCTCTTTTATCTTCACTTGGTGACTCTTGGAATTCCCCAAGATGACTCTTCATGAGAAAATGCATCCCATTCTTCTTTGGTCTTTACGCCATGACTCTTTGACTTCTCCATGGGCCCTTATTTTGTCTTATACGCAACCAAAAACATTTTCATTAATATTAAATAAATATTAATACACATCAGCCAAGATATAAATATTACATCATTAAATGCAATAGGGCCTTTATCACCAATAATGCTAGACCTTTGACATCAATGACAATATTTTCAATAATCTCCCCCTTTGTCATTGATGGCAACTTCAATCCTGAAACTGCCACATCCTAAATCCTACACATACTGTCATTTGAAAAATTTATAATAACTCTCCTTTACTGTAGCAACATGTACCTATTCCCTATCCCTGTTTCTACACATGTACCTGTACCTTTTATTCTCTCCCTTTGACATCAATGGCAAAGGGCCTATCTAGAGCTAACACTTAGCTCCCCCTCAACTGATGTTGAACCTTAATGGTAGGAAGTAATAAAAATTACTCTCAAATTTTTTCGCAGTTATTCAAATGTGTTTTTTGGTAGTGCCTTTGTGAAAATATATGTAATCTTCTCTGTAGTACTTATATATTCTATCTTAACCTGTTGATATGCAACCTGCTCTCTCAAGAAGTGATATCTAATGGGAATATGTTTTGTTTTTGAATGCATTACTGGATTCTTCAAAATATTTATAGCACTTGTGTTATCACAAAAAATAGAAATAGGTTCATTATACTTTACCTTGATATCTTCCAAAGTTTACTTCATCCAAAGCACTTGATTATAACATAATACTACTACAATATATTTTGCTTTAGCTGTAGAAAGTGATATTGAATTCTGCTTCTTGCTTAGCCATGATATTAAGCTATCACCAAAGAATAAAGCTCCTCCACTTGTACTCTTTATGTCATCCAAGCACCCTACCCAATCTAAATCTGTATAAGCAACCAAAGTGAAATTTCTACTTATGGGATACCATAATCCATAATCTAATGTCCCCTTGATATATTTGAATATTCTCTTCACCAACTGAACATGACTATATTTTGGAGATGACTGATATCTTGCAACCATACCTACTACATGCATGATTTCTAGCCTCGATGTTGTCAAATATAAAAAACTACCAATCATAGATCTATACAAATATTGATCTATAACAGGTGAATTTTCATCTTTGCTCGCCTTATTTTCTATACACATAGGTGTACCAACTGGTGCACAATCCTCGAAACCAAATTTCTTCAACATTTTCTTGGCATATTTACTTTGAGATATGAAAATTCTTTTATTTGATTGAAATATTTGCAATCTTAAGAAAAACGATAATTCTCCAAGCATAGATATCTCAAATTATTTTTGCATTCTATCATAAAATTCTTTTGTCATGTTTTTAATATTTTCTTCAAAAATGATATCATCAACATATACCACAACAATCAATTAATGCTCACCTTCTATCTTGATGTAAAGATTACTATCAGCAAATCCTCTCTTGAATCCTTGATCTTGCAGGTACTTATCAAGTCTTGCATACCAAGCTCTGAGAGCTTGTTTCAATCCATACAATGCTTTCTTCAATCTACATACATGGTTACTAATATTTGAGAGAATAAATCTCTCAGGCTACTCAATGTAAACTTTTTATTCAAGATTCTCATTTAGAAAGGCATATTTGACATCCATCTAAAACATTTTAAAATTTTTAAACACTACATATGCAAAAAACATTCTAATAGCCTCTAACCTTGTCACTGGTGCAATTTTTTTTTCAAAATCTATTCCCTCAATCTGAGCATATCTTTTACATACTAATCTTATTTTATTTCTGGTCACTTCTCCATTTTCATTCATCTTATTTTTATAAACCTATTTTATTCCTATCACATTGTGATTTTTTGGTCTAGGCACTAATTTCCAAGTATCATTCTTTTCTATTTGATTTAATTCTTTATCCATAACCTTAACCCAATGCTCATCATGTCTAGCTTCTAAAAAATTTCTAGGCTAAATTTTAGATAACAAAGAGAAATTAACTTGTTTAGATTCACTTACCATCATTTTTCTAGTATGAATTCCTTCATTTATGTCCCTAATGATGTCACTTTCATTATGATTTCTTTGAACGTATTTGGATGGAGTTTTGGTGCCATTTTTCTCATTCTCCTCATCTTCATCTGATTCTTCAAAGCCTTCCTCTTCAATGAGTCGATAAATGTCTACTGGATCACTTATTCTTTGTGTTCCATCTTCTTCTATCCTGACACTTTCACTTTCAACAATTTTTTTGGTTCTTTTGTTATAACATTTATAAGCTTTACTTTTGTAAGAATAACTAAGAAATATACCTTCATCTACTCTAGATTCAAACTTGCCAAGTTTTTCATTAGTTCTCTTTATGAAGCATTCGCTATCAAAAACTCTGAAATAATCAATTGTTGTCGGTTTGTCTTTCCATAGCTCATAAGGAGTCTTGTCACTATTGACTCTTAATAATGCTCTATTTTAAATATGCATTGTTTTACCAATCGCC
Organism: Torreya grandis; assembly: GCA_037957365.1. Classification (NCBI taxonomy): domain Eukaryota; kingdom Viridiplantae; phylum Streptophyta; class Pinopsida; order Cupressales; family Taxaceae; genus Torreya; species Torreya grandis. Next base: position 225,783 of record JARHVA010000284.1, on the reverse strand, counting down.
TCTCTCCAATATTTTTCTACTATCTTGGATTCATTTAGCATTGTCCTCGCCATCTCTTGAACTGTTCTATTTTTCCATTCAACTAATCCATTTTGCTGTGGAGATCTAGCTGTTGAATATTGTCTCTTTATTCCATGATCTTCATAAAACTCAATAAATTGGTCTGGCATGAATTATCCTCCTCGATCTGATCTTAGACACTTAATATTCAAACTAATTTCACTCTCAACTAATGTTTTGAATGCTTTGAAATGTCTAAAAGCTTCTGATTTTCTCTTTAAAAAATATTACCCAAGTCATACGTGAAAAATCATCAATAAGCAATATGAAATATTTATCATCTTGAGTGCTATGAGTCCTCATAAGTCCACATAGGTCAATGTGAACAAGTTCTAGCATCTGAGTGGTCGAGTACTCTTTTGTTTTGAATCACCTTCTAGCTTGCTTCCCATGCTGACAAGGTCCATAAAGCATGTCGGATGGCTTTGTAAACTTTGAAAGATTTTTGACTGCTTGTTTTTTGTTGAGTTTGACAAGATTTTCAAAATTTATGTGCCCCATTCTCCTGTGCCATAGCCAAATTTCTTTAATCTAACTCAAACAACATCTTTGACCATTGATGTCTGATAGCATATACAAGTTATTTCTTATTCTCTAAGCATCTGCAACCAATACAGCGAAATCTTTTTTCTAATTTCACAACTTTTTGCATAACACTTTAGTGTGTTCCCCTGATCACACATTTGAATTACACTCAAAAGATTATTCTTAAAACCTTTTACATATAAAATATTCCCAGTTTTAGTTCTACCATTATCCAAACTTAATGTACCTTTTCCAGCAATTTTGGTAGTAGTATTGTCTCCAAATTTCACTATGCTGTCAGGAATCTAGAACAACAAACATGCTCTGATCCCACTTGTCAGGATGCGAAACCAGAAGCATACAATTGATTACCAAAATACCAAGCAACTTAAATATGCGGAAATAACCAGAATCAATAAGTAACTAGAATTCAGAATAACACAGCATATGAGAGACAATACACAACTTGTATTAACACTTTATACAAAAAAGAATACAATAAAGAAGATGTCACTTCTTCTCCACCACCTTACAGAGGTTTCCCACACCTCAAGTGAACAGTAATTCTTCTCCCCAAAGCTCTCCCTCTCACAGGTCCCAACACCCAACTCAAATATAGAGTTGGTGTTCACCTCCCGTGCTCCACGCACAACACAAGTGCTCCACGCACTCCACAAGTACTCAAGGTACTACAAATAGATCTCCCATGAACCTGCAATAACCTGCACTTCAACAGACCATACTTATGGAAGGAACTCCCTTGCCTTCCTCTCTTGCTCTATTCGAGTACACACATGTACTCCAAGTAGATCCTGCCTGATACTGCTCCCTGTTGTGTTGTTGTCTATATGACCTTGCACACCTGCAAATCAAACAACGGTTCTGCTCACTTGTGAACCTCGACCTTGCACACACATACACCTGCAGATCAACGATCTTACTTACCATGTAGATCTCCTATATAGGCCATGCAACTATGACCAAGATCCTACACTCCTGAAGAACCCAGCTGGCTCTCCAATCCAGCACCAACACACCTGGTACTGAGGCACTAGGAGGAACGCACCATTGCTCTACCTCACACACAGAAGGAGCTTATAATTATGCTCTCTTACTCCCTAGCACGCTTTTCCAATACAACCATGAGTCTATTATATAGATCTCATCCAAACAATAATTAGACATCTAATTACAATAATTAGATCCGTAGCTATGAGTCTAAAATTAGCACTCATCATGCAAACACTTGGTTCGTTAGCTAACTGTCCGTAATTAGCTCGCAGTCGAACCACACAGGCGACTGACGTCGATCCCTGTCTGCCTGGAGGTGACCGACGTCGGCCGATATATGACCGACGTCGGTTGCTTCCTTTTGCTATCCTGCCGACGTCAGCTGATCAGACCGACCCCAACTTCTCTGCAACTCAGCAACCTTCAGCAACCTCCTCTCCTGTTTGCATCAGTGAAGCTTTTAGCTCCACAATCCTAACATATGCCACAATTGATCTTCTTTAAGGTTATGAACTTGCTCTTGTCTCCTCTCATGTGCCTCGAACATCCACTATCAATGAACCATGGATTTTATTCATTTTTTTCATGCAAAGCTGTTTGAACCAACATAGAATATTTAGGTTATTTCTTCTACCATGTATGAACCTTCTTCTTAATGAATAAAGCCTTGAAACTCTGGGCCTTCTTGACTGACTCGAACATGTTTCTATAGTATCGAGTTATGTGTCCAAAGTTGTTACACTTGTAACAAATTATGGCCTCTTCATCAAAACTTGATAGAGGATCAAAAGAGTTGTAACTTTTGCTTGACTCTACATGACTTTCATTTTCTTTATTTCTGAGACTGTTAGCTCTTTTTCTACATTCTAATTTCTTGTGACCATATCCATTACAATAAAAATAATAACCATAAAAATGGGACCTGTTTGTGTATCTCTACCCTGATTGCCTTTTGTAGCTTTGTTCCCTCCAGCCTTCTTTGTTTGAGATGTCCTCTATATTCTTCACTTCTTCTCTCTTTGTTTCCTCTTTTGTAAGGGCTTCAACATAGCTTTTTTTCTTTTCAAATCCGATACCTATATTATCTGATATTGCCTTTTAGCTTTCTAATATCTTATTCAACATATTAGTGCTATTCTCAAATTTTGAATCATTCGTTGCTCTATCATTAATTGTTTTATTTATTTTATTTGTTTTATCAAGATTTGCTTTTAAAGAAGCAATTTCAATAACATACTTTTCACATTCTTTTCTTACTATTTTCAACTATGTCATTTGATCTTCTTCATTATTCTTGGATTCTTCAAAGTGTGCTTGTAGATCTTCAATTATTTCATTTGACTCCTTTTCATTTTTCTTGATCTGGTGCTTTAATCTTTAATTTTTTTTTCAATAGCCTTTAACTCTTCTAAGGCACAAATGAGTTCTCTTTCCAGATTCACTTCAGTGTCATCCTCTTCTTCTTCTTGATCATCTATCTTTTTGCTTGCAGAGGCATCTTCATGTATGGCCTTCTTGTGCTTTCTTGATCTACCTTCAAGCTGTAAAACTTTTTCAAAAAGAACATGCTTTGATACCAATTGTTAAGCACGGGATATACTGAGAGGCAGGGGTGAATCAGTATATCATAAATCTTATAAACTTTCCCTTAATCAAATTACACTTAACCAAATATTTAAGATATGCAATAAAACTGAAACAATAAACACCACACAAGATAGAGAGAGAGACACCAAATTTAACGTGAAAACCCAATGTAGAAAAAACCATGAAGAACAATCTCAAGTATATGAATGAGCACCAATTCAAACTATAATATTCACAAGCACCAACTTGCAGGAGCACCAACCCCTTTATTGAGCACCAACACATAAACTATTCATGAGCACCAACTCACAGGAGCACCAACCCCTTTGCTGATCACCAACACAGAAATAATTCATGAGCACCAACCCACAGGATCATCAAACCCTTTGTTGAGAACCAACACAGCAATAATTCGTGAGCACCAACCCACAAGAGCACCAACCCCTTTGTGTATACCACACAACTATCTCTCAATGTTACTATCTCAACAAATGATAGTTCATTACAATATCCCTTTCCTCTCTCACTTTTTCTCTTCTAAGCTAGATATAACAAATACAAATCATACTCATCTCTCTCATTGCTCTTCTAAGCTAGATATTACTATATCAAATCAAACTCTATCACACACCTTACAAATGGCTTCTCAAGCCTTTATTTATAGTTTTTCAAATGACCTTTGGCCTTCCCCCTTAGTGACCCTTCAATCCTCATGAAAAATGGCACCAAACTTGCATGACCCTTCGTATCCTTGCATTCGAAAACTCATATGGTGACCCTTCATAAGCAAAAAAGTCATTTCCTCTTTTGTCCTTATCTTGGTGACTTTTCATATTCTTCAAAATGTCCCTTCATGTGAAATTGTGTCCTTCCTCTTTTGTCTTCACTTGGTGACTCTTGGAATTCCTCAAAATGACTCTTCATGGAAAAATGTGTCTCATTCTTCTTTTATCTTTACCTTGTGACTCTTTGACTTATATGCAACCAAAAATATATTTGTTAATATTAAATAAATATTAACACACATTAGCCAAGATATAACTATTACAAACATCATTAAATGCAATGGGACCTTTATCACTAATAATGCTAGACCTTTGACATCAATGACAATATTTCCAACATTTAAATCTTTCCAAATTAATGTAATGTGAAAGGGCTCGTTGCCTAGATCTAAATAAAACTCATAGTTTTGAATTTAGACAATTGCTACTCAAGATTTGTGAGTTTGAAGTTCTTATAGAAGTTGTATATTAGGATTTTTGAATATAAATTTTGATTCATTTGTACTTTAACCCTTTTAAAAATTTGAGCTCTGAGTAGATAAATACAATGTCGTGCAGTAGAGCCCCATGACCACTATGTTTTGATATGCTTTAGACATCCCTAGTTGACTAGGATTTTGACGAGTTGGTAGGTACCTTACCCTGTGATAAAATTATTACTTTTGATGTTGTGAATTTTTTGTTTAAAAGTAACAAATGTTTTGTTTCTATAAGGATGGCGAACACTACCATCGAAGTTTTTATATAGTATCGTCGGTACCTCGACATTAGTGTCCAAATTTTGGATGCAACCATCCAACGCTAGTGTCATTTTCTGATGGTAACATCCAAAGCTACCATCCCTCTATACTTTTGAATTTTTTTAATATAAAACCCATGTTTTTTTATATATATAATGGCTAACACCTTATTTATGATTGTTGAAGGATATACATATTCGATAATTTTGGCATGGGAGACATTTTTCTAAATTGTAAGAGCTAGGTCTAGATGCGGTGATTGGGCCACAATAGATCAGGTTGGATTGGGCCAAGTGACTTTCTTAGGATAGATCACATATGACATCCACCTTATCACATCCCTAGTTGAGAGGTGGAACCTGAATACTTGCACTTTCTAGCTCCTAACAAGGGAGATGATGATTACCTTGGAAGATGTATATCATATTTTTTGTTTCCCTATCAGAGGTGAGAGAGTGCAGGGTGCTAGAGATGGTAGTCATGGTTATGTTCAAGGGTCCCATGTATATTTCACTAACCAGAGGGCACTGGATGCAAATTTCAGTATCATTGTTTGGATGGACAGTGTTATCAGAAGTGAAGTTTCAGAAGTTCATTTGTGTATTATTGGCTTATTTTATAGTAGAGGGTGGTATGGTGGTGATTTCATATTGCATGTAGTAGATTTTATGGCATATTGAGGTGGAGGGTACTATATATTCTTGAGTATGTACTGTATTGGCCCACTTGTATGGATATTTATACAAGTTTACCTTAGAGAGCCAAGGTGGTAGTATTGGAGCAAGGACCCTAATACATGTGTGGACTTATGAGCACATTGCAGTAGTGTGGTCGGTTGGTGGACCCTTAGTTAGGTGGGCCCATCCATAGACATTTACAGAGTGGTGGGTACTCCCTTGTGGTATATTGCACACCACTATAGAGTATCACAATATTTTGGATAGACTGAAAATGGATCAGATTACATGGTGTTCATATAAGACACTTGTTGGATGGCCTAAGGACAAGCATGAGCTTCAAAGGATCCGAGTTAGCATGTGGTTGGTTGACTACTTTCTTAACGTATATGAGTTGATTTAGTATGACCATGTTATGCAATATTTTGGTATAGAGTATGGAGTGCCATAGATTCCATACCCATGGCATCATAAGTGTAGAGTGGACATAGGCCCAATGATAGGCCTGCACCAACACTAGTGCATCTAGCCCCTCGGCCTGGTGATGAGAGAGACCTCATGGTTTCCCTAGCTACGAGGGATGATATGGGATGTAATGATGGTTATATGTAGTGGTGGGTAGGGGCCTACTAGCCATTATTGTTCCTAGTTATAGATGTCCCTCTTGGTGCCATACCTATAGCACAAAGAGGTGCATGAGGAGATGTAGGTGTTAGTGCTCATATGTGACTATCACCTCTAGATGAGGTAAATATCAAATCCACATTTAAGTATCGTACTTTGATTTTATAATCAATGTGATATGGCATTGGATATGAGAGTAGGCAATTTATATTTTGTATCGTATGTTTGTAGGTAATCAAGAGTGGGCTATCATGGTAGTTTGTGTGGTTCGAGCACTTATGCAGAGTGTACATATGGATATATTTGGTAAGGGTGTCATTAAGAGGGTTTTTTACATCGTAGGTGCCCATGCACCCTTATTTGATCTTGTAACAAGGGTTTTGGTCACATATCACACCTTAACCACTAAACGTGAGGAGCTACGTGTAGAGATATTCCAATAACATAGTGCCATCGAGATTATGTAGTTTATGATTGATCGGTATGACACTCTGGGGCATGATCGTGAGAAGAGTAAGTCATCTAGGCTCATATGAGGAGAGAGTATGTGAGTTATCTCATGTTCGTGGATCCAGGTTAGACCCAAGTGCCTCTACATCAAGGGATGTGAGGGTTATGGACATTGATAGTGATGAGGAGTACAACTTTGGGGATATGCCCCCTATATATGATTAATGTTTTTATTTGCATAAACTTGATACCAACTTGATATATATGATGATGTTAGCATGGTTTATTTTGGTTCACATGGATGTGTAATTTTTAGATATTTGTTTCTTTTTGTATAGTTTATTCACATTTGTGTTCATGATGTATATGTGGATATAATGTATTTCATGGATTGTATAAAATATGTCAATTTAATGAAATTTTCAATTTTAGTGATAATAAAGTAATCACCGTATACCATGAAACCCAGTTGGGAATAAGAAAGCTAGACTATAATGATCATGTGGTAATGGAATTGTTCATATTATTTTTGTCATTGACTTTATTATAATTGTAGAAATATCATGTGAATCTGTGTGTAATGATTTAGGTGCCCAAATTTTATGTGTAGGTATACCTCCTCGACATGACCCTTTATCAAAGACTTGATCAACCAATGGTTCCTTGGTAAGATTAGTGTGGGAAAGATCAGTCCTGATAAAGGGTACACTAGGAGAAGGACTTCTACTAGTGGTCGTCTTATGCAAAGGTCAATGGACCATGTATTCCTCAAAAGGAGGAGCATGGGATGTCTCGATGCTCTTAGAAGGATCTTTAGAAGAAATATGTGAACAAGGTCTAGATATGTATTTCTAAAATGCAATAATTTTTCGATAGGATAATTGTGTTAAGATTTTACTCAAGAACAAAATAATTGTTATCTCAATGCTCGTTTATACCATGGTAAGTGCAAAAGAGTTGTCATGTTACCTTTTCAAATCCGTGTGGTGGATAATGAGAATTAAGAGGAATTTGTATCATCCATTTTTCAAATAGTGTGTACAATATATCATGTGGTCTATCTCTATACCAGTCAAATTGAAGTGGTTGCCTTTTTTGTACAAGCATATAGCTTAACTACAGGTGATATTTTTTAAGGATGTTCCTTTCTTTTGTTCAAAACCTTTACTATTTGTTCTTTGGTGTGCACTGTTAGTTCTGAATAAGGTTTTTGAAATTGTTCATGACTCTTCTTAGGTTGTTTGTTTGCTTGGAAAATGTTATTTGTACTATGTTTTCTTCTTGGTGGAGAAATAGGTAATTCAGGCTTTGTATTTTTTAAATCACATGCATATTTATGCACATCCCAATATAAAGTGTCGAATGAAACAAAGGGCTTGTGCAATGCTCTTTCTCTAAGTGGAGAAAGAAGACCCCTATTAAATATAAATTGCACTTCTGAATATGATGGAGAATAGATTAAATAATATAATACATCCTTAAATGTAATAGCATAGTCTTGAATGGACTCATTCTCATTTTGTGTTAATACTTACAAATTTTACAATGGTAACTTAGGTAAGGTATATTGATGAAAATTGGATAGGAACACATCTTCAAGTTTTTTGAATGTGGATAAGGAACCATTTGGGAGGCTATAAAACCAATCAAGAGCCTCTTTATCTAAGCTTCAATGGAAAGCCTTTAATAACAAGCGTCCATCCTTAGCCCAATGTTTAAAAGAATGTATATATTGTTTCAAGTGAGCAGAGGGATCTCTTTAACCATTGAAGGAAGAGAACTTGGGAATGATAAAAATAGAAGGGTTGGGAGATTCAAAAACATGTCAAGTAAGAGGTTGCTCCCTTAACATATTCTCCTCAAATGTAGCCTCATGAGAAGAAACTTGCAACTCAAGGGTATTTATTTATTGTTAAAGATCTCCCATGCTAGTCATGATAGATAACATATCACAAGTGGATATGGGTAAAGAGCTGAAATATTTGCTTAGAGGTTGTAAACTAGCATTCATACGAAACATATGAATGATGGATTCTTTACCACGCTCTAACATAGTAGCATCACATGGTTTCACAAAATTAGGTAAAAAAGGAAGTATGTCTTGGTGACTAGCATGAAGTTTGATATCATTGTCGTGGCAAGGTGCTAAATTAATTTAAATTTCATGACATACCTATGAGGAGAATAAATAATGTCACTTGTAAACATAGGGTCCTTTGAAGCAGAAGATGCAAAAGGAGGAGAGGAATCATTTTCTACTTCATTTGTAATATTAAGAGGGAAAGATGCAATTTTTACTTTCATTTTTGCTTTCCAAAGAAGGGAGAGAGAATACAATGTGACTTTTGTTTTTCTTTGATTTAAATGATTTGAGATTTGAAAGAGATGAATCAAATGTGTTTGACAAGTTAACTATATCTCCAAACAATGTATCTTGAATAATAGATTGTTTATGACTAATACATGTGTTTGCATTTTTCCATTTGAGCAAGAGAGGAGAGGAATTAGTACATGCATCTTGTGCATTACCATTTAGATAAAGAGAATTAATTTCACTATTTTCATTTGAGTGATCCAAAGAAGGGATAAGAATTTCAATATGAACATCACTTTGAAAAGAAGGCACATACTCAATTTATTCAACAGTTTCGTCATTGGAAATAGGATAGGAGAATTCAATCTTTTCAACATTTACATCATTGGAAAGTATGTAACATTTTGACTCACATCATCATTGGAAAGTATGTAACATTTTGACTTACATCATCATGAATGCTAACATCTTGCATGTCTATTGTATCATCCTTATGCAATGCACTAACAAAATTTATCATTCGTGACTTTTTAAACCCTTCATCATTGAAAAGCAAAAAAATAGGAGAACTGGGCTCCACATACCCAAGAACAGTGTCACACTCAACCATATGAAAGAATATTATGATCATTAACAGGTTCATTTATACTTGCATTTTCATTATTAGTTCTTTCATTATCATAGTTATAAGCAAAAGAAGAGGTTTGACCCTATTTTTGATATGCCATAAGAGCTTCATATGTAATACATTGATCATCAAAAACATTAAACAAACTATACAAAGGATGGGGCTTGGCATGGTGTTTAATAAAGGACTACATAAGGACTTTAACATTTAATCCGATGTAAAAGAAAGCAAGCACAAGGCCCAAAGCAAAGATATAAGTAAGCATTACTTAAGTTATGCCCATGCACTAAATTAGATCTGAAAAATAAATTTAGAAATCTAAAATAATTTTTTGAAGGAGAAAGCCATAATATCAAATTAGGGTTTGGTTCAACAAATAGAGGATAGGTTCACCAGAATGTTTTATGTTATTTTGAGTTTTTACATACACTTAAGCAAATAAAATTGTTTGAATACAATATGACAATATTTAGAATTCAGTGATATATACCAAACTATATAAATTTATCTATTTACACATATACAATGAATATAATAAGTACAAGGCAATCAAGGGATAGAGAGAGCATATATTATTTTGTGTTTTGTTCTATAGTGTGACAATGCTCTGGAGTCATCTCAGAATAGTGATCAGGATATGGGATCTACCCGCTCGGCATTTTGATTGTTATTACTCCCAGGGCACTTACATCTATCCTGGGCAATTGTGTCGATGCATGTGGCTATCTTCGATGCAGGTGTCCAGTCAAAGACATGCAAAATTAGATCCAAATTTCTAATAACGTTGTGTCGTTACATGTGTGCTTGTTTGGTCCTTCAGAATATGTCCACCTATGATCGAGATCTAGCCAATAAGAAAAGACTCTGGTCCCCTTGACTTTGACCTCCTATAACTTGGTAAAATGGGGTTAGCACATGAGTCGAGCTAACCCTAACAACCCTGATCATTGTTAAGTGTTGCCTACATAGCCACTACTCTGAAGAGGGCCTCAGATTCCGATGTAGTTCTCCCTCCTAGGCATGTGTGAATTTTTTTATTGTGGAACTATATGCTCTTTCTCCTATTGTAACCCTTGGTACAAGCAATACAAGAGTATATTGACCTTTTTGAATGATTTAGATATTCAATTTTCTAATGTAATGCAATTTGATAGCTTGGAATGTAAAATACTTGCTAATTGAAAACTTGATTAGTCAAATTTCTAGGTGGTGTAATCAAACCATAGCCTTTGTATATATAGGGATCTCTTGATTGTGAATTAGGACCCAGTGGCATGCAAAAAGACGGCATTCAAATAAACATAAGGGTAAAATCAAACAGTCATAAAAGCAAAAACCATGAAAAAAGATCAAAATATAAGTTTGGACACCTGTGTCATAGTTGGACACTTCCGTCAATGCAAAAGTCCACCATAGATGCAAGTGTCCGGAGACTAAAACAGAAAACACAAGTTGGGATCCTTGGCATGCATTGGACAAAAGAGGCAATTTGATCACATACAAACCCAAAGGGGTAGATAAAACAAGTGAAATAAAATGGAACCGAGGAGGTCCACATGAGACCACGCCACTAGATATCTAACTCTTGGTAAAGAGACCTATACGTGCAAAAGTTATGAAAATATGCTATGAAATTGTACTTGTACCACATGTGGGTATCTACACTTTCATTTATCGGCTTGTTTCTTGATTCATTTTCTTTCATGCCTCTAATCTTGTGTCTTATTTGTTTCCATTCTTCTAAAAATTAAAGTTACTTTTGTTTTACTTCTTTTATTACATGGTTACACATTATTACATATCATTGCTTATCTACTTATTGCTCGATGTTTACATATACATTATTTTTGCACATGGTATCATTTGAGTAAGATGCATGATATACATATTACATGTGATTTTTGACTTACATTTTCTTTGTAACATCATTGTGCCTACATCATGGGCATCCTTACACTGAGAGTATGCATATACTAAGGGCATTTCTGAGTGTGCTTCACATTCTATTTTTCCTATTTTTCATTATTATATGTTGTACAGTTGCTTACATATATCTTGCTCTAAAATATATCTTGCATTTTGTTACATGGATACATTGTGTTGATTCACATTCTTGTTACATTGCATAATCTTTGTCGGCCCTATGATTGCTCAAATTAATTGTGCTTGCATGTGCTTGTGAATGATTTTGCATGTTTCTTAGTGTGTCTTCCTTGTTTTTTTTATAGAGGATCCTCTGGGGTATATTTTATGTCATTTGTGTGTATTGTGAATCTATCACTAGGAATAGGCACAAGCTAAATCTGAAGCACACTAAAACCAAGTCAAAACAAACATTGTCATTTATCAAAGCCAAATCATTTTTTGCATACATATAGTGAAGGAACACGATTGCACAATCACAATAGGTGGGAGAACTACTTGTGGCTTGATTTCCCTCCTCGAAGTATCAGATACATACGTAGTGGTCAATCATTAAACGAGAGTGACCGGGTTCAACTCAGCGCATTACACTTTTCTAAAATTTTCAAGTTTCTAGCCCTCACAAGTACACCTAGGGTTTCAAGGTAAAGGACATTGATTTCTAGAGTAGGGTTTTGGATTGCACATACAAAATACACGAAAATAGATGAAGGTCATTGTATGGTCACAATCCTTCATTTCACATAGGTTAGTACTGACCAACATAGGTCGATACCGATCGACAAAGTAACTCATATTGACGGAACTGAATCGTCATAGACAAATGTATAGTTCTTGAATCAGAGGAATTACAACCCTGCTTTTCGCTAATATCCACTTTCGGAACCATACAATCAACTAGAAAAGCTAAATACTTATCCCTTTGTTGTACTCACTATATTTAACACATGCCTTGTTATCCTACTAAGGTTGCAAAATCAAACTAAGGTGAAACACTTCTATGTCAATATAAATAAAATAGGTCATATAATAGTGTGTGTGAATTTTTATGAATATAATGGTAATGCTTAATCATGAGGATACTTTCACTATGTATGGTTGATACATATTTTCCCCCATGTTTCTGGTTTGTTGCAAAAATGGAAATATGAGGAATGGATCCTTATTATCAATTATGAACATTATGTGTATTATGTTAAGGTCAATATTGATCCATATTTTCCCCTTGTTTTTGGTTTGTTGCAAAAATGAAAATATGAGGAATGGATCCTTATTATCAATTATGAACATTACATATATCATGTGAAGGAAAATATTTCTTCTAGGTTTGTTGTGGAGATATGTATGCTCAAATGCTTGTGTTAACAGAAAGACAACATCTTCAATGTTTTCAATTCCTTGCAAGAGTAAAAACTAGGAGGAATAGATCCTTGTTATACTTTTAGGGTCTAAAAACCGGTTATGAAAATTATGGATATTGTGTTAAAGGCCAATGTTGATTATATGGTTTTAATGGAGATGTGTATGCAAAAATCCTCATGACCACATTCTAGAAGTAGCAAACACCTTGATTTAGGACATGCCACACAACCCTTTACTATGCATAGAAATCAAGCGAAGCATCCCCTAGAGGTTGATTCAGGCACAAAATGAAGGATGTTCAAGTCTAAATCCTACATTGTTGGACATAAAGATGACCTAACACCATTAGTATTGTCATTTACAGAATTTAACGCTAAAACAACAAAGCAATTGTGAGTAAGAAAACAACGAAACATTTTATCCACATTGCTTGTGGGGAATCCTTAACAAGCCTTTTTACGCTCTAATGTTCATATATTATAATGTCCTTATAATGGACACATGTACGATTTAACTTTGTCGGACCCGTGCGAGCCAAAACCATTTGATTAATAAGCTAGTTTCTAAGTTTCACCATAACAATTTGTCGCTCGTCAAAGTTGTCGCAATGCAACAAAATGCAAACACCTATCAGCATATTGTTCATTCACTAGAAGGGAAGGCTAGTGTTCAAAGTTGTGGTGAAGTAATGAAATACAAACATGAGTTGACCAATGGAGGTGTTAAGGCCAATGTTGATTATATGGTTTTAATGGAGATGTGTATGCTCAAATCCTTGTGACCGCATTCTAGAAGTAGCAAACACCTTGATTCGAGACATACCACACAACCCTTTGCTATGCGTAGAAATCAAACGAAGCATCCCCTAGAGGTTGATTCAGGGACAAAATGAAGGATGTTCAAGTCTAAATCCTACATTGTTGGACAACAAGATGACCTAACACCATTAGTATTGTCATTTACAGGATTTAATGCTAAAACAACAAAGCAATTGTGAGTAGGAAAACGAGGAAACATTTTATGCACATTGCTTGTGGGGAATCCGTAACAAGCCTTTTTATGCACTAATGCTCATATTTTATAATGACCTTATAATGGACACGTATGCACGATTTAATTTTGTCGGACCCGTGCGAGCCAAAACTATTTGATCAATAAGCTAGTTTCTAAGGTTCACCATAACAATTTGTCACTTGTCAAAGTTGTCGCAATGCAACAAAATGCAAACACCTATCAACATATTGTTCATTCACTATAAGGGAAGGCTAGCATTCAAAGTTGTGGTGAAGTAATGAAATACAAACATGAGTTGACCAATCTTTGGATCCCCCTAAGGAAGAGGGAGTGTTTGAAGTTGTGGCAAAAGGTAACCACATGGGGGCAAGTACGAGTTTCAAAGATTAAGTGGACTAAGATAGAAAGTAACACCGAAACAATAATAGAGTTCCACATGGAGTGTTATCAAAGATTTGAGGTTTATGATTATATTTGTACAATCAAGAGAAGAAACATTGAGAATTGTTGATCATGAGAAGATGAGATCGCTATTGTCTTTGGAGATTCAATGTTAAGACTTGAGAAGTTGAAATGTAACACTGAATCGGTGATAGATTCAAATGTTTGCACATTGGGTTGTATAGAAGAGGTCTTAAAGTCTAAATGAGCAATTAAGTCAATGACTTAGTTATCTACAAATAGAAGGGCTTGTGAGTATAAGTAATTGGTGAAAGGCAAGCTAGAAAGGAATTGCTTTCAAAGTTTGGTGGTTAGGAGTGCCCTACACGCAAAAAACCTCTATATCAACAATAGCCATCAAGGTTACAACATTAAAATTGTCAACTCACAAAAACAATTCTGATTTGGCAAAAAGGGAGTAGATTATTAATATATTTTCAAGTTTCATGGTTTGGATGACCCAAGGAAAATCATATCTCTGAATCAGTTATAGTGAAAGATTTTATAACGATCTTTGGAGAAGTTCCAACGCTTCTAATAGGAATGTCTAATACTAGAGTTTTCACTTATGTGATCGAATATGAAAAGTGTTTGTTTTTTAGTGTAGAAAATGGATCATGAAAGTCTTAATTGGAAAGCGACGATAGATGCTTTATTATTAAAGAATATCGGTATGAAAAGCTATATACTTTTATGAGCAAAAATTTGTTTATAATCTTCATTGTGAAATAATATGAAAGGTGTTAATTGCATGGTTGGTCATATGATTGGTCAAAATTGATGTTGTTTTAAAAAAATTTGAATTTTCAATTTTTGGGGCCTCTACATAAAGATTCAAGATCATTCTTATGTTGGTGCACATTATTAGGAGCATGGCGATTGAAATTATCACATTAGAGAGACTCTATCAAATCCTAATTTAAGCAGAGCTTTAATTTGGGTTGACAATATGGTACTCCCCTTTCGTACTACTCTTCTTTTTGGTTCAGAAAGGTTTAAAGCAGTTCCGAGTGCTTCATTGTCACTTGAAGGTTTTGAAACCTGGACTCTTTGTTGAATTGCTTCGTACTGGTATTTTAATAATTAATTAATTCTCTCTTTTCTCGTTAAAAGAAAAGTCAGGATTAAAGTCAGAAATAAGTCAGTTTCAAGTCAAAGCTAAAGCCCCTACTTTGTCAGCATTAACGTGATAATAGCACAACCAGAGTTCCGCCATAAATAAACAGGTAATATAAATTCGGACTTAAAGTCAAGTTAATGTCAAAGAACCAACTTCAATGATTTAAATTTTCAAAAACACAAAGGGCTCCATAGGATGGAGTCAATTTTAATTGCAAATTCAAAGTCATTAAATGCAGTAGGCTAAAGTCATCATGTTCATGGTTTAGTCTTCGCTGTCACAAACATCTTTCCTCCTTTAAAAACAATAGGAACTCCACAGAAAAATCATTATATAGCATTCCTCTTTCAGACTCCCTTGTTTACCAGTAGATTCTGAACATTTTGTTATCAACCTCCTTTAAATTTTATTTAAATAACAAAATCGTATTTGAAAATGATGGTCAAAAGTGCTTAGAGCTTGGGCCCATGCTAATACATTGTAAAAAATATTTAGTAGGTGCTGCAAAAATTATTTAAGAGTAAATAGGCACTGAAACAGTCCCATAGCCTTGCCTTATTAGGCCCAGGATCGATCAGAAGGGCCATATATATAGATCTTATATATATATAGCCCAAGATCATGAATTTTAAAATACGATTAAATTATATCTATGGAGAAAATTTAAGAAGCTTGAATACAGAAAAGAATTATAAAATATTTATGAAATAATTTTTTATTTGTTGTAAAATGCTTTTATCCTCTACAAGGGCTACAAATTCTTGCCCCCAACCTTCACCCATCTCTGAATACCTCTCTTAAGCAACCACTGCTCCTATTTTTTGAGTAAAGATTCTATTTTTTATCATCCATAAAATTTACATTTGCATGAGACCACCTGCAATTGCCCCTTCTGTGGGAGCACTCAGTTAATCCATTAAGTTTATTCCTGTCACATGCCTACCATAGACACCTCTACTTTTAAAGGCATCATGTGGACGAAATAGTATTCACAAGAATGAATTCTCTATAACCTGCACTCATATTTTCAGACTATTTAATGATTCATTCATTATGAGAGTGCCCTCTTGCAGTTAATCACCAAACTAAGAATACAATTGGACAAACCGAAAATGGAATGGTTAACTCCAGCATATGCATTCACAATTCAACACTGATACAAGAAGCGATTTTGCCAGAGCTATTTCAAATGGCCTCTCTTGTGTAATAGGAAGTACTAGAATCATCACTATAACTTAACAAATTTTGAAACATATACTCCAAAACAGCCATGAAGATCATTTCCACTACCTTGTTTCATGTAGTTACATAATATAAACGATTGATTAAGAAATAATATGTGAGCTAGATAAAATCTTCCTAACCTCTCTGGGCTTATATGAAAGGGGTGCCAATGGTAATTCCTTGGATCAGCTTTATGGAAGGTTGTAAACAGCATTACACTCAGCGGTCATATATACTACTTACTAGATATATATGGCAAATGCATTTCATTCATTATGTCCATGGTATGATTTTCAACAAAGATGTATTTCAATGTGCAGACATGTGAAAATTACATCTTATAATGAGTCCTGATATGATCCTTTCAAAATTGAGATTTTTGAGTCTGCTTGCCCGGACACACGAAAATATGTACAAGTATATTAATGTTTAATCACTGAAAAATACACACTGCCACGATCTTGCAGTGACATCAAAATTATTGATTTGAGAATCAATTTTGTCACTTGGATCATCTTCCAGTCCAAATAAAACTACAAATGACCAAAACTGAGGAAATAAGCCTTCAGATAAAGAGTTAAGGATCTGTGAGTAAACATATCATATCTAGAGCTAATCAAGAGTCCAGATATCTGAAAAATCCTAATACATACTCATAACAGAGGAATCATTTTTCACATCCAAAGACTTTTGCAAAGGTCCCAAGGGCAGCGTTTGACGATTCTTCATGCTACAAAACAGAAGATACGTCAACATGTGATCTTTGTATAATTTGTTTTTTGTCATGCTAACTTATGATCTGATTAATGAAACTGCAATCAACTTGCTTATCCACACATCAACATCACTGACGATTCACAATATAGAATTTTACTGAAAATGGATACCAGCATGTTGAAGTTACTCTGTCATTTGACTGCCCCTAATTCCAGGGGTGGGTATAAAACTAATATTTACAGACCTCTGTTTCCTTCCGAAGCTTGCTTGGAACAATTGAAACAGAGTCTAGGCAAAGGCCACCTTTAGAATGAGTGCAATCAATTTGTGTCATGGAGAACTTTACTTCAGTCAATTTGTTGTCATTCTCAACTACAAAATCCCCAACAAAATAATCAATCCACTTTCCACGAGCATCACTTACATGCCCATCCTCACCGGCTTCTTCCAAAAAACATCCTCGTGTAGCGTGCTGGCCATCAGATGTAGAAAGACAGAATTGAACTGGCTTCAAATCCCACCCATGAATCTGGTTAAAAACATAAACCCGCCGACCCAATCTTCTGGCAGATGTCCCAAGCCGTAATCTGAAAGTAAGACTGTATTCTCCTGCAGGAAGCTGGTATTTCATCATACCATCTACTTCAAACCACCAAAGCTGTTGAAGATATGCTATTTCATGGAACCTACAGGCTCCAAGAATACATTATGGGTAAGGATAATTATTTTTCAGCTCCCTATACACACACACAGGTAAACATGCTTTGCAAACATCATGAAGAAAAATAGAATATCGAAGTGGAATGTCTCTAATCAGGTTATAACATAATTCAAGAACTCGCACTCTGCAAAAACTCAGCAGCCCAAAATTTTGACTCAGACTCGGCAAAGAAATCACCCAGAACTCATCAATTAAAATATATTAAATAACATATAAAATACCTTCAAAAAGCATAAGAAATTAATTTAGAGAAAATATAACTCTATTTTCTATTAGATTTAAAGAAAAAAGAGTGCAATGCACGTCATAATATAATGCAGCTGAAACAATGTTAACAAAACAGTGATTTTTGACTGCAGACTGTGTTCCAGCGGTAAATCCTTGGAAGTTTACCAAAGCTGGCACGGGATCAAGTCACAGCCTGATTCCCCAATAGTGGCATCCCCTCCCAGTTAACATAGCGAGGGATAAAAAATTGAAAAAAAAAACTGCTGGTTGCAAAGTTTTCTGTACAGACTCGCGATTTGTCAGCAAGTGCTCGGCAGGTGAGTCGTGGGTAAGTTACCAGCCGAGCTTCAAAACTGGCGAGTACTCATAAGCCAGATGGGTTACAGCTTATAAATAATTGGCATGATTCAGAGCAGGAAATTTACCAAAAGAGAGACTCTTAAAATTTTCAACCGCATAAACTTAAAGCTGTCTAAAAATGAAAGTTTCTTAAAATTTTCAAAATTTAAAAGGAAGTTGATCGGCATTACCTCTCATGGACATAATTCCCTTATAAATGTCATTCAGGCATACATGATTCTATTCCCTCGGTTTAAACACACCATTGCTCCATTCAAATGTACTCAAATTAGACATCTCCATGGGAAAATCATGTGTTTTGAAGTCAATTGATGTACAAACTTGTAAAGAACAATTATAAACAAATCCACTGATGTCAGTGCACAGAGCCCATAGACATCATCTATCAAACTGTGCATGATAAATCAGGTTTAGCCTAAGGCCCGTGTTGTTTGAAATAGTCCATTTTTTAGACAACAAAATGGTGCCAGATATGATAAACAATATTTTATAAAATGGGTACTGCATTTTCCTTGAGATAGAAGACACAAAGGAGACCCACATTAAATGTTAAGGCTAACAGAAGTCATGGCCAATCAACCAAACAGAAGTTAAAAAACAACAAATTTCGAACACAAGCATGCCGACATCCTGTGGCAAATCTCCCCTAAACACCGAAAGGAATATTTTACATAGTTTTATGACCTGGTGATGTGCATCAATGCCCCATACAAATAGCAAACTTGTACAACTTTAAATATCAAACTTTGCAATGTACCTAAGTAATCTTTATGTTTCCTACCAAAAAGCAAAAATAGCATTCAGGTCATTTACTCTTTTAGTTTCCATAAGTAAAAAGAAGTTGTCTAAAGCAGGTTCATGAATATCTTTTATCCAACAGATGCCTAAGAATTTCAGTTTCACCTACAACCACCGATGTATCACTTAATGCAATATAGAGCTTGCATGGGCTCTTGAATACTTTTCTGTCTATTTACATTTTCTTCTGCCCAACTCTATTAGTGATATATTGCAAATACTGGCAATTGCTATAGCTGCCAAATGCTATGTTTTTGTTAGCAATATTCCCTTGTAAAAGATATTTCTCTCTGCATTTATGGCAATGTTTCACCCCCCTCCCATCACCTAGAATGATGTAGACTTGCTAATCTCATTTCTAAAATTACTAATACCTTTACTAAAATTCATCCGTTAGAAAATAGAATAGTTTTATAGGTATTCAAATAGAAAAATTTCAAGTGAATAGTAAATACTAATCAATGCTATGTCAAACATGTTGAAGAAAAAATATCTAGACTTAACCTCTCCCCTACCCACAACTCTCCCCACCGAAAAAAAATAAAGAACAAGAAAACCAAAACAAGAATCATGCCAAGAAATCACAGACCTGTGGACTAGTATATAGCAAGCCATGGTGTCCAGAGATCAAAAGTACTCCAGTTTTCTTGGGTAGCAGCTCATACGTAGGCAGGGCCCTCTTGGTTAGTTGCCTATAGAAAACTTCTGAGATTTAAATGGAGGGTTGAAATTTACCTGCAGATAAAATAAAATGCCTAAATAATGAAAAGATAGTCTACATAGTCAAAATAACAACAAACATTTCAAGAAACAAATCCATGCGTACAATACAGCCTGGCAAGAGAGAAAACGTGTTGCCAAGTCACTAAATCCTACTTCAGTGTCGCAGCAAATTAATTCCAGATGTGCAGCTTTAATGGTGCTTCCATGGACAAAGAAACAGACTTTAAACCAGTGACTGATGAACTTAGTCTCGAAATAAACAAAAAAGGCCAAGATATGGGAGGCAAAAATAATTTATGCAAGAATAAACACAAACAAATTGTAATTGAGCTTCACATTGAAGGGATTTATGTGAGGATGAAACGCAAAAGGCTGTGGACAGTTAGGGTAGGAAGTTGAGTAGAGTATAATTATAAACCTACTATAATCCCAATGGGGAACATCAATGACTTTTCCATATCTGCAGAAACAGTAAATTCAGAAGCTCGGTGTCTAATATGAAGCCTCTTATATAAACTACCTTCATGAGTATACTGATTACAGACATGAGCCACAGACACAAGAGGATGCAGTCAAAATTGAATTGGTAGAGGTGATCATGAAGCTAAAACTTCAATTTTTTTGTTGACAGAATTCATAAAGACAATAGAACAAATAGCAGATAGGAGACTCCACCCACATTAACTATAATATGAGATGGTCACCAACAAATGAGATGTGAGAAGAGAGTATGTCCGTTACATGTAGCAAAAATGGAGAGACATACAGAATGCGAGTCCAGGCATAAGTCAGGTGAGAAAGGAAAAGATCTATTTGAAAAGTACACAGTCTAATATAATTATAAAATGATGAGACATGGCAACAAATTGAAATTTCATCTCCAAAGTCAAACTAGTTTTTTCACACCTATTTGACAAATATTCTTTACATAAATATGTGCCTAGCTCAAAAGAGTATATTCTAAAGATGCAAACCCAAGAATCGGCAAATTCTACTAAATAGAATGGTGTGGGTCTCATAAGACGTTAAGTTATAGTGTGATTGGTAACGTATATGAATACACTTTCCCAAGAAGCATTCTCCCTTGGAAAAGAAACAATAATGTTTTACAGCTACTACTATCAAAATTTAAACTTCCATGTCCATCTCCAGGATGAAGGAGCCATCCTACCATACAACCACTTGTAAAATATATGAAATTGTCATCATTTATGTTTCCAAACAGCTATTTGCTGGATTTATTGGTCAAATACTGTATGGAATGTTTATCTAACATCTGTAAGATTGACTGAAAAGGAACTTCGACCCTAAAAGCTCCTGCACACGCTAAATGACAATCGACCATGAGACTGCTTATTTGCTAAAGCATGCACTCTTTGTCATAATATTCTGACAACAAAAATTCTCTGTTACGACGAAATACATGAATTAAGAAAATGCTTATTCCACATGGAATAAGACATAACTCTGTTGAATTGTATATTTGTGGCCAATTAGTTACAAGTCCCCCTAACTGCAAAAATCATTTTACTCAATAACACCTCAAGTTAAAACTTGAACTATAGAACTTGTATGTCCCATGCCACTTTACGAATATGTCCCCCAGTGATTCCAAGTCCCCCAGCGATTCCAAGTCAGAGCTCTATCACTAAATGAGTATAGATGAACACAAAGTCTGCATCTTCCTGTGTCTTTAAATGCTAAAACAAGGGAAACCTTATTCATTTATTGTTTGATTTACCATACAGTTAAGAGGAAGATATATCTCTTGCAAATTAATAATGTCCTCGGCCATCTTCATCTTGTATAATTTGATGAAGCTGTGTTTAGCACCTTTGTAGAGAACCTTCCCTCCATAACGAACTCATAAGAGATGGTCTTGAAATACAAAAACAGGCAACAAGGTTCAAAGCACCCTTGACAGTAAATAGAGTTGAAGGGTCACTATCAATAACATGTCATATTACATAAGAATGTGACAAAACACTGTAGGATTGAAACCATGGGTAGGACATGTGGCCCTCCAAGAGCATTGCAAAAACTTCTCATTATTAATTAACTACATTCAAGCTTATCCATGACAGTTTGTCATTTTAGGTGAAAGAATGAAAGCATAGTATCAATGTAAAACTTGAGACAGACACCCAGAGAACCAACTGATCTTAATTTATCTTTGTTTCTCTAGTAACATCACAATTACAGAAAATGAAGGTTTTCCCTGTAACCTATGATTTTGATTTACCGTTAAATCATTTTCAAGAGGCTCAACGTGACTATCTCATTCCTCGTCCAGATCTCAAAAATGCAAGGAACAGACATTGTAATCATCTTTAAAAAAAAATGACAAAAAATAATACCAATAGGGAAAGCGTCTTACAAACTTATACTCCATACATATAGTGATTGTTTATGGTATAATACAAAAAAAGTTAAGATTTGCACTGAGTTGTGCAAAGGGAATATTCAAGAGGCTCAAGGGAATTGTATTATGCCCATTTCCCTTTTTTGACCCATCAATTGCAGTCATATCAAACCCTCCAATATAAGCTTGTTTATACAACCTTCCTCTGGTAATGAGAAATCCAGGGTTGATTCAGCAATTAGTCAGAAAAATAGAAAAAAATTATTAGAATTGACAATGACATGGAAGTCCAGACGAACAGATTTGTTAGGGTTTGTGTTATAGCTGATCTCTCAAAACCTTTACATCACTCCATCAAGATTTTGTCCTCGAAAGTTGTGTGGACTCAATTCATCAACTATGAGGGGATGCCATTCAAATGCTTTAGATGTAATCAGATAGGGCACAAAGTGGCAGAGTGTACCAAGAAGCGACCTTCAGGGTTTAGTTCTCATCATATTCAGAGATGGATTAAGCAAGTCAACTGCCCCGTTTTGGATTCGGATTAAGTAAATCAGAAATTTTCTGTTACAGAGGGCCTCTCTTCAGCAGTGGGTGGCCAGGAGATTGAAAAGCATCAATGCAGTGAAGGGTTCCAGAATAGTGCAGATTTAGGAACAGCAAAGGAAACCTCAGGTTTGGTAGCAGGTTTGGGGCAGAGATTTTCTACCCCTGGTAGAGATGGGAATGCAATGCAGGCAAAAGAGGCTTCTTTGATAGAGCTTCCAACCAGCTGGGGTCATTTACAGGTGAGGAAGGTTACAGAGCAGCAAACCACAGCTTTTCATCAATTTAGGAAGAGTCACGCTCAGAGCAGGATATTTCAATCAGCATTAGGGGTAAGCTGGTTTCAGCTAGCAAAAGCGAGGGAGTAGATGCTATAGCCTTGGAGCAACAATGCATGGAAGTTCTTGCAAGAATTGGAGAAAGCTGCTGCTTCTCAGGAGGGAGAAGAGGGATAGCTGGGTTCCAGGGAAATACTCACCATCTCACAAACAGAATCCTTGCTGACTAATGCACATTGTGGAAAGACAAAGTGGAGAGGAAGAAAGACAGAAGCAGAAAGATTATGGCTAGATGCAGTGAATGCCATTGGTGAGGTCATGCAATGGATCATGGACCCTCTTCTCTCGCAAATGGAGGAGGTCACTTGCCAACCTTGGCACCTTTGTGGCAAACCCCAGATATTAACAATATATTATTTTGTAATATTTATAGATTTGTTGGAGAACTTTAGAAAATTGTTTTAGACAAGGCAGTACTGATTTTAACATGCAAAAAATGCCAGGTAGCTGGCACTAAATTGATGCACCCCTACTTCAACACATGATTTATTGAACAAGGTTGGAAGTTATTCTTCAAAGGTGGCAAGCAAACTGGTTCTAGTATAAATACTTTAGCATTCAAACAATGGATCACTAAATGTTGTGTCCATTGATTACTTATGAATAAGAACAAACCATGACCCTTGATCTTGGAGTTTTGTAAAGACAAAATGAGAAAAGACTAACTCAAACTAAGCTTCCACCTGACTTGGAATGCTAATGTTAAACTACATACACTAACATGTCAATGATAGTATATTTCTGACCATGCATGCATACATGAACAAATTTTCCCAGCCACTAAAATACCGGATCACACAATGTATAGAATTTCATGAAAGAAAAAATCCAGACCCAACTAACACAAATAGATTCAAAAATCTAAAATGACACTAATCTAGCTAAATTAAAACACTCAAATCAGTCAGATTGCACACTTGAAATTGTATCCAATATGAGATCCTAGGATGCAAGGCACCTTGAGTGCAGCAAAGGCATATTAATCTCTGATGAAACCACTTTTCCATAGAAAATTAGAGGATCCTGCATGCTGAAGGGAATTACTCATTTCAATTTTAAGCTATAACATGTTACAAGTTGCTTCTAAAGAAAAGAGTGGGGAGACATTAAAAGCAAAAAAATCAGGGAGTTTAAAGACATTTCTTTTAAGATAACTAGCTACAAGAACCATATTTACACATACCCATGGTTTTTCTTCTTGTGAAAGAATCCCAGACAGAAGGAAAGATCTAAAAACTATGGATACTCTTTGAAGAACCTCAAGTAAATAACATCTCAATTCAAGAGCTGAAAATTCAAAAAGGCTTTAAACAATTACCTCGACTCCTCACAAGGAATCCACCTCCAGTAGCGATGGTCATCTATTCCTGTGATGGACATAGCTCTTGCTGAAATTGTTATACAGACCCCTCCTGTAGCCTTATCGAGCCAAACTTCCTGCTCACAGTTTACCATTACAGTTAGACTACAAAATAGATTGTTTGCTACTTGCAGCGTGAAAGGAAGACCACTAAATACCACAAGCATCTAAATTCTTCTATATAAATATGAATATTCAATACAATCTTCTAGGCAAACATTTGCATATTCAGTTTTGTTATCATGAACTCTATTCACAAGCATGAATCACTTACAAAGAAAATTACCACTAAGCGCATATCTCAATTACAGGAGAAATTTCACAAAAACGTAAGAAAAAAGAATTCTGGCATGGCAAGCCCCATGCCCAAACCTGGATGTAATCCTGCATTTGCATTAAATCATGCATTGCAGGCAATAGAGTGATTGCAGAGGGGTCAGATTAGCTAGTTGTCAGGTTCAGCTAAGAAACTGCTAGAACAAATAACACTTTTAAATGAAAATAAGAAGATTTCCGAGGCGAGCGAAAATCAAACAACCCCATGTTTCTTCTGCCTTGAATGATTGTTCAGCGAGTTTTTCAATGTGAATATTATTTAATCACCATAGTCTTGTGAATCCAATTATTTCAGTATAAAGATGCAACTTAGTTATAAAAAAACTAAAAGACAATCACTATGGTTCGTTCTCTGTGCCACTGATATTTTGGGGAGAACAAACAAAACCATCTTCGGTGGGTATGGCCCAAACTTATGAATCGCTCATCATTTCTTCTGACTTACAAAAAGGGGCTTCCATCTCAGTCAAAACAAACAGAAAGGGGCATCAAAAAATTCTAGGAAAAAATCACCTTGCCGCCCAAAAACACTCGTGGGATCAAGAAGAACCATCTTGGGCATCAAAAACAAATTATAAATATTCATCTTGGATTTCAATAAAATTGCTACTTCGTCATTAAAAAATATTCTTAAAAAATCACCTTGGCTCCTTTTTATTTTGGGATCAAGAAAAACTATCACCAATGGGTAAGCCCCAAACTCATGAATCACAGATCATCTCTTCTCATTCACAAAAGAGTTTTCATTTCGCTCAAATAAACAGAAAAGAGCATCAAACATATCAAGAATGACCAGTAAAAAATAATAATAATAATTAACCGGTCCTCAAGCAAAAATTAACAAAATTGACCTCGGGCAACAAAAATACTGAAGAAAGTTCACATAGGCATCAACAGAAGTTACGAAAATACGCCATGTGCTTCAACAAACAGAAATCAACAAATATTAGGAAAAGCCACCTTAGGTATCAAAAACAAAACAGAAAAAATTCACCCCACCATCAAAATATTCACTATGGGCATCCCCAAATAAAGAGAAACCCCCTTTCTGCATCAAAAAATTTTAAAAAATTTACCTTGCCATCCCATAATAAATCATGAAAATTCATCATGAGCATCATCAAAAAATGACAAAAACAACCCCTTGGCCATCAAAAAATGACAAAAACAACCTAAAGTTAAGCGAAAATTTCACAATGGGCATCAAACGAATTCAAGCAAATTCGCCTTGAATATTAAAAAGAAAAAAGAAAAATCAACCTGGAAATCAAAAAAGTCCAAGGAATTTTTACCTCGGGCATCAAAAAAAAATCTAATAAAATTTACCGGCTATGATACTTGGCTCTCACTCCAGAGACCTGGGTTCATGTCTCGAAAATGGAACCAAAATGTTAGGATTAATTGATATAATAGGAATCAACAACATAAGAAAACCCATTTGGGAGTTTGAAAAAATCAATAAAAAACCACCTAATCATCAAAAACGTTATGAAATTCACCTTGGTTCCATTCTCCAGAGATATGGGTTTGCACAGAAGGGCATAAATCTCCTTTTTCAGTAAAAATCGGCCCTTCGGCAGGGCCAATTTGGAAAGCATCTCCTGATAACACACCGGCAATTTCTGAGCCCATACTAAATCACAACAAGCCGCGCCCTTAAAAGCCCTATTAAGCCGTGCAAGCTTGCAAATATCAAGAGGACTCAAATGCCTAAAAATCCCTGCAATGCAATTCTCTGGTATATCTGCTAATCCGGGATACGCTGCAGGAGGTCTTCCTTCGTCTCCTTCGTAAACCCTAGAAAGGTTCGCCCCCATTAATCAGGCAAAAATTTCCAGCTTTTCTTTTGCAAAAACTTGGTCATTCCCTCACATCTCTTAAGCTCGCTTATGGATTTTTTCTTTAGTTTGGGTTCTATTTATTGTGTGGATCGGTGCTGTCTCCAAATGTGTGTTGCTCTACTTCAATTGGGTTTCATTCACACCGCGACCAACCAACCAGCCTCAGGTCAAAGTTAAGAGAGGATTGTGTCGCTAATTTGGAGGATTAGCCACTGTTGTAGCTTGTTCTATTTGTATTAGTTTAAATGGATATGTGGGCATTTTGAGGAGTGACAGGCTGTCAGTTAAAATCTTGTGTTGTGGTTCATAATTCTATAAAAATCAGACAATTTGACAATCATACAATTTGACAGGGACATTCCATTTTTTTTAAAATAATTGGAAATTACATTTCATTATACCAAGTGGGGGAGATTTTATATGATATCTTTGGGAATAGAAAAAGGGAGCGTTTCTGGACACATAATTTGGTTGGTATTTTTAAATAGATAATTGACTTTTTATTTTTATTTTTAAGTTGATTTGGAACGAGAATGGTTTAGTGATGGTTTTTCTATAAACCATTATTTTTTACGGCAGTTCCTTATAATCATTTTTTATGAGTTTTTTTTAATTGAATTGCTTTGGATTCATGTTCAAATTTTACCAGGAGAGGGATGTGGACAGTATAAAATATTTTATGCAAACAAGTTAGAACTTGGTTCCCTTTTTCCATAACTTCCCTGCTTCCTCTTCGGTATTCTCTTCTCTTTGTTTTTTTTTTTCATTTTTTTTTGTTGTTTTTTTTGCATGTATTTAGGGAAATTTAAAGTTGATGTTGGTATTATTGTCAAGAAGGGTAGGCATTTGGAGGTAGAAACGTTGAGGGGAGAAGGTTCTCAGTGGACTATGAAGGACATTCTATTAAGATGTGAGAGAAGACTAGCTCTTACTTACAGTTGAGGGCTACTTAGCCTTTGTTTGAGTTCTTCCAACTGGGTCTCTGCATTGACCACGACCAGTGGTGGTCAAAATGGCCAAAGTCTTGTTGAAGGACGTCAATTTTGAGTGTGTCGTTGTTTCTTGACTGAGTTTTGGCAATTGGTTGTTTTTGTTTTGGTGCACCTTTCTTGGTTGTCTTCCTCCCCTTTTTTTGCTAGTTTTTTGTGGTTGATATTGGTCTCTCGCTTCTTAATAGTTTAACGCCTTCTTATTTTTAAGGATTGGGCCTCTTTTGTGTCCCAACACCGGTTCATAGCTCTGGCCAAAAATGTTAAATTGGTTCATAGCTCTGGGTTTAAAAGCGTTCACCTACCAAATAGAAATAATAATGATTAAAAATATTTATAAAAAGTTATTAATGTTGTGTATGTAAAGATGTTACTTAAATTTGTAGTTATGTTTGAAAAATTATGGTGGAAGAATTGAAAGTGGTATGTAGAAACTCCTTTTTTGAATTATACTCTCTCAGCAAAGGATATAACTAGTTTTTGTCTCAGTTCCCAGTGATTGACAAGCTCAATAATCAATGGTCTCTCTATTTTATTGCTCATACTAGACACAGCAGATTTCAAATTATTTGGAGTGTCATCTAGAGTTAAAACTTATACATTTCACTTGGCCCTACTATATCATGGATTACATAGAACGAGTTGTTCTCATCGTTGCTCTCACAACCAATCTGACTGGCCTCTGTCGCGAAGGCACTCGCCTCCTCTAACACAACATAGCAATTGGGCTTGTCTTGTACATCATGGCGATCGGTCTCCTTCACCTTGCCCCAATGAGTTTTCATGCCTCACTTTAATAATTTCACCCTCTATAATTATATTAGATGGCACTCAAACCGACACTAAACAAAACACAAATAATGAACAATACAAACACCAAATAGAAAACTTTATCTGAAGGAGATGACGTAGCACATATTTTGATCAGGGAAAACCAAATAACCATAATCTCCTTGTCATTAATCTCTTTGTTGTAATTGCTTAATTCCATATTTTAAAATATTTAGTTAATTTAACGCTTTTGACTAAAGTTATAAACTAGTTTGGGGTACAAACGAAAAGCTCAGATCTCCCTTACAACCATCACAACGGACACGAAAAATCCTGCAAATATCATCACAACCACCACAAATCCCACAAACATCTCCCTCGATTATTACAAACCTTACAAACATCTTTAATAACCATAACTGACCTAACATATAACTAAGATTTAAACATGAATAAAAACGGACCAATTCATCTACATCTCATCTTATAAACTAATTAATTCAATCTATTAATCTTATAAATTATTTAACTTAAAATGTAAGACTTAAAGGCATCCTCTTATACTTGAAGAATAATGTATAATATTTTTTTCTATAATAATATAACCATGTTTGGAGTTTGTATTGAATCTGATTTTTCCTTGGGTGGTTTAACCGTTAGAGTTGGCAAAGTAGAATTTTGGTTATACTCGATCATTACGAAACATCTCGTCCCAAAAAAAAATAGTTTGTTGACTTTGTTTCAGAGAAAACATTAATAAAAAAAATGAAAGGAGGACAGAAAAATCTGGGTTTGTGGGTAGTATGGAGACCAAATTTAAGGTGTACAGGTTTATCCAATTTTGCATTATTCAAATCCAGAAACTTCCACCATCTTGTCGACTGTCTAGGCGTAGTTATATTTTTATAATGTTTATATATAAATAATCTAAGAATTGGTGAGGGGAACTTTTGACTGTGTGGTTATATTTTTATAATGTGTACATAAAATCTATTAAATGCTTGACAACTAAGCCATGAGGCCTGCATAGGATTGGCTTGCCCGTAGAGTCTTTTCAGGGCTGAGTTTTTGGTTGTCATCAACTTTGGAAGAATTAATTTATCAGCAGTCATGCTTGTGGATCAGATTCTTTGTCAGGGAGCCCCATTTTTGTTAATTGTTTTTGTTCTTATTATGTGGACCACTTTTTAAAAAATAAATAAATATATTTTTTTAATAAGAATAAGTATTGTGGAGTACAAAATAATACTATTAATGGAATATTTTTATAGTTAGATATAATTGAATTTATTAATAATAAAGGAGAAATGTTATTCAACGATTAATAATTCTCATAATATAATTATATGGACATCAAATTTACGTATTGTTTCAATAATTTAATATAAAAATAATAATACATATGTGTGTGTGTGTGCACACGCACACATACTATCATAAATATTGAAGTTGGGTATATTATATATTATGTGAAAGATGTGTCTATAAATATAAGATATATTGTTCATGCTACCCGATTCACTAATAAAGAATTCAATATATACTATTTCAAGTTCACATAGTGTAATTCTCAAGTATTAGAGTGTAGAGAAATTTTCAAACATAAACACAAACATAGTTATGGAGAAAAATGACACTGATGTTAACAATAACGACAAAGATATGAAATCTTTTGATTCAAATATTTGCAAGGAGAGCACAAAACAACAAGTTGAAGTCTTATACAACTAGACAATTGAATTCATTAGAAATAAAGGAGAATTTTGCTCCAATGACTAATATCCTCATAACACAATCATATGGCCATGGAATTTACTTGTTTCAACAATTTAACATAAAAACAATAATTTAAATATATATATATATATATAGAGAGAGAGAGAGAGAGAGAGAGAGAATTTATCTAGAATATTATTTTCAATGCATTTTCTTTATTATGTATGGCATGTATAACACAAATTCATAGAGATATAAGATAAATTGCTTGTTCTACCTAATTTAAGTGCACATAGTACAATTTTTAGGTATTAGAGTGTGAGCTTATTTTTTTAGCTAAAACATAAACACAAACCTTCAGTGAAAATAGCTAGTGACATATAACATGAATATGAAGAATTATATAATCTAAACAATATTGAAAAAGACAATTGTATTGTATTGACTTGGCTTGTTCATGTGCAGGTAAACATTACAGGGAAATAAATCACAAATAATTGAAACGTGATTACAAAATTATAACCCTCAATCCAATATTATAATATACTATACATAATATTGAAATATTTTAATAATATATAGATTTTATATTTTCAATTAATAATTAATTTTGTATGAAAAAAATTAATAGCATATAACCAAATAAATATCATAATATATAATAATACTAATATAATATTTGTGTAATATATTATATCATATCATAGAGTATATAATATTATATATAATTATAATTAAAATATATTATATATTATTATATTTTGTAATATATATTATATATTGTTTATTATTATTTCATGTTAAATGGGCTCAATAGATAAACACACTAAGCAAATAAAAATATTTGAATGCATTAATATAATATTCAAATCTAAGTAATGTAAGACTCTAAGCATGAAATCAATATATTTCATTTAAGCTATTAAAAAACCAAAAACATGGATGTATAAATAACCCTAAATATGCTCATAATAATCCCATAAAATAGGACGAGCAAATATTCTAAAGATAATGTGTAATCTCCTAACTTATTCACAAACTTAATTTAGTCTAACAACTAACCTACATGTTAGGTGATTTGTTTTATAGGATAACAAACCACATTTACAAACATAGGTGAATTAATTTATTCTAATATTTTCCTCCTTAATTCATCGCAATTTGGAGAGTACAAGAGAGAGAACTTCTAAATGCCTCAAATTTATCACGTGCAAGTAACTTGTGAAGACATCTACACACTAATATTGAGTGGGGCAAAATTAGAGTTGTATATTGTGTTGTTAAATATGTTCGCATATGAAATGGACTTGAACTTCAATGTGCTTCGTGCATTCATGAAACACTGGATTGTGAACAAGTTTAAGAACACCCTGATTGTCATAGTTTAAATTATTAGATGAGTTTGTGGAACTCCAAATCCTGCTAGAATGTGATGTAACCACATCACCTCACAGACAACTCCTCTTGCAACGTGATATTATACCTCAGTAGAACATGAAATAAAGTTTTGCTTCTTACTCCCCCATGAGATTAGACCAGATCCAAAAAAAATACAAACCCAAAAGTGGATTTTCTGTCATCAATTGAACTTACATGATTTACGTATGTGTATCCAGTTAAGAAGAACTTATCATTCTTCTTGTATGCTAGGCCATAATCCATTGTTCCTTGAAGATATCTCAATACCCATTCAGTTGCTTTCTAATGGCTCATTGTTCGCTCCTGCATGAACCATGAAAGATAGCTGACAGCGTAGCTGATATCTAGCCTAGTATATGTAAGGAAGATGAGATTCCCAATCAATTGGAGATAAAGAGTAGAATCTACTAGTGGTGATGGATCTAAGCAAGATAGCTAAAGTCTTATCTCCATGGGTGTAGCCATTGGCTTGCAATCCATCCTCTGAAACCTATCGAGCAATGTCTTGATGTACTTTATCTAAGACATGAATATGTGGTGCCCTTTTTGCCATACTTACAATCCAAGATAGTAGTGTAGTAGTCCAAGATCTTTCATGTCAAATGATCGATTAAGATCACTCTTTGTTGCATCAATTATCTTCATTGAGCTGCCAGTGATGACTAGATCATCAACATAAACAACAATAATAACAATCTCCTCTCCTTGCTTTTTGAGGTAGAAATTGGGATCATATGGATTCCTCTGAAATCCATGATCCATGAGATACTCATCAATTTTTATATACCAAGCTCTAGGAGCCTGTTTGAGACCACATAGAGATTTTATGAGTTTGTACACTTTTTTACTCTTGCCCTATTATGACATAACCCTCTAGTTGAATCATAGAGACCCCTTCCTGTAGATCTCCATTTAATAAGGCACTTTTGACATCCATCTGATGAACATTCCAACCAAACTACGTAGCCATTACAAAGATCATTTTGATTGTCTTTATTTTAGATATAGGAGCAAAAGTCTCCTCGTAGTCTATACCTTCTTTCTAAGCATAACCCTTTATTATGAGTCTTACCTTATGCTTGTCTATACTTCCATCTGCTTTGTCTTTGGTCTTAAAGACCCATTTTTAATCGATAGGTTTCTTCCTTGGTGGAAGATCAATAAGCTGCCACATGTCATTCTTCATGAGAGACTGAAATTTTGCATGAACTGTTTAGTGATAATTGCTTATAAATAAGAGTATAAAAGAGCAGATCCATGTAATATATTTGAAATGAAGAGAAGAATACTAAAATATAATATTGAGCCACTTCAAGGGTGGAAAAAAATACAATCCTTAAAATAAGAACATAATATTTTTTGATAATTCAATATTAAACAATACCTCCTATATATCACCTGATTGGTCTATGGGGGATCCAGAAGCTTAATACTCCTTCCAAAATTTAAATAGAGAAATTATTGTGATTAAGTCAAAAACTATGCATGCCTTTAGTTTTATACACATATTCAAAGATCCCAAATAGGCTAATGGAATATCATGCCCCCCTTAAAACATGCATTTTACTCAATATTGACCATATGTGGATGATTCTATATGAATAATTCATCTTCACAAGTCAAATATTTCCTAGACAAATTCTTCCCTGTGATAAGATACTTCATGATCACCCTACTTTGAAGCCTCTTAACGTGTGTTTAGAAAATCACTTTAGGCTATAAAAACACTACATTTATTGTAAATATCACTTTGAATTGGGTTGGAGTTGTGTTACCAATGTTTGTTTAATTTTTTCCAATGAAACCTATTTGTGATTCAAATTTAATGCAAACCCTTTGCTAAATTATAATGCAATTTAAATTAGGTTTTCATTACATATAAGTATAAAATTATAAAATAAAAGTGGGAGGGCCTTATATGCCCTCCCACTTCATTTTTATTTTTCTACATTGATGACAAAGACAGGAGACAATAATAACATACAGGGAAAGAGGGACAAGCAGTGAAAATAATAACAAGGAGAGAGAAAGGGCCAAGAAGGAGGAAGAAAGGGACATCAAGAAAAAAAGAGATTGAAAGGGACAACAATATATTTGCATATCAACAGATTTTTTGGAGAAAAGTAAGAGGAATCATGTGTCATAATCATATGCAATGAGTGTGAAATGAACCCAAACATGACTAAACAAAGAACATGTAGTTTCGTGCATGTTGATGTTCATGTAGGTAACCATGATGGAGATCTTAGAAAACCTATCCACTATAGAAAACATAGAGTCATTCTAGTGTTTTATCGTAGTAATCCAATCGTAAAATCCATGTTGATGGATTCCCAAGGCTTGCATGGAACTAGTAGAGGTGTGTAAATTCTTAGCTTCATATTCATAATCTTGGTAATGCAATAAGGAATGCAATACTTGATGTAGAACTCAACATAGATGTGTATGTGCAACCAATAGAAGTGTTTCCAATGTCTTGGTAGTGTTAAATTGTCTAATTGTATTGGTGTAGTGTGTATTTTGGTTGAATCTTTATTGCAATGCACCTTTAGAAACATAGTTTTTTCCAAGCTTGTAGAGAAGCTTATCAGACATGTATAATTATTGAAAATGTTTACCTTGCATAAGGGCATTATAGGATTTTGTGAAGACCTTATCTAGTGAGTAGAGATTGACTTAGTTAGCAAAGTTGTGGCTACATGTGTTTAGCACTAGGATGAGCTTGTGTGCCAATAATCAACTACAAAGATATGTAGCCTTCCTTTCATTTCCCTCCTTGTGATATATCACTTGATGGAATTATTTCATGTAATTCATCCACTTCATGTGGTGTAAGCACCAAAAGTTTGCTTTGTGTATGTGGGAATTGAAGTCATTTATGATGGGAATGAATTACTTTATTCTTACCTAAGATGCATTGGTGTCATTCTTTGATGTTTTTATGGTAGTGTACAACTCTTTCTCATAGGTGGAGTACCATAAAATCATGTTGTTGAATGTCTCTAAGTGATAGGTGATGAGATGCCCATGTTGAGTGAGTATTGTGAAGAGTGCAAAGTTAGATGCATCAGTGTGAATCTCAAAGGAGTGAACAATGTTGGGACTTTATAGAACAATTGTTGTATAGAGATATTATTTGAGCTCTTCAAAAGCATGTTATTATGTAGGTGTCTACTATAATGTTGCTTTGGTGTGCATGATTTGATTGAGATAAAATGTTATATGTAAGAAACTAAGAACACACTTATGGTAGAAGTTAACAAGTCCATGAAAACTCCCTAATTCAGTGAGATATGTGGGTTTGGCCAATCTTGGATTATTTTAATATTCTCTAGATTTACATGGATAGCTATGCAATCAATGATGTAGCTAGATACTGAATTTGAGTGGTGCCAAATGTATGATAACTAAGTTGCTTGCAACTTATGTTTGTGCAAAGTGTTTAAAATGTGCGAGATGTGCTCCATATGCTCTTCTCAAGTCTTTCTACATATGAGGATGTCATCAGAGTAGATGATGATGGAGGAGTTGAGGAAGGACCTAAGTTGATCACCCATCAAGTGCATGATATGTTTTTGACACATTATTTAAACTAAAAGGCATAACCTTCCATTCATATAATCCTTCCAATTCCTCAAATGATATCTTATAAACATCCTCCAGATGGATTGGTGCCTGATGATAGCCTGACTTTAGGCTGATCTCGATGAAGTATTATGCACCCTAAAGAACATCCAAGAGGTCATAAATATGTAGTATCATGTATTGATTCTACATTGATATCTTATTGAGTGAATGATAATCAATGCACAAATTCCAAGTTTCATCTTTCTTTGACATGAGGACTATCATGATCCAAAAGGAGAAGAGCTAACCCTGATCTTGCCTTGATTAAGAAGATCTTGGATCTAGCACTGGAATTCATCATTCTCCAAAATAGACATGCAATACATTGGAAAATTTGGACAAAGGGATATATAAACCAAATTGACGTGTTTTTTTCCATTAAATGTGTCGACAAACGCTTTGGCTTTGATGTCTTCATAATATTATAGTATCTTATTGAGTTATTGTTGCTACGATGGTGTTTATACAACTTGGCCCATTGCCAACATGTGTTTTTTCTCTTGTGTAGGTGCTTTTGGGTGGATCATGAGTAGCACAATCTTCTGTGTGTGTGAGATGAGCTTACAACATTGTTTGATAGAGACCAAAGTGATTTTCATTGTTGGAGGTGATTCCAAGAGGTTAAAAAAGCAATCTTTGACATGAATAGTCTAATGTTGCATCTTAACTTAATATGTAACATTGTAGTCATAAAAATATGACATTCTAAGTGAAATGTCTTAGACCTAAAGTGGTGTGATGTCACATGTGACTTTCTCCTCCATGTGCTTGGATTTGTATTGGATATTGCATTACCAATAGACTTATATATCCATCCCTTGATGACGCCAAAACAAAGAGTATGTTTTATGATGCACTTTAAAGGTAAGGCTTAGATGTTGGGTTGTACCTTATGGAATATTATTTTTTTGGATGGCCTATCAACGATGGCATGGAGAGGTTGACCCTTTACCTAGAAGTTGATATGGAAGAGACACTCTCTTTCCTTAGAGGTGCCAATGGAAAAGTCCTTATAATGAGTATACAAACTTGCACAAAAGTTGTATATAGATCATGAAGGATGTTTCTTAGGCACATATCATCCTTCCTCTGTATGACGAGGTGGACTCTGATAACACTACATTGATGCTTTGTGAGGAGAAACTACTTAAAGTGAATGTTATGAATCATGAATATATTCCTTAAAGGTATAAATGCCATTGGTCACTAATGGGGCACTAGAGAAACACTGCTTGACCACATCCTTAGAGATTTGAGTATGGTTATGAGTGGCTCTCAAGATTGTTTAGCCATGGCCATGAAAATATTTGAATTATCTTAAGCATGAACACCCAAACTTGGATTTGACACCACTACTTTATTATTGAAAGCACCCACATTAAAATTTGAACTTGGGCCTTTGGTGACCAAATTGCAATTGGCCTTTCAATTGCCAAAAGTGGTCCACCCATCTTCACCGCTCGGTTGAGCACTCTCAACTGCTAATTTTGAAATTGACAACCTGCAAGGTGATTAAGAGACAATCCTTGATTTTATGTTCATAGGATTGTGGCGGGGGGGGGGAGCATATGTTGGGTAAGTTAATATACAATACTCATTGAACATGGTGAATATCCCCTATTTGGATGTCACCAGTTTCTTTAAAGGCTACGAGACCACAACATCATGTCAAATGGAAATAAAACAAGTACAGAGTCTCAACATACCCACAACCATGCTTAAAAATAACACGCTCAGAGTAAGCAAAGCAAAATAAGAAACCCTTGATCATATTTTGTATAATGAGCAAATAAATCCCATACGAGGACCATAAGGAGCGCAATCATGTTTTAAACATACTTTTAGAGGAAGTTCCCTTGAAAAAAATCCTTATTAAAGTAAATTGTTCTAAATATTTATAATTATTATCGAACTCATGAATTAGAAAAATGACATTAGGAGGAGATCCATAGTCGTTGCCTTGGGTAATGCTTTTGGAATGAAGTTCTGATGTTTCTTAGCCAACAATGTCATCTCCAATGACTTTAGCTTTGACAATGTCATCTTCAATGACTTTAACCCCAACAATGTCAACTTCAACACTTATAATGTCATAAAAAAAATATCGAATCATAAAAATACAAACACTAAATAATGACGACAAAAAATTAACCATAATATAATGCTTAACCCAATTCGATACTAGAATTATACATTTTCAATGGTTTAAGTTACCTCCCCTATAATAAAAGGTGTATACTTCAATGCCATACAAACTTAAAGTGATAATATTTATCTATGTGAAAATCAATATTAGAATTATGCGTTTTCAATGGTTCAAATTACTTCCCCATAATAAAAGTACGTACTTCAATTGCCATACAAACTTAAAATGATGATATCTATCTATATGAAAGTCGACTTCATGCGTATGGAACTTTAATGTGCTATTTTCAAAAATTTCATTTTCCTTATAACCCTAATTACCATATAAAGGGGGTGGGGAGGAGGGGGCGGCGGTCTTGTTTATAAGAGTCATATGAAGTCACTTTTATTAAAGCAAATGAGTGCTTTCGGTGAGAATTGGGTTTGATTGTGAAGGTGAGGGAAGAAGGGGGAAGTGGTCCTTCCTCATGTGCAACAAAGAAGGATATTTTCCTGTATTAGAAAATCAAATCTGTCATGAGATGGAGACTTGAAGGGCTCGTTAAGACCTTTTGGATTTGTTTGCTTATTCAAACTTTTGTCGGGTCGGTTGGGAATGAATGATGAAAGGTTAGGTTTGATATATTTATTCTTCTTTGCTTCACAGCCACAACCAAAATTAGTGGCTTTTACTCGCCCACTGGGTCCTACCATTTCACATGTTATTATTCTACTTTCTAAATTTCAACAATTTCCTGTTTTTTTTTTTTTTTTGGTTTTAATGTTGGTACGCCGAATCTTCATTTCTTAAGAAGAGGTTGATGTCGCACCTTGTCATACACGATACGGAATGAGAGGACATTTATTTCACAATAAGGTACCTCCACCGTCTATTCTTTCTCCACACTCACTTATGTGCTCTTACATAATGTTTTGGGTACATTATTTCGATAAATAAATTATTATTATTTTTTGATTGAAATTTTATTTTTAATACGGATTAGATATAGAGAATGTTTCTTTTACGGTGTAGCTTCATCATGTATATTTTAAGCACATTCACATAGGTGTATTGATTATCGATGGTCTCTTTAGTACGAATTCATAAGAATGTTTTATTATATTATTTTGATAAATAAGTTATTATTTTTTTGATTGAAAACTTGTTTTTTAATTTAAACTTTGTTTTTTATGCAGATTAGGTGTACATAATATTTCTTCGGTTTTGAAGGGTATCTATTTTACCAAATACGCCTAAAGTACAATCTTGGCCTCATCCCTTTTTGATATCTCCCAATATTTATATATTAGTAGATGGTTATGTAACACCTTTGAGAGTATCATTTTCACTATTGGACTACAACCCATTTAATAAAAGTTATTATTTTGAAAAAGAGTTATAGAAAAGAATCTTATTTTCTCTTGACCCACTAATTACATTTTTAAAATAAAAATTAATAAAAAGAATTCAAAATTTGTAGTAGATAAGATTTTTTTGAAAAGTAATAATACTTAAAACTTTTATGAATATTATGTGTTATGTTTGATTTATGAATGATATCTATTAGCTGAAGTAATATTTAATTTAATTTATGAATGTTACATGTAAAATATGATATATAAATGGTATTTATTAACACATACATTTCATTATTCAGTTTTATGTTAATAATACATGGTACAGGTTTTAACTTTTTTCAATTATGCATTGTTAACGAGTACTTGGCAAGGAAAAGGACACATGGATGGTGTGGAGGGAGTTCATCATGGAAAGATAAAAAGTCTTTATTGACACATTTGTTGGAAGTAATTATGTAGTTATTAATATAAAAATTTAACATGTTAAAAATAATTTAAAATTTAAAATGAAAGAGTTAACAGATAATAAACTATAAAGTGATTATTATTAAAAATACATGAATAAAAATATAGTTTGGCAGTAAATTCTCATAGAAGTATTATTTAAAAATACGAGTAAAATCTTATAAAAATCAATTATATAATCTAATCCTTCTTGAATATTTGACAAGAAATGCAATTTTTCTTTTGATCCCATATTAATTGCACATTGTAAAACCCAGTCAAGGATGTTATATTAAGACACTATTATGTTATTTTTATTTTTCACATTTTCACAATCAAAAAATAAATTTGTCAATCAACCCTACTTATCATGTAAAATTTTGATGACAATTATTTTATCAATATTACCCTCGTTAATCTTATCATTTATAAATTTAAACAAATTCCTTTCTTTACATTGTTACATCAAATTTTCTCTTCTTAAAGAAGAAATTGATGTTGCATTTTGTCATTTAACCTACAATAAAAATTGAAGACATTTTCAAAATGATAACTTCATTGTATATGCTTTATCCTTGATATGTCCAAAATATCTAAACTACAAATATTAATATTGATTACCAATGGTTTCTTTAGGTTTTATAGGATTCATAAAATGTTATGAGTGTATTAGCTTGGCAAAAGTTTTTTTAAAAAGAGTTATAACAAAAATCTTATTTTCTCTTCTAATTTATTAGACCGTATTAAGTTTTCATAACTACAATTTTTCAAAATAGAAATTAATAGAAAGAGTTTGGAGTTTTCAATATATTATAAGAAAATTTTGTTTGAATACTAATAATTGGAGCATTTATGAGTGGTATGTGTTAAATATAATTTATGAATGGTATTTATTAGTTGAAATAATGCTTATTTTAATTTATGAATGTTACGAGTTAAATTTGATTTATGAATGATATTTATTGAGAAATAAATTATTATTTTTTTGATTGAAATTTTGTTTTTTATATAGATTAGGTGTACATAATATTTTTTTGATTTTGAAGGGTATCTATTTTACCAAATACGCTTAAAGGACAATCTTGGTCTCATCCCTTTTTGATATCTCCCAATATTGTATCTTAGTGGATGGTTATGTAACACCTTTTACACTATCATTTTCACTATTGAACTACAATCTATTTAATATAAAATATTATTTTGAAAAATAATTATAAAAA
The DNA here is from genome assembly GCA_037957365.1 of Torreya grandis. Lineage (NCBI taxonomy): Eukaryota > Viridiplantae > Streptophyta > Pinopsida > Cupressales > Taxaceae > Torreya > Torreya grandis. Next base: position 185,299 of record JARHVA010000284.1, on the reverse strand, counting down.
AGAATTTTATTTTCTCTTGACCCAATAATTGCATTTTTAAAATAGAAATTAATAAAAAGAATTCAAAATTTGTAGTAGATAATATTTTTTAAAAAGTAATAATAGTTGGAACTTTTATGAATATTATATGTTATGTTTGATTTATGAATGATATTTATTAGCTGGAGTATTATTTAATTTAATTTATGAATGTTACATGTAAAATATGACATATAAATGGTATTTATTAACACAAACATTTCATTATATAGTTTTATGTTAATAATACATGGTAGAGGTTTTAATTTTTTTCAATTATGTATTGTTAACGAGTACTTGGCAACAAAAAGGACACATGAATGGTGTGGAGGGAGTTCATCATGAAAAGATAGAAAGTCCTTATTGACACATTTGTTGGAAGTAATTATGAAATTATTAATATAAAAATATAACATGTTAAAAATAATTTAAAATTTAAAATGAAAGAGTTAACAGATAATAAACTATAACGTGATTATTATCAAAAATATATGAATAAAAATATAGTCTGGTAGTAAATTCTCATAGAAGTATTATTTAAAGATACGAGTAAAATCTTATAAAAATCAATTATATAATCTAATCCTTGAAAATTTGATAAAAAATGTAATTTTTTTTTGATCCCATATTAATTGCACATTGAAAAACCTAGTCAAAGGATGTGATATTAAGTCACTATTATGCTATTTTTATTTTTCACATTTTCACAATCAAAAAATAAATTTGTCGATCAACCCTACTTACCATGTAAAATTTTGATGACAATTATTTTATCAACATTACCCTTGTTTATCTTACCATTTATAAATTTAAACAAATTCCTTTCTTTACATTATTACGTCAAATCTTCTCTTCTTAAAAAAGAGGTTGATGTTGCATCTCGTAATATAGCCTACAATAAAAATTGAAGACATTTTCAAAATGATAACTTCATTATGTATGGTTATGTAATACCTTTGACACTATCATTTCCACCATTGGACTACAACCCATTTAATAAAAGTTATTATTTTGAAAAAGAGTTATAAAAAAGAATTTTATTTTCTCTTGACTTAATAATTATATTTTTAAAATAGAAATTAATAAAAGGAATTCAAAATTTGCAGTAGATAAGATTTTTTAAAAAGTAATAATAGTTGGAACTTTTATGAATATTATGTGTTATGTTTAATTTATGAATGATATGTATTAGTTGGAGTAATATTTACTTTAATTTATGAATGTTACATTTAAAATATGATATATAAACGGTATTTATTAATACAAACATTTCATTATATAGTTTTATGTTAATAATACATGGTAGAGGTTTTAATTCTTTTTAATTATGCATTGTTAATGAGTACTTGGCAACGAAAAGGACACATGGATGGTGTGGAGGGAGTTCATATTAGTGTAGGTTTTTAATTTTTTCTACTTTTTAATTAGGAAAATTGTATTTCTTGTGCCTATATGGAGTTTTCCTACATTTGTGGGATAGGCTAGCTTATGTGGAGATGTGTGTCATAGATGTGTCATAGGTGTCATAAGAATGTCATAAGTAACTCCCTTGATGGGAGTTACTTCTCTATTCTTAACACCTTGTCACCGCCTTTCATGGAGGAGTTACAGTCTATTCTTGGGATGCCTTGGCCACCTTTTGTGGAAGAGTTAATTACGTGCTCTCCTACATGTATTCTTCACTTTGGCCATCTCATGTTAATCAGATTTTGGTTTTCTCCATTTGGTCTTGTGCAATTTATCTTCTTGTATAATTTCAAATTACTTTAGCATCTATGCGGTGTGCACTTGCTTCATCTTGTGTGATCACGTCTCCATTGCATTCACATTATCCAAATTTTGGCAACAACTCCGATAATTCATCATGGAAAGATAGAAAGTCTTTATTGACACATTTGTTGGAAGTAATTTTACAATTATTAATATAAAAATTTAACATGTTAAAAATAATTTAAAATTTAGAATGAAAGAGTTAACAGATAATAAACTATAAAGTTATTATTATTAAAAATACATGAATAAAAACATAGTTTGGTAGTAAATTCTCAAAGAAGTATTAATTAAAGATACGAGTAAAATCCTATAAAAATTAATTATATAATCTAATCCTTCTTGAATATTTGACAAGAAATGCAATTTTTCTTTTGATCCTATATTAATTGCACATTACAAAACCCAGTGAAAGGATGTGATATTAAGTCACTATTATATTATTTTTATTTTTCACATTTTCACAATCAAAGAATAAATTTGTCGATCAATCCTATTTATGATGTAAAATTTTGATGACAATTATTTTATCAGCATTACCTTCGTTAATCTTACCATTTATAAATCTAAATAAATTCCTTTTTTTACATTGTTATGTCAAATCTTCTCTTCTTAAAGAAGAAGTTGATGTTGCATCTTGTCATGTAACCTACAATAAAAATTGAAGACATTTTTGAAATGATAACTTCATTGTGTATCCTTTATCTTTGATAAATAAATTATTATTATTTTTACTGAAACATTATTTTTTAATTGAAACCTTATTTTTTATGCAGATTAGGTGTACATAATATTTCTTCGATTTTGAAGGGTATCTATTTTACCAAATACACCTAAAGTATAATCTTGGCCTCATCCCTTTTTGATATCTCCCAATATTTGTATCTTAGTGGATGGTTATGTAACACCTTTGACACTATCATTTTTACCATTGGACTACAACCCATTTAATAAAAAATACTATTTTGAAAAAGAGTTATAAAAAAGAATTTTATTTTCTCTTGACCCAATAATTATATTTTTAAAATATAAATTAATAAAAAGAATTCAAAATTTGTAGTAGATAAGATTTTTTTAAAAGTAATAATAGTTGGAACTTTTATGAATATTATGTGTTATGTTTTATTTATGAATGATATGTATTAGTTGGAGTAATATTTACTTTAATTTATGAAAGTTACGTGTAAAATATGATATATAAATTGTATTTAAACACATACATTTCATTATATAGTTTTATGTTAATAATATATGATAGAGGTTTTATCTTTTTTCAATTATGCATTGTTAACAAGTACTTGGCAACAAAAAGGACACATGGATGGTGTGGAGGGAGTTCATCATGGAAAGATAGAAAGTTTTTATTGACACATTGGTTGGAAGTAATTATGCAATTATTAATATAAAAATTTAACATGTTAAAAATAATTTAAAATTTAAAATAAAAGAGTTAATAGACAATAAACTATAAAGTGATTATTATTAAAAATACATGAATAAAAACATAGTTTGGTAGTAAATTTTCATAGAAGTATTATTTAAAGATACGAGTAAAATCTTATAAAAATCAATTATATAATCTAATCCTTCTTGAATATTTGACAAGAAATGCAATTTTTCTTTTGATCCCATATTAATTGCACATTGCAAAACTCAGTGAAAGGATGTGACATTAAGTCACTATTATGTTATTTTTATTTTTCACATTTTCACAATCAAAGAATAAATTTGTCGATCAACCCTACTTATGATATAAAATTTTGATGACAATTATTTTATTAGCATTACCCTCATTAATCTTACCATTTATAAATTTAAACAAATTCTTTTCTTTACATTGTTACATCAAATCTTCTCTTCTTAAAGAAGAAGTTGATGTTGCATCTTGTCATGTAACCTACAATAAAAATTGAAGATATTTTCGAAATGATAACTTCATTGTATATGCTTTATCCTTGATAAATAAATTATTATTTTTATGATTGAAACCCTATTTTTTAATTGAAACTTTGTTTTTATACAGATTAGGTGTACATAATATTTCTTCAATTTTGAAGGGTATCTATTTTACCAAATACGCCTAAAGTACAATTTTGGCCTCATCTCTTTTTGATATCTCCCAATATTTATATCTTAGTGGATGGTTATGTAACACCTTTGACACTATCATTTTCACCATTGAACTACAACCCATTTAATAAAAGTTATTATTTTTAAAAAGAGTTATAAAAAAGAATCTTATTGTCTCTTAACCCAATAATTACATTTTTAAAATAGAAATTAATAAAAATAATTCAAAATTTGTCGTAGATGAGATTTTAAAAAAATTAATAATAGTTGGATCTTTTTTGAATATTATGTGTTATGTTTGATTTATGAATGCTATGTATTAGTTGAAGTAATATTTAATTTAATTTATGAATGTTACATGTAAAATATCATATATAAATGGTATTTTATTAATACATACATTTCATTATGTTAATAATATATGGTAGAGGTTTTAACTTTAAATTATGCATTGTTAATGAGTACTTAGCAACGTAAAGGACACATGGATGGTGTGAAGGGAGTTCATCATGGAAAGATAGAAAGTTTTTATTGACACATTTTTGGAAGTAATTATGCACTTATTAATATAAAAATTTAACATGTTAAAAATAAATTAAAATTTAAAATGAAAGAGTTAATAGATAATAAACTATAAAGTGATTATTATAAAAAATAGATGAATAAAAACACAGTTTGGGAGTAAATTTTCATAGAAGTATTATTTAAAGATACGAGTAAAATTTTATAAAAATCAATTATCTAATCTAATCCTTTTTGAATATTTGACAAGAAATGCAATTTTTCTTTTGATCCCATATTAATTGCACATTACAAAACTGAGTCAAAGGATGTGATATTAAGTCACTATTATGTTATTTTTATTTCTCACATTTTCACAATCAAAAATTAAATTTGTCGATTAATCTAATTGATGATGTAAAATTTTGATGGCAATTATTTTATCGATATTACTCTCGTTAATCTTACCATTTATAAATTTAAACAAATTCCTTTCTTTACATTGTTATGTCAAATATTCTCTTCTTAAAAAAGAAGTTTGATATTACATCTTGTCATGTAGCCTATAATAAAAATTGAAGACATCTTCAAAATGATAACTTCGTTGTGTATGCTTTATCCTTGATATGCCCAAGATATCTACACTACAAATATTAATATTAATTACCAATGGTTTCTTTAGGTTCTATAGGATTCATAAAATGTTATGTGTGTATTACCTTGGCAAAAGTTTTTTTTAAAAGAGTTATAACAAAAATCTTATTTTCTCTTCTAATATATTAGACCGTATTAAGTCTTAATAGCTACATTTTTTAAAATAGAAATTAATAGAAAGAATTTGGAATTTTCAATATATAAGAAAATTTTGTTTGAGTAATAATAATTGGAGCATTTATGAGTGTTATGTGTTAAATATGATTTATGAATGGTATATATTAGTTGAAATAATATTTATTTTAATTTATGAATGTTACGATTTAAATTTGATTTGTGAATGATATTTATTGATATAAGCATTTTATTATATAATTTTATGATAATAATATATGATAGAGGTTTTAGTTTTTTTAATTATACTTTTGATTATGTATTTATAGAAAATAATCGACAATGATAAAGACACATAGATGGTGTGAAGAGAGTTTGTCATGGAAAAATAGAAAGTCTTTATTGAGACATTTTTTTGAAGTGAGGGTGTAGTTACTAATATAAAAATTTAACATGCTAAGAATAATTGAAAATTTAAAATTTAAAAGAACTTAAAAAATATTTATTCTTAAAATAAAATATCGAGTGTGAATTAATGAGATGTGGGTGAGTTGGTAAAGTGGTTTGGTTATTTCAAACCCCATTCAAGTTCAAATTTCATTAAGATATTTGAGGTCAGATATGATCGTCGGTATTCTTGAGTCAGTTATGGTTGTCATACATATTCTTGGAACACTTGTGGACATTATTGATATATATGGTACATGTGGTAGAAGCTTGGAAATCTAAGCCTTTAACTATGTCCCAGACCGGTTCTAAGTCCAATCAAAAGCAAATACCAATCCAAAAAAATTGAATGGAAAAATGATATAAAGTGATTATTACCTAACAAACATGAATAAAAATATCATCTAATAATAATTTTTTATAAAAATATTATTTAAAGACATGAGTGTAATCTCAAAAAAAAAAAAAAAAATCTACGCTAATCCTCAAATATTTTATAAGAAATGTAGTTTTTCTTCTAACCTCACATTGATTTTACATAACAAAACCTAAATATATAATGTGATATTAAGTCACATTTATATTGTTTTTAGTTCTCACATTTTCACAATTAAAAATTAAATTTGTTAATCAACTTTATCTATAATATAAAAAAGTTGATGAATGTTACGTAATCAACATTACCTTTTTAATGACGATTATATATTATTATGATTTATATATTTAATATAGCTCATAAAGAAACACAAAAAGACTACATTTCTCATTTCTTTACATTTTTTTATGATATAACTAGGATTTCACTTGCCACCCAATATAGTTCACAAAAATTTCACCTTGTTTTTGGTATGGTTTAAAAAAAGAATGTGATTTTATTTCACGAGGAAAAAGCGTAGTTATGGTTTTACCACCATCAAATTCAGCCCTGATAACATCAAAATGATTAAAAAATTAAATGAGAGAAAAATTGACCCAACAAAGATAATGACATTACCCTCATTAGAACTAAGAAAACTTAATGAATGAAAACTTAAAGATAATGTAATCAATAAGTAGCACCAATGGCATATGCAATAGAAAATAATACATCCATTAATATACCGGTCATAAGAAATTTATGAGAAACAAATGGAAAAAGATAAAGGTTAATTTGTTTTCTTGGTCTGTATGCATTCAAAAGTGAATATAACATTTTTTCAATACAAGCTTGCGAATGTAAATTAATTTGAAGCTATAATCAATTGTTTTGGCATTTTGGGAAATGATTATTTTTTGATTAAATAAAATACTTTCATTAATATTGTATTCTTTCCAAGAACATAACCCTCTTTGAGGCTCATTACCTACTCATACTTTCTTTCTAAGGAGCATCATCATCTCATCTATGTGTTATTGCTCACACCTCAACCCTTCCCTTTTATTATTTGCTAAAGGACTTAGATCTATTCTTTAAGTTTGATGCTCATAATCTTTATCCCTCTTGAGTTAGGAAATGAAAAGAGGATAATTGATAAAATAAAAAGTATCAATATTATTGGAAAATGTTTTTAAATTTTTTAAATTGAAAAATTAAGAATTGTTACATTAATGAATACATTTTAGTTGATTGTGTTGTTTTATTTTATCTAAATATTAATAAAAAGTGATTAAAAGTGTAAAAATACAAGTATCAGAATAATGTTTTTATTATTTTATTTTATTTTCCAATACTTATTCTTGAAAGAGTTAATATAAATAATTGTTTATATATTGAAAAAAGTGTTTACATATTAGAACAAACAAAATTGAAAATAATGGAAGGGTATTTTCCACCATAATTACTATTGAAACACTTTAGTATAGTTTTATTATATAAAATAATAAAATTAAAAAAGGTTACATAACAACATAACTAGTTGGTATTCATGGTTCAAATTTCATACAAGAAGACAAAATGTCAATTCAAAATATAACACCAAAAAATAGGAAATAAAAAACAAATTCAGACAAAACATGACACTTAAAACTAAATTACATCAACAATAAACATTTAAAATCATATTATAACCTAGAAGAGAATTAAACATAGGTTAGAACCCCTGAGGGAGGAGGCATATGATCATCTTTGGGTAGAAAAGTAGTCCAAGTGGAAGACTATACAAAAGGAGGATCTAGCGCCACCTAGCTATCCATGGGGTTTAAAGTTATATATATATCACCCATTCATTAGTGGGCTAAGTCTGAGTAGCAGTCTAAGTCTAAGTGTCAATAGCAGAACCCATCCAAGAGGGGGTTGCATAAGATTTTCCACATGCTAGTCGCGACCTCCATACCCCTATGGGAAGTAATGGGAGAAGTGGTTGTGGCTGCAAGAATGAATTTTATGCCTCCTAAGAGGTGGCGATGTGGACCTTGAGGCAGGCCATTGGGCTGAATATGACTCACTATGCAAGGAGTAGTCCCTAGTGGTCTAACATCTCTTGTAGATGACAAACCTCCATGGAAAATTTCTTAATTTGGACTTGAATCTGCATATAGGCTGAAAATATAACTTTTCCACTATAATTACTAAAACACACATCTTAAAGGTATAAAATGTTAAAAATAGTCCAAATCACCAATATTTCACTACAAAATTCATCCAAGCCATGAAAAAGGGAAAACTTAACCTATAAAAACTTCAATTACCCTATGTCTTTATTGTTATTAAGTCTAAATCCTTGGTATTTATGTATGAATAACATGTTGATTAACTTTTTTAACTCAAAAAAAGTATGTTATGCAAAAATAATGCACAAACCAACCTATTTGAGCTAGATGTAGTAAATCAGACCCCATGGAAAAGTAGGAAGGCTTGTAGGCCATCGACTCAAGGGGGCCCATGTTGGGTTTGAATGATAGCCTATGATGAAGGATCCTATGAAATCTCAAGGTTTTAAAAATGAATGGGAATAAATGCACGAATTATTTCATGATAACCTTTTCTCATGTTGTTGGCATTTATTTTTTTAGATATCCAGGGTAATCCACAACATCTTTGATGAAGTAGGATGAAGTCTTTGGTTTGAAATCGAGCACCACCACTATCCCTTCGTTGGTTATGTAAACGTAAGGGTAATTGATCCCCTAGGGCTTGGGGGATTAGATTAATTGGGGGGGGGGGGCGCTAAAAATTCACTTAGAATTTATCATCAACACACACCCTTATGTCCTAGGATTTCAATTTTTTTATTGACACACAAACATTTTAAAAACCTACAAACATAAAAATTTGATATAGTATGCGCCATTGCAAAATTGTTGAAAATAAAATTATTTTTGTGATTTCAATGGTCATCTAAAATAAAAATAGGTAAAGAAAATTGTAGGAAAAATTATATCCATTGATGCCTTTTGTAGTATATAGTAGTTAGTCATGCTCTCTCATTGTAGATAAATGCCTATGAACATAATAAATTATACTTTAATCAATACATTAAATTTTTTAAACCATGTATATTAATTATTTGATCTATAAATCAAGTGAAATATTAACATATGTTAATGAATTTTAAATTAAAAGTAAAACATATTTAATTTTAAATATTAATTTAAGATAGAAAGTCTTTATTAACAAAAATCTACCTCTTCATTTTTGGTGTGAATCTTACTATAAAAGCATTCACAACTCAGTGGGCTGTTTCATCATGGTGGATTAGGCCACTACTTTCTTCTCTCACACCACATATGATCATGTTTTAGTCGATTTGGATTTATCTATGCCTCTCCTGATAGAGGTTGTGTTACAAGTTACTGATCTTTTTTGGTGCCAGCCTTTAGATTATGAGGATATCCCATTTTGTTATTGGAGGTGCTTTAATATTGGCCATTTGGCTTCCGAATACCCCCACTTGAAGGTTATTTAGGCTTCATCTTGGTGGAAGGATGCTCTTTAAGAACACCTAACGATAGGTGTTGATGTCAATGATTTTGACTTATATGCTTTTGAGCCTCCTAATGATGGGAAGGATCCCCTTTCCCCACTGTATGACTCTTCTACTACTGTAGGGTCCTCCCCTGTTATTGTTGATGATTCTAAGACTACTATTGGGACCTCCACTACTGCTGTAGCTGTTAGGACTGCTGCATGGAATTCCCCCATTACCATTTTAAATGTAATAGGGTCCTCCCCTACTGTCTCTCATGATATTGTTATTGCTACTGCTACAACTGAGACTAGGACTACTGCTGTTAGTGCGCTAGTTATTGCTGGGGTTGATGCTGTTGTCTCCTCCCCTAGGTTCTGCCCCCTTATAAGGAATTGGTGAGTTTTTCACCTCCTTCATCTCTTAATTCTATGAATGGAGATAATACTACTTATTAGACTATTATCTAAAGGAGGAAGTGAGGTCCTCCTAAGCATGTTTCACAGACCCACTTTTCGGCCATGGATGTTCAACCTTCTAGGTCAGATTCGATTATTGTTTAATCTATTGTGTACTATTAATGTGTAATTTTTAGCACATTTGAGACCTTTCTGCCTGAGGCGCTACTTTATATAGGGTTCATGACCCTTTTTTCCTACTGATTTAATCAAAAACAAAAACATTTCATTATATATTTTTATGTTAATAATACATGGTAGAGGTTTTAGCTTTTCTCATTTTTTTTTTAAATTATGCATTACTATCGAGTACTCAGCAATGAAAAGAACACTTAGATGGTGTGGAGGGAGTTCGTCATGGAAATATAGAAAATCCTTATTGATGCATTTATTGGAAGTAACTATGCAATTACTAATATACAAATTTAACATGATAAGAATAACTTAAAATTTAAAATGAAAGAGCCTCCAAAATTTTTATTCCTTAAATGGAAGAGTCATCAAGAAAGATGTTATAAAGTGACTATTACCAAAAATATATGAATACAAATATAATTTAGTAGTAAATTATCATAGAAGTATTAATTAAAGACACAAATAAAATTTCATAAAAAATAATTATCTAATCTAATCATTCTTGAATATTTGACAAGAAATGTAGTTTTTTTTGTGACCCCACATTGATTGCAGATTGCAAAACCCAATCAGGTGGTGTGATATTAAGTCACTATTATGTTGTTTTTATTTCTCACATTTTCACAATCAAAGACTAAAGTTGTCAGACGACCCTACCTATGATGTAAAATTTTGATGACAATTATTTTTCAACAATGCTCTTGTTAGTCCTAACATTTATAAATTTGAACAAATTCATTTCTTTACATTGTTACGTCGAATCTTCTTTTCTTAAGGAAGAAGTTAATGTTGCATCTTGTCATGTAGTTTAAAATAAGGAATGGGGACATTTATTCCAAATGATATCTCTAGTGTGTATGCCTTATCCTTGATACACCCAAGATGTCTACACTAAGATATTAATATTGACTACCAATGGTCTCTTTAGGTTCTATAATCACGTTGATAGGGACTCATAAAATGTTGTGTATATTATCTTGACAAAAGTTTTTTAAAAAAGAGTTATAACAAGAATATTATTTTCTCTTGTAATGTATTAGACCTTATTAGGTCTAATAACTATAATTTTTAAAATATAAATCAATAAAAAGAGTTTGAAGTTTTTAATATATAAGAAAAAATTGTTTGAGTAATAATAATTGGAGCATTTATGAGTGTTATGTTTTAAATATGATTTATGAATGGTACCTATTAGTTGAAATAATGTTTAATTTAATTTATGAATGTTAAGATTTAAATTTAATTTATAAATGACATTTATTGACATAAGCATTTCATTGTATAGTTTTATGATAATAATACATAGTAGAGGTTTTAGTTTTTTTAACTTATGCTTTTGATTATGCACTTCTAGCTAGTATTTGATGATGATAAAGACACATAGATGGTGTGGAAAGAGTTTGTCATCAAAAGATAGAAAGTCATTTTTGACACTTTTTTTTGAAGTGAGGGTGCAATTACTAATATAAAACTTTAACATGTTAAGAATAACTTAAAATTTAAAATTTAAAAGAGCCTAAAAAATATATATTCTTCAAACAAAATACCAAGTGGGAAATAATGAGATGTGGGTGAATTGGTAAGGTGGCTTGTTTGTTTCAATGCCCATCCAGGTACAAATCTCACTAAGGTATATGAGACTAGATATGGCCATCATTGGTATTCCCGGGTTGGTTGTGGCTGCCATGGGTATTCTTGGATCAGTTATGATTGTTCATTGATTTTTTTGGGCCTCTTATGGTTATTATTGATAAATATGATACATATGGTAGATGATAGCTTGGGGATTTAGGCTTTTAGTTGTGTCCCAAACTAGTTCATAGTTCTAGTCAAAAGCAAATACCAATCCAAAAAATAAATCAAGTAGATAAAATGATATAAGGTAATTATTACTAGAAATATATTAATAAAAATATCATTTGGTAGTAAATTTTCATAAAAGTATTATTTAAAGACATAAGTAAAATCCCAAGAATAATAATAGTCTAATGTAGTCCTCAAATATTTGACAAGCAATGTAGTTTTTATTTTGACCCCATATTGATTGTACATAACAAAACCTAAACATGTGGTGTGATATTAAGTCACATTTGTGTTATTTTTAGTTTTCACATTTTAAAAATCAAAGTTTAAATTTTTTATTCGACCTTACCTATTATATAAAAATGTTGATGAAAGTTACCTAATCAAATTTTTCTTTTTGATGATGATTATGTTAATAAAGCTCATGAGGAAACATAAAAAGACTATATATTTCTCATTTTATTAATATAACTAGAATTTCACTTGCCACCCAATGTAGTTCACAAAAAAAAAATCACCTTGTTTCTAATATAGTTTAAAAATTCACATAGATATGGTTTTACAACCATCGAATTCATCCCCTGTAACATTAAAATGATTAAAACATTAAATGAAAGAAGAATTGATCCAAAAAAAATAATGTCATTTCCCTTATTATATCTAAGAAAACTTAATGAATGACAAGTACTATATTTTAATCAATAAGTAGTGCCAATGGCATATACAATAGAAAACAAGTATCGTGATGCAGTTATAATACCTTCCTATCTGCCTGTGATAGCTTGGTTGGGTAATCTATACATCTTATGCTATTGTTTTGGCTAAGGTTGAAGACCAAAAAAATGTAAGGGCTTCTCGACAATAGCATGTTAAATAAAAACTAGATTTTTCCCCTGTTCTACTAGGTATTATTATCATCGTGGTGTAGTGCAACAATACTCTTGAAACCTGAGGTAGAATCCACCCCTCACTAGAGATGCAATTTGATATAGTTAGAAAAGATCCAAGCCCACCCGTACCTTTGACCTGTACAAATAAGAAGACAAAGATGAAAGTTAGCATTAGGACTATGCCTGTGACTAGGTTGCAATTTTTTAAACTAAAATTAAAAGTTTTTTACCACATTTATATTGGCATTACAGTGTAAACCCCTCAAAATGGGGTGTGATGTAACTACTAGTGTTAAGTAGTAGAAACCAAGTATAAATGTTATCTTGGTTTGAAGAGGCAACACCATGCATATGAGATAATGATAGAAAAACAATGTAAAAGACATACGACATCCAATATGGGGGGAATAAGGCTAACTAGAAAGACATTCGACATCTAATATGGGGATAAGGCTAAACAAAACTCTTCATGTTACTTTCATGAATTATGTAAGTCAGTAAATTGTTCATGTATTTACGCCATAATAAAAATATTTAACCTTTGATGTTTAACTAATAACATCTACTTTTAATATAAAATACATATTTATTCTAGAAATCACCACCTGAAACAAATATCTAAGAAACATGAATTTGCTTTAGAGCTTTGATAAATATCAATAGATCATTAATGTATTTGCTTCATAACAAAAATGTTTTATGCCTAAGAAAATTAAAAAAAATTAATTTTGTAATTATATCAGTTACCTACTTTAAAATTACCTATGACTGCTTTCACCCTTGCCTCTCGTACCGCCTGCATGCATCAATAACCTCTTGATGCTTTGTATATATTTTGGTTAGATATAATATTAAACATAAATATAAGCAATGCCTTTACTAAGATGTTGGACTCTTTAGAATAGGAAAAGATGGCATCTTATGAACAAAGTTGCCATCACACAGAATTTCATAAGGATCCCAATAAAAAGTCCATTGCCTTTCGTCAGCAATAGTCCAACAAATATCAAAAGAGTAGTTGTTTTGCTATTGGTGGTGGCTTTTTTGGTACTGATACCCATAATTTTTTCATTGCTGATAGTATGCTACCAATGGCATAGGAATTACAGAGAAAATAAGTGTTGTAAAAAAGAACACAAGCATAAACAATACCATGAATACAAAAATATTACTTATTGAACCTTCACTGATCTACAACATAAACAATACCATGAACACAAATAGATCCTTATACGACTATCTTCACATTTTCTCTGTAATTAACTCATTACTCAAATTGGAAAAAAATAATTTGTATACTCTTCTATAACTTGAAAACAAATCTAGATGATCAATTAAAGTGAACAACTTCCACATTTATGAGTACAAAAAGGTTATAGATTATCACAGACACCTGTTGGGGGAGATGGAACTTAACAAACTGCATATGAGTCGATTCATTTTCCAATAATGGTGGTTTGATCTTTGTTATGACATATATGGATGGGTTTAGCATGTGCCAGACCATTCTTTCTACATTTTGATAAATTCAACCCATACCAAACCTACCATGTTTTCTTGAATACAGGGTGAGGAGTTCAGCCTAGGACCTCTCCTTTGTTGTAATTTCTTCCTTGCATCAAACTATCATCTATGCCTTATCTTAAGTTTTTTTTTTTATTTAGTCTTTAAATGATTAATTTGAGTATGAGTGTTTTTTTAACAACATCTGCATGCATCAACAAGTAAAATGACATGATAATCCATCTGCAACTGCCTCTTATAGACATATCCTCTAGACAACCATGATAACTACCAAGCATGTCAACATTGTTCCTAAATGGATCAGAAGCAAATAAATGCAGTGAAATACTTTTATTGGCTGCTTGTCAAGATAAATTATTGCCTATTTAATGGAAATTGGGAAGATAAATAAAATATTAATATTCACCAGTAAAGATTGCGAAATAGTTGAAATTTTTGGCTAACTGTTTATATGATTGGTAGTCAATGAGCAAGGATGACCGGTTAATATGTGCAAGGCTTTACTATATTACTAGGGAGGTAATAATAATGCATCCATTAATATACCAATCATAAAACCAAATTACATTGGTAATAAACACTCAAAATGACATTATAACCTAGAAGAGAATTATGCATAGGTCAAAACACCTAAGGGAGGAGGTGGAGGATCATCCTTGGGTGGAAGATTAGTCTAAGTGGAAGGCTCTATAAAAAGAGGGTCTAGCACCACCTAGCCTGCCATGGGGTCCAAAGTCGTGTCTATTGCCCATCCATTAGTGGGATAAGTTTGAGTAGCAGTCTAAGTAGAAGTGCCAATAGGAGAACCCATCTGGGAGGGGGCTGTATAAGATTTTCCACATGTTGGTGATGACTTGCATCCCCCTATGGGAAGTTATAGAAGTGATTGAAAATGTAGGAATGAATTTTATTCCTCTTAGGAGGTGGTGGCATGGACCTGGAGGTGGGCCATCAGGTGGGATATGACTCACTATACAAAGAGTAGTCCCCAGTGGTCCAAGAACTCTTGTAAATGAGGAACCTCCATGGAAAATTTCTTAGTTTGAACTTAAATCTACATGCATGCCAAATATATAACATTTACACCATAATTACTAAAATTTACACATATTAAAGGTATAACATGTTTAAAAAGTCCAATTCTCCAATATTTCACCAAAAAATCATCCAAGCCATGAAAAAGGGAAAAATTAACCTAGGGAAACTTCAATTACCCTATGTATTTGTTGTTATTATGTTTATATCCCTGATATGTTATGTTTGAATAACATGTATATTAAATTTTTTCATTAGGACAAGGTATGTTATGGAAAAATAATGCATAGACTAACCTATTTGACCTAGGTGTGGTAACTCAAATCCCATGGTAAAGTATGAAGGATTGTAGGCCATTGAATTAAGGGGGGCCATGTTGGGTTTGAATGATAGGCTATGATTACGTATCGTATGAAATCATGATGTTTTAAATATGGATGGGAATAAATGCATGAATTATTTCATGATAAGCTTTTCTCATGGCATTTCATTTTTTTAGATATCTAGGGTAATCGATAATGTCTTTGATGAAGAAGGACAAATACCTTGGTTTGAAACCAAACACCACCACTATCCCCTAGTTGGTTATGTAAATGCAAGTGTAACTGGTCCCCTAGGGCTTGGGGGATTAGATTATTTTGGGGGGAGGGGAGAGGCAAATATATCACTTAGACCTTGTCATCAACACACACCCTTGTGCCCTGGGATTTCATTTTTTTAACTAGCACACAATATTTTAAAGCTTACAAACATAAAAATTTGATAAAGTATGCACCATTGCATAATTGTTAAAAATAAAATTATTAATGTTATTTCAATGGTCATCTAAAATGAAAATAGGTAAAAAAAAATCTTAAAGGAAAAATTATATCCATTGATGCCCTATTTTAGTTAGTCATGCTCTCCCATTGTAGATAAATGCTTATCAACATAATAAATTATAATTTAATTATTACATTAATTTTTTAAAGCCATGTATATTAATTATTTGATTTATAAATCTAGTGAAATATTATCATATGTTAATGAATTTGAAATAAAAAATAAAAAATATTTAATTTTAAATATTAATTTCACTAGTGACATTTAAATTTACATTAGCAATCTTGAAAAGGTAAGCTATATCCAACTATTTTTTTGATTGGTATAAAAATATTATGGGGTCCCTCACTCATTTTATATTAATATAGAAAATTATTACAAAAATTATAAAAATGAGTTCCAAGAATGTTGATCCAAATGAATGCATTGATTTAAGATGCAATGTAAGACACGTATTGTTCAAGATAATACAGAGCAAACACATGTAGCTATAAGAATGAAATCAAAGAGAAACAAATTACACCAAGACATGAATGCTCCAATAATTCACATAATATATTGCATTAGAAATATAAAAGGAAAGAGGTGCATATAAAGGTTGGAGAGGGAAAGATACCACACATTCTAGTGAATGTGAGACTAATCTTCCCAAGTAACCCAAATGACCTCTAGAGCCCTAAGCAAGCTAATACAACCATGTAGGCAAAACCCAATGAGAAGAAGGCCTACACAACCAAAATATCATCAAAAGGATCACAATATAAAATTGTTGTACCAAATATCCCATAAGTAAAAAATCCTACAAAGGGCATATATATAACTAAAAAATTATATATGAAACAAAAAAAGAAGTTTGTCTACACGTATCTTCCATAACTATAGATACATGAGCTTCTGCATGCTTGTATCTAAAAACCAATATTCTAAAAAGATAAAACTAATCAGGTTATATCCTCTTAGTTAAAGTGAATTACCTTTCTTATCCAAAATCTAGATGTAACTATTAGTAGAATGTGTAACAAGAAAGACCATATAGACAATAAAAGTCCATATTTTATCCATTATCTTTCGTAAAGACTGTTAAATAACTCCTCCATAAAAAAAATGGAAAATAAGTATTTATAAATGTTCAAAGTTATCATCCATTCCAACTTATAAGCCTCTATCTAAAGTATTTTTAAGGTAAAGTTTATTATGGCAAAATATATCAGGGTAAGTGCATGGAGTTGGGGGATAATTTCATGGACATTTACCATAATGCTACATGTTATAGACATAACATGTACATGTTATTTCAAACCAAGCTCAAGATCACCGAACTTAAACATGTACATGCTATAATGTGCTCGTGTTATAGTGTGTACACCTTTACATTGCACAAAAAAAGAAAAAAATATTTATTGGAAGGGGCAGAATGGTTTACTAAAATAATTTCCAATTATAGGTTTAAATTTATATTATTACATTTATATTCTTTATATACTTTAAAATTATTTTAGTAATTATAAGAAATTAGGGTCACTATACATTTGATAGCGTTGATATCACATTTTCACACCTTATGATATGGGAGATAGTTTTTAAAAATCCAATCTGGTCGATACTTAGGCATTTTAAAGGTCTCAGTATTGGACCTAGGAATTTCAAGGCATAAATTTTGCACTTGATATCCATTTTTGGTAAACATATAGTAATTTTTTTATATTTTTGTGCCTTCCAAATTTCTTGATGGCATTTATAGGAGTCCTAGGTTTATCAAAATTGAAGTTTACAAATCACTCACTTTAAATTCAAGCCAAAATGATGTGGTTTTGAAAACACATGTCACTTTGATGACTTGCGCATATCAAACAGCCACTTTATATTAATTTCACTTGCTTATCATCCCTCCATCATACCTAATCACTTTATTCTCATCCTTTATCATCCCTAATCACTTCATCCCTATCCCTTATCATCCATAATCTCTCTCTCATTGATCATCACCATCCCTAATCATATCTAATCACTCCCTCATCATCCCTCATTGACCTTTCACCATTCCTCATTATCCCTAATCACTACTTCATCATCCCCAATCAATACTTTATTGACTCTCACCATCCATCATCATCCCTAAACACTCTTTCATAATCTCTAATTACTCTTTTATTGACCCTTACCATCCCTCATCAACCCTAATCACTATTTCATCATCCCTAATCACTCCCTAATATTCTCTCATCAGTCCCTCATTAAACCTCACCATAACTTATCATCTATAATGACTCCATCATCCCTCATCATCTCTACTCACTCCTTCCTTATCACTCCTCATCATTAATCACTCCATCTAATACCAGTCATGACTCGATGTTTTTGTGTGGTAGTCCTAATAATCACTTGATATTTGAAGGACCAGTGCCAAAAGTAATAGTCCAAAAGTTGAGGCTAAACAAAAAATATCCAGTAGAAGGTTTGTAACTAGACATTAGAATGTTAAGTAAATTTATGTTTATGTCATAGTGGATCATACAAATAAGCGCTCTTAGAAAACATTGGTCGATTCAATAATTGTAAGTGTTTTCATCATCTAGAAACCTTAATATATTTGGGAAAATAAGATTATGTTAGAAAATCTTGTGAATAGGGGTAGAAGGTATAGGGTTATAAGTCATTGGGATTTAGAAATGAGAATAGAGGAGTTATAAGGTAGATGTCTAGAGTATGAGAGAGGTTTGGGATCTACATACAAGATAAACAAATAAAATACAAGGAGCAAGGGACATATAGGGCCCAAGCACTCCCTCACAGAACCTAGATACTATCCATGCCCTCTAAATGATGTCCACATGTTCTGGATGCCATCCATGAATTGATGACACTATCTACACCCTCTGAATTCCCACCTCCCTATGGATGGCATCCACAGGTTGTGGACACCATCCACCCCAATTGGATGATGTCCACAAGACGTGGATGGTATCCACCCCTCTAGATAGTGTACAATAGATATGAACATCATTCACATGGTTTGAACACCATCCATATTATCTAGATGAAATTCACAAGTTTTAAATTCCATCTAACCCCTCTAGATAATGTCTACTAGGTGTGGATGCCATCTATGAGCTCTACACAGTATCCATGAGCTCTAGATGATGCCCACAAGATCTGGATGACATCCAAAGCCCTTGGATGGTGTCCATGGCCTCTGAACATCATTCATGCCTTATGGATGCTATACATAGGCTCAATACATTGTCCACAAGCTCTGGATGTCATCCATGGGCTTTGGACATAGTCCATGCATTCTAAATGCCATCTAGAATGCATGGACATCATTTAGATTATGTAGACACCATTTAGATCCTATGGGTGGTGTTTAGAGCTTATTGATGATGTCTAGAGATTTTGGACACCATCCATAGGTTGTGGATGATGTCTAAGGTCTCTAGACTCATCCAGATCTTGTGGACATCATCTAAAGCTAGTGGATGATGTCTAGAGCATGTGGATTTTGTTTAGAGTGTGTGGATGACATTAAGAGCCCATGGATGACATCCATCGAGACTGGATGCACTTTAGACTCTATAAAATGGCACCTATGATTCATATTTCCAATGAAACTAATTTCCCTTTGATTCACTCTATTTTGAAATTAGATTTTCAATATTCCTCAAAAAAACACATAGATATTTAACATGTTAAAAATATAAAAAGTTAGATATTTAACATGCTAAAAATATAAAAATTTAGATATTTAACATGTTAAAAATTACATAGATATTTAACATCATAGAAAGTCTTTATTGACACATTTGTTGGAAGTAATTTTGCAATTATTAATATAAAAACTTAACATGTTAAAAATAATTTAAAATTTAAAATGAAAGAGTTAACAAATAATAAACTATAAAGTGATTATTATTAAAAATACATGAATAAAAACATAGTTTGGTAGTAAATTCTCATAGAAGTATTATTTAAAGATACGAGTAAAATCTTATAAAAATCAATTATATAATCTAATCCTTCTTGAATATTTGACAAAAAATGTAATTTTTCTTTTGATCCCATATTAATTGCACATTGCAAAACCTAGTCAAAGGATGTGATATTAAGTCACTATTATGTTATTTTTATTTCTCACATTTTCACAATCAAACAATAAATTTGTCGATCAACCCTACTTATGATGTAAAATTTTGGTGACAATTATTTTATTAGCATTACTTTCGTTAATCTTACCATTTATAAATTTAAACAAATTCCTTTCTTTACTTTATTACATCAAATCTTCTCTTCTTAAAGAAGAAGTTGATATTACATCTTATCATGTAACCTACAATAAAAATTGAAGACATTTTTGAAATGATAACTTTGTTGTGTATGGTTATGTAACACCTTTGACACTATCATTTTCACCATTGGATTACAACCCATTTAATAAAAGTTATTATTTTGAAAAAGAGTTATAAAAAAAAAAAAAAAATCTCTTGACCCAATAATTACATTTTTAAAATAGAAATTAATAAAAAGAATTCAAAATTTGCAGTAGATAAGATTTTTTTAAAGTAATAATAGTTGGAACTTTTGTGAATATTATGTGTTATGTTTGATTTATCAATGATATGTGTTAGTTGGAGTAATATATAATTTAATTTATGAATGTTACATGTAAAATAGGATATATAAATGGTATTTATTAACACAACCATTTCATTATGTTGGGTGAATATTTTATCAACTAGCTAACTAGTGAGCAAAATAGTGTTAGGGTGTGGAGCTAAAAGCTTCACCTGGATGCAAACATGGAGGAGGTCTGAGTTGCACAACTACCGACATCAATCAGGCCAACCGACATCAGTCAGGGGAAGAAAATAGGGTAGCCGACATCGGTCAGGGACTGGCCGACATCGGTCATCTCCAGCGAGACAGGGACCGACGTCAGTCACCTGTGCGGTTCAAAACTGCCAGTTTTACAGACAGTTTGTTAACAAACCAGTTGTTTGCATGTTAAAGGCTAATTTTAGTCTTGAGATGCAGATCTAATTATTGTAATTGGATGTCTAATTATTGTTTGCATGAGATCTATTTAAGAGACTCATGGGTTGTATTGTAAAGTGTGCTAGTTAGAGTTGAGCTTAGTTAGCTCCTTCAATGTGAAGAGAGCAAGGGTAGCTCCTCCTAGTTCCACAGGAGTGCTATAGAGGAAGGCAAGGTAGATCCTTATAATTGTAAGATCATTTGATTTGTAGGTTGTTGCAAGTTCATGGGAGATCTACATGGTAAGTAAGATCGATTGATCTGCAAGTGTATGTGTGTGCAAGATCTAGGTTTACAGGTGTGCAAAACCAGGTTAATTTGCAAGTGTGCAAGACTAGGGAGGTCAGCAACACAACAGGTAGCAAGATCAGGGGAGATCTACTTGGAGTATGTTGTGTACTTGGAGTATGTGTGTATACTCGATTGTGGAGTACATGGAGTACTTGTGTACTGGCAGTAGTGATACTGACTGGTGGTACTGGCAGTAGTGATACTGACTGGTTGGAGGTGAATAGTAACTATGTGCTTGAGTTGTTGTTGGGACCGTAATTGAGAGAGTGAGCTCTTGAAGAGATTTACTATTTATGCCCTAGAGGTGTGTAAGGAAGAAGACTGTGGCATCTTCTTTGTTGTATTTCCTTCTGGAAGAGTATTAATACAATTGGGTATTGTCTCTCATATTCTGTGTTGTTTCTGAATTCTAGTTACTTGTTGCTTCTGGTTAAATTCTGCATTTAGTTGCTTGTACATGGTAATCAATTGTGCTTCCTAGATCCTGACAAGTGGTATCAGAGCTAAGGTTGTAGGGAGCAAGTTTGTGTTTGGTTACAGGTCACTCTCAGGGGTTTCTAATTGAGTGGGAGTATAGTAATGGCAGAAGAAAGTACACTAAGAATGGAGGAATTGAAAAGAACGAATGGTCAATTACGGTGTTATGGAAAGAAAGAGCAGGAAAAGAAAGATTGTTGGTTGATAGCGGATCAACATAAAGGGAATGAAGAAGTAGGTGTTGCAGGTATTGTTGCATGGGTTACTCTTGTATGTTCCCTGGATAAAGTAGAATCTTGGTTTACAGATTTTCTTGCCTCTTTCCATGCAGCCCCAAATAGAGTATTTTTCCATGTTAAGGTCCATGGAGACTTTGGAAAGATTTATTTAGGGGTCGGTGAGCCTTGTCAAAGTATTGGCAAAGGGGAAGTGCAGCTAAAATTGCAGACGGCCAACACATGGGTGTTGAAGGAGGTCATGCAGGTCCTAGTCCTGGAGATGCAGCTAATTTCTACAAGAAAGTTGGGTGATGAGAGATGCACAGTAACTCTCACAACAGATTCTTGGAATGTTACCAAGGATGCACTTGAATTAGCATGTGGTAAGAAAGTAGGTACTCTTTATCTACTTGCTTATATTACTGATTCTTCTTCTATTGCAAAGACGTGGCTTTGTAGGCTTGGTCACATGAGTAAGAAGGAGATGCATGTTCTTAAGAGGAAGTCAGATGTCTTTGACAGACTTAAGAACTGGAAAGCCTTAGTGTTTATGGAGGAGATGATGGATAGAGATCAGTGGAGAAGGTTGAGTAACTCTGAGCAGGGCAGTTTGGATAGGGTTTTGATCCAAAGAGAGCTCGCAAGTAAAAAGTCATCACTCACAAGAGAACATAGGTACCAGCATCGATCAGGAGGAATCAACGTCGAATAGATAGGTGCCGATGTTGGTCATGTGCAGACTAGAGCTGGTGGTGTCAGGCAGGGTAAGACTAACGTCGGTTAGGGAATCGACATTGACAACAGGTAGACATCGACGTCGATCAGGAAACTTACATCGACAGTCAAGACAATTGCATGGAACCGACGTCGGTCGAATGCAAACTGTGTGGTGACTGAGGTCGGTCACTGGAACGGATTTTGGGCAGACAACAAGCTGTCAAGGAGTCTCAAATGCCCATATGGAGGACTGAAAGGGTAAGTAAGCCTCAAATTCATTATTCCTCTTCTTTATACTCATTGTTCACTACAGAGAAGGAAAGATCTAGGAAACAGTGGGAACATGGCATGAATGAAGAATTTGATTCCTAGGATGCAGAACCAAATGAGAGATTTGGTAGGGTTGCTAGACAGAAGAAAGCATTGAAAGACGAATAGATTCCTTGGTTAAAGAATAGAGTGAATGGATACATGAGATGGAAGTCCAGGTCATTTGGTCTTGAGGAAGCTCCAGGACAGTGGTACAAGTTTGACAGGTGGATGACAAAGCATGGCTTTAGCCAATGTCATTGTAACTACTGTGGTTTCTTTACCAGGTGGGTGATGATTGCAACATCATCCTATTACTGTATGTTGTGTGTTTGCTTGATGCAGGGTTACACATATAGGGTTTTTCTGAGTTAAAGGTAAAGTTAGTTCAGAGGTGTGTCATGAAGAATTTGGAGGAGTGAAATTCTTTGGCATGAGTAATCCTAGAGAGAGGGAAGATCACAAGTTGATGTTGTCACAGGATGATTGTGTGAAGGTAGTGCAGGATGCAGAACGGGCATCATAGCTATGGATGGACAGTTCATAGAATAGGGTCCCCAATCACATGATGAGGTTGAGTACATGTGTACTCCCTGATATTGCCCCAGTAGTGGGAGTTGTCAACAGGTTTGTGCCCAATCCAAGAAGGAAGCACTATAAAGCAGTTCAATGGGTTCTTAGGTATCTGAGTGGGACCAACAACAGGTCGACATGCTATGCAGGGTCAGGCACTTCGGATGTGGTAGGTTACTTAGATGATAGGTGTTGCACCACAGGATGTGTGATGGTTGGTCTTCAAGATTGAGCTTGAAGAGGGATACAAGCCAAGAAATAAATTAGAAAGATGTATAGGTACAGGTACAGGTGTAGCTATTTATCTCCAAGTGGGAGAATGTTAGGGTGTGGAGCTAAAAGCTTCACCTGGATGCAGACATGGAGGAGGTCTAAGTGTCATAGCTACCGATGTCAGTCAGGCCAATCAACGTCGGTCAGGGAAAGATAGCAGGGCAGCTGACATTGGTCAGGGATCGGCTGACGTCGGTCATCTCTAGTTCCACAAGAGTGCTATAGAGGAAGGCAAGGTAGATCCTTCCAATTGTAAGATCATTTGATTTGTAGGTTGTTGCAAGTTCATGGGAGATCTACATGGTAAGTAAGATCAGTTGATCTATACGTGTATGTGTGTGCAAGATCTAGGTTTGCAGGTGTGCAAAACTAGGTTGATTTGCATGTGTGCAAGATCAGGGAGGTCAGCAACACAACAGGTATCAAGATAAGGGGAGATCTACTTGGATTACATTGTGTACTTGGAGTATGTGTGTATACTCGGTCATGGAGTACATGGAGTACTTGTGTACTGGTAGTAGTGATACTGACTGGTGGTAATGGCAGTAGTGACACTGACTAGTTGGAGGTGAACAGTAACTCTGTGCTTGAGTCATTGTTGGGATCGTAATTGAGAGAGTGAGCTCTTGAAGAGATTTAATGTTTATGCCCTAGAGGTGTGGGAGCCCTAGAGGTGTGTAAGGAAGAAGACTGTGGCATCTTCTTTGTTGTATTTCCTTCTGGAAGAGTATTAATACAATTGGGTATTGTCTCTCATATTCTGTGTTGTTTTTGAATTCTAGTTACTTGTTACTTTTGGTTAAATTCCGCATTTAGTTGCTTGTACATGGTAATCAATTGTGCTTTCTAGATCTTGACAAATAGGTCTCTTCAATCACAACATAGTGAGATTGGTCGGCCAGATGTGCAGGTTTACTACATCGTCAGGGGACAAATCTCTCCTCTCATCAAGGGGAGGTTCCCTATAAGTATGAAGTGCTATATACCATATATATATAAGCAAAAAATAACACTCAGGGGTAGGATAACACCATCCATCTCTCTTATTTCAGAGATGATGTTCACAAACAAAGGAGAAAATCCTAGTGAAAACACTGAAGGCACTTCTCTTCTTTCAGAAGTGTTCTTGCAGGGAACAACATGAGTTCTTTTAGGTAGTGACAAGTAACTGGTAATAGGGAGTGTAGTAACCAACAGACTGAGATGTAGCACAAAGTCTCCACCTCGACTGCCCAAGAATGAAATACAAAGGACAATGAGGGCACAAGTCATCCTAAGGTCCTTTACATAAGAACATAAAGAAAAAACACTAAAGGCAATTGTAGGGGCACAAAGTTTCTCCACAGTTGGCTTCAAGACACCTTCCTGATTACTTCCATTAGTTCTACTTGTTAGATCAAATAAACAAGAATGCTCCTAAGAAATAGACATAAGAACAATTTCTTAAAATAGCACAAGCTATAACAACACAAAGGCTGCAAGTAACTTGCTTTCTCATTCAGATAAAATAATATGAACAACAATCTGAGCTCGAAGTCTTAGTATTTGCCTTTCAATTTGGGCAAAATTTTGTTTTTGATAATAGAGAGATCTCCTTTAAAACAATAAGAGAGTCCCATATATAGTGCTCCAAGAAAGACTTGGGCACTTTGTTTCACAAAAATGATGGCCTATGATGCATTCAATACATTTTAAATTCTATCCATGGGCCATGCTGGAATCAGGCGTCAATCTTAAATATAGGCCGCTTGATGTGTTTCCTGATGTGTGCACAACTATTCGCTCTACTCAATGTAGAAAAATAGGCTATGCCATTAAATATTTGCACTTTTTGATGTCCACCTAGTGGACTACTTTACCTTTTAGAAACATCTTCCATGCGCTGATATTTTTGATCTTTCTTCATTATTACCCCTTTCTTGGCTATGTTTTTCCCTTTTTTGTGTGCTATGAGCTCTCAAGCTATCTCTTTGACCAGTCGCTATATTTGTTCATAGGGTCTGTGCTTAAGTCTACAAAGATAAACATTTATTTCATTACTGCAAATTTGATGTCTTTGGGTCCGTCATCGTTTGAAAGCCAATAGCTACTTGGTTGCCCTAAATTTGACGGCTGCAAGCCCGTCATCCTCCTTAGTAATTCCTTTGTGTCTTTCCTGCTTGCTCTGATTACTTTCCACTGATCTTAACAAGTGACACGCATCATGTTCTGCTATGAAATAGGTGAGGACATGTGGCAGCATCTGCTTAACTTATAGAGGCTTTGGGTGTCTTTTAAGAGTCCTACGGAAGATAACACGTGGTAGTTTCCGTCGAGCTCCTAGAAACACTATAGAAACATTCAAGATTCTTTTGGATTTATGCACATGATGACATGTGGCACATTCTGCTTGAGTTTAGCCACTCACCCAAGACCCACCATAGTCCTTACTAAAAAAAAGAAGAAGCTGCGGATGTTGCCACTTGGTAGCCTCCACCGAGCTTTGTAGATGACACATGGCACATTCTACTGCTTTGAAAGTTACTAGAAACTGTGTCCCTGTAGATAACACTTGGCAGCTTCTGCTTCAACTTTATAAGGGACACGTGGTAGCTTCTGCTGCACTTTGAGGTTTGATCTTTTTTAGAGGGAACTTTCCCTTCAGGGTCTTTAGAAACGGTCCACTTTTTTTGGTGAGAGCCTCCCGCAAGGGTATCTACCCTTCGGGTGGTCTTGGGATGGCCTTCGGGCTTTAATTTTCTTGGTGGGCTTTTGCTGCTCTTTTCCTTCAGACAAAAATTCTTAAGGAATTCCTTCACTTTGCCTTTAGTCAATTTTCCACCATGTTCTTGTTTTCGGGCTTTCTTCTTGGGTGAATTCCTTCAGACATTTTGTCCGAAGGAAATGGTCTTTAATAACTTTGCCGCGGGAACTTTTCTGAAGGAATTCCCTGTGTCTGCCTTTGCTCGTTTCCCTCTACAAGGGCACTCAGCTTGGTTCACTTCCCTCTGCAAGGGCACTTTTTCCTTTGGCTTTGGGGTAGCCCCTTGAACCTGTCGATTGAACCAATCTTTGGTTCAACGGTTCAATGGTTCAATCTTGCGTTTGAAGCCATATTTTTGTCTAAGTCTTTTGATCGCTTTAAATTTATTGAACCCATTGAGCCGTTGAACCTATTAAACCTTGTTGGTTCAAGGTTCAATGGTTTTCTTGTGTTCCACTCATTCACTTAACTACTTTGAACCAAACTGCGTTGAACCATACGCTTTGAACCAAATGGTGTTGAACCAATCGCTTTGAACCTTTTGAACCATTAAACCCATTGAACCTTTGAACCAAAGTGGTTTAATGGTTCAACGGTTCAATAGTTCAAGCCTTCTTCTCTTTAATAAGTGTTTTGAAGCCGTTGAACCTAGAAGCGGTTTAACTTTGAACCTTGACAAATGCGCTTAACTCTTGCTGATGACATTGAATCTTTGAACCCATTGAACTCTTGAACCTTTTTGGTTCAAAGTTCAATGGTTCAATGGTTTAAACACTGCATAGAAACTTGGCAATGAACTCTTTTGGTTGAAGCAAGGCATTGAACCAATCCTGAAAATGACTAAGTGTTGGAAACTTGTTCTTTTGATTGAACTCACCTGTAGAAGCCTTTGAACCTGTTGAACCTGCTGATTTCAAGCATGTTGAGTTCGTAGAAACATATCTGCAAAGTTTGTAGACATGAGCTTGAAGAGTCCATAGAAATGAGTCCGTAGAACTTGAAAAAGCTTGAAAAATGGAGAATTTGAATGCTCAGAACAATTTTTAAAAAGGGAAGAGAGGATTTTAGTCTGTTGAATGAAAACATAGTTTGGTAGTAAATTCTCATAGAAGTATTATTTAAAGATACGAGTACAATTTTATAAAAATCAATTATATAATCTAATCCTTCTTGAATATTTGACAAGAAATGCAATTTTTCTTTTTATTAATTGCACATTACAAAACCCAATCAAAGGATGTGATATTAAGTCACTATTATGTTATTTTTATTTCTCACATTTTCACAATCAAAGAATAAATTTGTCGATCAACCCTACTTATGATGTAAAATTTTGATGACAATTATTTTATCAACATTTCCCTCATTAATCTTACTATTTATAAATTTAAACAAATTCCTTTCTTTACATTGTTACATCAAATCTTCTCTTCTTAAAGAAGAAGTTGATGTTGCATCTTGTCATGTAACGTATAATAAAAATTGAAGATATTTTTGAAATGATAACTTCGTTGTGTATGCTTTATCCTTGATAAATAAAAAGAAAAAAAAAAAAAAAAAAAAAAAAAATATATATATATATATATATATATATATATATATATATATATATATATATATATATATATATATATTTGATTGAAACCCTATTTTTTAATTGAAACCTTGTTTTTAATGCAAATTAGGTGTACATAATATTTCTTCAGTTTTGAAGGGTATCTATTTTACCAAATACGCCTAAAGTACAACCTTGGTCTCATCCCTTTTTAATATCTCCCAATATTTATATCTTAGTGGATGGTTATGTAACACCTTTAACACTATCATTTTCACCATTGGACTACAACCCCTTTAATAAAAGTTATTATTTTGAAAAAGAGAATAATTACATTTTAAAAATAGAAATTAATAAAAAGAATTTAAAATTTGTAGTAGATAAGATTTTTTAAAAAGTAATAATAGTTGGAACTTTTATGAATATTATGTGTTATGTTTGATTTATGAATGATATGCATTAGTTGGAGTAATATTTAATTTAATTTATGAATATTACATGCAAAACATGATATATAAATGGTATTTATTAACATAGAGATTTCATTATATATTTTTATGTTAATAATACATGGTAGAGGTTTCAACTCTTTTCAATTATGCATTGTTAACGAGTATTTGGCAACAAAAAGGACACATGGATAGTGTGGAGGGAGTTCATCATGGGAAGATAGAATGTTTTTATTGACACTTTTGTTGGAAGTAATTATGCAATTATTAATATAAAAATTTAACATGTTAAAAATAATTTAAAATTTAAAATGAAAGAGTTAATAGATAATAAACTATAAAGTGATTATTATTAAAAATACATAAATAAAAACATAGTTTGGTAGTAAATTTTCATAGAAATATTATTTAAAGATACGAGTAAAATCTTATAAAAATCAATTATATAATCTAATCCTTCTTGAATATTTGACAAGAAATGCAAGTTTTCTTTTGATCTCATATTAATTGCACATTGTAAAACTCAGTAAAAGGATGTGATATCAAGTCACTATTATGTTATTTTTATTTTTCACATTTTCACAATCAAAGAATAAATTTGTCGATCAACCCTACTCACTATGTCAAATTTTTATGACAATTATTTTATCAACATTACCCTTCTTAATCTTACCATTTATAAATTTAAACAAATTCCTTTATTTACATTATTACATCAAATCTTGTCTTCTTAAAGAAGAATTTGATATTGCATCTTATCATGTAGCCTATAATAAAAATTGAAAACATCTTCGAAATGATAACATCATTGTGTATGCTTTATCCTTGATATGCCCAAGATATCTACATTGCAAATATTAATATTAATTACCAATGGTTTCTTTAGGTTCTATAGGATTCATAAAATGTTATGTGTGTATTACCTTGGCAAAAGTTTTTTTTAAAAGAGTTATAACAAAAATCTTATTTCTCTTCGAATGTATTAGACCATATTAAGTCTTAATAGCTAAATTTTTTAAAATAGAAATTAATAGAAAGAGTTTGGAGTTTTCAATATATAAGAAAATTTTGTTTGAGTAATAATAATTGGAGCATTTATGAGTGTTATGTGTTAAATATGATTTATGAATGGTATATATTAGTTGAAATAATGTTTATTTTAATTTATGAATGTTACGATTAAAAATCTGATTTATGAATGATATTTATTGATATACACGTTTTATTATATAATTTTATGATAATAATATATGGTAGAAGTTTTAGTTTTTTTCATTATACTTTCGATTATGTATTTATAGAAAGTACTTGACAATGATAAAGACACATAGATGGTGTGAAGAGAGTTTGTCATGGAAAAATAAAAAGTCTTTATTGACACATTCTTTTGAAGTGAGGGTGTAGTTACTAATATAAAAATTTAACATGTTAAAAAAAACTGAAAATTTAAAATTTAAAAGAACCTAGAAAATATTTAATCTTAAAATAAAATATCGAGTGTGAATTAATGAGATGTGAGCGAGTTGGTAAAGTGGTTTGGTTATTTCAAGCCCCACTCAAGTTCAAATTTCATTAAGGTATTTGAGGTTAGATATGATCGTCGGTATTCTCGAGTCAATTGTGGTTGTCATATGTATTCTTAGGCTAGTTGTGGATATTATTGATATATCTAGTACATGTGGTAGAAACTTGGAGATCTAGACCTTTAACTGTGTCCTAGACCGGTTCTAGGTCCGGTCAAAAGCAAATACCAATCCAAAAAAATTGAATGGAAAAAATAATATAAAGTAATTATTACCAAAAATACATGAATAAAAATATCATCTGATAATAAATATTCATAGAAATATTATTTAAAAACATGAGTGAAATCTCAAAAAAAAAAAAAATCTAATCTAATCCTCAAATATTTGATAAGAAATGTAGTTTTTCTTTTATCCCCACATTGATTGTACATAACAAAACCTAAATATGTGGTGTGATATTAAGTCACATTTATATTATTTTTAGTTCTCACATTTTCACAATTAAAAATTAAATTTATTAATCAACTTTATTTATAATATAAAAAAGTTGATAAATATTACGTAATCAACATTACTTTGATGACGATTACATATTATTATCATTTATATATTAATATAGCTCAAAAAAAGAAAAAAAAAAAAAAAAACTATAAATTTCTCATTTGTTTACCTTTTTTAATGATATAACTGGAATTTCACTTCCACCTAATATAGTTCACAAATGATATAACTGGAATTTCAGTTGCCACCTAATATAGTTCACAAAACATTCACCTTGTTTTTGGTATGGTTTAAAAAAAGAATGTGATTGTATTTCATGAGGTTAGGTTTTGTTGTATGTATAAATTTTTTTTAATTTCTGGAAGTTGTATAAACTACCTTGGCTTGCCTTGGATGGGAATAACCATAACAATTGGACAATGTATATCAATTGTTTATTATGATAATGAAGGGTATCTTTTTTTATTTATGTAATTATTATTTTTTTCGTTTTGGTTTGTGAAATAAAACATTTTTTAAAAGAAATTATATATGTTTGATATTCATATTTAATAAGTAAATTAAAAAAGAGCAATAATACTATCAAATATTAATAATGGATTAAATAATTTATATAAGGAGAAAAGAGCTTTTATTATTGACGTTTAAATCACATTTAGTGATGTATTGTTATAATGAAAAATAAAGAAATTATGGATTTTAGATTTTTCTATAGTTTGTCAACGAGATAAGAAAAAAAATGAATATGGATTCGAGACTAGGATCCTTTAACTAAAGTGTCGAGATACCTATATCAGCGAACCATAAGATAAATTTAAATGAATTCCTTGACAATTAATTAAGTTGTTATAAACTCAAGTTTAAAATTAATATATGAACTAACCATTAAAAATATTTATTTGGGCCTTCAAATAGTATTAATAAATTTAACTAGATCTCAAAAAGTCGTACAATCCTTCATGGATTGAAACACACACTACTAATTTAAACGTGTGTGTCATTGACTTTATCGACGTTAGTGATTAATGTATCTTATTTTTATTTTTAAAGAAGTGTCATGCCCCATTTACATATGATGAAATGGTTAAGTGTTACATATTTTATTGGTTGCTTTGTTGGATCCACCTAGACCTCAAATAGCTATTGATGTATTTTTTAGTCTTTATGAATTCCCTCAACTGACTTAAGGTCATTTTTTGAGTGGAATGCTCAATCGAAATGAATGCATGCCACATTTAACTATAAATCGCGTGATTAAGTCTCACTCACCTTAGTCATTTACATATCTTATTTGTATTTATTTTTTAAGTGTTGTGCCTAAATTATATATAATGAAAACATTAAATATCTCATGTATCAATGGTTGCATTACGAGTTTAACCACCATCAAATTTAGCCCTGATAACATCACAATGATTAAAAAATTAGATCCAAGAAAACTAAGAAAACTTAATGAATGAAAACTTAAAGATAATGTAATCAATAAGTAGCACCAATGGCAGAGCAATAGAAAATAATGCATCCATTAATATACCGGTCATAAGAAATTTATGAGAAAACAATGGAAAAAGATAAAGATTAATTTGTTTTGTTGGTCTCTATGCATTCAAAAGTGAATATAACATTTTTTAAATACAAGCTTGCGAATGTAAAATAATTTAATGGACATACCCTCTATAATTGGAGGTATCCTCAATTTGAAGCTATAGTCAATTGTTTTGGCATTTTAGAAAATGCTTACTCTTTTTTGATTAAATAAGATACTTTCATTAATATTGTATTCTTTCCAAGAACATAACCCTCTTTGAGGCTCATTACTTACTCATACTTTCTTTCTAAGGAGCATCATCATCTCATCTATGTGTTATTGCTCACACCTCAACCCTTCCCTTTTATTATTTGCTAAAGGACTTAGATCTATTTTATAATTTGTTTTCTTGGTCTGTATGCATTCAAAAGTGGATATAACATTTTTTCAATACAAGCTTGCGAATGTAAAATAATTTAATAGACATACCCTCTATAATTGGACGTACCTTCAATTTGAAGTTATAATCAATTGTTTTGGCATTTTGGAAAATGATTACTTTTTTGATTAAATAAGATACTTTCATTAATATTGTGTTCTTTCCAAGAACATAACCCTCTGAGTTTCATTACCTACTCATACTTTCTTTCTAAGGAGCATGATCATCTCATCTATGTGTTATTGTTCACACCTCAACCCTTCCCTTCTATTATTTGCTAAAGGACTTAGATCTATTTTTTTAAGTTTGATGCTCATAATCCTTATCCCTCTTGAGTTAGGAAATGAAAAGTGGATAATTGATAAAATAAAAAGTATCAATATTATTGGAAAATGTTTAAATTTTTTAAATTGAAAAATTAAGAACTGTTACATTAATGAATATATTTTAGTTGATTGTGTTGTTTTTTTTAATCTAAAAATTAATAAAAAGTGATTAAAAGTATAAAAATACAAGTATCGGAATAATGTTTTTGTTATTTTATTTTATTTTATTTTCCAATATTTATTTTTGAAAGAGTTAACATAAATAATTGTTTATATACTGAAAAAAGTGTTTACATGTTAGAACAAACAAAATTGAAAATAATGGAAGGGTATTTTCCACCATAATTACTATTGAAACACTTTAGTATAGTTTTATTATATAAAATAATAAAATTAAAAAAGGTTACATAACAACATAACTAGTTGGTATTCATGTTTCAAATTCCATACAAGAAGACAAAATGTCAATTCAAAATATAACACCAAAAAATAGGAAATAAAAAACAAATTCAAATAAAACATGACACTTAAAATTAAATTACATCAACAATAAACATTTAAAATCATATTATAACCTAGAAGAGAATTAAACATAGGTTAGAACACTTGAGGGAGGAGGCATAGGATCATCCTTGGGTAGAAGAGTAGTCCAAGTGTAAGGCTATGCAAAAGGAAGATCTAGCGCCACCTAGACATCCATGGGGTTCAAAGTTATATCTATCGCCCATTCATTAGTGGGCTAAGTCTGAGTATCAGTCTAAGTGTTAATAGGAGAACCCATCCAAGAGGGGGTTGCATAAGATTTTTCACATGCTAGTGGTGACCTCCACCCCCTATGGGAAATAATGGAAGAAGTGGTTGTGGCTGCAAGAATGAATTTTATGCCTCCTAGGAGGTGGTGATGTGGACCCTGAGGCAGGGCATTGGGCCAAATATGACTCACTTTATAAGGAGTAGTCCCTAGTGGTCTAACAACTCTTATAGATGACAAACCTCCATGGAAAATTTCTTAATTTGGACTTGAATTTGCATGTAGGTCGAAGATATAAATTTTCCACCATAATTACTTAAAAACACATCTCAAAGGTATAAAATGTTAAAAATAGTCCAAATCACCAATATTTCACTACAAAATTCATCCAAGCCATGAAAAAGGGAAAAGTCAACATAGGAAAACTTCAATTACCCTATGTCTTGGTTGTTATTAAGTCTAGATCCTTGGTATTTATGTATGAATAACATGTAGATTAACTTTTTTAACTATGACAAAGTATGTTATGCAAAAATAATGCACAAACCAACCTATTTGAGCTAGATGTGGTAACTTAGACCCCATGGAAAAGTAGGAAGGCTTGTAGGCCATCGACTCAAGGGGGCCCATGTTGGGTTTAAATGATAGCCTATGATGAAGGATCCAATGAAATCTCAAGGTTTCAAATATGAATGGGAATAAATGCATGAACTATTTCATGATAACCTTTTCTCATGTTGTTAACATTTCTTTTTTTAGATATCCAAGGTAATTGACAACATCTTTGATGAAGTAGGATGAAGTCTTTGGTTTGAAACTGAGCACCACCACTATCCCTTAGTTGGTTATGTAAATGTAAGGGTAACTGATCCCCTGGGGCTTGGGGAATTATATTAATTAGGGGGGGATAAAAAATCACTTAGAACTTATCATCAACACACACACTTGTGCCCTAGGATTCTAATTTTTTTACTTACACAACATTTTAAAAGCCTACAAACATAAAAATTTGATAAAGTATGCACCATTGTAAAATTGTTGAAAATAAAATTATTTATGTGATTTCAATGGTCATCTAAAATGAAAATAGGTAAAAAAAAGTTGTAGTAAAAATTATATACATTGATGCCATTTTGTAGTATATAGTAGTTAGTCATTCTCTCTCATTGTAGATAAATGCCTATCAACATAATAAATTATATTTTAATCAATACATTAAATTTTTTAAGCCATGTATATTAATTATTAGATCTATAAATATAGTGAAATATTAACATATATTAATTATTTTTAAATTAAAAGTAAAACATATTTTATTTTAAATATTAATTTAAGATAGAAAGTCTTTATTAACAAAAATCTACCTCTTCATTTTTGGTGTGAATCTTGCTATAAAAGTATTCGTAACTCGATGGGATGTTTCATCATGGTGGATTAGGCCACTGCTTTATTCTCTCAAACCACATATGCTTGTATTTTAGTGGATTTGGATTTATCTATGCCTCTCTCGACAGAGGTTATGTTACAAGTTACTGATCACTCTTGGTGCCAACCTTTGGATTATGAAGGTATCCCATTTTATTATCAGAGGTGCTTTAATACAGGGCATTTGGCTTCCGAATGCCCCCACTTGAAGGTTACTTGGGCTTCATCTTGGTGGAAGGATGCTCTTTAAAAACACCTAACGATAGGTGTTGATGTCAATGATTCTAACTTAGATGCTTCTGAGCCTTCTAATGATGGGAAGGATCCCCTTTCCCCACTGCATGTCTCTTCTACTACTGAGACTACTGTAGGGTCCTCCCCTGCTGTCTCCCATGATATTGTTGTTGCTACTGCTGTGGCTGAGACCAAGACTACTGTTGTTAGTGCACTATTTATTACTAGGGTTGATGCTATTGTGTTCTCCCCCTAGGCTCCACCCCCTTATGAGGAACTGGTGAGTTTTTCACCTCCTTCATTTCCTAGTTCTATGAATGGAGATAATACTGCTTATTAGACTATTGTCCAAAGGAGGAAGCGAGGTCCTCCCAAACATGTTTCATAGACCCACTTTTGGGCCAAGGGTGTTCGACCTTCTAGGTCAAGTTCAGTTATTATTTAGTTTATTGTGTACTGTTAATGTGCTATTTCTGGCACTTTGAGACCTTTCTACCTTGGGGGCTACTTTGTATAGGGTTCAGGATCCTTTGTTCCTACTGATTTAATCAAAAAAAAAAAAATCATTATATATTTTTACGTTAATAATACATGGTAGAGGTTTTACCTTTTTTCAATTATTTTTTTGATTATGCATTATTATCAAGTACTCAGTAATAAAAAGGACACTTATATGGTGTGGAGGGAGTTTGTCATGGAAAGATAGAAAATCCTTATTGAAGTATTTGTTGGAAGTAACTATGCAATGACTAATATACAAATTTAACATGTTAAGAATAACTTAAAATTTAAAATGAAAGAGCCTTCAAAATTTTTATTCCTTAAATGGAAGAGTCATCAAGAAAGATGTTATAAAGTGATTATTACCAAAAATATATGAATAAAAATATAATTTGGTAGTAAATTATCATAGAAGTATTAATTAAAGACACAAGTAAAATTTTATAAAAAATAATTATCTTATCTAATCATTCTTGAATATTTGATAAGAAATGTAGTTTTTTTTGTGACCCCACATTGATTGCACATTGCAAAACCCAATCAGGTGGTGTGATATTAAGTCACTATTATTTTGTTTTTATTTCTCACATTTTCACAATAAAAGACTAAAGTTGTGAGTCGACCCTACCTATGATATAAAATTTTGAGGACAATTATTTTTTCAACATTGCTCTTGTTAGTCCTAACATTTATAAATTTGAACAAATTCATTTCTTTACATTGTTACGTCAAATCTTCTTTTCTTAAGGAATAAGTTGATGTTGCATCTTGTCATGTAGCCTAAAATAAGGAACATGGACATTTATTCCGAATGATAGCTCTGGTGTGTATGCTTTATCCTTTATATGCCCAAGGTGTCTACACTAAAATATTAATATTGACTACCAATGGTCTCTTTAGGTTCTATAATCATGTTGATAGGGACTCATAAAATGTTGTGTATATTATCTTGACAAAAGATTTTTTTAAAAGAGTTATAACAAGAATATTATTTTCTCTTGTAATGTATTAGACCATATTAGGTCTAATAACTATAATTTTTAAAATAGAATTAATAAAAGAAGTTTGAAGTTTTTAATATATAAAAAAAATTTGTTTGAGTAATAATAATTGGAGCATTTATTAGTTTTATGTTTTAAATATGATTTATGAATGGTACGTATTAGTTGAAATAATGTTTACTTTAATTTATGAATGTTACGATTCAAATTTAATTTATAAATGACATTTATTGACATAAGCATTTCATTGTATAGTTTTATGATAATAATACATAGTAGAGGTTTTACTCTTTTTTACTTATGCTTTTGATTATGCATTTATAACAAGTACTTGATGATGATAAAGACACATAGATGGTGTGGAAGGAGTTTGTCATAGAAAGATAGAAAGTCCTTTTTGACACATTTTTTTGAAGTAAGGGTGCAGTTACTAATATAAAACTTTAACATGTTAAGAATAACTTAAAATTTAAAATTTAAAAGAGCCTAAAAATATATATATTCCTCAAATAAAATACCAAGTGGGAAATAATGAGATGTAGGTGAATTGGTAAAGTGGCTTGTTTGTTTCAAGCCTCACCCAGGTTCGAATCTCACTAAGTTATATGAGACTAGATATGGCCATCATTGGTATGCTCAGGTTGGTTGTGGCTATCATGGGTATTTTTGGATCGTTTATGACTGTTCATTGGATTTTTTGGGCTGATTGTGGTCATTATTGATATATATGATACATGTGGTACATGATAAATTGGGGATTTAGGCTTTTGGTTGTGTCCCAAACCAGTTAATAGTTTCAGTCAAAAAAAAAAACCAATCCAAAAAAAAATCAAGTAGAGAAAATGATATAAGGTGATTATTACCAAATATACATGAATGAAAATATCATTTGGTAGTAAATTTTCATCAAAGTATTTTAAAGACAAGAAAAATCCCAAGAATTCAATAGTTGATCACTGAGGAACCTGGCTGTTATTAATTGTCATAGGTCCTTTTTCTCTGCATCCCTATTTCGATATCCAAAATTTTCTCGCTTCCCGAAAACCTAATCTCTTATCAATGGAATTTGGTAAATCCCAGATGTCTTCTATAGTATAAATTCTTAATGAATCTGAGATAGAAGGAATGTATGAACTTCCTCCCTTTATCCCTTAGTAGTTATTTGAATGTCCTGATATAAAAATTACAGAAGAAAACCTTGAAAAAGAAAATAGCCTGTATAAACCTCAGGCTATTAGAGCTTCACAAGTATATAAGAAGTCTGAACTTCTTAAATCTATGTTTGTTTATAAGTCTACCTATTTGTCCTTTGTAAAACCAAGAATCAAATCTATCAAACTCACCCTAAGTTATAAGCCCAAAAAGTCCTTCCAAACAAATTTATTATCTCTATTGCCAGAACCTGAGATCAATTACATCTGATCTCATGAAGATGTTAAATTTGTTCATTTTGGTCTTATAAAAATACATATTACTCCATTGATTCTTGGTAATATTAAACCTGTTATACATCTAGCTTTGTGTGATAGACACCAAGTCAATTTTTGTCAGTTATCTAGTCTTGGTCGTTTGAATGATGAAGTTATTTGTTTTGTGTTTTGTGCAAACCTCGCTGTCGCAGTCCGCGATCAAGGATGTAAAGAAGTAAATTTTGGATCTTTAGATTGTTGGGGTTTATTTACCTCCCTGTTTGGTTTAGATATGTTTGGCGTGTTTAAATACGCCTCTATAAATATCTTTGTTGTGTATAGTATGACAAATAATAATCACCCCAAAATTCTTGAAAATCTTCCTTATGCCTGCAGACTCAGTGGAACAGTCCAATTACAAAAGGGTCATATAGAGTCTATCTAAATTATTTTTGATTGGAAACTTGATTGGATTAAAAATGTTCACACAAAAATGAAAGATCAAGCCACTGTGCATAAGAGTGATGGTAAAACCATCAACATTCTTCCCAGATCTCTCTCTGTGAACAATTCTTCTATTATTTCTCAATCCAGACCCTCTACTTCTTCTTCTTCAAGAAGAGCTATAAAAATAGGTCACATCTTAAAAAAAAATGAAGAAATCAACGAAGGACCTGATCTAAAGGATCAATTACCTTGCACCTTAATGAATCTTCTTAGAGAAGAATATTTAGAATATTATACATAAAATAAGGTCAGTCTTTATAGAGGTGGAAGGTGGCCTCCATACAAAGGAATGTACAAGCAGACAGAGAGAACTATAAAGTATTTTTTTGCAGCATTCCAAGGAGATGTTGAACCGTCAAATGAGTTCAAGCATAGAAACTATGTTTCTAGATTTAATTCGCATCTCTTTTAAAATTTTGATGACATTTGTAAAGATGTTTTATACACCAGAAATAGTTTAGATAAACTAACCATTCTTGAAGACAATACCCATCAAGTTTGTACAAATATACAAAATCAATTGTCTTCCATTGATACTAAAGTTGCAGCATTAGAAGAAAGCCTTGACTTGCTAGTCAAGCAAGATCAAGAAGCTGAAGTACAAACACTTAAATTGACATATGAGGTCAATTTTGGTTTTAGTTTTAGACCTCACAAGAAACATCCCAGTACTACCTTGAAGTAAAGGACTCATGTACAACTTCAGCCATGGTACCTAAACATTGATGTTTTTTTAAATCCTTTAAATGAGATATCTGCTTGGTGTAACTCCATGCAAGTTATTAAAGTCAATTCTCATTTAGACCCAGTAGGTACTACAATCTTTGCCTCAAAATTCTTTTTGGAGATTTTTACCCAGTGGTGGGAATCAGTGACAAAAAATGAACATCATAAGTGTGTTCATCATCAGCCTGATCCTCTAGCTACTTTATACCATTTATTAATTAATGAGTTTGCTCCTCCAGTTGGCAACAGAGAAATGGAATCAAAGAAATGGCTTCTCAAAATGGAGCTTTGTGATCTGAAACAATTTAATGCTTTTGCCAAATAATTTAGATAGTTGGCATATGAAAGTAGAAGTTTTGATTCTACTGAGATTAAGTTAAAATTTTTGCATACTTTGCCTTACAATCTTATTGATAAAGTCATATCTTATATAGATCTCAAAGGCCTAACCATTGAAGATCTATCTCTTTTTGATGTAATTGACTTTGTTAAATAACAAGCCATGCAATTAGTCTCAGAGACTAAAACCATTCAAAAGCTCATCAAGCATCAAGCCTCTCAAATTGCTCTCGTCTTTCTTGAAATAGCCCCATTTGGCTGTTGGCCATTTGTACAACTACGTAAGCACCAAAATCAACATTTCACTCATCTTTCCTTCAAGCACATTGCCTTTCCCCGCAAGCATTCCTATCCTCCTCCTCAGTGTTTTCTCAAGAAACACTGTACTCCACATCCTTAGGGAAAGTAACCCATTTGTTATATCTGCTACAAGCATGGCCATATTGCCCCATAATGCCATTGTAAAAACTGTGCTGTCAAAGCTATTTTCACCCCCAATGTAGCTGCATGGTGGGATATAGTCAACTTTGATGAAGATCTTTACCTTTAGGATGACATCTATGAATCAATTCTAGATAATCTCCCCACTAAAGACTTCAAAGATGATGAAGATGCAGATGCTCTTGAGTCATTAGCTGATGATTTGGAGCAACCACTCAGTAACATGCAATGGCCCTGGCACTATGACTACTCAAAGCTTCCATATGAAGCACATGGCAACTAGTCTCATCATCACGAAGAAGTCCCAGAATGAGATGAGCGACCAAGGACCAAAGGATAGAATAGAAGACAAGAATCTACTCGAGGGAGACAACCCTCTATACCAAAGATACCTCCAACCTTGCAAAGGCCCCAACATCCTCCTTTGCAATTTTAGATCTCTTTGAAGCCTAGTGCCTCTTAGATAAAGAACAAATTCACCAGAATGGAACCTCCAAGAGAAACACCAACACCTGTCATAGAGCCACAGTGGGATGTCTTACTACCCATAGAAAAAGAAGAAAAGGATGAAGAAGTAGAAAGCTCTTTCTACTCAGACCAAGATTACTATCAAGGTGAATGCAATAATCTTAAAGAAGAAGAAGAAGAAGAAGAAGAAGAAGAAGAAGAAGAAGAAGTCATCTACTCTGAGAAAGCTATTGTCCAAGACCCAGGGAGAGAAAAATTGGTATGTACTAGTATTCCTCCCTTAGAAATTCCATAGCCAGCTTATCTTACTTAGCTGATTAATGGAAAGTTTGCTCAGTTCATAACCTTAGAAATAAATGGTAGACTAGTAGATGCCTAAATAGATACTGGAGCTTCTCTCTCTTTTACAAAATCATAGATCATCCATGATTGGAAGACATTGGATGAAACTCTAGCTTATAAGAGCCTGGATGTCCAAGGGAACAATTCTATATGTAATAAGTACAAACACCAACAAACCCTTGGAATCTAAGATAAAATCTTCTAGTGTGATTTCTTTGCTTTAGATAGAATGCCTATAGATATTTTAATAGGTAGTGCTTTTATTGATAGATGCTCACCTTATAGATCCACCACTAAGAGTATCATGCTCACCATAGATAA
Source organism: Torreya grandis (assembly GCA_037957365.1). Classification (NCBI taxonomy): domain Eukaryota; kingdom Viridiplantae; phylum Streptophyta; class Pinopsida; order Cupressales; family Taxaceae; genus Torreya; species Torreya grandis. The sequence continues at coordinate 143,756 of JARHVA010000284.1, read as the reverse complement.
TGAAAGGCTTAGGATCCCACACCTCATCTATACAACTGAGCAATTCCCAAGCTCAATGACCCAAACACCTGAACTCGTAATCACTGCTAAAATACAAATCATAGGAGAAAAGATTAAATCCACTATGTATTCTGATAAACTTCAACAATTTTGGTCCAAATCTATGCTCGAGATGGATATCAAGATCATCAAAGGTAAACACATGAAGATTGAGAAAAATATTCCTATACCAGCGTAGGATTACAATGATATGGAACTCCAAATCAAGGAATTAGAAAGTAATGGTTTCATAGAGAAATCCACCTCTCCTTATTGTTGTTATGCTTTTATGGTTAGTAAGCATTCTGAATAGAAGAGAGGAAAGAAAAGAATGGTCATTAATTATAGACCATTGAATGCCATTATGTAGCCCTTTCCATATCTAATTCCAGATAAAAGCTATCTATTAGAGAAATTTGCAACATGTAAATACTTCTCCTACTTCGATTGCAAGTCAAGCTTTGATCATATAAGGGTCAAAGAAGTTGATAGAGAAAAGATAGCATTTAGCTGCCTATTTGGCCATTATCAGTGGACTGTTATGCCATTTGGATTGATGAATACCCCAACATTTTATCAAGCTCACATGGATAACATTTTAAAAGGAACTTATAACTTTTTGTGCGCATATATTGTGTTGGGTGAATATTTTATCACCAATTGACTGACGGCAAAATAGGCTCATCAACCACGGCATAAGGAGATTTATATAGAAAAATGTGTAGGTCTACCACATCATAAGGAGATAAATCTCTCCTCTCATCAAGGGGAGGTTATCGATAAACTACTGTATACTAATATAAACTGAAAATACACTCAGGGGTGAAAACATACCATCCATCTCTCTTTTTTCAGAGATGATGTTCATAGAACAAAGGAGGATTTTGGTGTAATTACTAAAAGGGCACTTCTCTTCTTTTAGAAGTGATATTCAACAAACAATAGGGCTCTCATAGGGTAGAAACAACAACCACAAGAAATAAACTAAAACATAAAGGTTTAGTTATTTCTCATACTAATGGGACAAATGAACACAACATGATTAAATGTAGCTCAAAGTTTGTACCTAAAACTACAATATGGTAAAAGATTACGAAGGATAAAGAGAGCACAAAATCTCCCTAGTATCCTTTACACAAAAACACAGGTTGAAAGTAATTATGGAAACACAAAGTCTCCCACAGTCAGTTTCAAGACATCTTCCAACTAATTTTAACTAATTCTACTTATTTGATTAAATGGACAAGACTGTATTTAGGAAATAGACATAAGAAAAATTTCCTAAAAGACACAAGCTTATTCCAACATAAAGTTTGGAAATCACTTGCTTTCTCATTTATTTAACAAAATATGATTAACAGTCTTAGCTCAAAGTCTTAGGAATGCCTTTCAATTTGGGCAAAGCTTCGCTTCTGATAACAAAGAGATCTCCCTTATACAAAATAGGATTTTTTTATATAACATTCCAAGAAATACTTTGGGCACTTCTTTTCATGAAAACAACCCATGCTGAATTAAATGCCTTAAATATCTATCAAAGAGCCATGCTAAAACAGGGCATCGGCCTTGACTTTGGCATTCTAAATTATCTCAAATGTCCCTTCCTCAACATGGTTTGTCTGGTCTTCTTAATGATGTTTACATGGCTATCCATTCACCTTTACTTCATGTAGAAAAATAGGCCACACTTTTAAATATTTATGTTCCCTGATGTCCACCTGGTGGACTGTTCCACCTGCTGGAAATAACTCTCCTGTAGATATTTCTAGTTTTCTTGTAGTCATTCTCTCTTTTCTTGTCATGTTTTGTCTTTTCTTAGCAATCTAAGCTCTTGGGGCTATCTTCTCGCTTCCTCCATTCACTTATTTTGCTCCTTCCTTGGTTGGTCGCTAAGCTTATTCTCAAGGCTTTTGAAAATCAATGGTCATTCCATCACCTTAAAATTGATGTCCACGTGGATGCCACTGGTCCCATTGAACCTTTTTGAACCTTGAACCCTGAACTCTTTTGGTTCAAAGGTTCAATGGTTTAAAGGTTCAATGTTTTTGTGAAGGGCTGCATTCACTCTCCTTTTCTTCTTCGGTTGAACCATCCCTTTGAACTTCTTTCTGGAATCTTTCGCTTTCTTCATTCGCTTGAAGCTTCCTTTTGAACTTATGAACTCTTTAAACCCATTGAACCTTTGAACCATTTTGGTTCAAGGTTCAATGGTTCAATGATTCATTCTCTTTCTTTTAAAGCCTTTTATTCTCTTAAGTCAGCCGAAGTCATCAAATTCATTGAACCTTTGAACCATTTTGGTTCAAAGTTCAATGGTTCAATGAATCAATCTTAATTATTTGATTTCTTTTGAAGCATCAAAATCTCTGGATTTTCTAAGTCTGTTTAAGTCATTGAACCTTTGAACTTGTTGAACTTTTGAACTCTTTTTGGTTCAAGGTTCAACAGTTGAATAGTTCAATCTTTATTCTTTGAAGCCTTCTTTTCTTTAAGTCTTTTGGACTTATTGAACTCATTGAACCTTGAACCTTTGAGCTCTTTTTAAGTTCAAGGTTCAATGGTTCAAATTTCAATCTTAACTCTTCAAAGCCTTCCTTTATTTAAGTTTGCCGAAGTCGTTGAACCTTTGAACTCGTTGAACCTTTGAACCTTGCAAAGGCGGGGTTCAATGGTTCAATGGTTCAAAGTGGTTCATTCTATTTATTTGAAGCCCACCGTTAAGTCTTTTGAATGAATTTGGGCATTGAACCATTCCAAAAACACTAAGGAAAAGCCTTAAGTGTTTTAAACCTCCTTTGAAGAAGGCTTGCCTGTTGAACCTGCGACTTCCTTAGAAGAAAAGGCTTGAATATTTAGAAAACTTAACTACTCAGAACATTCTTGAGAAAGAAAAGAGAGAGTTTTGGTCTGCAAGACTAAACTGATTAGTAGGTTCTCCACAAAAATAAGTGACATATTTTGGGAACAACAGCTGGCTCCAATTCGGGAACTTCCATGGATTGAAAATAGAAATAGTCAAAGGGAGTAGAAACCATAATCTTAGTGCCTTTATCTATGCCATTGGGCTATGGAGTCATGCTCACCTAAAAAGAAAGGCGCCAAAAACCAAATGGTGCCAAAAACAAATGAAAAACACAAGATAAAGAAAGACTATACAAATGTACATATATACGAATGGACTTATTTAATACTTTAAGGATTAAAGTGCTTCAGATGCTACCCACTGTGAGGTAGAGCAAATGGCATTCCATCTTAGTATTCTAGCAAGAAACTATCTTCACCATTTAAATGATGAATGGTAAATGGGCCTCTCCACAAGGAATCAAATTTTTCATGCATTCATTTTGGTTCTCTCCTCTTGTCCCATAACAAGACTCGATCTCCAATCTGAAAATCACAGATCTTTCCTTTATGTTCGAAGAATCTCTTCACTAGAATTTGATGTGAAGCAATTCGGTCAACCCCATAGTTCTTTGCTCATTAAGTTTAGTCAAACACATGACTCTTTTGTCGATAAAACTTTTAAACATTGAATCTTCCACTGCCTTTGATAATTTTAATGCTGGTAATTCCAGAGTGATTGGTATCTCTGCATTCAAACCGTAAAGAAGTTGGAAAGGCGACATACCAATTGCTCTCTTGGGTGTAATCCTGTCTGCCCATAAAGTGTCAAGTAGGTTCTTTGATTTTCATCTACCAGCTTCTTGATAATGGTCACCAAGTTCTTGTTGCTTGACTCTGCTTGACCATTTCCTTGCGGATAATAGTCAAAAGAATGGGAGAGAATAATCCCATAAAAATAATAGAACTGAGTAATCTCATGAGAAGAAAAACATACTGCATTATCTGTTACAATCTTGGTTGGGACTCCAAACCTAAAAATGATGTTTTCCTTGAGAAAATTACACACTACTTCTGAAGTAGCATGCTTGACTGGAGTGGCTTCCACCCATTTGGTGAAGTAGTCTGTGGATGTAAGGACATAATCATGTCCAACACTTGAGGAAGGATTTACAATGCCAATGAAATCAATTCTCCATTGCTAAAATGACTCTTCTATCACCACAGGCTTGAGAGGTAATGCAGCCAACTCGGGTTTACCAATGAATTATTAAAATAGCTCACATCTACGCACCCAAGCGTATGAATCTTGAAATAGAGTAGGCCAATAATACCTCGCTCACAAAATCTTGTGGGTAGTCATAGGGGTAGAGAAATGTCTTCCATAAGCCAAATTTTGGAATGACTCCAAAAGTTTGTTCTGCTGTGCTTTATCCATGCAACAAAGGAATACCCCATCAAAGTTATTTTTATATAGACCGTTGTCCCACAGGACAAAATTGGTAGCTTTCAACTTAACAGTCTTCTTTTCTTTATGAGACAGGTGAGAAAGACACTCACCATAGGTAAGTAAATGAGCGATATTCATATTGGGATGTGGGCAATAACTTCCTTGATATCTTGAAATGCTGATTTGCCTTCTTCAGTCTAGTTAAAATTGGCTTTGCCCTTCATCATATTTACAATGTGGCGAGTCTTCTCTCTGAATTTAGAAATGAACCTTTGCAAAAAGTTTACCTTTCCAAAGAAAGAGTGGACTGCAGTCTTACTAGCAGGAAGAGAAAGATCTTGAATTGATTTGACCCTTTTTAGGTGGATCTTTATGCCTTCTTGGGACACAGTGTGACCAAGAAGTTTACCTTCTGTAACCCCAAAAATTGACTTCTTGGGATTAAGAGAAATACCATTCTGCCTACATCACTCCATCACTTGTTGTAGATGATGCATATGATCAGGACGATGTTTAGAAAAGACTATCAAGTCATCAAGGTATACCACAATGAACTTACCCATTTCATTTCTAAAAGCAAGATCCATTGCTCTTTGAAAGGTGGCACCAGCATTGATCAAGCCAAAAGGCATTCTATGATATGTAAAGGTGCCCCAAGGTGTTATGAAGGTGATATTATGTTGGTCTACTTCACTAAATTCCACTTGATTATATCCTGAAAAGCCATCTAGCATTGATAACATCTTAGCACTAGTCACTGTCTACAGTAGTAGATCCATGATGGGCAGGGGATAGTTGTCCTTTAAAGATGACTGATTTAGATTTTTGAAATTAACATACAAGCAAATTTCTCCATTCTTCTTTCTTATAGGGACTATATTTGCAATCCAGGTGGAATGATGGATTGGGAAAATAATCCTTGCATTCAACATTTTCTATATTTTAGACAAAATCATGCCTGATATCTTGGGATTGTACTGCCTTTGCTTCTACTTGTGTGGCAGTGACCCAATCTTGAGAGGAATCTCATGTTGGATTTCTTCAGGTTTGAGTAGTTTTAGATCATCATATGAATATGCCAAAACATCAATATAATGGTGAAGCAAAGTGACGAATTTGAGTTTTTCATCAGGGGTACAACAATTCCTGATGTTGATCATTTTTGGATTGTCACTTGAACTCAAGTTTATTTGATCAAAATCCTTGGAGGATTTTGAATCCATTTGTTGTTCCTTGACATACCTATCATGCTTGTCAAAAAGTTTCTCAAGAGAAACTAATCCTTTGGGAATTTTATTCACTTTGAGCTGAAGATACTCTTTATCTGCTTTTGAATTTATTTTTGAAGCTGATTCATGATGGGTAGAGGTTTCACTGCCTTCAAAATGAAGTTTTTCAAAGCTGTCTCTTTGTTCTAAAAAAGTAATGATTTGGTTATCACCATTGAACACCTACCAATGGTATGCATTGTCAAGTACGCTTGGTCAAAAAACTAACTCAATAGTGTACCTATCTTCTTTGAAGTCCTTATGAGGAGTCAAGAGAGTTGCAGAGATGGCCAATGCATCTGCATGACTATTGAATTCTCTGGGCATGATAGAAATACTGAAAGCATCAAATATTTCAATGCAGTCCCACACCAGATTGTGGTAATGCCACAATATCTCATTTTTAGTTTGATATAGGATCCTCACCTGACATACCATCAACTCAGTGTCTCCTTTGGCATGAAATATTTTAACACCTTTATCTTGAGTGGCCTTTAATCCAAGTAGCAACAATTCATACTCAGCAGTATTGTTGGTGTTGCTAAACTGCAACTTATATGCATATAGAAAAATATCTCCTTGAGGAGATATGAAAACAACTCCAACTCCAAAACTAGTTGAAGCATTGCTGCCATCGAATTATAGGATCCAAACATCATCAAGTTTTGATCCTCTCTCAGATTTTTCTTTGTCAGAAAGGAAAAATCCCTTTTCATGTGTATTGTGCCCTACCAAATCTTCTGATGTTTTATCTAATTTTTTTGGATTATTAATTAGTAAGCTTTTATCTACTGAAACAAGAACGTCTTCAGTAGTCAAGAAGTAATTACCCATGCCTGAAGACTCAAATAGAATTTGAGCTTTAGGGGCTGAAGTTTGAGTGACAACGTACTTCGATTCCTTCTTAGGAAAGATCTTTTGCATAACACCCTTAACAGGGATCCTCACCTCAGACAAGTCCATGCTTAATTCTCCACCAATATCCTTACAAAAATTTTATCCAAGAAGAATGCCGTAGGAGGCTTGGACGTCGACCATTAGGACTATCATTTTAATTCTCTTATTTGGGAAGACCACAAATGCAAATTGAGAATCTTTGATTTGTCCCAAAAGAGGCACCTATTTATTTTCTATGGAGAAACATCTCTCAAAGGTCTTAGTAAGTGTGAGACCAAGAGATTCTACCACCTTGGTAGGCATGACATTGTCAGATTGACCAGAATCAATTATGCAATTATTTAGCTGATGACTGTTTATCAGTAAGGAGACATAAATGGTTTTGCCTTCTCAGGAGTGGCTGGAGGAGTAACAACAAGACTATTTTGGGTAGACATTTTCTCTGAGGGATCACAATTTTCTTTCTAAATTTCTTGTCCTGCAGGGATGATTTTATTTTTGACATATTGAACTAACCTATCCAGCTGCTTAGGGTTGGATTTCAAGAATTTAAACTCAAACATTTGAATTTTGGCTTTCTTAACATGGTCAATTATATCAAATGATCAGAATGAATTTGAGATAGAGGAAAGCAGTCCATCGATTTGGGTTTTACTGGGCGTAAAACTAGTCTACAAATTTAAAGCAAAAGATGAAGGAACATTAGGGGTACTTACTTTTTTGTTGCTCACCAGATCCTTTGATTGGAAAGGTAGTGAAATGCCTCATTTAACAATTGAAATTACTGGGTACAACTCTTTCCTTATTTTTTTAATCATCTTGTTGAGCTGACTAGTTTTAGGACTGGGTAAATACTATGTATGATCCATCAAATGCTTCACTTTTGGCTGTGGGTTCATCCTGGTAACTCAGGAATCTAATGTTGGAGTTGCTAGCTAATTCTTCTTGGCCTTCTGTAAAGAGATCAATGTCATCTTCTCGATTCAACTCAGGTTAGAACAAAAAATTAGATTCAATTTCAAGATAACCAACTGCTGAGTTAGGTGGTGCTGCTTCATTATCAAGCTTCCCTGATGGTGGAAGAAGGAGATTTGGATGCCTTTGATTTTTGGTTGTATTGCCCTGATATGATTGATTGGGAAATGTCCTCCTTGGTATATATCAATATGAAGGGGGAGTAGACATCCTTTGTGCTATTTGTTTTTTGAGAGATAGTAATTCATTTGCTAGCTTTTGCACCATAGGATTAGTGGTGCCTATAGAAGGGAATTCAGAAGATGAAGAAGATTTACCTCTGTTAGGATCTCTTCTTATCTTTCCTACCAAGATAAGGTCATCTTCAAGCTGAGTTGCCAAAATTTGAGCTACAGTAAGGTCTATATGGCCAGCTCACCTGAATAGGAAACTTACTTCAAGAAACTGAGAACTGATGAAGAAGCATTTGATATTCTCAGGGGTTAGCTGAGCAATTATGGGAATCCTATTCTTTAGCTTATCAAATTTGGCAATGAAGTCTCTCATGGGTTCATGAGGTTCCTTCTTCATTTGTGTAAGCTGAGCTAACAGGGCATGTGCATCTTCTGCAGGTTTGAACCTAGCCTCAAATTTGGCTTTGACAGTGTTCCATTCAGTCACTATTTACACTTCTAAATGGTAAAACCAGTCTACAATAATGCCTTGTAATGTTTCTACAAATAGTCTGATTGCAATGTCTTCATATTCAATGCCTATTACACCACAGGCTATGCAAAATGCTGCAACATGTTCATCAAGATGAACCTTCCCATCACTATAGAGCTTGGGGATTTTTTTTTGAGCTATGGGCTAGCTCATGTAGAGGTGGGGTTAGTTTTAAGGGACCAAAAGTATTACCCCAGGGTCCTCGAGCTGCCATGATATGGCTATTGAAAGGAGGGATAATAAATCTTTGTGGGATATGTATGGATAAAGGTCTACTGGCAGAGGAAAGAACAACTTTGCTTGGTATTAGGGACCTAATGTTTGTAGGAGGAAAACTCCTAGTTCACTGAAGGTGAGTTTGTGGAGGAGAAAGATCAAAATTATTTTGTTGCACAAGCTCAAAAATAGGGTCAACAATACCTTGAGCTCTCTAGCTTCCTGTGTATGGTGGATCTGCCAGAGTGTAAAATGGATAAGGAAAATAAGTATAACTACTTCAATTTGAAGCTTGAGGCTTCAAAATACACATTCTAATCCCCAACAGAGTCACCAAAAACTTTTGGGTGAATATTTTATCACCAATTGACTGACGGCAAAATAGGTGCATCAACCACGACATAAGGAGATTTATATAGAAAAATGTGTAGGTCTACCACATCATAAGGAGATAAATCTCTCCTCTCATCAAGGGGAGGTTACCTATAAACTACTATATACTAATATAAATTGAAAATACACTTAGGGGTGAAAACATACCATCCATTTCTCTTTTTTCAGAGATGATGTTCACAAAATAGAGGAGGATTTTGGTGTAATTACTGAAAGGGAACTTCTCTTCTTTTAGAAGTGATATTTAGCAAATAGAAAGGCTCTCCCAGGGTAGAAATATCAACCACAAAAAAAAAACTAAAACATTTTTAGTTATTTCTCATACTGATGGGACAAAGGAACACAGTAGGATTAAACATAGCTAAAAGTCTACACCTAAAACTGCAATATGGTAAAGGATTATGAAGGATAAAGAGAGCACAAAATTTCCATAGTATTTTTTACATAAAAACATAGGTTGAAAGCAATTATGACAGCACAAAGTCTCTCACAGTCAGTTTCAGGACATCTTCTAGCTTATTTTCACTAATTCTGCTTATTTGATTAAATGGACAAGACTGTATTTAGGAAATAGACATAAGAACATTTTCCTAAAAGACACATGCTTATTCTAACACAAAGTCTAGAAAATCACTTGCTTTCTCATTCATTTAACAAAATATGATTAACAGTTTGAGCTCAAATTCTCAAGAATGCCTTTCAATTTGGGCAGAGCATCGCTTATAATAACAAAGAGATCTCCCTTATACAAAATAGGAGTTTTTTATATAACATTTCAAGAAAGACTTTGGGCACTTCTTTTCATGAAAATGGCCCATGCTGAATTGAATGCTTTAAATATCTATCAAAGAGCCATGCTAGAACAAGGCATCAGCCTTGACTTTGACGTTCTAAATTATCTCAAATGTCCCTTTCTCAACATAGTTTGTCTGGTCTTCTTAATGATGTTTACACATCTATCCATTCCCCTTTACTTCATGTAGAAAAATAGGCCGTGCCTTTAAATATTTATGTTCCTTGATGTCCACCTGGTGGACTGTTCCACCTACTAGAAATAACTCTCCTACATATATTTTTAGTTTTTCTGTAGTCATTCTCTCTTTCTTTGTCGTGTTTTGTCTTTTCTTATCAATTTGAGCTCTTGGGGCTATCTTCTCACTTCCTTCATTCTATTATTCAGTTCCTTCATTGGTTGGTCACTAAGCTTGTTCTCAGGACTTTTGAAAATCAACAGTCATTCCATCACCTTAAAATTGACGTCCACGAGGATGTCACTAGTCCCTTTGAACTTTTTTGAACCTTGAACCTTGAACTCTTTTGGTTCAAAGGTTCAATGGTTTTGTGAAGGGCCACATTTGCTCTCCTTTTCTTCTTCGATTGAACCATTCCTTTGAAATTATTTCTGGAATCTTCCACTTTCTTCATTTGCTTGGAGCTTCCTTTTGAACTTATGAACTCTTTGAACTCATTGAAATTTTGAACCATTTTGGTTCAAGGTTCAATGGTTCAATGATTCATTATCTTTCTTTTAAAGCCTTTTATTCTCTTAATTCTTCCAAAGTCATCAAATTAATTGAATCTTTGAACCATTTTGATTCAAAGTTCAATGGTTCAATGAATCAATCTTAATTCTTTGATTTCTTTTGAAGCGTCAAACTCTCTAGATTTTCCAAGTCTATTTACGTCATTGAACCTTTGAATTCGTTGAACTTTTGAACTCTTTTTGGTTCAAGGTTCAACGGTTGAATAGTTCAATCTTCATTCTTTGAAGCCTTCTTTTCTTTAAGTCTTTCAGACTTATTGAACTCATTAAACCTTGAACCTTTGAACTTTTTTTAATTTTGAGGTTTAATGGTTCAAAGTTCAATCTTAACTCTTCAAAGCCTTAATTTCTTTAAGTCCACCGAAGTCATTGAACCTTTGAACTCATTAAACCTTTGAACCTTGTGAAGGTGGGGTTCAATGGTTCAACGGTTCAAAGTGGTTCATTCTATTTCTTTAAAGCCCACTTTTAAGTCTTTTGAACGAACCTGGGTGTTGAACCATTCCCAAAACACAAAGAAAAAGACTTAAGTGTTTTGAAATTCCTTTAAAGAAGGCCTGCCTATTGAACTTGTGGCTTCCTTAGAAGAAAAGGCTTGAATATTTAGAAAACTTAATTGCTCAGAACATTCTTGAGAAAGAAAAGAAAGAGTTTTGGTCTGCAGGACCAAACTGATTAGTAGATTGTCCACAAAAATAAGTGATAGATTTTGGGAATAATATATTGATGACATACTAATCTTCAGTAATTATTTTACTGACCACTACTCCCATCTCACACAATTCTTCAAGCTGATAGAAGATGCAGGTATTGTCCTATCAGACACAAAAATTCAGCTCTACAAGACTGAATGCAATTTTCTTGGAATGGTTATCCAAGATTCAAAATTGCAAATCTAGGCACATATCAAAGGAAAGGTCATAAACTTTCTTGAAAGACTAGATAGACCATGACTGCAAGCCTTTTGGGATTATTAAATTATTTAAATAGCTTTTATCCTAACTCTGGTGAAGAGAGGTACATACTTCAAGAACTTCTCCAGAAAAGGAAAGCATTCCAATGGAAGGAAGAACACACGATTTCCATCCAGAAGATCAAGTAGAAAGTGGCTATGCTTCCTGATCTCCATATCCCAAAATATGATCAAATGGTGGTTTATATTGATGCCTCTGACATTGCATGGGGAGGAGTACTTGTTTGTATATATAATAACATAGAATTTATTTGTGAATTCTCTAGTGGAGTGTTCAGTACAGATGTTCTCAAATGGATCTCTTATGATAAAGATATCTATGCTATAAAGAAATGCTTAGAGAAGTTTATGCTAAAACTATTACATTTGACACACTTTGCTATAAAAACTAATTGCACTAGATTTTTGACCTTTAAAGAAAAAGATCATGGTCTAAAAGATGGTAATAGTAAATATATTAGATGGTAGGCTTTTTTTAATCAGTTTAAATTCTTTTTAGAACATATTAAAGGTAGTAACAATATTATAGTAGACTGGCTTAGTCAAAATTTGCTTGCTACTCTCATGCACCAACTTATTCTTGGCTTCAATTTAACTAGGATTTATAACCAAGGATTTGCCTCCATGAACATCCTTATCTAGGAGCAAATTATTCAAGAAGGGTTGAATTCAAGATATACTATGATATCTTATGTAGTAAGACAAGATCTATAGATGTCTTCTACCGCCACCATACAAGTAAACCGTCATCAAAACACTGGTGTTATTGTCATAGAAAGACTCAATAGAGAGTTTCTATTCCACCAGTTTATCAAGCTTCTAAAATATCAATTATGGACATGGCTGATCAAAATATGATCTTCACATAACAAACCCCTATATAAGTGGATAGTAAGATACAGTCCACATCGTATTCATGACGAAGAAGATCAGGATTAAGACATAATTATGCACACCATTATTCGAAGACATTTGGAATGGGAATCGTAGTTTTACATCAATCCTCACTATCATGCATGTGAAGTTGGACCCCAGCACAGGCATCTTTCTAGTACCTTCCAGTTAAGGTGTCTTTTCTAGAAACTAAGTGAAGATGACTTGCTCAATGAAGCAGAAGCAATGTTGGACCCACCAAGCTAGAATTCCTCATCTAGCGCATCCAATAACAACTCACTGTAGATTATTTTATGAGCTTTAAAACATGATGGGACAAGACACCACCTTGGCAAAGATTCTAGGTAGGACCTCCCAAGTGCTATAAATAAGACTCTCCTCCATAGAGTTTGCATCAAAAAATTTCTAAGCATTTTAGAAGTCTAGTAGCTTTGTTGTAAGAGTATGCTCTTCTCTTGCCCTTTTTGAAGGATCCTGAGAATAAAAAATTTGAACAAATATTTGTGTAATAGTTTGAGTGATAATAATGAAGCCGTAGCCATTCAGCCCCTACCTACTATCGCATGTTTTCTTATAAATAAATGCTATTAGGAGGAAGCGTCTACTGACGTAAAAAGATTGGTATCACCATAGCTATTCAGCCCCTGCCTACTATCACAAGTTTTCTTATAAACACCTGCTATTAGGAGAAAGCATCTATTGACATAAAAATATTGGTATCAGAGCCAAGAGCCTCAGTGATCAACTTTTGAATATATCTATAATAATTTATTGATAGTCTCTTAAGTTTCTTTACTTTGAAAAATTCTTTGGGAAAGTTATTGTATCGAGTCCCTGGCCATTATTAATTGTCATAGGCCCTTTTTCTCTGCATCCCTATTTCCCTGTCCAAAATTTTCTCATTTCCCAGAAACCTAATCTCTTATCAGTGGAATTTGGTAAATCCCAGATGTCTTCTACATTAGAAATTCTTAATAAATCTGAGATAGAAGGAATGTATGAAGTTCCTCCCTTTATCCTTGAGCATTTATCTGAATGTCTTGATATAGAAATTACAAAAGAAAACATTGAAAAATAAAAAATCCTGTATAAACCTTTGGCTATTAAATCTTCACAAGTATATAAGAAGTCTGAACTTCTTAAATCTAAGTTTGTTTATAAATCTACCTATTTGTCTTTTGTAAAGCCAAGAATCAAATCTATCGAACTCACTCTGAGTTATAAGCCCAAAAAGTCCTTTCAAACAAATTTATTATCTCTATTGTCAGAACCCGAGATCAATTAGATCCATTTTCATGAAGATGTTAAATTTGTTCATTTTGGTCTTATCAGAATACACATTTCTTCACTAATTCCTGGTAATATTAAACCTATTATATATCTAGCTTTGTGTGATATACACCAAGTCAGTTTTAAACATGCTTGTCAATTATCCAGTCTTGGTCATTTGAATGATGAAGTTATTTATTTTGAGTTTTATCCAAACCTCTCTATTGTAGTCCGTGATCGAGGATGTAAAGAAGTAAAGTTTAGATCTTTAGATTTTTGGGGTTTATTTACATCCCTGTTTGGTTTAGATATGTTTGGTGAGTTTAAATATGCCTCTATAAATATCTCTGTTGTGTATAGTATGAAAAATACAAACCAGCCCAAAATTCTTGAAAATCTTCCTTATGCCCGTAGACTTAGTGGAATAGTCCAATTACAAAAGGGTCAAATAGATTTTGTCAAAATTTCTTTTGATTGGAAACTTGACTGGTTAAGAAATGTTTCCCCAAAAATGAAAGGTCAAGCCACTGTGTATAAGAGTGATGGTAAAACCATCAACATTCTTCCTAGGTCTCTCTTTCTGAATAATTATTCTATTCATTCTCAATCTAGACCTCTACTTCTTCCAAAAGAGTTGTAAAAATTGGTCACATCTTGATCGAAGATGAAGAGATGAACCAAGGACTTGATCCAAAGGATCAGTTACCTTGCACCTTAATGAATCTTCCTAGAGAAGATAATGTAGAATATTATATAGACAATAAGGTTAGTCTATATAGAGGTGGAAGGTGGCCTCCAAGTAAAGGAATGTATAAGCAGACATAAGGTTTTGTACAATATTTTTTTGTAGCATTCCAAGGAGATGTTGAACCATCAAATGAGTTGAAGCATACAAACTATGTTTCTAGATTTAATTCGCATTTCTCTAAAATTTTTGACGACTTTTGTAAAGATGTTTTATACATAAAAAATAGTTTAGATAAACTAACCATTCTTGAAGACAATACCCATCAAGTTTTTACAAATATACAAAATCAATTATCTTCTATTGATTCTAAAGTTACAGCTTTAGAAGAAAGCCTTGACTGGCTAGTCAAGCAAGATTAGGAAGCTAAAGTACAACCACCTACGTTAACATATGGGGTCAATTTTGGTTCTAGTTTTAGACCTCACAAGAAACATCCTAGTACTACCTTGATGCAAAGGACTCATGTATAACTTCAGCCATGGTACCTGAACATTGATGATTTGCTAAATCCTCTAAATGAAATATCTACCTGGTGTAACTCCATGTGAGTTATCACAATCAATTCTCATTTAGACCCAGTAGGAACTATAGTCTTTGCCTCAAAACTCTTTTGGGGGATTGTTACCTAATGGTGGGAATCAGTGACAAAAAATGAATAGCATGTGCATGTTCATAATCAGTCTGATCCTCTAGCTAATTTATACCATTTATTAATTAATGAGTTTGCTCCTCCAGTTGGCAATAGAGAACTGGAATCAAAGAAATGGCTCCTTAAAATGGAGCTTTGTGATTTAAATCAATTTGATGAATTTGCCAAGCAATTCAAAGAATTGGCATACAAAAGCAAGAGCTTTAAGTCCATTGAGATCAAGTTAAAATTTTTGCATGCTTTGCCTTATAATCTCCTTGACAAAGTTATTACTTATATAGATCTCAAAGGCCTAATCTACTTGTTTGTATATATAATAACATAGAATTCATTTGTGAATTCTCTAGTGGAGTGTTTAGTACAGATGTTCTCAAATAGATCTCTTCTGATAAAGAGATCTATGCTGTAAAAAAATGCTTAGAGAACTTTATGTTAAAACTGTTGCATCTACCACACTTTGTTGTAAAAATTGATTGCACTAGATTTTTGACCTTTAGAGAAAAAGATCATGGTCAGAAAGATGGTTGCGGTAAATATATTAGATGGCAAGCTTTCTTTAATTAGTTTAACTTCTCTATAGAACATATTAAAGGTACTGACAATATTACAACAGACTGGCTTAGTCAAAATCTGCCTGCTACTCTGATGCACCAACTTATTCCTGGATTCAATTTAATCAAGATTTATAACCAAGGATTTGCCTCTATGAACATCCTTGTCCAAGTGCAAATTCTCTGAAAAGGGTTGCATCTGAGATATACTCAAATATCTTATGTAGTAGGATAAGATTTGTAGATGTCTTCTACCACCACCATACAAGCGAACTGTCATCAAAACACTGGTGTTATTGTCATATAAAGAATCAATAGTGAGTTTCTATTCCACCAATTTATCAAGCTTCTAAAGCATCCATTATGGACATGGCTGATCAAAATACGATCTTCACATAATGAACACTTATATAGGTGAATAACAAGATACGGTCCGCATCATATTCATGAAGAAGAAGATCATGATCAAGACACAATTGTGCACACCATTATCCAAAGACAGCTAGAATGGGAATCATAATTTTACATCAATCCTCATTTTCATGCATGTGAAGCTGGACCTCAGCACTAACATCTTTCAAATACCTTCCAACTAAGGTGTCTTTTCTAGCCAATAAGTGAAGATGACTTGATGACTGAAGTGGAAGCAATATTGGACCCACCAATCTAGATGTCATCATCTAGCACATCCAACATCATCTCACTATAGATTACTTTATGAGTTGTAAAGCATGTGGGACATGACACCGCCTTGGCAAAGATTCCAGGTAGGACCTCTTAAGTGCTATAAATAAGACTCTCCTCCATAGAGTTTGCATCAAAAAATTTCTAAGCATTTAAGAAGTCTAGTAGCTTTATTCTAAGAGTATGCTCTTCTCTTGCCCTTTTTGAAGGATCTTGAGAATCAAAAATTTGAACAAATATTTGTGTAATAGTTTATGTGATAATGTGAAGTTGTAGCCATTTGACCCCTGCCTACTATCACGGGTTTTCTTGTAAACAACTGCTATTAGGAAGAAGCATCTACTGACGTAAAAAGATGGGATATAGTTAACTCTTACAAAGATATTTACCTCTAAGATGACATCTATGAACCAATTCTAGATGATCTCCCCACTGAAGACTTGAAGATGATAAAGATGCAGATGCTCTTGAATCATTAGCCGATGATTTGGAGCCACTGCTGAGTAACATGCAATGGCCATGGCATCATGACTACTCACAGCTTTCATATGAAGCACATGGCAACTAGTCTCATCATCACCAAGAAGTCCCAAATTGAGATGAGTGACCAAGGACCAGAGGACAAAAGAGGAGACAAGAATCTACTCGAGGGAGACAACCCTCTATGCCAAAGATACCTCCAACCTTGCAAAGGCCCCAGCATCCTTCTTTGCAATTTCAAAGCTCTTCCAAGCCCAATGCCTCTTGGATAAAGGAAAAATTCACCAGCACATAACCTCCAAGAGAAATACTAGCACCTATCATAGAGCCATAGTGGGATGTCTTGCTACCCACAGAAAGGGAAGAAAATGATGAAGTATAAATATCTTTCTACTCAGACCAAGATTACAGTTAAGGTGAATGCAATAATCTTAGAGAAGAAGAAGAAGAAGAAGAAGAAGTCATTTACTCTGAGCAAGCTGCTATCCAAGACCTAGGGAGACAAAAATTGGTATGTACTAGTATTACTCCTTTATAAATTCCACAGCTAGCTTATCTTACTTAGTTGATTAATGGAAATTTTGCCCAGTTCATAACCTTAGAAATTAATGGCAGACTAGTAGATGCACAAATAGATAATGGAGCTTCTCTCTCTTTTGAAAAATCACAGATCATCCATGATTGGAATACATTAGATGAAACTTTAGCTTATAAGACCCTAGAGGTCCAAGGGAACAACTTTGTATGTAATAAGTATAAACACCAGCAAACTCTTTGAATCTAAGATAAAATCTTTCAGTGTGATTTATTTCCTTTAAATAGAATGCCTGTAGATATTTTATTAGGTGGTGCTTTTATTGACAGATACTCACCTTATAGATCCACCAAAAAATCAAGCTAAAAGTGGCTATGCTTCCTGATCTTCATATCCCAAAATTTGATCAAATAGTGGTTTATACTGATGCCTCCAACATTGCATGGGGAGGAGTACTTATTTTTATATATAATAACACAGAATTTTTTTGTGAATTCTCTGGTGGAGTGTTTAGTACAGATGTTCTCAAATGGATCTCTTCTAATAAAGAGATTTATGCTATAAAGAAATGCTTAGAGAATTTTATGCTAAAACTATTGCATCTGCTACACTTTGTTGTAAAAATTGATTGCACTAGATTTCTAATTTTTAGAGAAAAAGATCATGGTCAAAAAGATGGTCACGGTAAATATATTAGATGGTAGGCTTTATTTAATCAGTTTAACTTCTTTGTAGAACATATTAAAGGTATTGACAATATTACAATAGACTAGCTCAGTCAAAATTTGTCTACTATTATGATGCACCAACTTATTCCTGGCCTTAATTTAACTAAAATTTATAACCAAAGATTTGCCTCCATGAACATCCTTATCCAGGATCAAATTATCTGATAAGGGTTGCATCCAAGATATACTCAGATATCTTATGCAGCAAGACAAGATCTACATATGTCCTCAACAACAACTATCCATGCAGATAGTCATCGAAATACTGGTGTGATTATTATTGAAAAACTCAATAGTGAATTTCTCTTTCACTAGTTCACTGAATTATTAAAGCATCCTCTCCCGACATGGCTGATAAAGATCAGGTCAACTCATAATGAACATCTCTATCGATGGGTAGCTAGATACAGTCCACACCATATCCATGAAGAAGAGAACCATGATCAAGACACGGTCGTACATACGATCATCTGGAGATAGCTAGAATGAGAATCATACTTCTATATCACTCTTCACTATCATGCATGTAAAGCTGGACCCTAGCACTGGCATCTTTCTAGTACCTTGCAAATAAGGTGTCTTTTTCAGCTAATAAGTGAAGATTACTTGCTGACTGAAGTAAAAGCAATGTTGGAACCAACAAGCTAGACATCCTCATCTAGCGCATCCAACAACATCTCACTATAGATTACTTTATGAGCTGTAAAGCATGATGGAACATGACACCGCCTTGGCAAAGATTCCAGGCAGTACTTCCCAAGTGCTATAAATAAGACTCTCCTCTATAGAGTTTGCATCAAAAAATTTCTAAGTATTTTATAAGTCTAGTAGCTTTTTTCTAAGAGTATGCTCTTCTCTTGCCCTTTTTAAAGGATCCTAAGAGTTAGAAATTTGAACAAATATTTGTGTAATAGTTTGTGTGATAATAGTGAAGCAGTAGCCATTCGGCTCGTGCCAACTGTTGTGGGTTTTCTTGTAAATAACTGATATCAGGAGGAAGCATCTATTGACGTAAAAAGATTGGTATCAAAGCCAAGAGCCTCAATGATCAACTCTTGAATATATCTGTAAGAATTTCTTGATAGACTCTTAAGTTTCCTTACTTTCAATTTTTTTTTGGGAAAGTTATTGCATCGAGTCCCTGGCCGTTATTAATTGTCATAGGCCCTTTTTCTCTGCATCCCTATTTCCCTGTACAAAATTTTCTCACTTCCCAAAAACCTAATATCTCATTAATGGAATTTGGTAAATCCCAGATGTCTTCTATAGTAGAAATTTTTAATGAATCTCAGATAGAAGGAAAATATGAACTTCCTCCCTTTATCCTTGAGCAGTTATCTGAATGTCTTGATATATAAATTATAGAAAAAAACCTTGAAAAAGAAAATAGCCTATAGAAACCTCTCGCTATCAAAGCTTCACAAGTATATAAGAAGTCTGAACTTCTTAAATCTAATTTTGTTTATAAATCTACCTATTTATCTTTTGTAAAGCCTAGAATCAAACATGTCGAACTCACCTTGAGTTATAAGCCCAAGAAGTCCTTCTAAACAAATTTATTATCTCTATTGCCATAACCTAAGATCAATTACATCCAATCTCATGAAGATTTTAAATTTCTTCATTTTGGTCTTATCAAAATACAATTAACTCTATTGATTCCTGGTAATATTAAACCTGTTATATATCTAGTTTTGTGTGACAAACACCAAGTCAGTTTTAAACATGCTTGTCATTTATCCAGTCTTGGTTGTTTAAATGATGAAGTTATTTATTTTGAGTTTTGTCCAAACCCCTCTGTCGTAGTCTGTGATCAAGGATGTAAAGAAGTCAAGTTTGGATCTTTAGATTGTTAGGGTTTGTTTACCTCTTTGTTTGGTTTAGAAATGTTTGGTGAGTTTAAATATGCCTCTATAAATATATATGTTTTGTATAGTATGAAAAATACTAATCACCCCAAAATTCTTTAAAATCTTCCTTATGCTCGCAGACTTAGTGGAATAGTCCAATTACAAAAGGGTCATATAGAGTTTGTCAAAATTCCTTCTGATTGGAAATTTGATTGGTTAAGAAATGTTTCCCCAAAAATGAAAGGTCAAGCCACTATGCATAAGAGTGATGGTAAAACCATCAACATTCTTCCTAGATCTCTCTTTGTGAATATTTCTTCTATTCTTTCTCAATCCAGACCCTCTACTTCTTCCAGAAGAGCTATAAAAATTGGTCACATCTTAATAGAAGATGAAGAAATCAACCAAGTACCTGATCTAAAGGATTAGTTACCTTACACCTTAATGAATCTTCCTAGAGAAGATAATAGAATATTATATAGACAATAAGGTCAGTCTGTATAGAGGTGGAATGTGGCCTCCACATAAAGGAATGTATAAGCAGACAGAAGGTCTTGTATAGTCTTTTTCTGTAGCATTCCAAGGAGATGTTGAACCATCTAATGAGTTCAAGCATAGAAACTATGTTTCTAGTTTTAATTCACATCTCTCTAAAAAATTTGATGACTTTATAAATATGTCTTATACATAAAAAATAGTTTAGATAAACTAACCATTCTTGAAGACAGTACCTATCAAGATTATACAAATATACAAAATTAGTTGTCTTCCATTGATACAAAAGTTGTAGCATTAGAAGAAAGCCTTGACTGGCTCATCAAGCAAAATCAGGAAGCCAAAGTATAACCACTTGCATTGACATATGAGGTCAATTTTGGTTCTATTTTCAAACCTCATAAGAAACATCCTAGTAATACCTTGATGCAAATGACTCATGTGCAACTTCTGCCATGGTACCTAAACATTGATGATTTGCTAAATCCTCTAAACGTGATATCTCCCTGGTGTAACTCCATGTGAGTTGTCAAAGTCAATTCTCATTTAGACCCAGTAGGTACTACATTCTTTACCTCAAAATACTCTTGGGGGATTGTTACCTAGTGGTGGGAATCAATAACAAAAAATGAACAACATGAGCGTGTTCATCATCAGCTTGATCCTCTAGCTGCTTTATACCATTTATTAATTAATGAGTTTGCTTATCTAGTTGGCAACAGAGAATTGGAATCAAAGAAATGGCTTCTCAAAATGGAGCTTTGTGATCTAAAACAATTTGATGCTTTTGCCAAATAATTCAGAGAGTTGGCATATGAAAGTAGAAGTTTTTGTTCTACTGAGATTAAGTTAAAATTTTTGCATGCTTTTCCTTACAATCTTATTGATAATGTCATAGCTTACATATATCTCAAAGGCATAACCATTGAATATCTATCTCTTTCTGATGTAATTGACTTGCCTAAATAGCAGGCCATGTAATTAGTCTCAGAGACTAAAACCATTCAAAATCTCACCAAGCATCAAGCCTCTCAAATCACTCCTGTCTTTCCTAAAATAACCCCATTTGGCTGTCAGCAATTTACAACCACGTAAGCACCAAAATCAACATCGCACTCATCTTTCCTTCAAGCGCTGCTCCTTTCCCCGCAAACATTCCTATGCTCCTCCTCAACATTTTCTCAAGAAATATCATACTCTACGTCCTCAGGGCAAGCAACCCATTTGCTATATCTCTTGCAAGCTTGGCCATATTGCTCCATAGTGCCTCTGTAAAAACAACTACTATCAAGAGGAAGCATTTATTGACATAAAAATATTGGTATCAGATTTTGCTCTAATACCAATCTTTTTATGTCAATAGATGCTTCCTCTTAATAGCAGTTGTTTATAAGAAAAGTTGTGACAGTAGGCATGGGTCGAATGGCTATGGCTTCACTATTATCACTCAAACTATTACACAACTATTTGTTCAAATTTTTGATTCTCAAGATCCTTCAAAAAGGGAAAGATAAGAGCATACTCTTAGAACAAAGCTATTAGACTTCTAAAATGCTTAAATTTTTTTGATTCAAATTCTATAGAGGAGAGTCTTATTTAAAGAATTTGGGAGGTCCTTCTTGGAATCTTTACCTAGGCAATGTCATGTCCCATCATGCTTTACAACTCAAAAGTGGGATACAATGATATGCTATTGGACACAATGGATGAGGAGGTTTGGCTAGGTGGGTCCAACATTGCTTCCACTTCAGTTAACAAGTCATCTTCACTTATTGGCTGGAAAAGACACCTTATCTGGAATGTACTGGAAAGATGCTAGTGTTGGGGTCCAGCTTCACATCCATGACAACAAGGATTGATGTAAAAGTATGATTCCCATTCCAGCTATCTTTAGATAATGGTGTGCACAACTATGTCTTGATCATGATCTTCTTCTTCATGAATATGGTATGGACAGTATCTTGCTATCCACCTATATAGGTGTTCATTATGTGAAGATCATATTTTTATTAGTCATGTCTATAATGGATGCTTTAGAAGCTCGATAAACTAGTAAAATAGAAACTCACTATTGAGTCTTTCTATGACAATAACACCAGTGTTTTGATGATGGTTTGCTTGTATGGTGGTGGTAGAAGACATCTGCAGATCTTGTCCTGCTGCAAAAGATATCTGAGTATATCTCAGATGCAACCCTTCTCAGAGAATTTGCTCCTGGACAAGGATGTTCATAGAGGCAAATCCTTGGTTATAAATCTTGGTTAAATTGAAGCCAGGCATAGGTTTGTGCATCAGAGTAGCAAGCAGATTTCAACTAAGCCAGTTTGTTGTAATATTGTCAGTACCTTTAATATGTTCTACAGAGAATTTAAACTGATTAAAGAATGCCTGCCATCTAATATTTTTACCGTGACCATATTTCTGACCCAATCTTTTTACATCAATCTACTTTCATATGCCAACTCTTTGAATTATTTGGAAAAAACATCAAATTATTTTAGATCACAAAGCTCTATTTTGGGAAGCCATTTATTTGATTCCAGTTCTCTGTTGCCAACTGGAGGAGCACACTCATTAATTAAAAAGATTGGTATCAAAGCCAAGAGCCTCAGTGATCAACTATTGAATATATCTGTAAGAATTTCTTCATAGACTCTTTAGTTTCCTATCTTTGAAAAATTCTTTGGGAAAGTTATTACATTGAGTCCCTCGCCGTTATTAATTGTCATATGTCCTTTTTCTCGACATCCCTATTTCCTTGTCCATAATTTTCTCACTTCCCAAAAACCTAATCTCTCATCAATGGAATTTGTTAAATCCAAATGACTTCTAAAGTAGAAATTCTTAATGAATATGAGATAGAAAGAATGTATGAACTTCCTCTGTTTATCCTTGAGCAGTTATCTAAATGTCTTGATATATAAATTATAGAAGAAAACCTTGAAAAGAAAATAGCCTGTATAAACCTCAAGCTATCAAAACTTCACAAGTATATAAGAAGTCTAAACTTCTTAAATTTAAGTTTGTTTATAAATCTACCTATTTGTCTTTTGTAAAGCCAAGAATCAAATCTGTTGAACTTACTTTGAGTTATAATCTCAACAAGACCTTTCAAACAAATTTATTATCTCTATTTCCAGGAACCCGAGATCAATTACATCCGATCTCATGAAGATGTCAAATTTGTTCATTTTGGTCTTATCATAATATATATTACTCCATTGATTCTTGGTAATATTAAACCTGTTATATATCTAGCTTTGTGTGACAAAGACCAAGTCAGATTTAAACATTCTTGTCAATTATCCAGTCTTGGTCATTTGAATGATGAAGTTATTTATTTTGAGTTTTGTCCGAACCTCTCTGTCGCAGTCTGTGATCAAGGATGTAAAGAAGTCAAGTTTGGATCTTTAGATTGTTGGGGTTTGTTTACCTCTTTGTTTTGTTTAAATATGTTTGGTGATTTTAAATATGCCTCTATAAATATCTCTGTTGTGTATAGTATGTGAAATACTAATCTCCCCAAAATTCTTGAAAATTTTCCTTATGCCCGTAGACTCAGTGGAATAGTCCAATTACAAAAAGGTCATATAGAGTCTATCGAAATTCCTTTTGATTGGAAACTTGATTGGCTTAAAAATATTTCCCCAAAAATGAAAGGTCAAGCCATTGTGCATAAGAGTGATGGTAAAACCATCAACATTATTCCCAGATCTCTCTCTGTGAATAATTATTCTATTCTTTCTCAATCCAAACCCTCTACTTCTTCTAGAAGAGCTGTAAAAATAGGTCACATCTTGATCGAAGATGAAGAGATTAACCAAGGACCTGATCCAAAGGATCCGTTACCTTGGACCTTAATGAATCTTCCTAGAGAAGATAATGTAGAATATTATATAGACAATAAGGTTAGTCTGTATAGAGGTGGAAGGTGGCCTCCAAATAAAGGAATGTATAAGCAGATAGAAAGTCTTGTACAATATTTTTTTGCAGCATTCCAAGGAGATGTTGAACTATAAAATGAGTTCAAGCATAGAAACTATGTTTCTAGATTTAATTTGCATCTCTCTGAAAGTTTTTATGACCTTTGTAAATATGTTTTATACATCAAAAATAGTTTAGATAAACTAACTATTATTAAAGACAATACCCATAAAGTTTATACAAATATACAAAATTAGTTGTCTTCCATTGATACTAAAGTTGCAGCATTAGAAAAAATCCTTGACTAGCTAGTCAAGCAAGATCAAGAAGCTGAAGTACAACCACTTGCATTGACATATGAGGCCAATTTTGGTTCTAGTTTTAGACCTCACAAGAAACATCCTAGTACTATCTTGATGCAAAGGACTCATGTACAACTTTAACCATGGTGCCTGATCATTGATGATTTTCTAAATCCCCTAAATGAGATATTTGCTTGGTGTAACTCCATGTAAGTTATTATAGTCAATTCTCATTTAGACCCAATAGGTACTATAGTATTTGATTCAAAATTCTTTTTGGGGATTATTACCTAATGGTGGGAAACAATGACAAAAAATGAACATGAGCATGTTCATTATCAACCTGATCCTATAGCTTCTTTATAGCATTTATTAATTAATGAATTTGCTCCTCTAGTTGGCAATAGAGATCTGGAATCAAAAAAATGGCTTCTCAAAATGGAGCTTTGTGATCTGAAAAAATTTGATGCTTTTGCCAAACAATTTAGAGAGTTGGCATACGAAAGTAGAATTTTTCATTCTACTGAGATTAAGTTAATTTTTTTGGATGCTTTGCCTTATAATCTGATTGATAAAGTCATAGCTTATATAGATCTCAAAGGACTAACCATTGAAGATCTATCTCTTTTTGATGTAATTGACTTTGCTAAACAATAGGCCATGCAATTAGTCTTAGAGACTAAAACCATTCAAAATCTCACCAAGCATCACACCTCTCAAATCACTCATGTCTTTTTTGAAATAGTTCCATTTGGCTGTCGACCATTTGTACAATCGTGTAAGCACCAAAAGCATCATCACACTCATCTTTCCTTCAAGCGCCACTCCTTTCCCCGCAAGCATTCCTATGCTCCTCCTCAATGTTTTCTCAAGAAATGAGGTACTTCATGTCCTTAGGGCAAGCAACCCATTTGCTATATCTACTGCAAGCCTGGCCATATTGCACCACACTGCCATTGTAAAAATCCTACTGTCAAAGCCATTTTCACCTCTGATATAGTCAACTCTTATGAAGATCTTTACCTCTAGGATGACATCTATTAACCAATTCTAGATGATCTCTCCATTGAGAATTCAAAGATGATGAAGATGCAAATGCTCTTGAGTCATTAGCTAATTATTTAGAGAAACTACTCAGTAACATGCAATGGCCTTGGTACCATGACTACTCACAGCTTCCATATGAAGCACATGGCAACTGGTCTCATCATCACCAAGAATTCCCAGAACAAGATGAGTGACCAAGGACCAAAGGACATAATAGGAGACAAAAATTTACTTGAGGGAGACAACCCTCTATGCCAAAGATACCTCCAACCTTGAAAAGGCCCCCAACATCCTCCTTTGCAATTTCAGAGCTCTTTCAAGCCCAGTGCCTCTTGGATAAAAAACAAATTCACCAGCATCCAGTAATACCAAAGAAGAAGTCATTTACACTGAGCAAGCTGCTGTACAAGATTTAGGGAGACAAAAATTGGTATGTACTAGTAATCCTCCCTAAGAAATTTGACAACCAGCTTATCTTACTCAGCTAATTAATAGAAAGTTTGCCCAATTCATAACCTTAGAAATAAATGGCAGACTAGTAAATGCCCAAATAGATACCAGAGCTTCTCTCTCTTTGCAAAATCATAGATCATCCATGATTGGAAGATATTGGATGAAACTCTAGCTTATAAGAGCCTGGATGTCCAAGGGAACAACTTTATATGTAATAAATATAAACACCAGCAAATCGTTCGAATCTAAGATAAAATCTTCTAGTGTGATTTCTTTGCTTTAGATAGAATGCCTGTACATATTCTACTAGGTGATGCTTTTATTGATAGATACTCACCTTATAGATCCACCACTAAGAGTATCATGTTTACCATATATAATGAAAGGCTTAGGATCCCATGCCTTATCTATGTAATTGAGCAATTCCCTAGCTCAATAGTCCAATTATCTAAACCTGTAATCCTAGCTGATATACAAGCCATAGGAGAAAAGATTAAAACCACTATCTATTCTGACAACCCTCAACAATTTTGGTCTAAATCTATGCCTGAGATGGACATCAAGATCATCAAAGGTAAACACATGAAGATTGGGAAAAAGATTCCTATACCAATGGAGGATTACAATGATATGGAACTCTAGATCAAGGAATTAAAAAGTAATGGTTTCATAGAAAAATCCACCTCTCCTTATTGATGTTATGTTTTTATGGTTAATAAGCATTCTGAACAGAAGAGAGGAAAGAAAAGAGTGGTCAATAATTATAGACCATTGAATGCCATTACTCAATTGTATCCATATCTAATTCCTGATAAAATATATCTATTGGAGAAAGTTGCAACATGTAAATACTTCTCCCAGTTTGACTGCAAGTCAAACTTTTATTAGATAAGGGTCAAAGAAGCCGATTGAGAAAAGATAGCATTCAACTGCCCATTTGGCCATTATCAGTGGACTATTATGCCATTTGGATTGATGAATGCCCCATAATTTTATCAAGCTCACATGGATAACATTTTTTAAGACACTTCTAACTTTTTGTGTGTATATATTGATGACATACTAATCTTCAGTAATTCTCTTTCTGACCACTACTCCCATCTCACACAATTTTTTTAGTTGGCAAAAGATACAGGAATTGTTCTTTCAGAGACAAAGATTTAGCTTTGCAAGACTAAATCCAATTTTCTTGGAATGATTGTCCAAGACTCGAAGCTACAGATTCAGCCACACATCAAAGAGAAGGTCATCAGTTTTATAGAAAAACTAGATAAACCATGATTGTAAGCCTTTTTGGGACTATTGAATTATCTGAATAGCTTTTATCCTAACTCTGGTGAAGATAGGTACATACTCCAAGAACTTCTCGAGAAAAAGAAAGCATTCCAATGGAAGGAAGAACACACTATTTCCATCCAAAAAATCAAGCAAAAAGTGGCTATGCTTCTTGATCTCCATATCCCAAAATCTGATCAAATGGTGGTTTATATTTATGCCTCCTACATTGCATGGGGAAGAGTACTTGTTTGTATATATAATAACATAGAATTCATTTGTAAATTCTCTAGTGGAGTGTTCAGTATAAATGTTCTCAAATGGATCTCTTATGATAAAGAGATCTATGCTATAAATAAATGCTTAGAGAAGTTTATGCTAAAACTATTGAATCTGCCACACTTTGTTGTAAAATCTAATTGCACTAGATTTTTGACTTTTAGAGAAAAAGATCATGGTCTGAAAGATGGTCATGATAAATATATTAGATGGTAGGCTTTCTTTAATCATTTTAACTTCTTTGTAGAACATATTGAAGGTACTGACAATATTACAGTAGACTAGCTTAGTTGAAATCCGCCTTCTACTCTAATGCACGAACTTATTCCTGGCTTCAATTTAACTAGGATTTATAACCAATGATTTGCTTCCATGAACATCCTTGTATAGGAGAAAATTCTCTGAGAAGGCTTGCATCCAAGATCTACAGATGTCCTCAACAAAAACTATCAATGTAGATCATGATCAAAATACTGATGTGATTATTATTGAAAGACTCAATAGTGAATTCCTCCTTCACTAGTTCATTGAATTATTAAAGTGTCCTCTTTGGACATGGATGATAAAGATCATGTCAACTCATAATGAACATCTTTATTGATGGGTAGCTAGATACGGTCCACACTGTATCTATGAAGAAGAGAACCATGATCAAGACACGGTCATACATACAATCATCTAGAGACATCTAGAATGGGAATCATACTTCTACATCACTCCTCACTATCATGCATGTGAATTTGGACCCCAACAATGGCATCTTTCCAGTACGTTCTAGCTAAGGTGTCTTTTCCAGCCAATAAGTGAAGATGACTTGCTGACTGAAGCATAAACAATGTTGGACCCACCAAGCTAGATGACCTCATCTATCACATCCAACAACATCTCATTACAGATTACTTTATGAGATATAAAGCATGATGGGACATGACACCACCTTGGCAAAGATTCTAGGTAGGTACTCCCGAGTGATATAAATAAGACTCTCCTCCATAGAGTTTGCATCAAAAAATTTGTAAGCATTTTAGAAGTCTAGTAGCTTTGTTCTAAGAGTATGCTCTTCCCTTGCCCTTTTTGAAGGATCCTAAGAATCATAAATTTGAAAAAATATTTTTGTAATAGTTTGTGTGATAATAGTGAAGCCGTAGCCACTTGACCCCTGCCTAATGTCGTGGAATTTGTAGCTTTGAGTCTAGGACAATTATTCCAAGAAAATTGCATTCAGTCTTGCAGAGTTGAACCTTTGTCTTTGAAAGAACAATTCCTGCATCTTTTGCTAGCTAGAAGAATTGTGTGAGATGGGAGCAGTGGTCAGAAAGAGAATTATTGAAGATAATTATGTCATCAATATATACACATAAAAAGTTAGAAGTGCCTTTAAAAATGTTATCCATGTGAGCTTGATAAATGTTGGGGCATTCATCAATCCAAATAGCATAATAGTCCACTGATAATGGTCAAATGGGCAGCTGAATGCTATTTTTTCTCTATCAGCTTCTTTGACCCTTATCTAATAAAAGCTTGACTTGCAGTCGAACTGGGAGAAGTATTTACATGTTGCAACATTCTCCAATAAATAACTTTTATCTAGAATTGGATATGGAAAGGGTTCAGTAATGGTATTCAATGGTTTGTAATTAATGACCATTCTTTTCTTTCCTCTCTTTTGTTCAAAATTTTTATTAACCATGAAAGCATAACAATAATAAGGAGAGGTGGATTTTCTATGAAACCATTACTTTTTAATTCTTTGATCTGTAATTCCATATCATTATAATTCTATGCTGGTATGGGAATATTTTTATGAATCTTCATGTGTTTACCTTCGATGATCTTGATGTCCATCTTAGGCATAGATATAGACCAAAACTGCTGAGGGTTGTCAAAATGGATAATGGTTTTAATCTTTTCTCCTATGGCTTGTATATCAATAGGGATTATAGGTTCAAGTAATTGGGCCATTGAGCTAGGGAATTGCTCAGTTGCATAGATAAGGCATGGGATCCTTAGCCTTTCATTATCCATGGTGAACATGATACTCTTAGTGGTGGATCCATAAGATGAGTATCTATCAATAAAAGCACCACCTGGTAAAATATCTACATGCATTCTATCTAAAGCAAAGAAATCACACTGGAAGATTTTATTTTGGATTTGAAGGGTTTGCTAGTGTTTATATTTATTACATACAAAGCTGTTCCCTTGGACATCTAGGCTCTTATAAGCTAGAGTTTTATCTAATGGCTTCCAATTATAGATGATCTATGATTTTACAAAAGAGAGAGATGCTCCGGTATTTATTTGGGCATCTACTAGTCTGCCATTTATTACTAAGGTTATGAACTGGGCAAACTTTCCATTAATTAATTGAGTCAAATAGGTTGGCTGAGGAATTTCTAAGGGAGGAATACTAGTACATACCAATTGTCTCCCTGGATCTTTTACAGTAGCTTGTTCAATCTAGATGACTTATTCTTCTTTTGCTTCTTCTTCTTTGGGATTACTGCATTCACCTTGGCAGTAATCTTGGTCTGAGTAGAAAGAACTTTCTACTTCTTCATCCTTTTCTTTTTTTTCTGTGGGTAGTAAGACATCCCACTGTGGCTCTATTGCAGGTGCTGGTATTTCTCTTAGAGGTTTCATGCTGGTGAATTTGTTCTTTATCCAAGAGGCACTAGGCTTGAGAGAGCTCTAAAATTACAAAGGAGGATGTTGGGGCCTTTACAAAGTTGGAGGTATCTTTGGCATAGAGGGCTATCTCCATCGAGTAGATTCTTGTCTCCTATTCTGCCCTCTGTTCTTTGGTCGCTCATCTCGTTCTAGGACTTCTTGGTGATGGCAAGACCAGTTACTATGTGCTTCATATAGAAGTTATGAGTAGTCATGGTGCCAGCGCCATTGCATGTTACTGAGAGGTTGCTCCAAATCATCAGCTAATGACTCAAGAGCATCTGCATCTTTATCATCTTTGAAGTCTTCAATAAGGAGATCATCTAAAATTGGTTCATAGATGTCATTCTGGAGGTAAATATCTTCATTAGAGTTGATTATATCTGACCACGTGGCTGTGTTGGAGGAGAAAATGGCTTTAATAATAGTGTTTTTATAATGGCATTACAGGGTAATATGGCTAGACTTATGACAAATATAGCAAATGGGTTGCTTGACCTGAGGACACATAGTACAAAATTTCTTGAGAAAATGTTGAGGAGAATAGGAATGCTTTCGGGGAAAGGAGTGACCCTTAAAGTAAATATGGGTGCGATGTTTATTTCAGTGCTTACACAGTTGTACAAATGGCCAACAACCAAATGGGGCTATTTCAGGAAAAAAAGAAGTGATCTGTGATACTTTGTGCTTTGTAAGCTTTTGGATGGTTTTAGTCTCTAAGACTAATTACATGGCCTACTGTTTAGCAAAGTTAATTTCATCAGAAAGAGATAGATCTTCAATGGTTAGGCCTTTGAGATCTATATAAGCTAGGACTTTATCAATAATATTGTAAGGCCAAACATGCAACATTTTTAACTTAATCTCAGTAAAACAAAAACTTCTACTTTCATATGCCAACTCTTTGAATTTTTTAGCAAAAACATCAAATTGTTTCAGATCACAAAGCTCCATTTTGAGAAGCCATTTCTTTGATTCTAGTTCTCTATTGCCAACTGGAGGAGAAAACTCATTAATTAATAAATGGTATAAAGCAGCTAGAGGATCAGGCTGATGATGAACATGCTTATGCTATTCATTTTTTGTCATTCATTCCCACCACTAGGTAACAATCCCCCAAAAGAATTTTGAGGCAAAGACTATAGTACCTACTGGGTCTAAATGAGAATTGACTGTAATGACCCACATGGAGTTACATCAGGAAGAAATCTCATTTAATGGATTCAATAGATCATCAATATTTAGGTACCATGGCTGAAGTTGTACATGAGTCCTTTGCATCAAGGTAGTATTGGGATGTTTCTTATGAGGTCTGAAACTAGAACCAAAATTAACCTCATACGTCAATGCAAGTGGTTGTACTTCAGCTTCCTGATCTTTCCTGACTAGTCAGTCAAGGCTTTCTTCTAATGTTACAACTTTAATATCAATGGAAGACAACTGATTTTGTATATTTGTACAAACTTGATGGGTATTATCTTCAAGAATGGTTAGTTTATCTAAACTATTTTTGATGTATAAAATATCTTTACAAAGGTCATCAAAATTTTCAGAGAGATGGGAATTAAATCTAGAAACATAGTTTCTATGCTTGAACTCATTAGATGGTTCAACATCTCCTTGGAATGCTACAAAAAAATACTATATAGTTCCCTTTATCTGCTTGTACATTCATTTGTGTGGAGGCCACCTTCCTCCTCTATATAAACTGACCTTATTGTCTGTATAATATTCTAAATTATCTTCTCTAGGAAGATTCATTAAGGTGCAAGGTAACTGACCCTTTGGATTAGGTCCTTGGTTAATCTCTTCATCTTCGATCAAGATGTGACCTATTTTTACAGCTCTTCTCAAAGAAGAAGTAGAGGGTCTAGATTGAGAAAGAATAGAAGAATTATTCATATAGAGAGATTTGGAAAGAATGTTGATGGTTTTACCATCACTCTTATGGAAAGTAGCTTGACCTTTCATTTTAGGAGAAACATTTCTTAACCAGTCAAGTTTCCGATTAGAAGGAATTTTGATAGACTCTATATGACCCTTTTGTAATTGGATGGTTCCATTGAGTCTACGGGCATAACGAAGATTCTCAAGAATTTCGGGGTGGTTAGTATTTGTCATACTATACACAATAGAGATATTTATAGAGATGTATTTAAACTCACCAAACATATCTAAACCAAACAAAGAGGTAAACAAACCCCAACAATCTAAAGATCCAAACTTGACTTCTTTACATCCTCGATCATGGACTGGGATAGAGAGGTTTGGACAAAACTCAAAACAAATAACTTCATCATTCAATCGGCCAAGACTAGACAATTGACATGCATGTTTAAAATTGACTTGGTGTCTATCACACAAAGCTAGATATATAACAGGGTTAATATTTCTAGGAATCAAAGGAGTAATATATATTCTGATAAGACCAAAATGAACAAACTTAACATCTTGATGAGATATGATGTAATTGATCCAGGGTTCTGGCAATAGAATTAATAAATTTGTTTGGAAGGACTTTTTGGGCTTATAACTCAGAGTGAGTTCAACGTACTTGATTCTTGGCTTTACAAAAGACAAATAGGTAGATTTATAAACAAACTTAGATTTAAGAAGTTCAAAATTCTTATATACTTGTGAAGCTTTGATATCCAGAGGTTTATACAGGCTATTTCCTTTTTCAAGGTTTTCTTTTATAATTTCTATATCAGGACATTCAAATAACTGCTCAGGGATACAGGGAGGAAGTTCATACATTCCTTCTATCTCAGATTCATTAATAATTTCTACTATAGAAGACATCTGGGATTTACCAAATTCTATTGATAAGATATTAGGTTTCCAAGAAGGGAGAAAATTCTAGATAGGGAAATAGGGATGTAGAGAAAAAGGGCCTATGACAATTAATAACGGCCAAGGACTCGATGAAATAACTTTTCCAAAGAATTTTTCAAAGCAAGGAAACTTAAGAGTCTATCAAGAAATTCTTAAAGATATATTCAACAGTTGATCATTAAGGCTCTTGGCTTTGATACCAATATTTTTATGTTAATAAATGCTTCTTCTTGATAGCAATTATTTACAAGAAAACCTGCGATAGTAGGTAGGGCCAAATGGCTACGACTTCACTATTATCACTCAAACTATTACACAAATATTTTTTCAAATTTTTTATTCTCAAGATCCTTCAAAAAGGGCAAGAGAAGAGCATACTCTTAGAACAAATCTACTAGATTTATAAAATGCTTAAAATTTTTTTGATGCAAACTCTATGGAGAAGAGTCTTATTTATAGCATTTGGGAGGTTCTACCTAGAATCTTTGCCTAGGCGGTGTCATGTCCCATCATTCTTTGTAGCTCAAAAGTGGGCTATAGTGATATGCTATTCGACGCGTTGGATGAGGATGTTTGGGTAGGTGGGTCTAACATTGCTTTTGCTTTAGTTATCAAGTCATCTTCACTTATTGGTTGGAAAAGACACCTTATCTGGAATGTACTAGAAAGATGCCAGTGTTGGGATCCAGTTTCACATGCATGACAGTGAGGATTGATGTAAAAGTATGATTCCCATTCTAGCTATCTTTGGATAATGGTGTGCACAACTATGTCTTGATCATGA
Source organism: Torreya grandis (assembly GCA_037957365.1). Lineage (NCBI taxonomy): Eukaryota > Viridiplantae > Streptophyta > Pinopsida > Cupressales > Taxaceae > Torreya > Torreya grandis. The sequence continues at coordinate 110,004 of JARHVA010000284.1, read as the reverse complement.
TCTTCTTATTCATGAATACAATGCGTATCGCATCTTGATATCCACCTATATAGGTGTTCATTATATGAAAATCATATTTTTATCAGCCATGTCCATAATAGACACTTTAAAAGCTTGATAAATTGGTAGAATAGAAACTCACTATTGAGTCTTTCTATGACAATAACACCAGTGTATTGATGACGGATTGCTTGTATGGTGGCGGTAAAAGACATCTGCAGATCTTGTCTTGCTACATAAGAAATATGAGTATATCTTAGATGCAACCCTTCTCAGAGAATTTACTCCTAGACAAGGATGTTCGTGGATGCAAATCCTTGGTTATAAATCCTAGTTAAATTGAAGCCAGGAATAGGTTGGTGCATTAGAGTAATAGGCAAATTTTGATTGAGCCAATTTGCTATAATATTGTCAGTACCTTTAATATGTTCTACAAAGAAGTTAAACCGATTAAAGAAAGTCTACCATCTAATATATTTACCGCGACCATCTTTATGACCATGATCTTTTTCTCTAAAGGTCAGAAATCTAGTGCAATCAGTTTTTACAACAAAGTGTGGCAGATACAACAGTTTTAGCATAAACTTCTCTAAGCATTTATTTACAGCATAGATCTTTTTATTAGAAGAGATCCATTTGAGAACATCTGTACTGAACACTCCACTAGAGAATTCAAAAATGAATTCTATCTTATTATATACAAACAAGTATTCCTCCCCATGCACTATCAGAGGCATCAGTATAAACCACCATTTGATCAGATTTTGGGATATGGAGATCAAGAAGCATAGCCACTTTTTTCTTGATTTTTTGGATGGTAATAGTGTGTTATTCCTTCCATTGGAATGCTTTCTTTTTCTAGAGAAGTTCTTGGAGTATGTACCTGTCTTCACCAGAGTTAGGATAAAAGCTATTCAGATAATTCAATAGTCCCAAAAAGGCTTGTAGTCATGGTTTATCTAGTTTTTATAGAAAATTGATGACCTTCTCTTTGATGTGTGGTTGAATTTTCAGCTTTGAGTCTTGGACAATCATTTTAAGAAAATTGCATTCAGTCTTGCAGAGCTAAATCTTTGTCTCTGAAAGAACAATTCCTGCATCTTTTGCCAGCTGGAAGAATTGTGTGAGATGGGAGCAGTGGTCAGAAAGAGAATTACTGAAGATTAGTATGTCATCAATATATACACACAAAAAGTTATAAGTGCCTTTAAATTTTTTATCCATGTGAGCTTGATAAAATGTTGGGGCATTCATCAATCCAAATGGCATAACAGTCCACTGATAATGGCCAAATGGGTAGCTGAATGCTATCTTTTTTTTGTCAGCTTCTTTGACCCTTATCTGATAAAATCCTAAATTGCAGTCAAACTGGGAGAAGTGTTTACATTTTGCAACTTTCTCCAATAGACAGCTTTTATCTAGTATTGGATATGGAAAGGGTTGAGTAATGGCATTCAATGGTCTGTAATTAATGACCATTCTTTTCTTTTCTCTCTTTTGTTTAGAATGCTTATTAACCATAAAAGCATAATAACAATAAGGAGAGGTGGATTTCTCTATTAAACCATTACTTTCTAATTCCTTGATCTGGAGTTTCATATTGTTGTAATCCTGCACTGTTATGGGAATCTTTTTCTCAATCTTCAAGTATTTATCTTTGATGATATTGGTGTCCATCTGAGGCATAGATTTAGACCAAAACTGCTGAGGGTTGTCAGAACAGATAGTGGTTTTAATCTTTTCTCCTATGGCTTATATATCAACATGGATTATAGGTTCAGGTAATTGGGCCATTGAGCTAGGGAATTGCTCAGTTGCATAGATAAGGCATGGGATCCTAAGCCTTTAATTATCTATGGTAAACATGATACTCTTAGTGGTGGATCCATAAGGTGAGTATCTGTCAATAAAAGCACCGCCTAGTAAAATATCTACATGGATTCTATTTAAAACAAATAAATCACACTGGAAGAGTTTATCTTGTATCCTAAGGGGCTGCTGGTGCTTATACTTGTTGCAAATAAAACTGTTCCCTTAGACATCTAGGCTCTTATAAGCTAAGGTTTCATCCAATGTCTTCCAATCATCGATGATCTATGATTTTGTAAATGAGAGAGAAGCTCCAGTATCTATTTGTGCATCTACTAGTCTGCTATTGATTTCTAAGGTTATGAACTGGGCAAACTATCCATTAATTAGCTAAGTAAGATAAGCTAGCTATAAAATTTCTAAGGGAGGAATACTAGTACATATCAATTTTTGTTTCCCTGGATCTTGTACAGTAGCTTGCTTAGTGTAGATGACTTCTTCTTCTTTGGGATTACTGCATTCACCTTGATAGTAATTTTGGTCTGAGTAGAACTTTCTACTTCTTCATCCTTTTCTTCTTTTTCTATGGGCAGTAAGACATCCCACTATGGCTCTATGACAGGTGCTGATATTTATCTTGGAGGTTCTATGCTAGTGAATTTATTTTATTATCCAAGAGGCACTGGGCTTGAAAGAGCTCTAAAATTACAAACGAGGATGCTAGGGCCTTTGCAAGGTTGGAGGCATCTTTGGCATAGAGGGCTGTCTCCCTCGAGTAGATTCTTGTCTCCTGTGCTATCCTCTGGTCCTTGGTCACTCATCTCATTTTGGGACTTCTTGGTGATGATGAGACCAGCTGCCATGTGCTTCATATGGAAGCTTTGAATTGTCATGATGCCAAGGCCATTATATGTTACTGAGCGGTTGCTCCAAATCATCAGCTAATGATTTGAGAGCATCTGCATCTTCATCATCTTCAAAGTCTTCAACAGGGAGATCATCTAGAATTGGCTCATAGATGTCATCTTGGAGGTAAAGATCTTTCTGAAAATTGACTATAACCCACCACGTGGCTATGTTGGAGGTGAAAATGGCTTTAACAATAGGGTTTTTATAATGGCTTTACGGGGCAATATGGCCAGGCTTGCAGCAGATATAACAAATGGGTTTTTTGCCCTAAGGACGTGGAGTACGGTATTTCTTGAGAAATGCTGAGGAGCATAAGAATGCTTGTGGGGAAAGGAGTGATTCTTAAAGGAAATATGGGTGCAATGTTGCTTTTGGTGCTTGCGTGGTTGTACAAATGGCTGATAGCCAAATGGGGCTATTTTAGGAAAGACAGGAGCGATTTGAGAGGCTCGATGCTTGGTGAGCTTTTGAATGGTTTTAGTCTCTGAGACTAATTGCATGACCTACTATTTAGAAAAGTCAATTACATCAAAAAGAGATAGATCATCAATGGTTAAGCCTTTGAGATCTACATAAGCTATGACTTTATCAATAAGATTGTAAGGCAAAGTATGCAAAATTTTTAACTTAATCTTAGTAGAATGAAAACTTCTACTTTCATATGCCAACTCTCTAAATTGTTTGGCAAAAGAATCAAATTGTTTTAGATCACAAAGCTCTATTTTGAGAAGCCATTTCTTTGATTCTAGTTCTCTATTGCCAACTGGAGGAGTAAACTCATTAATTAATAAATGGTATAAAGCAGCTAGAGGATCAGAAAAATGATGAACATGCTCATGCTTTTCATTTTCTATCATTGATTCCCACCATTGGGAAAAAATCCCTCAAAATAATTTTGGAGTAAATACTATAGTACCTACTGGTTCTAAATGATAATTGACTATAATAACCCACATGGAGTTACACCAGGAAGAAATCTCATTTAATGGATTCAACAAATCATCAATATTCATGTACCATGGCTAAAGTTGTACATGAGTCCTTTGCATCAAGGTTGTACTAGGATGTTTCTTGTGAGGTCTGAAACTAAAACCAAAATTGACCTCATATGTCAATGCAGGTGGTTGTACTTCAGCTTCCTAATCTTGCTTGACTAGCCAATCAAGGCTTTCTTCTAATGCTGCAACTTTAGTATGAATGGAAGATAACTAATTTTGTATATTTGTACAAACTTGATGGGTATTATCTTCAACAATGGTTAGTTTATCTAAACTATTTCTGATGTATAAGACATCTTTACAAAGGTCATCCAAATTTCTAGAGAGATGTGAATTAAATCTAGAAACATAGTTTCTATGCTTGAACTCATTAGATGGTTCAACATCTCCTTGGAATGCTGTAGAAAAATACTGTACAAGACCTTCTATCTACTTATACATTCCTTTATGTGGAGGCCACCTTTAACCTCTATACAAACTGACCTTATTATTTGTATAATATTCTAAATTATCTTCTCTAGGAAGATTCTTTAAGGTGCAAGGTAACTGATCCTTTGGATCAGGTCTTTGGTTAATTTCTTCATCTTTTATTAAGATGTGACCTATTTTTACATCTCTTCTGGAAGAAAAAGTAGAGGGTCTGGATTGAGAAAGAATAGAAGAATTATTCACAGAGAGGGATCTTGGATTTAAAAAAGACAAATATATAAATTTATAAACAAACTTGGACTTAAGAAGTTTAGATTTCCTATAGACATGTGAAGCTTTAATAGCCAGAGGTTTATGCAAGCCATTTTATTTTTCAAGGTTTTCTTCTATAATTTCTATATCAAGACATTTAGATAACTGCTCAGGGATAAAGGGATGAAGTTCATACATTCCTTCTATCTCATATTTATTAAAAATTTCTACTATAGAAGACATCTGGCATTTACCAAATTCCATTAATAAGAGATTAGGTTTTTGGGAAGTGAGAAAATTCTGGACAGGGAAATAGGGAGGCAGAGAAAAAGGGCCTATGACAATTAATAATGGCTAGGGACTCGATGCAATAACTTTCCCAAACAATTTTTAAAGAAAGGAAACTTAAGAGTCTATCAAAAATTCTTACAGATATATTTAACAATAGATCACTAAGGCTCTTGGCTCTGATACCAATATTTTTATGTCAATAGACACTTCCTCCTAATAGTAGTTGTTTACAAGAAAACTCGCTACAATAGGTAGGGGCTGAATGGCTACGGCTTCACTATTATCACACAAACTATTACACAAATATTTGTTCAAATTTTTGATTCTTAAGATCCTTCAAAAAGGGCAAGAAAAGAGCATACTCTTAGAACAAAGCTACTAGAGTTCTAAAATGATTAGAATTTTTTTGATGCAAACTCTATGGAGGAGAGTCTTATTTATAGCACTTGGGAGGTCCCGCCTAGAATCTTGGCCAAGACTGTGTCATGTCCCTTCATGCTTTATAGCTCATTAAGTAATCTATAGTGAGATGCTTTTGGATGCGCTAGATGAAGACGTCTGGCTTGGTGGGTCCAACATTGCTTCCACTTCAGTAAGCAAGTCATCTTCACTTATTGGCTGGAAAATATACCTTAGATGGAAGGTACTGGAAAGATGCCAGTGCTAGGGTCCAACTTCACATGCATGACAATGAGGATTGATTTAAAAGTATGATTCCCATTCCAACTGTCTTTAGATAATGGTGTGCATATCTGTGTCTTGATCATGATCTTCTTCTTCATGAATACAGTGTGGACCATATTTTTCTATCCTCCTATATAGGTGTTCATTATGTGAAGATTGTATTTTTATTAGCCATGTCCATAATGGATGCTTTAGAAGCTCGATAATTGGTGGAATAAAAACTCACTATTGAATCTTTTTATGACAATAACACTAGTGTTTTGATGATGGTTTGCTTGTATGGTGGAGGCAGACGACATCTGCAGATCTTGTCCTGCTGTAAAAGATATCTGAGTATTTCTCAGATGCAACCCTTCTCAGAGGATTTGTTCATGGACAAGAATGTTTAGAGAGGCAAATCCCTTATTATACATCCTGGTTAGGTTGAAGCCAGGAATGGGCTGATGCATTAGAGTAGCACGCAGATTTCAACTGAGCCAATCCATTGTAACATTGTCAGTACCTTTAATGTGTTTTATAGAGAAGTTAAATTGATTAAAGAAAGTCTACCATCTAATATATTTACCATGACCATCTTTCTGACAATGATGTTTTTCTCTAAAGGTCAGAAATCTAGTACAATCAGTTTTCACAACAAAGTGTGGCAGATGTAAAAGTTTCAACATAAAATTCTCTAGACATTTTTTAACAAAGTAGATTTCTTTATCAAAAGAAATCCACTTGAAAACATTAATATTGAAAACTACGCTAGAGAATTCACAAACAAATTATTTATTTTGATATATACAAACAAGTACTCCTCCCCATGCAATGTCGAAGGCATCAATATAAACTATCATTTGATCAGAGTTTGGGATATGGAGATCAGGAAGCATAGCCACTTTCTGCTTGATCTTTTGGATGGTAATGGTGTGTTCTTCCTTCCATTGGAATGCTTTCCTTTTCTAGAGAAGTTCTTGAAGTATGTACCTATCTTCACCAGAGTTAGGATAAAAGCTATTTAAATAATTTAATAATCCCAAAAAGGCTTGTAGTCGTGGTTTACCTAGTTTTTCAGGAAAGTTGATGACCTTTTCTTTGATATGTGGTTGGATTTGCAGTTTTGAATTTTGGATAACCATTCTAAGAAAATTGCATTTAGTCTTGCAGAGCTGAATTTTTGTGTCTGATAAGACAATCCCTGCATCTTTTGCTAGCTTGAAGAATTATGTGAGATGGGAGTAGTGGTTAGTAAAAAAATTACTAAACATTAGTATGTCATCAATATATACACACAAAAAGCTAGAAGTGCCTTTAAAAATGTTATCCATGTGAGCTTGATAAAATGCTGGGGCATTCATCAATCCAAATGGCATAATAGTCCATTTATAATGGCCGACTGGGCAGCTGAATGTTGTCTTTTCTCTGTCAGCTTCTTTGACCCTTATATGATAAAATCTTGACTTGTAGTCAAACTAGGAGAAGTATTTACATGTTTTAACTTTCTCCAATAAATAACTTTTATCTGGAATTGGATATTGAAAGGGATGAGTAATGGCATTCAATGGTCTGTAACTAATGACCATTCTTTTCTTTCCTCTCTTCTATTCAAAATGCTTATTAACCATAAAAGCATAACAACAATAAGGAGAGATGGATTTCTCTATGAAACCATTACTTTCTAATTCCTTGATTTGGAGTTTCATATCATTGTAATCCTGCACTGGTATGGGAATATTTTTCCCAATCTTCATGTGTTTACCTTCGATGATCTTGGTGTCCATCTCAAGCATAGATTTAGACCAAAATTGCTTTGGGTTGTCAGAACAGATAGTGGTTTTAATCTTTTCTCCTATGGCTTGTATATCAACAGGGATTACAGGTTCAGGTAATTGGGCCATTGAGCTAGATAATTGCTCAGTTGCATAAATAAGGCGTGGGATCCTAAACCTTTCATTATCTATGGTAAACATGATACTCTTTGTGGTGGATCCATAAGGTGAGTATCTGTCAGTAAAAGCACCACCTAATAAAGTATCTACAGGCATTCTATTTAAAGCAAAGAAATCACACTAGAAGATTTTATCTTGGATTTAAAGGGTTTGCTAGTGTTTATACTTATTACATGCAAAGTTGCCCCCTTGGATATCCAGCCTCTTATAAGCTAGAGTTTCATCCAATGTCTTCCAATCATGGATGATCTATGATTTTGCAAAAGAGAGAGAGAAGCTCCAGTATCTATTTGGGCATCTACCAGTTTACCATTTATTTCTAAGGTTATGAATTGGGCAAACTTTCCATTAATCAACTGAGTAAGATAAGTTGGCTATCAAATTTCTAAGGGAGGAATACTAGTACATACCAATTTTTGTCTCCCTGGGTCTTGGACAACAGCTTGCTCAGAGTAAATGACCTCTTCTCTAAGATTACTGCATTCACCTTGACAGTAATCTTGGTTTGAGTAGAAAGAGCTTTCTACTTCTTCATCCTTTTCTTCCTTTTCTGTTGACAATAAGACATCCCACTGTGGCTTTATGATAGGTGCTGGTATTTATGTTGGAGGTTCTGTTCTAGTGAATTTGTTCTTTATCCAAGAGGCACTAGGCTTGAAAGAGCTCTAAAATTGCAAAAGAGGATGCTGGGGCCTTTGCAAGGTTGGAGGTGTCTTTGGCATAGAGGGTTGTCTCCCTAGTATATTCTTGTCTCCTATTTTGTCCTCTGGTCCTTGGTCACTCATCTCATTCTAGGACTTCTTGGTGATGATGAGACCAATTACCATGTGCTTCATGTGGAAGCTATGAGTAGTCATGGTGCTAGGGCCATTGAATGTTACTGAGTGATTGCTCCAAATCATCAGCGAATGACTTGAGGGTATCTGCATCTTGATCATCTTCGAAGTCTTCAGTAGGGAGATCATCTACAATTGGTTCATAGATGTCATCTTGGAGGTAAAGATCTTCATCAGAGTTAACTATAGCCCACCACATTGCTGCATTGGAGGTGAAAATGGCTTTGACAATAGGGTTTTTACAATGGCATTATAGGGTAATATGGCCAGGCTTGCGACATATATTGCAAATGGGTTGCTTTCCCTGAGGACGTGGAGTACAACATTTCTTGAGAAAATGTTGAGGAGGAGCATAGGAATGCTTGCGGGGAAAGGAGTGGCACTTGAAGGAAAGATGAGTGCGATGCTACTTTTGGTGCTTGCATGTTGTACAAATGGTTGATAGCTAAATGGGGCTGTTTCAGGAAAGACAGGAGTGATTTGAGATGATTGATGCCATACATGAGTCCTTTGCATCAAGGTAGTACTAAGATGTTTCTTTTGAGGTTTTAAACTAGAATCAAAATTGACTTCATATGTTAATGCAGGTGGTTGTACTTCAGCGTCTTGATCTTGCTTGACTAGCCAGTCAAGGCTTTCTTCTAATGCTGTAACTTTTGTATCAATAAAAGATAACTAATTTTGTATATTTTTAAAAACTTGATGGGTATTGTTTTCAACAATGGTTAGTTTATCTAAACTATTTCTGATGTATAAAACATCTTTACAAATGTCATCAAAATTTTCAAAGAGATGCGAATTAAATCTAGAAACATAGTTTCTATGCTTGAACTCATTAGATGGTTCAACATCTCCTTGGAATACTATAAAAAAATACTGTACAAGACCTTCTATCTGCTTATACATTCCTTTATGTGGAGGCCACCTTCCACCTCTATACAGACTAACCTTATTGTCTTTATAATATTCTAAATTATCTTCTCTAGGAAGATTCATTAAGGTGCAAGGTAACTCATCCTTTGGATCAGGTCCTTCATTGATTTCTTCATCTTCTATTAAGATGTGACCTATTTTTATAGCTCTTTTGGAAGAAGAAGTAGAGGGTCTGAATTGTGAAAGAATAGAAGAATTATTCATAGAGAGAGACCTGGGAAGAATGTTGATGGTTTTACCATCACTCTTATACACAGTAGCTTGACCTTTCATTTTAGGAGAAACATTTTTTAACTAGTCAAGTTTCCAATCAGAAAGAATTTCAACAGACTCTATATGACCCTTTTGTAAATGGACTGTTCCACTGAGTCTGTGGCCATAAGGAAGATTTTCAAGAATTTTGGGGTGATTATTATTTGTCATACTATACACAATAGAGATATTTATAGAGGCGGATTTAAACTCAAAAAACATATCTAAACCAAACAAGGAGGTAAATAAAACCCAACAATATAAAGATCTAAACTTTACTTCCTTAAATCCTTGATCATGGACTACGACATAGAGGTTTGGACAAAACTCAAAACAAATAAGTTCATCATTCAAACGACCAAGACTAGATAATTGACAAGCATGTTTAAAACTAACTTGGCGTTTGTCACACAAAGCTAGATATATATCAGGTTTAATATTACCAAGAACCAATAAAGTAATATGTATTCTGATAAGACCAAAATGAACAAATTTGACATCTTCATGAGATCGGATGTAATTGATCTCGGGTTCTGGCAATAAAGATAATAAATTTGTGTGGAAGGACTTTTGGGTCTTATAACTCAGGGTGAGTTTGACATATTTGATTCTTGGCTTTACAAAAGACAAATAGGTAGATTTATAAACAAACTTAGATTTAATAAGTTTAGAATTTTATACTTGTGAAGCTTTGATAGCCAGAGGTTTATACAGGGTATTTTCTTTTTCAAGGTTTTCTTCTGTAATTTTTATATTAGGACATTCAGATAACTGCTCAGGGATAAAGGGAGGAAGTTTATACATTCCTTCTATCTCAGATTCATTAAGAATTTCTACTGTAGAAGACATCTGGGATTTACCAAATTCTATTGATAAGAGATTAGGTTTCTAGGAAGCGATACAATTCTGGATAGTGAAATAGGGATGTAGAGAAAAAGGGCCTATGACAATTAATAATAGCCAGGGACTTGATGCAATAACTTTTTGAAAGAATTTTTCAAAGCAAGGAAACCTAAGAGTTTATGAAGAAATTCTTACAGATATATTCAACAGTTGATCACTGAGGCTCTTGGCTCTGATACCAATTTTTTTTATGTCAATAGACGCTTCCTCTTGATAGCATATGTTTACAAGAAAACCCACGACAATAGGCAGGGGCCGAATGGCTACGACTTCACTATTATCACTCAAAATATTACATAAATATTTGTTCAAATTTATAATTTTCTTGCCCTTTTTGAAGGATCCTGAGAATTAGAAATTTGAACAAATATTTGTGTAATAGTTTGACAGATTATAGTGAAGCCGTAGCCATTCAGCCCCTGCCTACTGTCATTGGTTTTCTTGTAAACAACTGCTATCAGGAGGAAGCGTCTACTGACATAAAAAGATGTTAAAAAATAAAAATAACAAATAAAATAATAATAATCTAATGTAGTCCTCAAATATTTGACAAGCATTGTAGTTTTTATTTTGACCCCATATTGATTGTACATAACAAAACCTAAACACATGGTGTGATATTAAGTCACCTTTGTGTTATTTTTAGTTTTCACATTTTAATAATCAAAGATTAAATTTGTTAGTCAACCTTACCTATTATATAAAAAGGTTGATGAAAGTTACCTAATCAAAATTACCTTTTTGATGATGATTATGTATTTAACACTGCTTTTATATGTTAATATAGCTCATGAGGACACATAAAAAGACTATATATTTCTCAGTTTATTAATATAACTAGAATTTCACTTGCCACCCAATATAGTTCACAAAAAAAAAATTCACCTTGTTTCTAATATGGTTTACAAATTCACATAGATATGGTTTTACAACCATCAAATTCATCCCTTGTAACATTAAAATGATTAAAACATTAAATGAAAGAAGAATTGATCCAACAAAAATAATGTCATTGCCCTCATTAGATCTAAGAAAACTTAATGAATGACAATTACTATATTTTAATCAATAAGTAGTGGCAATGTCATATACAATAGAAAACAAGCACCGTGATGCAGTTATAATACCTTCCTGTCTGCCTGTGATAGCTTGGTTGGGTAATCCACATGGTATGTCTTACGATATTATTATGGCTAAGGTTGAAGATAAAAAAAATGTAAGGGTTTCTCAATAATATGTTAATTGACAACTAGATTTTGCCCATGTTTTGCTAGGTATTATTATCATCGTGGTGTAGTGAAACAATATGCTTGAAACCTGAGGTAGAATCCACCCCTCGCTAGAGATGTAATTCGTTAGAATTAGAAAATATCCAAGCCTTGTTGCACCTTTGGCCTATATGAATAAGAAGACAAAGATGAAATTTAGTGTTAGGAATATGCCCATGACTAGGCTGTAATTTTTTAAGCTAAAATTAAATTTTTTTACCATATTTATATTAGCACTACAATACAAACCCCTCAAAATGGTGTGTGATGTAACTGCTAGTGTTAAGTAGTAGAAACCAAGTATAAATGTTATCCTGGTTTGAACAGGCAACACCATGCATATGAGACAATAATAAAAAAACAACATAAAAGACATATAACATCCAATATGGGGGGAATAAGGCTAACTAGAAAGACATTCAACATCTAATATGGGGATAAGGCTAAACAAAACTCTTCCTATTACTGTCATGATTTATGTAAGTTAGTAAATTATTCATGTATTTATGCCATAATAAAAATATTTAACTTTTGATGTTCAAATAATAACATCTACTTTTAATATAAAATACATATTTATTCCAAAAATTACCACCTGAAATAAATATCTAAGAAACATGAATTTGATTTAGAGCTTTGATAAATATCAATAGATCATTAATGTATTTTCTTCATAACAAAAAGGTTTTATGCCTAGGAAAATAAAAAAAGAACTGATACTAAATCAATTACTTGCTTTAAAATTACCTGTGACTGCTTGCACCCTTGCCTCTCATACCGCCTGCATGTATCAATAACCTCTTGATGCTTTATATAAATTTTAGCTAGATATAATATTAAACATAAATATAAGCAACGCCTTTACTAAGATGTTGGAATCTTTAGAATAGGAAAAGATGGCATCTTATGAACAAAGTTCCCATCACATAGAATTTCGTAGGGATCCAAATAAAAAGTCCATTGCCTTTTGTCAACAATAGTCCAATAAATAGCAAAAGAGTAGTTGTTTTACTGTTGGTGGTGGCTTTTTTTGTACTACTACCCATAATTTTTCATCACTGATAGCACGCTACTGATGGCATAGGAATTATAGAGAAAATAAGTGTTGTAAAAAAGAACACAAGCATAAACAATACCATGAATAAAAAAATATTACTTATTTGAACCTCCACTGATCTACAACATAAACAATACCATGAACACAAATATATCCTTATACGACTATCTTCACATTTTCTCTGTAATGAACTCACTACTCAAACTAGAAAAAAACACTTCGTACACTCTTCTACAGCTTGAAAACAAATCTAGATGATCAATTAAAGTGAACAACTTCCACATTTATGAATACAGAAAGGTTATAAATTATCACAGACACCTGATGGGGGAGATGGAACTTAACAGATGGCATATGAGTCGATTCATTTTCCAACAATGGTGGTTTGATCTTTGTTATGACATATATGGATGGGTTTGGCATGTTCCAAACCATCTTGTCTGCATTTTGATAAATTTAACCCATACTGAACCTGCCATGTTTTCTTGAATACAGCGTGAGGAGTTCAGCCTAGGACCTCTCCTTTGTTATAATTTCTTCCCTACAACAAACTATCATCTATGCCTTATCTTAAGTTATTGTTTTTTTAGTATTTGAATTATTAATTTGAGTACGAGTGTTTTTTGAAAAATATCTGCATGCATTGACAAGTGAAATGACATGATATTCCATCTGCAACTAAATCTTACAAACACATCCTCTAGACAACCATGATAACTACCAAGCATGTCAACATTGTTCCTAAATGGTTAAGAAGCAAATAAATGTAGTGAAATACTTTCATTGGATGCTTGTCAGATAAACTATTATCTTTTTAATGGTAATTGGGAAGATAAATAAAATATTAATATTCACCATCAAAGATTTGGAAATAGTTGCAGTTTTTAGCTAACAATTTATATGATTGGCAGTCAATGAGCAAGGATGACTGGTTAATATGTGCAAGGCTTTACTATAGTACTAGGGAGGTAATAATAATGCATCCATTAATACGCTGATCATAAAACCAAATTACATCAGTAATAAACACTCAAAATGACATTATAACCTAGAAGAGAATTATGCATAGGTCAAAACACCTAAGGGAGGAGGTGGAGGATCGTCCTTGGGTGGAAGAGTAATCCAAGTGGAAGTCTCTATAAAAAGATGATCTAGCACCACCTAGCCATCCATGGGGTCCAAGGTCATATCTATTGTCCAACCATTAGTGGGATAGGTTTGAGTAGTAGTCTAAGTAGAAGTGTCAATAGGAGAACCCATCTGGGAGGGGGCTGTATAAGATTTTCCACATGTTGGTGGTGACCTCCATCCCCCTATGGGAAGTAATAGAAGTGATTGAAAATGTAAGAATGAATTTTATTCCTTTTAGGAGGTGGTGGCACGGACCTGGAGGTGGGCCATCAGGTGGGATATAACTCACTGTACAAAGAGTAGTCTCTAGTGGTCCAATAACTCTTGTAAATGAGGAACCTCCATGGAAAATTTCTTAGTTTGAACTTAAATCTACATGCATGCCAAATATATAACATTTACACCATAATTACTAAAATTTACACATATTAAAGGTATAACATGTTAAAAAAGTCCAATTCTCCAATATTTCACCAAAAAATCATCCAAGTCATGAAAAAGGGAAAATTAACCTAGGGAAACTTCAATTACCCTATGTATTTGTTGTTATTATGTCTATATCCCTGATATCTTATGTTTGAATAACATGTATATTAAAATTTTTCATTAGGACAAGGTATGTTATGGAAAAATAATGCATAGACTAACCTATTTGACCTAGATGTGGTAACTCAAACCCCATGGTAAAGTATGAAGGATTATAGGCCATTGAATTAAGGAGGGCCATGTTGGGTTTGAATGATAGGCTATGATTAAGTATCATATGAAATCATGATGTTTTAAATATGGATAGGAATAAATGCATGAATTATTTCACGATAAGCTTTTCTCATGGCATTTCATTTTTTTAGATATCTAGGGTAATCGATAATGTCTTTGAGGAAGAAGGACAAAGACCTTGGTTTGAAACCAAACACCACCACTATCCCTAGTTGGTTATGTAAATGCAAGTGTAACTGGTCCCCTAGGGCTTGGGGGATTATATTATTTTGGGGGGAGGGGAGAGGCAAATATATCACTTAGACCTTATCATCAACACACACCCTTGTGCCCTGGGATTTCAATTTTTTAACTGGCACACAATGTTTTAAAGCTTACAAACATAAAAATTTGATAAACTATGCACCATTGCATAATTGTTAAAAATAAAATTATTTATGTTATTTCACATGAACACCCAAATTATTTATGTTATTGCATAATTTTAAAGGAAAAATTATCTTAAGCACGAACACCCAAACTTGGATTTGACACCACTACTTTATTATTGAAAGCACCCACATTAAAATTTGAACTTGGGCCTTTGGTGACCAAATTGCAATTGGCCTTTCAATTGCTAAAAATGGTCCACCCATCTTCACTGCTCGGTTGAGCACTCTCAACTGCTAATTTTGAAACTGACAACCTGCAAGGTGACTAAGAGACAATCCTTGATTTTATGTTCATAGGATTGTGGAGGGGGGGGGGAGCATATGTTGGGTAAGTTAATATACAATATTCATTGAACATGGTGAATATCCCCTATTTGGATGTCACCAGTTTCTTTAAAGGCTACGAGACCACAAAATCATGTCAAATGGAAATAAAACAAGTACAGGGTCTCAACATACCCAAAACCATGCTTAAAAATAACAAGCTCAGAGTAAGCAAAGCAAAATAAGAAACCCTTGATCATATTTTGTATAATGAGCAAATAAATCCCATACGAGGACCATAAAGAGCGCAGTCATGTTTTAAACATACTTTTAGAGGAAATTCCCCTGAAAAAATCCTTATTAAAGTAAATTGTTTTAAATATTTAGAATTATTATTGAACTCATGAATTAGAAAAATGACATTAGGAGGAGATCCATAGTCGTTGCCTTGGGCAATGCTTTTGGAATGAACTTTTGATGTTTCTTAGCCAACAATGTCATCTCCAATGACTTTAGCTTTGACACTGTCATCTTCAATGACTTTAACCCCAACAATGTCAACTTCAACAGTTAAAATGTCATAAATAATGTCATTAAATAAAATCGGATCATAAAAATACCAACACTAAATAATGACGACAAACAATTAACCCTAATGCTTAACCCAATTCGATATTAAAATTATACATTTTCAATGGTTGAAGTTACCTCCCTTATAATAAGGATTGTATACTTCAATTGTCATACAAACTTAAAGTGATGATATTTATTTATGTGAAAATCAATATTAGAATTATGCGTTTTCAGTGGTTGAAATTACTTCCCCATAATGAAAGGTGCGTACGTCAATTGCCATCCAGACTTAAAGTAATGATATCTATCTATATGAAAGTGACTTCATGCGTATGGAAATTTAAAATACTATTTTCAAAATTTTCATTTTCCTTGTAACCCTAATTACCATATAAAGGGGGTGAGGTGGGGGGGGGGGGGCCAGGGGTTGTCTTGTTTATAAGTCATATGAAGTCACTTTTATTAAAGCAAATGAGTGCTTTCGGTGAGAATAGGGTTTGATTGTGAAGGTCAGGGAAGAAGGTGGAAGTGGTCCTTCCTCATGTGCAACAAAGAAGGATATTTCCCTGTATTAGAAAATAAAATCTGCCACTCCTCTCATGAGATGGGGACTTGAAGGGCCCGTTAAGACTGTTAGGATTTGTGTGCGAGTCTATTCAATGAATGAATGAATGATGAAAGGTTAGGTTTGATATATTCTTCTTTGCTTCACAGCCACAACCAAAATTAGTGGCTTTTCCTCGCCCACCATTTCAACAATTTCCCTTTTTTCTTGTTTTTTTTTTTTTTTTAATGTTGGTACGCCGAATCTTCATTTCTTAAGGAAGAGGTTGATGTCGCACCTTGCCATACACAATACGGAATGAGAGGACATTTATTTCACAATAAGGTACCTCCACCGTATATGTGCTCTTACAGGGTACATTATTTCGATAAATATATTATTATTATTTTTTGATTGAAATTTTATTTTTCATACGAATTAGATATAGAGACTGTTTCTTTTACGAGGTAGCTTCATTATGTATATTTTAAGCGCAGTCACATAGGTGTATTGATTATCGATGGTTTCTTTAGTACGAATTCGTAAGAATGTTTTATGTATATTATTTTGATAAATAAATTATTATTATTTTTGATTGAAAACTTGTTTTTTAATTGAAATCTTATTTTTTATGCAGATTAGGTATACATAATATTTCTTCGGTTTTGAAGGGTGTCTATTTTACCAAATACACCTAAAGTACAACCTTGGCCTCATCCCTTTTTGATATCTCCCAATATTTGTATCTTAGTGGACTACAGCCCATTCAATAAAAGTTATTATTCTGAAAAAGAGTTATAAAAAAGAATCTTATTTTCTCTTGACCCAATAATTACAATTATAAAATAAAAATTAATAAAAAGAATTCAAAATTTGTAGTAGATAAGATTTTTTTTAAAGTAATAATAGTTGGAACTTTTATGAATATCATGTGTTATGTTTGATTTATGAATGATATCTATTAGCTAGAATAATATTTAATTTAATTTATGAATGTTACATGTAAAATATGATATATAAATGGTATTATTAACATAAAAATTTCATTATATAGTTTTATGTTAATAATATATGGTAGAGGTTTTATCTTTTTTCAATTATGCATTGTTAACGAGTACTTTGCAACACAAAGGACACATGGATGGTGTGGAGGGAGTTCATCATAGAAAGATAGAAAGTCTTTATTGACACATTTGTTGGAAGTAATTATGCAATTATTAATATAAAAATTTAACAATTTAAAAATAATTTAAAATTTTAAATGAAAGAGTTAAGAGATAATAAACTATAAAGTGATTATTATTAAAAATACATGAATAAAAACATAGTTTGGTAGTAAATTCTCATATAAGTATTATTTAAAGATATGAGTAAAATCCTATAAAAATCAATTATATAATCTAATCCTTCTTGAATATTTGACAAGAAACGCAATTTTTCTTTTGATCCCATATTAATTGCACATTGCAAAACCCAATCAAAGGATGTGATATTAAGTCACTATTATGTTATTTTTATTTCTCACATTTTCACAATCAAAGAATAAATTTATCAATCAATCCTATTTACGATGTAAAATTTTGATGACAATTATTTTATCAACATTACACTCGTTAATCTTACCATTTATAAATTTAAACAAATTCCTTTCTTTACATTGTTACGTCACATCTTCTCTTCTTAAAAAAAAAGTTGATGTTACATCTAGTCATATAACCTACAATAAAAATTGAAGACATTTTCGAAATGATAACTTTATTATATACTTTATCCTTGATATGCCCCACGATATCTATACTACAAATATTAATATTGATTACCAATGGTTTCTTTAGGTTCTATAGGATTCATAAAATGTTATGTGTGTATTACCTTAGCAAAATATATTTTTAAAAGAGTTATAAAAAAAATTTATTTTCTCTTCTAATGTATTAGACCGTATTAAGTCTTAATAGCTACAATTTTTAAAATAGAAATAATATAAGAAAATTTTGTTTGAGTAATAATAATTGGAGCATTTATGAGTGTTATGTGTTAAATATGGTTTATGAATGGTATATATTAGTTGAAATAATATTTATTTTAATTTATGAATGTTACGATTTAAATTTGATTTATGAATGATATTTATTGATATAAGCATTTTATTATATAATTTTATGATAACAATACATGGCAGAGGTTTTAGTTTTTTTAATTATACTTTCGATTATGTATTTATAGAAAGTACTCGACAACGATAAGGACACATAGATAGTGCGAAGAGAGTTTGTCATGGAAAAATAGAAAGTCTTTATTGACACATTCTTTTGAAGTGAAGGTCTAGTTACTAATATGAAAATTTAAAATGTTAAGGATGATTAAAAAATTTAAAATTTAAAAAAACTTAAAAAATATTTATTCTTAAAATAAAATATCGAGTGTGAATTAATGAGATGTGGGGGAGTTGGTAAAGTGGTTTGGTTATTTCAAGCCCCACTCAAATTCAAATTTCATTAAGGTATTTGAGGTCAGATATGATCGTCGTAATTCTCAAGTCAGTTGTGGTTGTCATGCATATTCTTGAGCCAGTTGTGGGCATTATTAATATATATAGTACATGCGCTAGAAGCTTGGAGATCTAGGCCTTTAGCTGTGTCCCAGACCGGTTCTAGATCCGGTCAAAAGCGAATATCAATCCAAAAAAAATGAATGGAAAAAATGATATAAAGTGATTATTACCAAAAATACATGAATAAAAATATCATCTGATAATAAATTTTCATAGAAATATTATTTAAAGACATGAGTGAAATCTCAAAAAAAAAAAAATTAATCTAATCTAATCCTCAAATATTTGATAAGAAATGTAGTTTTTCTTCTAACCCCACATTGATTGTACGTAACAAAACCTAAATATGTGGTGTGATATTAAATCACCTTTATATTATTTTTAGTTCTCATATTTTCACAATTAAAAATTAAATTTGTTAATCAATCTTATCTATAAAAAGGTTGATGAATGTTACATAATCAACATTACCTTTTTGATGACGATTACATATTATTATTATTTATATATTAATATAGCTCATAAAGAAAAACACACACAAAAAAAGAAAGACGATTGTACATTTCTTATTTCTTTACATTTTTTTAATGATATAAGTGGAATTTCACTTACCACCCAATATAGTTCACAAAAAATCCACCTTGTTTTTGGTATGGTTTAAAAAAAGAAAAAGCGTAGATATGGTTTTACCACCATCAAATTCAGCCCCGGTAACATCACAATGATTACAAAATTAAATGAGAGAAGAATTAACCCAACAAAGATAATGACATTGCCCTCATTAGAACTAAGAAAACTTAATGAATGAAAAGTACTATAATGTAATAAATAAGTGGCACCAATGGGAGATGCAATAGAAAATAATGCATTCATTAATATAACAATGTTTTGTTGGTCTCTATGCATTCAAAATTGAATATAACATTTTTTCAATACAAGCTTGCGAATGTAAAATAATTTAATGTACATACCCTCTATAATTGGAGGTACCCTCAATTTGAAGCTATAGTCAATTATTTTGGCATTTGGGAAAATGATTACTCTTTTTTGATTAAATAAGATACTTTCATTAATATTGTATTCTTTCCAAGAACATAACCCTCTTTGAGGCTCATTACCTGCTCATACTTTCTTTGTAAGGAGCATCATCATCTCATCTATGTGTTATTGCTCACACCTCAACCCTTCCCTTTTATTATTTGGTAAAAGACTTAGATCTATTCTTTAAGTTTGATGCTCATAATCCTTATCCCTCTTGAGTTAGAAAATGAAAAGTTGATAATTGATAAAATAAAAAGTATCAAGATTTAATAATATTATTGGAAAATGTTTAAATTCTCTAAATTAAAAATCAAGAATTATTATATTAATGAATATATTTTAGTTGATTATGTTATTGTTCTCTTTTATCCAAATATTAGTAAAGAGTGGTTAAAAGTGTAAAAATATAAATACCATAATAATATTTTGTTTTATTTTATTTTCCAATATTTATTTTTGAAAGAGTTAACATAAATAGTTGTTTATATACTAAAAAAGTGTTTACATGTTAAAACAAACAAAATTAAAAATAATGGAAGGTATTTTCCACCATAATTACTATTGAAACACTTTAGTATAACTTTATTATATAAAATAATAAAGTTAAAAAAGGTTACATAGCAACATAACTAGTTGGTATTCATGGTTCAAACTCCATACAAGAGGACAACATGTCAATTCAGAATACAACACCAAAAAATAGGAAATAAAAAACAAATTCAGACAAGACATGACACTTAAAACCAAATTACATCAACAATAAACATTCAAAATCATATTATAACCTATAAGAGAATTAAGCATAGGTCAGAACACTGGAGGGAGGAGGCATAGGATCATCCTTGGGTAGAAGAGTAGTCCAAGTGGAAGGCTATGCAAAATGAGGATCTAGCACCACCTAGCTATCAATGGGGTTCAAAGTTATATCTATCCCCCATTCATTAGTGGGCTAAGTCTGAGTACCAATCTAAGTCTAAGTGTCAATAGGAGAACCCATCCAAGAGGGGGTTGCATAAGATTTTCCACATGCTGGTGGCGACCTCCATCCCCCTATGGGAAACAATGGGAGAAGTGGTTGCGATTGCAAGAATGAATTTTATGCCTCTTAGGAGGTGGCAATGTGGACCCTGAGGCAGGCCATTGGGCTGAATATGACTCACTGTGCAAGGAGTAGTCCCTAGTGGTCTAAAAACTCTTGTAGATGACAAACCTTCATGGAAAATTTCTTAATTTGGACTTGAATCTACATGTAGGTCGAAGATATAACTTTTCCACCATAATTACTAAAAAACACATCTCAAAGGTATAAAATGTTAAAAATAGTCCAAATCACCAATATTTCACTACAAAATTCATCCAAGCCATGAAAAAGGGAAAACTTAACCTAGGAAAACTTCAATTACCCTATGTCTTTGTTGTTATTAAGTCTAGATCCTTGGTATTTACGTATGAATAACATGTAGATCAAATTCTTAAACTAAGACAAAGTATGTTATGAAAAAATAATGCACAGACTATCCTATTTGAGCTAGATGTGGTAACTCAGACCCCATGGAAAAGTAGGAAGGCTTGTAGGCCATCGACTCAAGGGGGCCCATGTTGGGTTTGAATGATAGCCTATGATGCATGATCCAATGAAATCTCAAGGTTTTAAATATGAATGGGAATAAATGCATGAATTATTTCATGATAACCTTTTCTCATGTTGTTGGCATTTCTTTTTTTAGATATCTAGGGTAATCGACAACATCTTTGATGAAGTAGGATGAAGTCTTTGGTTTGAAACCGAGCACCACCACTATCCCTTAGTAGGTTATGTAAATGTAAGGGTAATTGATCCCCTAGGGCTTGGGGGATTAGATTAATTAGGGGGGCCTAAAAAATCACTTAGAATTTATCATCAACACACACCCTGTGCCCTAGGATTTCAATTTTTTTACTGACACACAACATTTTAAAAGCCTGCAAACATAAAAAGTTGATAAAGTATGCACCATTGCAAAATTATTAAAAATAAAATTATTTATGTGATTTCAATGGTTATCTAAAATGAAACTAGGTAAAAAAAATTGCAGGAAAAATTATATCCATTTATGCCCTTTTGTAGTATATAGTAGCTAGTCATGCTCTCTCATTGTAGATAAATGCCTATTGACATATTAAATTATATTTTAATTAATACATTAAATTTTTTAAGCCATGTATATTAATTATTTGATCTATAAATCTAGTGAAATATTAACATATGTTAATGAATTTTAAATGAAAAATAAAACATATTCAATTTTAAATATTAATTTAAGACAGAAGTCTTTATTAACAAAAATCTACCTCT
The DNA here is from genome assembly GCA_037957365.1 of Torreya grandis. NCBI lineage: Eukaryota > Viridiplantae > Streptophyta > Pinopsida > Cupressales > Taxaceae > Torreya > Torreya grandis. The sequence continues at coordinate 87,862 of JARHVA010000284.1, read as the reverse complement.
TCATTTTTGGTGTGAATCTTGTTATAAAGGCATTCACAACTTGGTGGGCTATTTCATCATGGTGGATTAGGCTACTACTTTCTTCTCTCACACCACATATGCTCATATTTTAGTGGATTTGGATTTATCTATCTCCCAATAGAGGTTGTGTTACAAGTTACTGATCGCTCTTGGTGCCAACCTTTGGATTATGAAGGTATCCCATTTTGTTATCAAAGGTGCTTTAATACAAACCATTTGGCTTCCAAATTCCCCCACTTGAAGGTTCTTCAGGCTTGATCTTGGTGGAAGGATGCTCTTCAAGAACACCTAACGGTAGGTATTGATGTCAATGATTCTAACTTAGATGCTTTTGAGCCTCCTTCTAATGATGGGAAGGATCCCCTTTGCCCACTGCATGACTCTTCTACTACTGAGATTGTTGTAGGGTCCTCCCTTGCTATTGCTGATGATTTTGGGACTACTACTGGGACCTCCACTACTGCTGCACCTGCTAGGACTACTGTATGGACATCCCCTACTACCGCTTGAACTGTAACAAGGTCCTCCCTTGCTATCTCGCATGATATCACTGTTGCTGCTACTGTGGCTGAGACCAGGACTACTAATGTTGGTATGCTATTTGTTGCTGGGGTTGATGTTGTTGTGTCCTCCCCCTAGGCTCTACCCCCTTATGAGGAATTGGTGAGTTTTTCACCTCCTTCATCTCTTAATTATACGAATAGAGATAGTATTGCTTATTGGACTATTATCCAAAGGAGGAAGTGAGGTCCTCCTAAGCACGTTTCACAAACCCACTTTTAGGCCAAGGGTATTCGACCTTCTAGGTCAGGTTTAATTATAGTTTAGTCTGTTGTGTGCTATTTCTGGCATGTTTGAGACTTTTTTGCCTTGGGGTCTGCTTTGTATAGGGTTCAAGACCCTTTTTTCCTATTGATTTAATCAAAAACACAAATATTTCATTATATGTTTTCATGTTAATAATACATGGTAGAGGTTTTAGCTTTTTTCAATTTTTTTTTGATTATGCATTACTATCAAGTACTCAGCAATGAAAAGGACACTTAGATGGTGTGGAGGGAGTTCATCATGAAAAGATAGAAAATCCTTATTGACGCATTTGTTGGAAATAATTATGCAATTACTAATATACAAATTTAACATGTTAAGAATAACTTAAAATTTAAAATGAAAGAGCGTCTAAATTTTTTATTCCTTAAATGGAAGAGTCATCAGGAAAGATGTTATAAAGTGATTATTACCAAAAATATATGAATAAAAATATAATTTGGTAGTAAATTATCATAGAAGTATTAATTAAAGACATGAGTAAAATTTCATAAAAAAATAATTATCTAATCTAATCATTCTTGAATATTTGACAAGAAATGTAGTTTTTTTTGTGACCCCACATTGATTGTACATTGCAAAACCCAATCAGGTGGTGTGATATTAACTCACTATTATGTTGTTTTTATTTCTCACATTTTCACAACAAAGACTAAATTTGTTGGTCGACCCTACCTATGGTGTAAAATTTTGATGACAATTATTTTTTCAACATTGCTCTTGTTTGTCCTAACATTTATAAATTTGAACAAATTCGTTTCTTTACGTTGTTATGTCGAATCTTCTTTTCTTAAGGAAGAAGTTAATGTTGCATCTTGTCATGTAGCCTACAATAAGGAAGATGGGCATTTATTCCAAATGATAGATTTGGTGTGTATGCTTTATCCTTGATACGCCCAAGGTGTTTACACTAAGTATTAATATTGACAACCAATGGTCTCCTTAGGTTCTATAATCACGTTGATAGTGACTCATAAAATGTTATGTATATTATCTTGACAAAAGTTGTTTTTAAAAGAGTTATAACAATAATATTATATTCTCTTGTAATGTATTAGACTGTATTAGGTCTAATAACTATAATTTTTAAAATAGAAATTAATAGAAAGAGTTTGAAGTTTTTAATATATAAGAAAAAATGGCTTGAGTAATAATAATTGGAGCATTTATGAGTGTTATGTTTTAAATATGATTTATGAATGGTATGTATTAGTTGAAATAATGTTTACTTTAATTTATGAATATTACGAGTTAAATTTAATTTATAAATGACATTTATTGACATAAGTATTTCATTGTATAGTTTTATGATAATAATGCATAGTAGAGGTTTTAGTTTTTTTTACTTATGCTTTCGATTATGCATTTCTAGCAAGTACTTGATGACGATAAAGACACATACATGGTGTGAAGGGAGTTTGTCATAGAAAGATAGAAAGCCCTTTTTGACACATTTTTAAAAGTAAGGGTGTAGTTACTAATATAAAAATTTAACATGTTAAGAATAACTTAAAATTTAAAATTTAAAAGAGCCTTAAAAATATATATTCCTCAAATAAAATACCAAGTGGGAAATAATGAGATGTGGGTGAGTTGTTAAAGTGGCTTGTTTATTTCAAGTCCCACCCAGGTTTAAATCTCACTAAGGTATATGAGACTAGATATGGCCATCATTGGTATTCTCGAGCTGGTTGTGGCTATCATGGGTATTCTTGGATCGGTTATGATTATTTATTAGTTTTTTTGGGCTTTGGGCTTTTGGTTGTGTCCCAAACTAGTTCATAACTCCAATCAAAATAAAATACCAATCCAAAAAAAAATCAAGTAGAGAAAATGATATACGGTGATTATTACCAAAAATACATGAATAAAAATATCATTTGGTAGTAAATTTTCATAGAAGTATTATTTAAAGACAAGTAAAATTCTAAAAATAATAATAGTCTAATCTAGTCCTCAAATATTTGACAAGCAATGTAGTTTTTATTTTGGCCCCATATTGATTGTACATAACAAAACCTAAACATGTGGTGTGATATTAAGTCATCTTTGTGTTATTTTTAGTTTTCACATTTAAAAATCAAAGATTAAATTTGTTAGTCAACCTTACCTATCATATAAAAAGGTTGATGAAAGTTACCTAATTAACATTACCTTTTTGATGATGATTATGTATTTAACATTGCCTATATATGTTAATATAGCTCATGAAGAAACACAAAAAGACTATATTTCTCATTTTATTAATATAACTAGAAGTTCACTTGCCACCCAATATAGTTCACAAAAAAAATTCACCTTGTTTCTAATATGGTTTAAAAATTCACGTAGATATGGTTTTACAACCATCAAATTCATCTCCTGTAACATCAAAATGATTAAAACATTAAATGAGAGAATAATTGATCTAATAAAAATAATGTCATTGCCCTCATTAGATCTAAGAAAACTTAATGAAGGATAAGTAATATATTTTAATCAATAAGTAGTTCTAATGGCATATATAATAGAAAACAAGTGCCGTGCCGTGATGCACTTATAGTACTTCCCTATCTACCTGTGATAGCTTGGATGGGTAATCCACATGGTATGTCTTACGCTGTTGTTGTGGCTGAGGTTGAAGGCTAAAAAAATGTAGGGGCTTCTCAATAACAACAAGTTAACTGATAACAAGATTTTGCCCCTATTCTACTGGGTATTATTGTCGTCATGGTGTAGTGAAATAGTATGCTTGAAACTTGAGGCAAAATCCACCCCGCACTAGAGATGCAATTTAATAGAATTAGAAAAGATCCAAGCCCATCTTCACCTTTGACCTGTATGCATAAGAAGACAAAGATGAAAGTTAGTGTTAGGAATATGCCCGTGACTAGGATGCAATTTTGTAAGCTAAAATTAAAAGTTTTTTACCACATTTATATTGGCACTACAGTGCAAACCCATCAAAATGGGGTGTGATGTAATTGCTAATGTTAAGTAGTAGAAGCCAAGTATAAATGTTATCTTGGTTTGAAGAGGCAATACCATGCATATGAGACAATGATAGAAAAATAGCATAAAAGACATACAACATCTAATATGGGGGGAATAAGGCATTCAAAAGGACATTCGACATCTAATATGGGGATAAGGCTAAACAAAACTCTTCCTATTGCTATCGTGATTTATGTAAGTCAGTAAATTGTTCATGTATTTACACCATAATAAAAATATTTAACCTTTGATGTTCAAATAATAACATCTACTTTTAATATAAAATACATATTTATTCCATAAATCACCACCTGAAACAAATATTTAATAAACATGAATTTGCTTTAGAGTTTTGATAAATATCAATAGATCATTAATGTATTTGCTTCATAACAAAAAGGTTTTATGCCTAGGAAAATAAAAAATAACTGATTTAGAAACTAAATCAATTACCTGCTTTAAAATTACATGTGACTACTTGCACCCTTGCTTCTCATACCGCCTGCATGCATCAATAACCTCTTGATGCTTTGTATATTTTTTGGCTAGATATAATATTAAACATAAATATAAGTAATGCTTTTACTAAGATGTTGGATTCTTTAGAATAGAAAAAGATGGCATCTTATGAACAAAATTGCCATCACACAGAGTTTTGTAGGGCTCCCAATAAAAATTCTATTGCCTTTCATTACCAATATTCTAACAAATAACAAAAGCGTAGTTATTTTTCTGTTGGTGGTGGCTTTTTTGGTGCTACTACCCAAATTTTTTTCATTGCTGATAGCATGCTACCAATAGCATAGGTATTATAGAGAAAAAAGTGTTGTAAAAAGGAACACAAGTATAGATAATACCATGAATACAAAAATATTACTTATTTGAACCTTCACTTATCTACAACATAAATAATACCATGAACACAAATAGATCCTTATACGACTATATTCACATTTTGTTTGCAATGAACTCACTACTCAAATTGGAAAAAAAACACTTCATACACTCTTATAAAACTTGAAAACAAATCTAGATGATCAATTAAAGTGAACAGCTTCCACATTTATGAGTACAAAAAGGTTATAGATTGTCACAGACACCTGTTGGGGGAGATGGAACTTAATAGATGGCATATGAGTTGATTCATTTTCCAATAATGGTGGTTTGATCTTTGTTATGACATATATGGATGGGTTTGGCATGTGCCAGATAATTCTATCTACATTTTGATAAACTTAACCCATACCAAACCTACCATGTTTTCTTGAATATAGGGTGAGGAGTTCCACTCGAGACCTCTCCTTTGTTATAGTTTATTCCCTACATCAAACTATCATCTGTGCCTTATCTTAAGTTATTATTTTTTTGGTATTTGAATTATTAATTTGAGCATGAGTGTTTTTTGAACAACATCTACATGTATCGCCAAGTGAAATGACATGATATTCCATCTGCAACTACCTCTTATAGACACATCCTTTAGACAACCATGATAACTACCAAGCATGTCAACATTGTTCCTAAATGGATCAAAAGCAAATAAATGCAGTAAAATAATTTTATTGGCCACTTTTTAGATGAACTATTGCCTATTTAATGGTAATTGGGAAGAGAAATAAAGTATTAATATTCACTAGCAAAGATTGGGAAATAGTTGCAATTTTTAGCTAACAGTCTATATGATTGGCAGTCAATGAGTAAGGATGATGAGTTAATATGTGAAAGGATTTACTATAGTACCAGGGAGGTAATAATAATGCATCCATTAATATACCAATCATATAACCAAATTACATCAATAATAAACACTCAAAACCAGATTATAACCTAGAAGAGAATTATGCATAGGTCAAAACACCTAAGGGAGGAGGTAGAGGATTGTCCTTGGGTGGAAGAGTAGTCCAAGTGGCAGGCTCTATAAAAAGAGAATCTAGCACCACCTTTCCATACATGGGGTCCAAATTCATATCTATTGCCCATCCATTAGTGGGATAAGTTTGAGGAACAATCTAAGTAGAAGTGCCAATAGGAGAACCCATATGGGAGGGCGTTGCATAATATTTTCCACATGGTGGTGGTGACCTCCATCCCCCTATGGGAAGTAATAGGAGAAGTGATTTCAAATGTAAGAATGAATTATATTCCTCCTAAGAGGTGGTGGCATGGACTTGGAGGTGGGACATCAAGTGGGATATGACTCATTATACAAGTAGTCCCCAGTGGTCTAAGAAGTCTTATAAATGAGGAACCTCCATGGAAAATTTCTTAGTTTGAACTTAAATATACATGCATGCCAAATATATAAATTTTACACCATAATTAATAAAATTTACACATATTAAGGGTATAACATATTTTAAAAAGTCCAATTCTCCAATATTTCACCAAAAAATCATCCAAGCAATGAAAAAGGGAAAAATTAACCTAGGGAAACTTCAATTACCCTATGTATTTGTTGTTATTAAGTCTATATCCCTGATATGTTATGTTTGAATAACATGTATATTAAATTTTTTTCATTGGGACAAGGTATGTTATGGAAAAATAATGCATAGACTAACCTATTTGACCTAGATGTGGTAAGTCAGACCCCATGGGAAGGTAGGAAGGATTATAGGCCATCAAATCAAGGGGGGGCATGTTGGGTTTGAATGATAGGCTATGATTAAGTATCCTATGAAACCATGAGGTTTTAAATATGGATTGGAATAAATACATGAATTATTTGCATTTCATTTTTTTAGATATCTGGGGTAATCGATAATGTCTTTGATGAAGAAGGGCAAAGACCTTGGTTTGAAACTGGGCACCACACTATCCCCTAGTGTTGGGGATCAAACAACACAACTGATTACCTTTGTATAAGCAACTAAACATGGAATTAAACCAGAATAATAAGTAACTAGAAATCAGAATCAACAAAGAATAAGAGATACAAGAAACCACCCAAAAATTTGTATTAAACTCTTCCAGAAGGAAATGCAATGAAGAAATCACACTTTCTTCTCACGCCTCTCAGATGTACAGATCTCTTTCCCTCAAGAGTTTTCTCTCTCAATTACAACCAATTCCAACACTTGGATTGATTCACATTTTCATGTATTGTCTAACAAGCTATGAAGATCTAACCCTATTATATAATACTAGGATTCATGAGCATGCATTCTCCACCGTTAGATACACCTCTTAATCAAAGGTTCAAATCAGTCCTGCCAAAAATAGAAACATGGACTCAATACTAACAATTAAACTTATCATACAAACATTCTGTTCATCCATGAAAATAGACTTCTTGATGCACAGGTGATCGACGTCGGTCCTTGTCTGTCTACACATGACCGACGTCGGCCGATCCATGACTGATGTCGATAGCCTCTGGTTGACTCTTGACCAATGTCAGTGACTGTGAACTCTAACAACTTTTGCATTTGCTCATCTATGAAGCTTTTAGCTCCACAACTCAATAATCTCCCACTTGGATATAAACAGCTACACCTGTACTTGTACAGCAACATCTTCTAGCTTCTCCATCTTCAAGCTCAATCTTGAAGACCAACAAAAGTTGAATGAAGATTCAACTTCTCCCTTGTTACCGGCTTTAATAACATATCAGCAGGGTTCTTATCTGTATGGATCTTTTCCAGCTTTAACTCACCATCCTCCAATACCTGTCTAATGAAGCGGTACCTAAGCTATATATGTTTGGTTCTTAAATGAAAGGCTGAATTCTTTGCCAAATGAATTACACTTTGAATATCATTGTATAATCTACAACTCTCTTTCTCCTTTCCCAAATCTTCCATGAATCGAGTCATCCAAATCATCTCCTTGCTAGCCTCTATGACTGAAATGTATTCTACCTCTGTAGTAGACAAGGCAATAACCTTTTGCAACTTTGAAATCCAGCTAACTGCCATTTCACCAATAGTGAACACATATCCTGTGGTGCTTCTCCTGCCATCCAAGTCGCCTACCATATCCGAATCTACATATCCATGTAGAGAAGTATTTGACCCTCCATAGCATAAATGCCTACTACTGGTCCCTCTCAGATATCTGAGAATCCATTGAACTGCTTTCCAGTGTTCCTTTCCTAGATTGGCCATAAACCTACTGACAACTCCCACTGCTTGGGCTATATCAGGTCTAGTACATACCATTACATACATTAAGCTCCCAACTGTGGAAGCATATGGAACTCTACTCATGTACTCTACCTCATCATGTGAATTAGGACACTATTCTTTGCTCAACTTGAAGTGTCTAGCCATAGGTGTGCTTACTGGTTTTGCATCATGCATATTGAACCTCTTCAATACCTTGTTCACATAATCCTCTTGAGACAAAATCAACCTGTGATTTATTCTGTCTCTCTTAATACTCATGCCAAGGATTTTCTTTGCTGCTCCCAAATCCTTCATGGAAAATGTGTGAGCTAATTTTACCTTAAGCTCAGTAATATCCTGCATGTGTGAACCTACAACAAGCATATCATCTACATATAGTAATAGGATAATATAACTACCATTATCCAATCTCTTAAAATAAACACAATGGTTAGATTGACATCTACAAAATCCATGCTCTATCATAAACCTGTCAAACCTCAAATACCATTGTCTTGGAGCTTGCTTAAGACCATATAAGCTTTTCTTCAACTTGCACACAAGTTTCTCCTTGCCCTTGACCTCAAAACCTTTTAGCTGTTCCATATATATTTCTTCATCTAAATCTCCATGAAGAAATGCTGTCTTAACATCAAGCTGCTCAAGATGCAAATCCTCAATAGCAACTAAAGACAATACAGTCCGAATAGAAGTCATTTTTACTACAGGAGAAAAAATTTCACCAAAGTCAATACCTGGTTTCTATGCAAATCCCTTTACTACCAACCTGACCTTATGTCTCATTTGTCCATTCTCTCCTTCCTTTAATCTATAAACCCATTTTTTTTTTAGTGTCTTCTTTCTGGCTGGCAACTCAACCAAATCCCACATTTGGTTTTCTTTCAAGGAATCAATTTCCTCATTCATGCCAAGCTCCCACTATTTTTGGGTTCCTACTTGCATTGCCTCATCAAAGCTTTCTAGTTTTACACTATCTATGAGTAACAAGTAGAATAATGAAGGGGAATAATGAATTGGAGGTTTACTTACCCTTTTTGACCTCCTCATGGGCATTTGAGACTCAAACACAGCTTGCTGTCTGCCTAAATTCTTTGTCAGTAACCAATCTCAGTCATCTCTAGGTCTATACCTGACCGATGTCAATTCCAACTGACCGACGTCGGTTCCACCTGACTGACGTTGATTTTTGTCTGACCAACATCGATTCCTGTACGGTCGATGTCAGTTCTTTTTTGGCTGACATCGGTTCTTGCATGACCGACATCGGTGTCTATGTTTTCCTATGAGTGATTACCCATGAGTTCTTCTTGGATCATAACTTCGTCCAAATCAACATTGCCCTACTCAGTATTATTCAACTTCTTGAGCTGATCACTGTACATCACTTTCTCATTAAAAACAATAGCACAGCTTTGAATAATTTTGTTAGTTCCTAGATTCCACAATCAGAATCCAAAATCTCCAGAGCCATAACCAATAAAAGTGCACCGCATAGATTTAGCATCCAGCTTCTTTCTATTTTCTTTATCAATGTGCACAAAAGCTTCAGAACCAAAAACTCTGAGAAATGAAAGATCTACCTTTTTACCTGTGTAAGCCTCTTCTAGAATTCCACCATCCAGAGTAGTAGAGGGTCCTCTGTTAATCAGGTAAACTGCAGTATCTCTAGCTTCTACCCAAAACTATAAGGGCAAACCAGCATGCAACCTCATACTCCGTGCACGCTCTAATATTATTCTATTCATCCTTTCAGTACTCCATTTTTTTGAGGTGTCCTTGGAACCATCCTTTGTCTGTGTATTCCATTCATAGAATAGTAACTGTTGAACTTATTACTGTAGTACTCACCACCATTGTCAGATCTAAGGCACTTTAATCTCATGCCTATTTCATTCTCAACTAAAGCTTTCCATTTCTTAAATGTGTCAAAAACATCAGATTTCTTCCTTATGCAATAAACCCATACCTTTCTTGTAGCATCATCAATGAAAGAAACATAATACTGTGATCCTCTAATAGAAGCTACCTGAGCTGGTCCCCACACGTCTATGTAAACAAGCTCTAACTTGTGCTTCTTCTTTGTTGACCCAGTCTTAAGAAAACTCACTCTCTTTTGTTTCCCAAAAATACAGTGCTCACAAAAATCTAGATCCATGCATTTCAAATCTGAAAGCTTACCTTTTGACTTAAGAATAGTCATTCCCTTTTCACTCATGTGGCCAAGCTTACAGTGCCACAACTTTGCATCTACATCTGAAGTAGATAATACAAAAGGAGAATAATCAGTAATACAATTACATAAATAGAGAGTACCTACTCTCTTACCTCTGGCTAATACAAGTGCACTCTTGGAAACTTTCCAAGATTCTACTATGAGAGTTACTGTGCAACCCTCATCCCCCAACTTTCCTACAGAAATCAGATTCCTCTTCAGGATGGGAACATGCATGACATCTTTCAACACCCATGTGTTGCCATTCTGCAATTTCAGCTGCACTTTTCCTTTGCCAACAATTTTACAAGGCTCATCATCCCCTAAATAAACTATTCCAAAATCTCCATGGATATAATCATTGAAATATTCTCTATTTGGGGTTGCATGGAAAGAGGCACCAGAATCTAAAACCCAAGATTCTATTTTATTATCCAAAGAAAATATAAGAGCATCTTGTACAACAATACCTGCAACATTTGTTTCCTTATTACCTTCATGCTGATTTTCTTCTTTAACTTTCAACCAACAATATTTCTTTGCATGCCCTATCTTTTCACAATTCCAGCAGGTTATCTTTTTTCCATTTTTGGATTTGGATCTACCTCTCATCTTTGACTTAGACCTTGATCTCCCTTGCTTGCCCTTCTCTTTTTGCTTTCCCTTGCTTTCAAAACTTAAAGCATTACCTGATGTTTCCTCTGTGCTTTTCTTGCAAATTTCATCATTCAAGATTACACCTACAACATCATGAACTTTCAAGATATTTGAAGCAGATGCAGTATTACTAACTGCCATTACCAAGCTATGCCAACTTTTAGGTAAAGAGCATAAAATTAATAGAGCCTTCATTTCATCATTAAAAACTATTTTGACTGAATTTAATTGATTTACTATTGCATGGAAATCATTTAGATGATTAGATACAGATCCACCTTCCTGCATTTGCAAATTAAATAATTGCTTCATAAGATATACCTTATTTGAAGTTGAGGGCTTTTCATATAAATTTGCTAACGTATCCATTAACTCTACCGTTGTCTTTTCTTGTGATAAATTAGAAATCACAGATGATGCCAGACTCAATCTTATAGATCCTAGAGCCTTTCTATCAAGAACATTCCATTCTTCATCTTGCATATCTGTGGGCTTGCTTGAAACCCCTCCTAACGGTAAGTACAGATCTTTCTGATACAGATAATCTTCTATCTGCATCCTCTATAATTGATAATTCTTGCCATTAAACTTCTCCATTCTTAGTTTACTTTCTTCTACCATTGCTATACTCCCACTCAAACAAAAACCCCTGTGAGTGACCTATAATCAACACACACTAAACAGATCTGAAACCACCTGTTAGTGAACCCAAGCTCTGATACCACTTGTTGGGGATCAAACAACACAACTGATTACCTTTGTATAAGCAACTAAACATGAAATTAAACCAGAATAATAAGTAACTAGAAATCAGAATCAACAAAGAATAAGAGATACAAGAAACCACCCGAAAATTTGTATTAAACTCTTCTAGAAGGAAATACAATAAAGAAATCACACTTTCTTCTCACACCTCTCAGATGTACATATCTCTTTCCCTAAAGAGTTTTCTCTCTCAATTACAACCAATTCCAACACTTGGATTGATTCACATTTTCATGTATTGTCTAACAAGCTATGAAGATCTAACCCTATTATATAATACTAGGATTCATGAGCATGCATTCTCCACCGTTAGATACACCTCTTAATCAAAGGTTCAAATAAGTCCTGCCAAAAATAGAAACGTGGACTCAATACTAACAATTAAACTTATCATGCAAACATTCTGTTCATCCATGAAAATAGACTTCTGGATGCACAGGTGATCGACGTTGGTCCCTAAGAAATCACTAATACCTTGTCATCAATGCACACCCTTGTGCTTTGGGATTTTAATTTTTTTACTAGCACACAACATTTTAAAGCTTACAAACATAAACATTTGATAAAGTATGAAACATTGCATAATTGTTAAAAATAAAATTATTTATGTTATTTCAATGGTCATCTAAAATGAAAATAGGTAAAAAAAAATTTAAAGTAAAAATTATATCCATTGATGCCCTATTGTAGTTAGTCATGCTCTCCCATTGTAGATAAATGCTTATCGACATAATAAATTATCATTTAATTATTACATTAATTTTTTTAAGCCATGTATATTAATTATTTGATTTATAAATCTAGTGAAATATTATCATATGTTAATGAATTTTAAATTAAAAATAAAACATATTTAATTTTAAATATTAATTTCACTAGTGACATTTAAATTTACATTAGCAATCTTGAAAAGTTAAGTTGTATCCAACTATTTTTTTGATTGGTAGAAACATGTTATGGGGTCACTAACTCATTTTATATTAATAGAGAAAATTCTTACAAAAATTATCAAAATGAGTTCCAAGAATGTTGATCCAAATGAATGCACTGATTTAAGATGTAATGTAAGACACATATTGTTCAAGATAATATAGAGCAAACACACACAACTACAAGAATAAAATCAAAGAGAATCAAATTACACCAAGACACGAATGCTCCAATAATTCACACAATATACTACATTAGAAATATAAAGGGAGAGAGGTGCATATAAATGATGGAGAGGAAAAGATACTGCACATTCCAATGAATGTGGGACTAGTCTTCCCAAGTAACTCAAATGACCTCTAGAGCCCTAAGCAAGATAATACAACCATGTAGGCAAAACCCAATGGAAACAAGGCCTACACCAACAAAAATATCATCAAAAGGATCACAATAGAAAAATGTCATACCAAAGATCCCATAGGTAAAAAATCCTACAAAGGGCATATATATAGCTAAAAAATTCTATATGAAACAAAAAAAGAAGTTTGTCTACATGTATCTTCCATAGCTATAGATACATGCGCTTTTGCATACTCGTATCTAAAAACCAATATTATAAAAAGATAAAACTAATCAGGTTATATCCTCCTAGTGAAAGTACATTACATTTCTTATCCAAAATCTAGATCTAACTAACTATTAGTAGAATGTGTAATAAGAAATACCATATAGACAATAAAAGTCCATATTTTATCCATTATCTTCTGCAAAGACTACTAAATAACTCCACCAAAAAAATGGAAAATAATTATCTATAAATGATTAGAATTTTCATCCATTCCAACTTATAAGCCTCTATCTAAAATATTTTTAAGGTAAAGTTTATTATAGTAAAATATACCAAGGTAAGTGCATGGAGTTGGGGGACAATTTCGTGGACATTTACCGTAATGCTACATGTTATAGACATAACATGTACATGTTTTTTCAAACCAAGCTCAGGATCACCAAATTTAAACATGTACATGCTATAATGTACTTGATTTATAGTGTGCACACCTTTACATTTCATTTCACAAAAAAAAAAAAAAAATTATTGGAAGGGGCAAATGGTTTACTAAAATAAATTCCAATTATAAGTTTAAATTTATATTATTACATTTATATTCTTTATATACTTTAAAGTTATTTTAGTAAATATAAGAAATTAGGGTCACTCTAGATCTAATAGAGTTGATATCAAATTTTCACACCTTATGATATGGGAGATAGCTTTTTAAAATCCAATCTGGTCAGTAGTTAGGCATTTTCAAGGTCTCAGTATTGGACCTAGGAATTTCAAGGTATAAATTTTGCACTTGATGTCCATTGTCGGTAAACATATAGTAATTTTTTACTTTTTTATGCCTTCCAAATTGTTTGATGGCATTTATAGGAGTCCTAGGTTTATCAAAATTGAAGTTTACAAACCACTCACTTTAAATTCAAGCCAAAATGTTGTGATTTTGACAACATAGGTCACTTTGATGACTTGCACACATCAAACAACCAATTTATGTTAATTTCAATTGCTTATCATCCCTCCTTCATACCTAATCACTTTATCCTCATCCTTTGTCATCCTTAATCACTCAATCCTTTTCCCTCATCATCCATAATCTATCCCTCATTAACCCTCACCATCCCTATTCATCTCTAATCACTCCCTCATCATCCCTCATCACTCCCTCATTGACCTTTCACCATTCCTCATTATCCCTTATCAATGCTTCATCATCTCTCATCATCCCTAATCACTCCTTTATTGAATCTCACCATCCATCATCATCTTTAATCACTCCTTCATCATCCCTAATTACTCTTTTATTGACCCTTACCATCCCTCATCAGCCCTAATCACTGCTTCATCATCCCTTATTATCCCTTATCACTCCCTAATATTCCCTCATCACTCACTCATTGAACTTCACCATCCCTTATCATCTATAATGAATCCATCATCCCTCATCATCTCTACTCACTCCTTCCTCATCACTCCTTATCCTTAATCAATGCATCTAATACCGGTCATGGCTTGATGTTTCTGGGTGGAAGTCCTAATAATCACTTGATATTTGAAGGAACGGTGCCAAAAGTAACAGTCCAAAAGTTGAGGCTAAAAAAAGTAATACAGTAGAAGGTTTTTAACTAGACATAAGAATGTTAAGTAAATTTATGTTTATCTCATAGTGAAACATGTAAATAAGTGCTCTTAGACAACATTGGTCGATCCAATCATTGTAAGTGTTTTCATCTTCTAGAAGCCTTAATATATTTGAGAAAATAAGATTATGGTAGAAAAACTTGTGAATAGGGGTAGAAGGTATAGATTAGAAGTGATTGGGATTTATAAATGAGAATAGAGGAGTTATAAGGTATATGTATAGAGGATGAGATAGGTGTGGGCTCTACATACAAGATAAATGAATAAAATACAAGGGGAAAGGGATATATAGGGCCCAAGTGCTCCCCCACAGAGCCTAAATACTATCCATGCCCTCTAAATGACATCCACATATTCTGTATGCCATCCATGAACTGATGACATTGTCTACACCCTCTGGATTCCCTCCATTCCTTATGGATGGCATCCAAAATTTGTAAACACCATCCACCCCTTCTAGATGATGTCCACAATATGTAGATGCCATCCACCCCTCTAGACAATACCAACTAGATATGAACATCATTCACATGGTTTGAACATAATCCATATGATCTAGATGACATTCATAAGCTCTAAATGCCATCCAACCCCTCTAGATAATGTCCACTGGGTGTGGATGCCATCCAGGAGCTCTACATGGTATCCATATTCTCTAGATGATGCCCATAAGATCTGTATGACATCCAAATCCCTTTGATGGTGTTCATGACCTCTGAACATCATCCATGCCTTGTATATAGTGTACACAAGCTCAAGACATTGCCCATAGGCTCTGGATGTCATCCACAAGATTTAGACATAGTCCATGCATTCTCAATATAGTCTAGAATGCATGGACATATTCTAGATCTTGTAGACACCATTTAGATCCTATGGATGGTGTTCAGAGCTTAGAAATGATGTATAAATCTCATGGACACCATCCATAGGTTTTGAATGATGTCTAAGGTGTCTAGACATCATCTAGATCTTGTGGACATCATTTAAAGCTAGTGGATGTTGCCTAGAGCCTATGGATTTCATTCAGAGTGTGTGGATGCTGTTAAGAGCCCATAGATGGCATCCATCAAGACTGGATGCTCTTTAGACTCTGTAAAATGGCACAGATGATTCATATTTCCAATGAAACTAACTTCCCTTTGATTTGCCTCCATTTTTAAACTAGATTTTCAATATTTGTCAAAAAATTACATAGGGATTTTTCCTAGGGGCCCTTAAAGAAACCTTGATTTGGTTGTACATTCAAAGCTAATAGAGCTTATACTTGTAATAACCCCATTGGAAGCTAACTAGAAATATGTGTTTTTTAAAATTTAAACACATATATTATAAATAGATTACACCATGAGAATATAAGTAGTGATCATACAAAATACTTTAAGTGTGATAACTATAAACAGACATGTGATATCTAATAGTCACTGATCACTATCAATATATGAAACACATCATAACCAATATGGAAAGTAATTACAAATTCTAGTCATAATTGGTGCAATGATACATCCATTGCTGTTAAAGTACAAATAAGTAAATAATTAGATATCAACAGACTAATGTCTCAATAATAAATACAATATAATACAATGTACACATATAAGATACATAGCTCACCAGAGCATAGTTCCCTGGACTCTAACATCTACAACAATCACAAGTGTTATGTCAAACTTAGTACTGTTGTGGAGAGGGAGAGCATCATTTGGGTACTTTTCCATACCAAACATAGACCAATGATCCCTCGCACTAATCCCATCAAGGATTGTCCCTCCCTTCATAAATGAGTAGATAGTGATGGTGCGGTAATCTAGAAAGACAAGTTAGTACCTATGTGCTGCATGATTTCTAAAACTAAACATGTGATGTATAATGGAAAACCCATTCTATTGTAAGATATTTCACAAACATGTAAATCATATTCATGAAATGACAATGTCTCACTAAACATTACTTTAGAATTTTTTTCAAATAATAAATAATAGTGATCTATAGGTTAGTCAAAATTCATACACACCACTTGATCAAATTTTCTTCATATGGAATTGTAATTCTAGTAATTTAGTGAAGTATGTCTCACTAATTACTTGGTACCACCAATACAAGATGGGGTTAATATAATATAACCAATAAGTTCATATAGATTACAACCTACTAACAATCATTTCACACAACATGTTAAGCATAGGAACAATAAAAAATCATACATTTATCTCATAAAATGTATGAATAAATATCACATTTAATCTATCCCATAATAGAAATAATAAGCAACACATGCAGATTATACCACCTGAGTATAATTTATATTAGGTTGCGCACTCTATTTTTTTGTAAGTAAACACAATACTGTACTTTCTAATAACTGTCATTAAACATGTTATTCCTAAAAATATCTAATATGCATGCATTTAGTCTATCAAATATATGAATGAATCTAGACATATTAATTACAGTTTATACCACCTAGGTATAACATATATTTAGATTGTAATTTACAAATCAGAACACTGTATGACATCCCATAACATCATAGATCTTGGTACATGAACACACCACTCAATCACAAATAACCAATCTCACAAATTCCAATAATCAGAAGTTCACAATCCTAAAAATTAGGCAAGATAATAGAGTTTATACCACTTGGGTATATCTAATGTTTAAACTGTGTATGCATCTAAATCCGTTCGTTTCATTTAACATCACTAATATTATTATTAGTCGATACTAATTTTATTTATTTAGTTTATTTTTAATTAATTCCATCCTAATATCCCCCTGTCCTAATAATTTATATAACATCCCCTTCATTCTCATTCATTTACTAACCTTATTTTATTCCATTTCTTCATTAATTCTCCTAAATCCCCATTATCTGATCCTAATCCCACTTATCTATTATTTTAGAATTTTAAATTCCCAAAGCCCACCTACTAGCCTATGCTTAAGATTTCCTACACCCCTAGTCCCTAATCCCCACCTAATCCTCATCTAATCCTAATTAACCCCTAAGAAGGATTCTAAAACCTCCAAATCTAGAACCTTCTCTATTCTCACCCCTCCTCTCTAGAAGCCCCTAAATCTAGAGGCTTTCAAAGAATTTTAAATTTATTAAGTAATCCTCAACCCTTGATCTCCTTACCCAAACTTAAAATGTCCACCATAGATATTTCCCTCCTCTTTCTATTTAAACTAGTCCTCTCCTCCATTGGAGCCAATAAGAATTCTCATGCTATCTCCATGCTAAATCAATCCATCATCAAGAATCCTTGATCAAGTAATATCATGCCAAATTTTTGATCAATCCAATCTCCTTGTATTTTATTCCATTTAATCATGGTGTAGAACATTTAGCTTTAGGATCACAGTGCTAGTTTTGGATTATGTTCATCCATTTGCATTTTGGTCTTAATGGCTCTATCACTTTACTTAGTGGTTTGATGTTTGAGTGATTTAATTGCATAGTTTAATAAAATAGCTCAAAATTTAGGCTACATTATTGGCGACCATGGTGGGACCATTTATTTATTATATACTTAGTCAAGGTTTTTAGCTTTGGAGACATCTAGGAGAAAGATTCCTTGTTTTGCACTGAAAGGCTGCACCCATGGTAGGTTGTATGCTTACTATTTTCTATTTTATGATTAGTATAATGTATATCTCAAACCCTCTTTTTATGTATGTCCTAGTGAGTTATGGATAATTTAAAGATAAACTTAGCATATTTTAGCATTCATATTGAATTGAACTTGATAACATTGAAGGCCATTCTTACTTGACAATTTCATATTATTTTTTTAGATCAAGGATTTATAAATGGCAAACAAAAAGATTTATTTAACATTCTATCCAACAAAGTAGATAATTTTGTTTTCCAATCTCTAGCTAGTTTTAAAGTGGTATAACATTTTATCTAAATTTTTTATCGTGACTTCAATCGAACATACATAAATAGTTCATGAGGCAACCTCACAAAAACACCAAGGTTGAATCTAACATTCATAAACAGTGGGTTTATTCTATGAGAGCTTATTCTAGTTTCATGTTTTGTTGTTCCTATGGCCTTCAATGGATAGGGGATATTGATTGTTGGGTAGGATAGAGATTTAAGAGTAATAGAAACACCATTTTCATTTAGTGTATAAGAAACACTTTCCTACTTGCTACACTACTCCATGACATAGCCCATGTTAGGCATTCTGCTCCGTTATTCAGTTAAAAACTATAAAATGTCTACTTTCCCCTCAATGTTGTTGGGTTTTACAACTTGATCTAACACATTCGGGACTCTGTTGGGGAGGTGTTTTTTCTTAGAAACTATAGATTTATCAATATACTCTATTTTCCCTTCAGATGTTTTGACAAGTAGAACATATGCAATAAGAATGGTTATCCATGCACGCTAACCAAACCCCTAGGTTTGTTGCAATTTTAAGGAACTGAGTTTTTTTGTATTATAGGCATTTATTACCATGCTCTTGGTATTTTAAAACCTTGAACTGATTAGATCTGCCCCATACATGAAATTTATAGAAAATACCCTTGATCTTTCTAGAGCCCTCCATACTTTGCATGTCTTTACTTAGTGGCATACCATCTAAACTGCGCACATCATACCGTGTCTTCTCAAACATTTTGTTTAATCTTATTAGGTCTGTTAATCATAATATCTATAATATATATATGTTTTACATGTAATATGATAAAATGTTAATCTTAATTTTTTTTTTATAAAATAACATAAATATTAATATCCTTTTATCATCGATTTAGTCCTCTAACTATATAGATTTTTTTTAATTTATTTCTAAGATAAGGACAACTTTCTTTAACTTATAGGCATACGATTGTCAAAGGCTAAATTATCACAACTACTAACATTTTCTCTGGAGGTTGCCTTTCCAAATTTGTTAATTGAAACTCCTAATTATTTGGTTTGAAGGTTGATCAGTTTTGAAATCAATGAAAAACATCATTCATCTGCTTTTTTTAATACATTGAATAGGCGTATCCCTATAAGATATTTAAAAAATACTAATATCATTTATACAAAATTAATTTGTCAAAGTCATTGATTTACCTATAGGACAAATGATCTAAGGCCATTTATCATCTGACTGCTAATCATTGGTCTTGCAAGTTACCTCTTTTGGGTGCCAAAGTCAAACTACTAATCTCTTTCTTATAGGCCGTTTATCAAAGAACCCCTTTGAAATATTAAAAATAATTTTGATCATTAATCATTTTAAGCACTTCATTTAGATTGTGTTGTATTGTATATTATTTCATCTTGTAAATATACCACACACTTAATCTTAATCAAGAGAGCTATCATTAGGTGCCAAAGCAAAATTCCCCATAAAGGGTTTCATGGAGTGAGGGGCATTTAAGCTTCAAGATATAAGGTAGTTAGACAACATCCTATATGGACTTGGGCCCCAATGTACCTCTGTGTATATAGGGGATGCACTTAAAGAGCATGTGAAAATCTAGTATAGGGACTTTTCGATCATAACAGGTGTACTGCTATAGGAGTCAATATCAAATCCTAAGTAGCCATCATGAGTCAATGGAGTTGAGAGGGTTCAATCAATTCTATAATGGGTCACTAGCCTATAGCTTCACCTATGTAGTCATTTGATGGTACAAGCATCGAGTTATACTCCCTTGAGTTTACTAATCATAGGGTTATGTTCTACTTACTTGGATGTGTGTTGTGTTAAGCCAATGTTGTTTGTGAGTCGAGTCAACATTTTCACCCAAACCTATATACCTATCTAGGTCTTTGCACTAACCAACTTCTATATTCTTGCCTCATAATATCTATCAAATTTTACATCTTTATCCCATCATATCTCCTTGTAGATCCTTGTTATCATCTTCTTGTATCCTTTTTATTATCCTATCCCATCCCAAATCTTGTCTTCATCCCATCATTGTCTACATCCCCATCACCTACATTTTGTCTTATACATCCTTACCTCATTACCCTCTTGTACATACTTTGTACATTTTCTTAGTCACGTCCCATCATTAGACCCTGCCCATCACTTACTTATCTTAAATCATATATCATACACATTTTATCCTAAGCCCCTACCCCATCACATTTCTCAACCTTGTCTTCATCCCCTCCTAGTCTAACTATCTCCACTCATCATTGATAATTCCTCATCACCTATATATTCCAATCATTATCTTGTATATCCTTGTCTTACTCTCTTGTACATATCATTGTTATCTTATACATCCTTTTATCCCCTCTTATTATTATAACCCCTCATCATTAGTCACACCCCCATCACCAATTTCTCATCTTGTACATCTTAGACATCATCTTGTACATATTGTCCTTTTGTCTTACTCTCATCATATCCACCTATCCTTCATCATCCCCATAACCTACACATTTGAATCACTTATTGCACATCCTTATCTTCATCCCATTATACATATTATCATTGTATTGTCCTATCCCATCCCCCATCTTGTCTTCATCCTATCCTAGGCACATCTTATCATGATGCAAGAGCATCAAGCTAAAATATGCCATTTTTGTGTTTTTGTCATAGGTGGTCAAAAGTAGGTCAAGTTTGGATGTAATGTGTGTAAAGTAGGTCAAGTATGGAGTCCCTAGGAGTCATAGGAACAAGTTTGGTGAGTGTTTGGAGTTTCTCTCGAAAACCAATAATTTGAATTTTCAAATAGTGTCATAAGCCAAGAAAGACCCAAACAATGTAAAAAGGTGGTTAGGTGAATGGAAGTATTTTTCAAGGTATAAAGAGTCATGTAGGGATTATTTGAGGACTAAATAAGAATAGGTTATTCATCCATTTTTTTTGAATCAAGTGTAAAAGTCACCTTGTACATTGAGTTGGTTGTAAAAATAAGTTGGATGTAACTAACTTAGGAACCTACGTTGAAATGGGAAGGAAGAATCATTTGGTAGATTTAGATGGACTAGGAGAGAGAGAAGAGAGGAAGCTCTATCAAAGCAAAAATAGGGATCAAAACAAAAATTGATGTAATAACCTCTTAAAGGTTGATAGAACCTGGAAGGTCCATTCTTGGATGTGTTGTAAGAAATGTTTTTGTAAACAAATAAAAGAAAAGGTTCCTATTGTGTGAATTTACTCTCTTATTAGGTATACCAGTTGGAAATATTGTCATTGATGTCAAAGGTCTAACATTGGTGATAAAGTCCCCATTACATTTAATGGTATTTTTAATATTCATATCTTGGCTAATGTGTGTTAACATTTATTTAATATTAATGAATATATTTTTGGTTGCATATAAGTCAAAAGAGGGCCCATAGAGAAGTCAAAGAGTCAAGGGGTAAAGACAAAAGAAGAATGAGCTGCATTTTATCATAAAGAGTCATCTTGAGGAATTTCAAGAGTCACCATGTGAATTCAAAAGAGGGTATGGCATATTTTTTCATGAAGGGACACTTTGAGGAATACAAAAATTCACCAAGATAAAGACAAAAGAGGAAAGAACGCATTTGCTTATGAAGGGTCACCATGTGACTTTTCAAATGCAAGGATACAAAGGGTCATGCAAGTTTGGTGCTATTTTTCATGAGGATTGAAGGGTCATAAAGGATGAATGCCAAAGGTCATTTGGAAAGATATAAATAAAGGCTTGAGAAGTCATTTGGAATATGTAAGAGAGTGCATGGTTTTGTAATATTTTTATATAATAAAAGAGGAGAGAAAAGCAGGAGATATTGTAGAGTTATATAATTTGTGGAGTAAGCAACATTGAGAGATAGTTATGTTTTATACACAAGAGGGGTTGGTGTTCTTGTGGGTTGGTGTACATAAATATTTGCAAGGGGTTGGTGCTCTTATGGGTTGGTGCTCATAAATAGTTTCTATGTTGGTGCTTGGCAAAGGGGTTGGTGCTCCTACAAGTTGGTGCTTACAAAATTTATAATTTGAGTTGGTTCTCATTCATATACTTGAGATTTTTCTCTATGATTTTTCCCACTTTGGGTTTACACATAAAAATTTGATGTCTCTCTCTTTCTCTCTTGTGTGGTACATGTTATTATTTCAGTTTTATTGCATATCTTGAATGTGTGATTAAGTGGATTAAAGAAAATAAATTAGATTAAGTAAAAGATATATAATATACTGATTCACCCCCCCCTCTCAGTATATTTTATGCTTAATAATTGGTATTAGAGCAGGTTTCTTTTTGAAAAAGTTTTACAGCTTGAAGGTAGATCGGGGAAAGCATGATGGCTAGATCGCATGAAGATTTTTATACAAATAAGGCATATTTGTTTGATGGGATAAATTATGATTTTTGGAGCATAATGATGAGGACTTATTTGATGGCCCTTGGATTCAACATTTGACAAGCAATGGTAGAAGAATATGAAGAGCCATAGACACTTGTAACTACTTCAATAGGAAAGAAGGCAAGTGAAAATAATGCTAAAACTTTAAATGCTATTTTATGTGGTTTATGTAAATCAAAATTTGTTAAAGTTATGAAATATAAATCTTCTCATGAAACTTGGGTAGAGATTGAGAATATTTACAAAGGTGATGGAAAGGTTCAACAAGCTAATCTTCAAACTTTCAAAAGATAGTTTGAGAGTTTAAAGATGGAAGAGAAAGAAAATATAGCAAGATACCTTTTATGGGTTGATAAAATAGTTAATCAGATTGAAGGTCTTGGAGAAAAGTTAGAAGAATCAATCATGGTACAAGAAGTTTTGAGATCTCTACCATTGAGATATGATACAAAAGTTTCAACAATTGAAGAGATGAAAAATTTAGCCAAGCTAAAGATGGATGAACTACAAGGTATTCTTACAGCATATGAGATGTGAACTGAATAAGAGAAACCCTCAAAGAGAGAAGCTGCTTTTAAGACATCAAAGAAAGAGAAGGCTAAGATTCAAGAATCATGTGATAGTTCTAGTGATGATGAAGATGACAATGAAGTTATAATCATTTGCAAGCCAAAAAAGGATATAGGTAAATATCAAGGAAAATTAATTTTTAAATGTTTTAATTATGGAAAGATTGAACATTTTGCAACTAAGTACCTAGATAAGGGTAATGGTGAAAATGAAGAAGGAAAGTCTACATAAAGGAAGAATTTCAAAAGAAAATTCAAGAAGCGATTCGAGAAGAAGAGTTTTTACTCTAAAGATCTTAGCTCAACTGAAGATAGTGGAGTCAGTGATTTAGAAGAATAAGAGACTTTATTCATGTACATACATGAAGATGCCTCCATAAGCAAAAGTATAGATGATAAAGAAGAAGAACAAGATGAATCCAAAGTGAATATGGAAGGAGAACTCATTTGTGCCTTAGAAGAGTTAAAATCTCTTGAGAAGAAGAATCAAAGATTGAAGCTCCAGATCAAGAAAAATGAAAAGGAGTTAAAGGAAATAATTGAAGATCTATAAATACACTTTGAAGAAGCTAAAAAAAATGAAAAAATTTAATGACATAGTTGCAAAGAGTAAGTGAAAAATGTGAAAGGTATGCTATTGAAATTACTTTTTTAAAAATAGATTTTGAGAAAACAAATAAAGCAATCAATGATAGAACAACAAATGATTCAAAATTTTAGAATAACACTAATATGTTGAATAAGATATTAGAAAGTTGAAGATCAATGTCAAATAAGACATGTATCAGATTTGAAAAAGAGAAAGGGGATGCCACTACTTTCATAGTTAAAGTTAACATAGAAAAAGAAAAGAGATATACTGAAGCTCTTACAAAAGAGAATAAAAAGGGAACAAGTTAAGAATACAAAGGACATTTCAAACAAAGAAGGTTAGAAGGAATAGAGCTAGAAAAGGCAATCGGATCAGGTATACATAAATAGGTCCTATTTTTATGATTACTATTTTTATTGTAATGAATATGGTCATAAGAAAATACAATATTGAAAAAGAACTAATAATTTTAAAAATAAGAAGGAAACTCATGTAGAGTCAAGCAAAAGCCACAACTCTTTTACTCCTCTATCAGGCTTTAATGAAGAGGCCATAATATGTTACAAGTGCAACAACTTCAGACATATATCTTGGTATTGTAGAAGAGTGTTCAAGTCAGTCAAGAAGGATCAGAGTTTCAAGGCTTCATTCATCAAGAAGAAAGTTCAGATAGTTTCATGGTAGAAGAAACAACCTAAAAAATCTATGTTGGCACAGATGGCTTTGCATGCAAGAAATGAAAAAAAAGCCATGATTCATTGATAGTGGATGTTTGAGGCACATGACATGAGACAAGAGCAAATTCATAACCTTGAAGAAGATCAATGGTGGCATAGTGAAATTTAGAAATAATACTACTATCAAAATTATCAAAAAAGGTACACTAAGTCTGGATAATGGTAAAAGTAAAACTAAAAATGTTTTGTATATATAAGGTCTTAAGCATAATATTTTAAGTGTAATTCAAATATGTGATCAAGGGCATACACTCAAGTTTTATGTAGAAGGTTATGAAATTAAGAGAAAATATTTAGATGTGTTGGTTACATATGCTCAGAGAACATGTAATAATTTATATATGTTATCAGACATCAAAGGTCAAAGATGTTGTTTGAGTCAGATTAAAGAAAGTTGGCTATAACACAGGAGAATGAGACACATAAATTTTGACAATATTATCAACATCAACAAGAAACAAGCAGTCAGATATCTTCCAAAGATCACAAAACCATCTGATATACTTTGTGAACCTTGTTAGCATGGGAAGCAGGCTAGAAGGTAGTTCAAAATAAAAGAGTACTCGACCACTCAGATGTTAGAGCTTGTTCACACTGATCTATGTGGACCTATGAGAACTCAAAGTACTCAAGGTGAGAAATATTTCATGTTGCTTATTGATGATTTTTTATGTATGACTTAGGTTATATTTTTAAAGAAAAAATCATAAGCTTTCAGACATTTAAAAGCATTCAAAGTATTAGTTGAGATTGAAACCAGTTTGAAGATTAAGTGTCTAAGATCAGATCAAGGAGGAAAATTAATGTCAGACCAGTTTATTGAGTTTTGTGAAGACCATGGAGTAAAGAGACAATATTCAACAGTCAGAACTCTACAACAAAATAGAGTAGTTGAGTAGAGAAATAGAATAGTTCAATATATGGTGAGGACAATACTAAATGAATCCAAGATACCAGATAAATATTGGAGAGAGGTAGTTGCTAAAATAGTGCATATTTAGAATAGAGAATTATTGAGAGTCAATAGTAATAAAACCCCTTATGAGCTATGGAAAGATAAACCAACAACAACTAATTATTTTAGAGTTTTCGATAGCAAATGCTTCATAAAGAGAATCAATGAAAAATTTGGTAAGTTTGAATCCAGAGCAAATGAAGGTATATTTCTTGGTTATTCTTATAAAAGTAAAGCTTATAAATGTTATAACAAAAGAACCAAGAAAATTATTGAATTTGTAAAATTCAAGATAGAATAAGATGGAGCACAAAAAATTAGTGATCTAGTAGACATTATTGAAATCATTGAATAGGAAGATTTTGAAGAATCAGATGAAGATGAGAAGAAGGAGAAAATGACACTAGAAATCCATCCAAATATGTTTAGAGAAATCATAATAAAAGTGACATCATCAGGGATATAAATGAAGGAATTCACACTAGAAGAATGATGGTAAGTGAATCTGAGCAAGTTAATTTCTCTTTATTATCCAAAATTTAGCCTAGAACTTTTTCAGAAGCTAAACATGATAAGCATTTGGTTAAGACAATAGATGAAGAATTAAACCAGATAAAAAAGAATGATACTTAATAATTAGTGCCTAAACCAAAAGCTCATAATATGATATGAACAAAATGGATTTATAGAAATAAATTGAATGAAAATGGAGAAGTGATCAGGAATAAATCAATATTAGTATGTAAAGGATATGCTCAGATTGAGGGAATAGATTTTAAAGAAACTTTTGCACCAGTAGTAAGGATAGAGGCTATTAGAATGTTTCTTGTATATGTAGTGTTTAAAAATTTCAAAGTGTTTTAGATGGATGTCAACTCTACCTTCATAAATAATAATTTAGAAGAAGAGGTCTACATTAAGCAACGTGAGGGATTTATTCTCTCAAATATTAGTAGTCATGTATGCAGATTGAATAAAACACTGTATGGATTAAAATAAGCTCCTAGAGCTTGGTATTCAAGACTTGATAAGTACCTGCAGGATCAAGATTTCAAGAGAGGATTTACTAACAGTAATCTCTACATCTAAACAAAAGGTGAGTATCAATTGATTATTGTGGTATATGTTGATGATATCATTTTTGGTAGAAACACTGAAAAGATGATAAAATAATTTTTTGATAATATGCAAAAAGAATTTGAGATGTCTATGCTTGGAGAATTATCATTTTTCTTAGGGTTGAAAATATTTCAGTCAGATAAAGAAATTTTTATATCTCAAAGTAAATATGCCAGGGAAATGTTGAAAAAATTTGATTTTAAGGATTGTGCGCCAGTTGGCACACCAATGTGTAGAGAAAATAAAATGAGCAAAGATGAAGATTCACATATTGCAAATCTATGATCGGTAGTCTTTTATATTTGACAGCATCAAGGCCAGCATCATACATGTAGTAGGTATGGTTTTCAAGATATTAGTCAGCTCTAAAAGATAGTCATGTTTAGTTGGTGAAAAGAATATTTAGATATATCAAGGGGACATTAGATTATGGATTATGATATTCCACTATCAGAGATTTCACTTTGGTTGCTTATACAGATTCAGATTGGGCATGTTGCTTGGATGACAAAAAAAGTACAAGCGGAGGATCTTTCTTCCTTGGTGATAGCTTAGTATCATGGCTAAGCAAGAATTAGAATTCAATATAACTTTCTATAGCTAAAGGAGAATATATTACAATAATATTTTGTTGTACTTAATTGCTTTAGATGAAATAAACTTTGGAAGATATCAAGGTAAAATATGATGAACTTGTTTCTATTTTTTGTGACAACATAAGTGCTATTAATATTTTGAAGAATCTAGTGATGCATTCAATAACAAAACATATTCCCATTAGATATCAATTTTTGAGAGAGCAAGTTGTAGATCAATAGGTTAAGATGGAATATATCAGTACTATTGAGTAGATTGTAGATATTTTTACAAAGGCACTACCCAAGACACATTTGAGTATCTACAGGAAAAGTTGGGAGTAATTTCTTTTACTTCTTTCCATTGAGGTTCAACATTCGTTGAGGGGGATCTAAGTGTTGGCTCAAGGATAAGCCCTTTGTCATTGATGTCAAAGGGGGAGAAGAATAAAAACAAGTATAAGTATAGGTATAGGTGTAGAAATAGATGTAAATAGGTACAGGTTGCTATAGTAAAGGGGAGTTACTGTATATTTTTTAGATGGCAGTATGTGCAAGTTTTAGTTGTGGCAATTTCAGTTTGAGGTTGCCATTAATGACAAAGGGGGAGATTGTTGGAAATATTGTCATTGATGTCAAAGGTCTAGAATTATTGGTGATAAATACCTCATTGCATTTAATGGTATTTTTAATATTCATATCTTGGCTAATTTGTGTTAATATTTATTTAATATTAACAAATATATTTTTGGTTGTATATAAGTCAAAAGAGGGCCCATAGAGAAGTCAAAGAGTCATGGGGTAAAGACAAAAGAAGAATGGGATGCATTTTCTCATGAAGATTCATCTTGAGGAATTCTAAGAGTCACCATGTGAAGATAAAATAGGGTATGGTGCATTTTTCCATGAAGGGACACTTTGAGGAATATGAAGAGTCACCAAAATAAATACAAAAGAGGAAATGACACATTTGCTTATGAAGGGTCATGCAAGTTTGGTGCCATTTTCCATGAGGATTGAAGGGTCATAAAGGATGAATGCCAAAGGTCATTTGGAAAGATACAAATAAAGGCTTGAGAAGCCATTTGGAATATGCAAAAGAGTGCATGGTTTGTAATTGTTTTATATAAGAAAAGATGAGAGAAAAGTAGGAGATATTGTAGAGTTATATCATTTATTAAGAAACATTGAGAGATAGTTGTGTTTTATACACAAGAAGGGTTGGTGCTCACAAATAGTTGTTGTGTTGGTGATCGATAAAGGGGTTGGTGCTTCTGCAAGTTGGTGCTTGTGAAATATATAAATTGAGTTGGTGCTCATTCATATACTTGAGATTATTATCCATGGTTTTTTCCACTTTGGGTTTCCATTTAAAATTTTTGTGTCACTCTCTCTTGTGTGGTGCATGTTATTGTTTTAGTTTTATTAGATATCTTGAATGTGTGAGCAAGTGGATTAAAGAAAATAAATCAAATTAAGTAAAAGATATATAATATACTGATTCACCCCCCCTCAGTATATTTTGTGATTAACAATAACAAGTTCTTATTTTTATATTTATTGAATAATATTTTAAGATCCCAAGGAATGGATGTCTTGATAATGTTTGCAAGACAAATATATGTGTCCAGGGTGACAAGCATGTGAAGTAGAGTTTGTTTGTGGTTAAGGATTGTTGATATAAGGAAAAGGTTTGGATGTTATCCCTGAGTCTTTATTTGAATCATAAAACCTTATATGTTGTATTTGGTATCATCTTAGAATGGAAAAATAATGGAAAATAACTCAGTTATGGATAACCCTGTACATTGCATGGTCGAGGGGGTAGAACTGACAAATAAGGTTTTTTAGTTGGTGTTGAGTAGCCCAAAGTCTTGAGTAATTTATTAACATTGTCATGTAATCAAGGGAGGTATTTGGTATGACCTAGAGTGAGGTGAAATATTTAAATAACAATTTGAAATCTCTAATGTATATTCTACCTATACCCTATTCAGGTTCACAGTCACTTTGAAAGGGGAGTTAGAGAGTTTTCCCCTTATTATTGTAACAAAAATCATTAAATGTATGGTCTGGATGAGTAGAAATTTTATTAAATGGGGTTATGTATCCTTGGACACTTTGGGAGAGGGTAGAAAGTGAAGAAAAGAACCTATTGTTACCACAAACCTGTAGGTTACATTGTTATGCACAATCAAGAAAAAAAATGTAGATTTATTGTAAGAATGCATATGTTTTTTGACTCTAAGGACTTTTAGGATAATTAAAGGTGCAATAAAGTTGTGGGAGTTGAGAAACACCTTTGGGAATAGTCCTTGAAACTCTCAAGCACACATACCCTAGTGTTATGGTCATAAAGAGGACAAAAAGAACCTGTATTCTAATGATTAGGAGAGTAAACAAAGTGAAAAGAGGTGTCTCACCTATTTTAAAAGTTGATTTAGGTCAAAAAATAAAATTTTGAGGTGATTTTACCTTTTCAAACATTATTTAACTCAAGATATGGAATTTTGTATGCCCACGGCTTGGGCAGGGTCAAGAAAACCCTCGGATTAGGGTTTTGAGGTTTTTATGAGTTATAATATTTGAAAAATCATGAAAATTTGTGATTTGAATTGTATTATAATATGTAAATAGAATAATGTATTTTGGTTCTAAGATTGTATGGATATGTATGGATTCGAGGACTATGGTAAGGTTTGAGGGCTAATTAGGCCTAAAAGAGGGTTGATTTACAAAGGAAGTATAACCTAGAAGATGAATTAAGTCATGAAAAATTACAAAGGAAACCTATAAAAGTGATTAATTCTTGAAAATGGTTCCTATAATTGGTAAACCAAAGGATAACCTCAGAAAAAAAGGCTACAAGCCTTGGGAAGAGCATTGTAAGCCTTAGGTGTGGAATTGAAGGGTGAAAGGAGTTTGATTAGTTGAAAAAGGTTAGGAAAAAATGGATAATAACATATAATAATATATTTAACAAAATTTTGATACCTTGACACCTAATTTCAAGATTTGGTCCTTAAGACTTAATGGGCGTACCTAGTGAAATCTAGTGAGAGTAAGAAGAGCAGCTTGAGAAGGAAATGAATTGATAGAGGTAGAGTATTCATATGAATATCATATATGAGAATGAATATCATATAAAAGGGTTTATAAGTGTATAATATATATGTATATAGTCAATAAGGCAATCAAGAAAAAACTCCAAGGAAGAAACTAGATTGAGGTTGGTTGATCAAACCAAGCATAATAAGAGCATGAAATGTCCTTCAAGACTAGAGTTAGGTTAATAGGAAATTTAATGACTTATCTTTCATAACTCTACATCATATCACCACCTTGTCTTCCCCTCCTAGTACAACCATTATCCACTCATCATTGACCACATCCCATCACCTGTATCTTGTCTGGTACATAATTTGTTCTCTTATACATCCTTTTAGTCATATCCTATAATTGTCTCACTCATCATTAGTCATACCCCCTCACACATCTTAATCACATTTTGTCTTGTCATTCACATCTTATCCTTATCCCACATCTTGTCCTAATCAACCTTTTGACTTGACCTTGCCTTAGCCTAGTCACCTCATCACCCATCTAGTCTAACCCCATCCTATCTTATCCTAGTTGGGCCTTTAAGTCATGCTCAGGTCCTAATCCATCCTCATCCTTATCCTTAATAAACTTATTCATCACCTATCTATACTATCCCTTATCCCATTATCCTTTATCACATAATCTTATCCCATCCTATCCTGAGAAAACCAGTCTAAAGTTTTGAGTTAGTCTTCTCCATTGCTATCATCCCATCATCCTTATCCACTATTTCTCATCATACAGTCATATCTCATACCTAGTTGATATCATACTATCATCTTGTAACTTTGTTAGTATCAATCTAGAAAACCCATCATCATCAATTTAGTCTAATCATCTTTGCCTACTCCTAACTAGGAACCATCTAATCATTGTCTTTCTAGGTTTGGAACTTAGGCACCCATCAAACCCCTAATCCATTTTACTATCTTGACACCTATGAATTATGGATAGGTCATTATAACCTATTATAATATAAATCTAAAATCTAATCCTAGTATTTAATCCATTAGTCCATCATCACTTAATCATATTAGCTAGGTTCTTTCAACCTATTTTATTGAAGAAACCCATCCAATCCTTATCCTACCTCTATCATCCATCACTCCTCAACCATCACCATGAAGATAGACCCCATGTTCATATAAAAATATATATCTTCCCATAAGGATGAGATCCTCTTGAAGTTTCTTATGATGGGTATTCCACGCCCTGAAGGTGTTGATCCCTTTCAACTTATTGCACCTCCTATCTAAGCCCCTTAATGTGAGTATCATACCAATCCTCCATCTGCTAGTCATAAGCCATAAATTTAGTCTATTCATCTTTGCCTACTCCTAAATATAAACCATCTAATCATTGTCTTTCTAGTTTTGGAACTTAGGCACCCATCAAACCCCTAATCCCTTTTGCTATCTTGACACCTATGAATTATGGATAGGTCATTATCACCTATTATAATATTAATATGACAGCTAATCCTAGTATTTAATCTATTAGTCCATCATCACCTAATCATACTAGATAGGTTATTTTGACCTATTTTATTCAAGAAACCCATCCAATCCTTATCCTACCTCCATCATCCATCACTCCTCAACCATCGCCATGAAGATAGACCCCATGTTAATAAACCAATATATAGCTGCCCATAAGGATGATATCCTCTTGAAGTTTCTTATGATGGGTGTTCCACTACCTGAAGGTGTTGATCCCTTTCAACTCATTACACCTCCTGTCCAAGCCCCTTAATGTGAGTCTCATACCAATCCTCTATCTGCTAGTCATAAACCATTGTATACCCATTCCCATACTATCAAAGGGAATCCAATCTTGGCCACCTTGACTCCTTCCACCCCCTTAAGTCAAAAATCATCTAAAAAAAATCTAATGCTTCCATATCTAATTCACATAGATAAGTGGGTTCTTATACTCCCATTCTTATATCCTTGGAAGCCCTTTTTAAACAACTAGGCACCACCAAAATGATGGTCTATCCACCTATCCAACATCTTGATCCCATTAAGCCTAAGTCCTCATGGTATAAAGATAATCAATACTATGTATATCATATAACTTGGGGGCATACCATTAATTGATGTTGACCTTTTCAGGATTATGTCCAAGACCTCATTGATCGCGGTGATATAGTAATTGAAGATGACCTAGATGCATCCACATCCTTGGGTGAATAATAAAAGGAATGCCAAGATTCTATTCTCGATCATGATAAATCCCTTCCCTTTCTAAGATAAGGTTAATACTCCACACCCATCTTACATGATTTCCCCATCTTCAACAAATCCTCCATTAAAGCTAAGTCTACTCCCCATGAGCCTAGTCCTCTCATATCTCATGAACCTTCTCACCCATCACATCAAATACCCCTAATCCATCACCAAGCATACCTTTGGATCCCAATTAGGGTGATGAAGTCATAACATAATTATTATAAGATTTATATATAAAAGATTATCAGAGTTAATCTGATCCTCCTTTAGATGTGTACACTACAACTAGTCCTCATGATCCTTTTGCTGATCTTGAGGACATTTTTTTGATGTAAAAATTAGGTCTCCTAATAACTCTTATGAATACTATGCTATCCAATCACCACTCATTGACCTCATCATGACCTCACTACCACCTTCATACATCATGGACCCTTTAATCCCCATCAATGATCACTTAATCACCTCCCTCCATAAGGACAAAAATGAACATATATTATGGAGCCTTCCTTAGGTAATATAATGTGTGCCACAAGTACAAAGGTCCAAGACCACATTCCAAAAGTCATAAATCATAATCAAGTCATCCTTGATCTAATAAATCAAAATCAATAAGATTATAATCATCAACCGAGTCTAAATATGTCTTGCCATAGTGAAGCCTAATATCAAGAACTAAAAGAATGTTAAAGGCAAAATCATTATTTATCAAGTCAAAAATCAATCTCCCCAAAGCAAAGCCTAAAATTAGGCCTAGAGGGTAGTCAAAATCTAAATAATATAAAAAAACATAACCAATCATCCATCAAGTGATCATATCAAAGATGAATCACAAAGTCAAAGTGTCTTGGATCTCTTGTAGTCTTTTGTCAACTGGCACCAATCAAATAAAGAATGTCTAACATCTCCAATGATGTATGCGACTATTAGTACTAATCCTTCATCACCCATAACACCCTCCTATCATGATCCTATCATCCATTTAATTCATATACATCACCATCAAGTTATAGTCATATCCATACCTCTCATCACCTTCTTGAGCAACATTATCTCTCCTAAGGGAGATGAAGATACTTGGTTTAGATATTTGGAGGGGTCACCATAAAGAATCACTAAAGGCCACCATGACAACTAGGCATCTAACATCCATCACAAAATAGGTGTTCACTAAAAATTCATCTAGTGTTATCATTACTACATATTGAACCCATATATAATAAATCAAGATGCCTAAGAGTCAAAAAAAGAAAAAAATAAAGAAATCATTCATCTAGTGGTGAAAACCAGTCTTTTGGTACCTTGGGTAAGTACCATGATGAAAACCAATTTTCAACATCATGGTAGAATAATCAAATATCTGCATTAAACCATAACACTTGGGGGAAAATTCATTCATTCCCTATCCTTTTTCAATCCCATTCATCTATCCATATTGGTTTCATCTCCTATCCACCTTGTCTATCTCACCCATCTTATCTCTTGTCCATCACCTCCATCCATTTCATCATTTGCCATCATATCATACATCTTAGCTCTCCTTGCATCCCGTGTCTTTATCTTCATAAATTATTGATTGGTGTCTTGAGAACTATTCTTGAACCATATTGGCATATCCTCCAATGGACACTTAGGTAACTAAACATCTAGTTCCTTCATGATGTGGTCATTATCAATCCCTAATCTCTTCTTCCTTCATCTTCATCCTATTTTCTGCATCACCCTCATCCTTTTTGTCATCCCATCCATCATTCCATCCATCCTCATCCTAGTTTATTAGATTAGTATTCCCTTTACTAGTAACCCCCATTTATATAGTGTACATACATATTCCAAAAAATACCTAAAAATTGAAATATTCTCAAAAACCCTAAAAATCATAAAATTTACAAAATCCAAAAATAGTCCATCGTGTCTTAGCTTATACCCCATCCCCTAGTTTCATCCATCTCCATCCATTTCATATCTTCCCATATTTGGATCCCACATTTAGTCTTGGAACCAAATTAGAGTGGTCACCTATCCCTTCATAACTACATCATCCTCTTAACAAGGCATTATCAACACACA
The DNA here is from genome assembly GCA_037957365.1 of Torreya grandis. NCBI lineage: Eukaryota > Viridiplantae > Streptophyta > Pinopsida > Cupressales > Taxaceae > Torreya > Torreya grandis. Next base: position 52,882 of record JARHVA010000284.1, on the reverse strand, counting down.
TATCCTTTTCAAAGAATTTAATTAGGCACCCATAACTTCTTATCTGTTGAATTTTCATATCTAGCACCCATCAACTCACTTCTTTTCTAGTATGAATGGTAATTGATCCCATCACCTTCCTTATAATTTCCTCTTCATACATAATACCCATCAAATCATATCTTTACTAGTATGGAGGGTATTTGATCCCATCCTTATCTCCTCTTCTTGATAGATTAGAATCTTGTAAGGCCTTGTATGTTGGTAATCATTGGTAATCACTTTTATAAATCACCTTCCTTGGCCACTTTTCAATTCAATTTCAAGACAAAATCCGTATACAAAGACCTTTTCCTATCCTCCATACTTCTATCCTCAACTAGGGGTAACATTTTATCCTAATCCTAATCATGATCACCCTATCCAAATACAAGTCCACCCTAAGTCACAATCACATCATGATCATCCAACCCATCACCTATTCACTCATCCCATCATTAAGCAAGACATTATGACATTGCATGTAGATAATTATGTGTGTTTCTTGTCTGTTGTTTGACCCATCACCTAACCTCCATCTAATCATCATTAGTCTTAATAAGGATTCTATAACCCTCCAAATTTATAACCTTATCTATTCTCACCCCTCCTCTCTAGAAGCCTCTAAATCTAGAGGCTTTCAATGAAAAATTCCTTAGATAATTACCATCCCTTGATCCCCTCAAACTAAATTCAAATCTCCATCATAGATATTTCCCTCCTCTTTCTATTTAAACAAGTCACTTTATCCATAGAAGGCCATCTTGAAAACTAGAGTCCTCATGCTATCTTAATGCCAAATCAGTCCATCATCAAGCATCCTTGATCACGTAACATCATGTCAAAATTTTGAGTCAAAGGTAATCCTAATCATATTGTTTTAATCTATTTAATCATGGTTTGGAGCACTTATCTTTAGGATTGTAATGCTTATTTGAATTTGTGAATTCATCTATTGCATTAGGTCTTAATGGCTCTAAAATTTAAATAGGTAGTTTTTTATTTTGAGTTTTTTAAATTACATGTTTATGGTGATTTAATCCACAACCTCAAAATTCATGCTACAAAATCACATCAAAACTACATCTTCATCATCATTCTCTCATCAGAACTACATCGATCAAAGGTCTTTTTAGACTATGTAGGCAACACTTGGCCACTTTTCAGTGTCCAAGGATAGTTTGACCACTATCTCTTCTATCACTCCCTTGCATGTGTCCTTACTAGGGGACTCATCATTAATCACATTAGGGCTCATTGATTTGATAAAATACAGTCCAATTCTTTTCCTTTAATTATTGTCACCTAATCATATTAATTATTCTATATTGATTAATTTAACTTTGAGCTACACCCATCATTAAATTTATCCAATTAGTCTTATCTTGACCTCTGGTTCTCCTTTACATGCATATTTTATGGGGATACATCTAAATCTTGTAGCCTTTTAATCCAATCATCATTGTGTTACAGTTGATTCCCCTTTGGGATGTGTCAGCAATCATGATGCCCATCATCTCTACTCCCTATGCATGTGTCTTTTTTAGGGGCATCATAAATCTATAGGTCACTACTCAAGTCAAATTTTGCTTCTTAATCTATATCAAATCTACCATCCCATCCCCTTATCTATCCATCATATCCCACCCCTCACTTCTTATTTTGAGTGGCTATTCATCTCATTCTTCTTCACATGTCCCCTTGAGGGGGCATCATATCCCTTGATATAATCTACTAACAATCATACAGGACATGGATTTTGTTTGAAAGACCATTACTCACATTTCTCTCCACTTGTAATTCGCTTTCAAAAGAGAAAAATGTATGAATTTAAATTCTCTCACTTCATTCAACGTCGCTAATATTATTAATAATAAACACTAATTCCACTTATTTAATTTATTTTTAATTAATTCCATCCTAATATCCCCCCTTCATAATCATTTATCTAACACCCCCATCCATTCTCATTCATTTACTAACCTTATTTTATCCCACTTCTTCATTAATTCTCCTAAATGCCCATTATCCTATCTTAATCCCACTTCTCTATTATTTGAGAATTTTAAATTCTCAAAGCCCACCTACTAGCCTATGCCTAGACTTTCTTACACCCTTAGTCCCTAATCCCCGCCTAATCCTCATCTAATCATAATTAACCCCTAAGAAGGATTCTAGAAGCCTCCAAATCTAGAACCTTCTCTATCCTCATCCCTCCTCTCTAGAATCCCCTAAATCTAGAGGCTTCCAAGGAATTTTAAACTCTTTAAATAACCTTCAATCCTTGATCTCCTTCCCCCAACTTCAAATCTCCACCATAGATCTTTCCCTCCTCTTTCTATTTAAACCACTCCTCTCCTCCATTAGAGATAACAAAATTTCTCATGCTATTTCCATGCCAAATCAATCCATCATCAAGCATCCTTAATCAAGCAACATCATGCCAAATTTTTGAGTCTAAGGTAATCAATCCAATCTCTTTGTCTTTTATTCTATTTAATCATAGTGTAGAGCATTTAAATTTAAGATCATAGTTCTAGTTTTGAAATGTGTTTATCCATTTGCATTTTGGTCTTAATGGCTCTATCACTTTACTTAATGGTTTGATGTTTGAGTGATTAAATTGCATAGTTTAATCAAATAGCTCAAATTTTAGGTTAAAAACTGAGGCACTCATCATGATGCACTACTATATGATATATAAGTCTAAACACTTTTACAATTTAATATACTCATAATAAGTACTACTCACTAGTTTCATTATTGTATGCATATATCTAACAACAATCTATCATGCTATTCCTGAAGCATCAGATAACCCATAGTCAAGTTATACCATAAAAATTCATTTAAATAACTTAATTATATTTCTAGGGATTATTTTCATATGATTATAGTTTCAGTCCCTCAGACACCTTATGATTCAATATAATCATCCATTTAGCTATAAGCTTAGGTATATGACCCAATACACCTATATATGTAATATTTTGATATGATTGCTTAAGTACATGAATAAATATGTTTCCTATATATATTAATAAATATACAACCTAATATGTTCCATAAATAATAACACAAATGATATACAAATACCATGTCAATGGTAAACTATATTTATAAGTCAAGAGCTCCATATGATCTTAACAAACGTTATACTTTCCTGTTCATAAAATTTATTGATGATCTTTTTAAGATAAGGGATAAAATAATATAATAACCCATAATTTTTATCTCTACCAAAATATATTTTTAAATATACAACACCCTATGATAACCCATATTATCATAGTCTAGTGTTCTTAAGCATAACTACTAATTACCACAATCCAGTAGTACAAAACAATGGAAACATAAAATTTTGTTAAACCAACTAGTTATATTCTAATAGTCAAATTTTCATAAAAATAACTATACATGTATGAACATGATTCTATCTTAAAATACAAGGTTAGGAGTCTATATTTATGTTGACATAGTTTTTCAACTCTTGGGTCCCGTGACCAATTATTTTATATCTATCCACAAAAATGTAGAGACATACAACCCAATACCCCCAATATATGTTATATTTTTCTAATAACTCCTAAATATTTAGAAAAAAATCTTGTCTTTATATACAAATAATCTCTACAATATGTAGACACTTAAAACTGACCACTAATGGCCTTCAACCTGACTTCAGATTGATTCTTGCCAACAATTATAAATTAAGCCTAAGAATCATTGAACATATCAAATTTACTTTTGCATCATTTATAAAATCTCAAAATCAAATTCAGAAATCTCTAATTGGTTTATCTTACTATAAGTAACAAAAACTTCTCACAGATTCATCTCTAATCAACCTCTGACATCATAACATACAATTTAGCCTATATACCTATTAAGTGGGGTAAGTGCACAAATAAAATCAAATATTGAAAGAGTTAAATGGATAATAAAAATTAATTAACAAGATAAAACAAATTACATTCCTAGTTGAATTATCCATGTGCAATTAAATTAATTACTGAAAAAGGAAATTCAAAAATATGAAATATCTTAACTTTTTATGATTACCTTTTGTGAGTTATCAGGACTTTGAAAATATCTCAAAATATCTCACCCATGCCTATTCATTACAAATCATTAATTTTTGACACATTTTAACTCTACTAGGGTTAATTAACTCACTTAGGTTAAGTTTGAACCCATTCCATGTTTAAACTACACTTCAACTCATCTTGAGTTGGGGTTAGTTCCTAAACCTATAAATACAAGCCTTTGCCTCTTTATTTGAGAGCTTGGAAAATTGCAGAGTTATAATGCAAGTTTTAGCATAAGACTCATGGAAATAGTTTTATAATGCCAAAATATTGATCCAACTCATCAAGCAAGCATAAGCCATACCAATCAAACCATGGTGTTAAGGAGAGAAGGTGCAAAGAAAACTCCATTGCTAAAGACTCTTTGAATACAAACCGAGCAAACAATGAACAAATAATTTGGATCTCTCAAGGAAGGTAAGGATTATTGTTCTTTGCATTTTAGTTGGGTTTTCAATTATTTTTTGTTCATTAAGCTCCCCCCTATGATCTAGGCTTAGAGATGTTAGTATGTTAGTGTGTTAATTTCATTGTTTTGTGAAACTAACACTTGATCTAACCTCCTCTCTATTATCAAATTCTTATGATCATACAATATAAAAATATGATTTAAAGATGTAAATATAATTAATATTTTATATGATGTGATATAATTAATATTTTTGATTACCATTAGGCTTTACTAAATGTAACTAAATATATATCCGACTCCTCAAATATAAGTTATTCTAATTACTCACATGCATAATTTATATTCAATAATATCTTATCAAATTTAGCAAAACTGTCCTTATATGTAAATCTATGAATATCCACCGATACTTTAAATAAGACATATTGGTATTTATAACCAACTCTATATAATGATAAATCTAATTAAGCACTCAATTTTATTCAAATAATCAAAATAAGTATCTTGGCTCTATACATGTAAATTCTCATTCCTATATAATTACTTGTATTTTATAAATATTCTTATAAACAAATATTTATAAATATTAGAGAGGTATATGAATCACCCAACCTATATTCATTGAGTTCATATGAGATATTATGGGGATGAACACCTTTGTTGAGTTCACATAGCAAAGTGGGAGACAACCTTAGGTACATACATATCCTTTGAAATTGGAGAAAATGTTTACTTAAAATCCAAAACAAACAACACCTTCTCAATAGGAAAATATACAAAATAATCACCCGAATATGAACACTCACAATAACAGAGAGGATAAAATAGGTAGCATACAAATGCCAAAATTATTGAGTCATAATTCCTAAGGCTCTTATTTTCCTTTATAAGTGTACAATATTTTTGCAAGTGTCTATATTTTTATACTATATAATGTTTATATATTTTTACACTATATACAAGTATTGTCAAGGGACCACACCCTAACATAAATAACCAACATCAAGTTTCATTCCATAGAAGCTATGTATAATTATACATATAATTAGGTCCCAAGACATGGTATGGTGATTGACATGTATACTTTATTCTTTAGCACAACACCTATGTTTAGTTTAATGTTACTTGACCCAAAGATTCTCAAATATATAACAAAGAGAAAGATATAGTTTTAGTTTATGGAAATTTGATACAAACAAACAAAATTTATAGATAAAGGTTTCATGGATGCATCTTCATGGAGAACCTACAACTTCTTTTACAACCAACACCAACACCAACACTGAAATCATGTTTGTGAAAAAGCACTATTTATAAAGAGGTCATATTAGTGCTTGATAATCTTTATTGAGAGAAGTTTTGGTATCTTTCATGATGATGCCCAATTTATCATTTGTTGTTTCTACCACTATATATTTCTCACGCATTCTCTTGTCATCCTCTAGCCTAACTGTGTTATTTAATTTGGCTTTTAGTCTTTTCCACCTCCACGCTACTCTCTTTCTCTACCATGTTCTCCTCCATGCTTTCTTTTCCTCTATGTGTTGTGTCTCACTTTTATTCCTCTCTATTTTATGATTATTCTCCATTTTTATTTCCTTTTCTAAGTGCATGTGATGTTTTCTTTAAAACTCTCTTTTTGTTTTTCTTTCTTTTTGTTTTTCTCTATTTTTATTCCTTTCTATGACTTCCTTTATTTTTAAAAATATATTTCTTTTCAATAATTATCCTCTTTTTCTATTTTTTATCCAAGACATTAATTTTCATATATATATTTTATTTCTAATTACAATAATCAACATATTTGCTAATTAAAATGATGGCTTAATGATATCTTACTCGATCAGTAAATTTGAATTTAAATTTAATTATATAAATCATACAAAATGAGTTCGGTAAAACCTTTAAAATATGCTAGTAAATCATGATGAAATAACTATTTAATGCAAACAAAATTAAAACACATTATACTAACCATTTATTATGCATCTAACATGTGCTAGTTATTGTGGTGTATGCAGAGTTCTAACCAGTTTCTCTATCATCCTTTGACATCTCCATCTACATCATCCTCTCCAATGATGCTCTACCTCTATCAATATTTGAGAGATGAGTTCTCTTTCATCAACCTCAAAACAAGCAGGTAGTTAGATCATAACATCATTATATACATTCATCATAAAATATAGTTGAAATAACAAATCAACATGTTTGTAACGTAAACATATACACTATGACTAACTCATAGCAATGTAATCATGTAACATATGCAACATCTTATTATCCTATAATAACATATATCTCAAATCTTAGATAATAATGACCAAATCAAATTTGTCAATTATAAATATCCATTGAAGATCAAATAGTTTGCTTATCAAAGAATTGATATGTAACATCATTTCCCCTTAAAGTTAGGAATCATTCTGAATGAATCTTATTCAAATATAATTTTGGAATTAAAAATATTTTTCAACATAAAAATAACATATTATATATTAATAAATCAAACAAACAAATGTGAAATTTTCCTAGAGAACTCATCATAGTTCTCTCAATTAATACTATCCTTAGAGTATTAGTCCCACAAGACTCTACACTATGACATCTCCCTATTACAAAAATAAAATTTATGAGTGTCACTTACTCTAATTGGTTCTATCATGAACACCCCTAGGTCCTAAATTGGTAAGACAAGCCTATATGCTATAGGACTAACCACTTCTATCACCTTTAAGGGTTCCACATAACACAGTTATAATTTCACTAACTTCCCAAAATCATATGAAATCATCATAAAAGTTAAAACAAATGATCAAAGAGAGTTTCACAAAGCAAAAATGATGTGTATAAGTTAATATTATTGCTGCTTGATGTAGCCTCTGATAAGTATGACATGTCAATACTGTCGCTACTCCACATAGCTCCTGACAAGTATGACGATGAATAGAAATTAAAAATACTGCATTTCAAATGTATACAAAATTAATGAATAAACACTAAAATATATACATGTGTATGGCCATATGACTAAATTTGACAAGTCCATCTGTACAATCTTGGATTTGATAAGCTCTCTTTGTCAGATCCAAACTTAGTAACTACTGAGTCAATGTGAGACTAAATAAGGTCCACTCCCATATCTTAGTAATCACGTTCTCACTTCACTACTCTTCCCTTAGGTATCCATGACCTAATGATATCCAAATGTGCATAAGGTTCAATGAACCCCAATTCTATACTAACAAATCATAGAAAGCAATAATATATGTTAAATAATTCCAGATGTACCAACATACATACAAAAAGATCATACAATCATTTCATAATTGTATTAAGTTGTCACTAGCCAAACATAACTAGTATCATCTTCCACAACTTAACTTATTTTGTTATATTTATAGTTAAGAGGAAATAATGTTAAACTATCATAACATATAAAGGCAAGGATCACACTATCCTTAAAACCTTATAAAAGAATAAGCGAGATAAAGTATCCCTACTTATTCGGCTAGTATACAATAAGTTAAAAGTTTATCTCAACCCTTTTAAACTAACAAGATGTTTCACACATACTATACCCTATTCGCTCCTAGTGAAAGGTACATAAATAACTCTTAAAAAAAACATGCTTTAAGCAAAAAAAGAATAATATCAATATAATCAAGGGTAAATCATAACATAGTGATTATAATTAACTTATAATTATTAATCTAGAACCAATATAAATTCAAGGTTCATCACTCTATGTGGTTTAAGTTCATAATTTAGATAAAGTAGTGACTCTAAAAAGTCACAAGTGGAAAGTAGAGAACTAACATCTCAATAACAAAACTCCTAAATACCTTCACACGGTATGGGTAAAAACACCATAACCTAAGTTGCCATAATCACTACTCACATACCAAATCTGTAAGCGTAGATTCCACAAGTAGAAAGGAAATATTACCAACATAGATGCATCAATCCACTTCTACAACTTTTCTATCAATAAGAAGTAAAAAACACTATCCCATGAACTTTAGGGAATATGGTCAAAACATAATTTGGAAACAAGTTTCCATTTAAGGGAATACTAAATCAACATCATGGAAATATGAATCCTCTCGGTAGCTTATAATGATGTCAAAGGAGAGTGAGAGAATAACAACTCACCTCCATGATAGATATGATAGATGACACTTTTTTCCAAGTCCATATAAATAATATGGGGTGCCAACTCATGAGCCATCTCCTAACACATACGAATCCTCAACAAAGACATATACACTTTACAACAATAAAATTCCCACCGTACTAGGTGGTACCAATCTAAAATGGTCTTGTAGGATTTAACACTCCTTGGATTAGTGTATATAAGACAAAAAACTAAAGTACATATACTTTAGTGTGAAGCATCCCATGCTTTTTGAACACTCACAACTCAAAATACAAATGACAAAGGTGGTTTGATTAACTGGTAAGAATGTAATCATTTTTGAGGTGTTTGATCTAAATGATCAAAATATGGTAGGAATCTCTTGTTCACAACTCATGAACTATGTTAAGTAATCAACTACCCAACCTTGTCTATAACCATCACCATTGAGACACTTGATAAACCAACCCTATAACAAATCTAAGAGGGTATGAATGCTCTTAGAGTACACATTAAATGTACCACACACATTCAAAATTCTCTTTTCTGAAAAACATAAGGATACAAAAATGCTAATGGACTCATTAGGTCATAGAGTTTAGACATAGCTCTGATACCAAATGTAGCAACCCCACTAAGACCTAACAATAAATACGTGATTTTAAAAAAAATTTAAACACATATACTATATAAAGATTACACTATCAGAATCCAAGTAGTGATCATACTAAATAATCTAAGTGTGATAACTATGAATAAACATGTGACATTTAACAGTCACTAATCACTATCAACATATGAAACACATCATAACCAATATAGAAAGTAATTAAAAATGTCAACCATAATTGGTACAATAATACAATCACTACTATTAAAGTAAGAATAAATAAAAATAAAATCTCATCAGATTTATGATTCAATAATAAATACAATATAATACAATGTACACATATAAGATACATGGCTTCCTGGAGCCTAATTCTCTAGACTCTAGTATCTGTGACACTCTCAAATGTTGATTCAAAACTCAAAAGTTTTGGTTGATAAATATTTCAATAACATAGAAATAACACATTAATAATGAATTCTCTGAGAAGAGATGTAGTAATACTCAAGATCACAATACAATTATATGCTTATCTCTTGGAAGAGATGTATGTCTTCACATTTCGGGTTACCTCTTCATTTATAAATATTTTGAAAGTATGGGGAGGATGTGGAAGTTCACCAATATCGAGAGAGATTGAGTGGTTTGACTTCTAAGATTTAAAACAATACAGAGTTTGAGGAATTACTATTTTTAGAAACTTACTATTTTTAGACTACACTACTAAAATTGAAATTTGGGGCACTTCCCTTGGGTTTTCAAGGATATAAATTCATTATTAAGATATCAATGCCATCTCAAAATTTTCTCCTCATTTTTATCTTTTGAATGATTCAAATGGCGAGTCAATTGGAGCTATGGTGCAAAAGTTATGGCTCTTTGAAGTTTTGTCATCAATTGGGGTGGAACTGTCACCTGGATTATCACCTAAATTGTTGCCCGAATCAAGTGTCATCTCAAAATTAGTACTATTTTAGAGAGGGAGAGAATCATCTGAGTGATTTTTAATACCAACCATGAACCAATGATCCCCCATATTAATCCCATCAGGGAATGTCTCTCCCTTCATGAATGAGTAGATAGTGATGACACAAGAATCTAGAGAGACAATCTAGTACTCATGTGCTATATGATTTCTAAAATTAAACATGTGGTGTATCATATAAAACCCATTATATTACAAGATATCACACAAACATGTAAATCATACTCATGACATGAAAATGTCTCACTAAACATTAATTTGGCTAAAGTTTTCAAATAATAAATAATAGTGATTTATAGACCAGTAAAAATTCATACACAACACTTGATCAAATTATCTTCATCTGGCATTGTGATGTTAGTAAGCCAGTGATGTCCATGTCACTAATTACTCAACACCATGAATTTGAGATGGGGTTAACATAATATACCCAATAGATTCATACAAATTACAACCTACTAGCAATCATTTCACACAACATGCTAAGTATAGGAACAATAAAAAAACATACATTTATCCCATCAAATGTATGAATGAATCTCACATTAAATCTATCCCATAATAGAAATAATAAGCAACACAATAGAATTATACCACCCAAGTATAATATATATTAGGTTGCACACTCTATTTTTTCTGTAATCAGACACAATACAATACTTTCAACTAAATGTTATAAAACATGGTATTCCCAAAAATATCTAATATATATGCATCTAGTCCCTCAAATGTATGAATGAATCTAGACATATTAATTACATTTTATACCACTCAGATGTAACATACGTTTAGACTATAATTTATAAATGAAAACACTCTATGACATCCCATAATATCATAGATCATGGTACATGAGCACACCACTCAATCAGGAATAACCAGTCTCACAAATTTTAAGAATCAAAAGTCCACAATCCTAAATATTGGGCAAGCTAGTATAGTTGATACCAATCAGGTATATGTAATGATTAAAATGCATACCAAAAATTAGAAGAAACATAAATTATAAGAAATCATCATGATTCACGACTATATGCTATATAAGTTTAAACACTTGTACAATTTAATCTACGCATAATAAGGACCACTCACTAATTTCATTAATGTATGCATATATATAAAAACAATCTATCATGCTATTTCTAAAGTGTCAGATAACCTATAACCAAGTTATATGATAAAATTTCATTTAAATATCTTGATTCTATTTCTAGAAACTAATTTCGTATGATTATAGTTTTGGTCCCTCAGATACCTTATGACTTAATATAACCATTGATTTAACTATAAGCTTAGACATATGAACCAATACACCTATATATGTAAGATTTTGGCATCCTAAAAAAAATTAATAGACAAAAACATAACGGTAAATAACGTAGTAGTAAAAACATAGCATGACAAAAATGTAGTATGATAAAACATCACAAAGACAAAACGTAGAGATGAAAAAATGTAGCAGTATTGGTAATGTCACGAAGATGACACAACTTTCAAATAAAGGTCCAAAATCATAAAATCACATTTGTCTCTATTATTTTGTTTGTAAATTTGGTGCATTACTTTTACACCATGAAATGTTAACTACTATCACCAAAATAAACTAGACAACAAATAAACAATGTGATAATCACTAAAATGTCTCAATTAGGCTCTTCGTGACATTACCAATACTGCTACAATTTTCCTTGCTATGTTTTGTCCTTGTGATGTTTTTTTCATACTACATTTTTGACATACTACATTTTTACCGCTACATTTTTTATGACTACGTTTTTATCCACTACGTTATCACATAAAGCCAATATTTTCATATGGTTACTTGAGTACATGAATAAATATGTTATATATATATAAATAATTGTACAACGTAATATGTACCATAAATAAGAACACAAATGAAATACAAATATTATATCAATGGTCAACTACATTTCTAAGTCAAGAACTCCATATGATCTTAACAAACGTTACACTTTCCTGTTCACAAAATATATTGATGATGTTTATAAGATAAGGGATAAAATAATTTAATACTCATTCATATTTTTTATCCCTACCAAAATATATTTCCAAATATACTACACATTATGATAACCTATATTATCATAGTCTAGTGTTCGTAAGCATAACTACTAATTATCACAATCTAGTCATACACATCAATGGAAACATAAACATTTTTCAACCAACTAGTTATATTTTAATATTAAAAATTTCATAAACTTAATTATACTTGTATGAACATGATTATAAATTAAAATGCAAGGTTAGGTGTCTATATTTATGTTGACATAGTGTTTCAACTCTTGGGTCCCGTGACCAATTATTTTATATCCATCCATCAATACTTAGAGGCATACAACCTAATACCCCCCATATATGTTATATTTTTCTAATAAATCCTAAATATTCAGACATAAATCTTGCCTTTATATAAAAATAAGCTCTAAAATATACAAAAATGGTTTAAATATGTCAATTATATTTTACAGATTCTAGTCATATACCTGGTCAATATACCCTTATTGACAACCCGTTACTAAACATATCAATATTCCCATAATATTAAAATTCCAAGAACAAAAATGTCATATCCTAGTCTTCCCAAGACATTCAACCTCTAGTTTATCATGTATATAGTATCTTTGAATTGTCTACATGGAAATCATTAATTTTTACATCTATATTTCACTCGTTATGGGTAATAATTAAACTCCATGGTTCATATAGTGTCTAGAGGTTTAATACATTGGTTCAAAAAACTTAATCAATAGTAATATATCATGAGTTAAAAAATCAAATGTATTTGTCTTTATTGATATTTGATGTAATTACTATTTTTGATTACCATTAGGATTTACTAAATATAACTAAATATATATCTAACTCCTCAAATACAAGTTATTCTGATTACTCACATGCATAATTTATATTCAATAATATCCTATCAAATTTAGGAAGACGATCCTTATATGTAAGTCTTTGAATATCCACTGATACTCCAAAGAAGACATATTGGTATTTATAACCAACTCTATATAATTATAAATCTAATTAAGTACTTAGTTTTATTTCAAATAATCAAAATAAGTATCTTGGCTGTATATAGGTAGTTTCTCATTCCTATTTAATTACTTGTATCGAAAAAATATTGTTATAAATCAATATTTATAAATATTACAAAGGCATATGAATAAGCCAACCTATATTCATTGAGTTCATATGAAATATTATGGGTATCTCTGCCTATGTTGTCACCATCAGACATCAAATATAACAAAGTGGGAGAAAACCTTAGGTGCATACATATCCTTTGAAATACGATACAATGTTTACTTAAAAGCCAAAATAAACAACACCTTCTCAATAAGAAAATATACAAAATCATCACCTGAATATTATGGAACACTCATAATAATAGAGAGGATAAAAGAGGTAGCATATATACACCCAAATTATTGATTCATAATTCCTAAGGCTCTTATTTTCCTTTGTAAGTGTACAATATTTTCGCAAGTGTCTATAATTTTCTACTATATAGTGTCTATATATTTTTATACTATATAAAATTATTGTCAAGGGACCACACCTTAACATCAACAACCAACATCAAGTTTCATGCCATAGACCCTATGTCTAATTGTAAAAACAAGTAGGTCCCAAGACATGGTATGGTGATTGACAAGTATACTTCATGCTCTAGCACAACACCTATGTTTAGTTTAAATGTTACTTGACCCAAAGATTATCAAATATTTAACAAAGATCAAGATCCAATTTCATTTTATTGAAATTTTAAACAAACAAACTAAATTTATAGACAAAGGTTTCATGGATGTACCTTGACAGAGAACCCACAACTTCTTTTATAGTCAACATCAAGATTGGAATCATGTTAGTGAAAAAGTGATGCTTATAAAGAGGCCATATTAATTCATGAAAATATTTGTTGAGAGAATTTTTGGTATCTTTCATGATGATGCCCAATCCATCAGTTTCTACTTTTGCCACTTTAGATTTCTCACCCATGCTTCTGTCATCTTCTGGCTTGCCTGTGCTATCATTGAATTCAACTTTTGGTTTCTTCTACTGCCACATTACTCTCTTTCTTGACCATCTTCTCCTCCATGCTACCTTCTCCTCTATGTATTGCATTTCATTTTTATTCCTCTTTATTTCATGATTATTCACCCTTTTTATTTCTTTCTCTAAGAATAGTGTTTTTTCTTTAAAACTCTCTTTTTGTTTTCTTTCTTTATGATTTTTCTTTATTTTTTTCTTTTTTTTCTTTTTCTCTATTTTTATTCCTTTTTATGACTTCCTTTATTTTTACGAATATCTTTATTTTAAATAATTATCCACTTTTTCTATTTTTTCTTTCAAGACATTAATTTTCATATTTTATTTATAATTATAATAATCAACATATTTGCTAATTAAAATGATGGTTTAATGATATCTTACTCCATTCGTAAATCCAAATTTAGATCTAATAATGTCAATCATGCAAAATGAGTTCTGTAAAACCTTTAAACTATGATAGAAAATCATGAGCAAATAACTATTTAATGTAGATGACATTAAAACATATTATGCTAACCATTTATTATGCATCTAACATATGCTAGATATTGTGGTGTGTGTAGAGTTCTATATGGTTTCTCTATTATCCTCCAACATTTCTATCTATGTCACCCTCCCTAATGATGCTCTCCCTCTGTCATGCTCTGAGGGATGAGTTCTCCCATATCAACCTCACAACAAGAAGGTAGTTAGATCATAACATCATGATATATGTTCATCATAAAATATAGCTAAAATAATAAATCAACATGTTTGTATTGTAAATAAATACACTATAGCTAACTCATAAAAATGTAATCATGTAACTTAAGCAACATCCTACTGTACCATAACAACATATATCTCAAAGCTTAGTTAAAAATGACCAAATAAAATTTATCAATTATAAATATCCATAGACAATCAAATAGTTTAATTAGTGAGAAATCAAGATGTAACAATACTATTTGCACATACCTTGATTCGATTACTCTATTACCCACCATGTTCTCGATCTTATTAAAACACTTAGATTTTTCTATAGTAGTATCCTGAATAGGTGTTGGATTTGGATTGGATGTTTGACCTTGTGATAGATTTTCATAAGGCCTTTGGTAATAAGTGCCTTTACAATTTGCACAAACTTCTCAATGATTTCTTCGAATGTGTTGGCACAAATGATTCTCAAATTATGGGCCACCTCAGGGTGTAGATTTCATACAAATATGTTGGCTAACTAATTTTTTAGTAAGTTATTTTGAAAATGACCAATTAGTGTTCTCTATCATTGTAGGTATGTTACAAATCTTTATCCATCTCTTTGTCTTGCGTTGCATAAGTGAATCACTGCTAACTCACTATCAACTCATGCTCAATGTTATAAGATAAATATTTAACATTTTTTTTCTGATAGATTATTTCAATCTATCATAGATCCCTTGGGTAAGTTAAGGAGCCAATCTAATGCTTGTCCAACCAAACTGCATGGAAATAAATGTAAACAAAAAAACTGTTGTAGGTTACCTCTTGGTATAACACAAAAAAAACTTGAGTGTATTTTCTAGGGTTACATTTGACTTTGTAGTTATCAATCTTGGGTGACTCAAAATGAGATAGAAAGGGGGCTTGAAAAATGCTTAAGTCAAATAAATAAAGGCACATCTCATCAAACTTATATTTCTTGATTAAGTTGCCTGTTTCAAGCCTTGTGACTATTTATTTCAATGAATTTGACTCTTACATATTTGGTTCATTTGTGGGTGGAATATAAATTTTTGAGGTAGAAATATACATCCCCTGCATAGTCCTATTAGGGATATGAACCTTTTGGCTAGAATTTTGGTTTTGGTTTACCATTTTATGTAAGTAGGTATGACATTGTTGGTTAAAAGGTTTTACTGCAGATTCCTAGCTGCTTGATTTTGATTCCTAGGAATATGTTGCTGTGAATTATAAGGAACCTATTAATTTTGGGGTATTTGTTATCAATTCATCAAAGGATGTTTTTGTTATTGTTTGTAAGGGAATTTGTTATGTTTGGGATGAACTTGATAAAGTGTTTTATAAAACACCCCCAATCTATGAGGAGTCCGTAGTAACTTGCTATTGTGAATGGGAAAGAGTCTCTTGGTGGTTAAAGAAATTATGCCTCTGTATCAAGTGGAACTTGTTGTGAAACATTATGGTTTTTTATGTTTAGGAGAAGCCATAAGATATGCATTAGATGTATGATCGACTAAGGCTTATTTATTTTGTTCTTGCTCCATAAAAGTAGTATTATTGATAGAATTCATAGCTAAAGTAGCTGTTAAGTCTATAATGAGTTGGTCAGCATATAGTTGACTAATTTTTTAGATCTTGGTAGTAATATCTTGATAGTTGGGAAGGAATCTACAAGTGGTTTCTTATTTTTTCTAGTGGAAGTAAGGTTTGATTTCATGACACAAGTAAGAGGTTTCTCTAGTTATTTTTCCTCTACTCGAACAAACATGTGCAATTGTTCCATTAGGAAATTTAGTGGTAACCTAGCTACCGATTCTATCAATTTGAGGATAGATTCATCTTTTTCCTCTATGGGTTGTGGTTAAAAATTACCATATTTAGATCCTACATAAGTGGGGACATTGAAAACATGGAGTGTTCTTCTCTATCATAATAATGTTCTTCCTCGTAACTAGGGCAATAAGAGGCCCCACTGTGAGTATACCTTTACATGTTTGAAGATGGTTTTCTACGTTTGCAAAGTGTTTTGAATTTTGGTTTACAAATATTTAAAATATGTTTTTAGACTCTTCAATCAAAAATTTAATACAAGTTAAATTTGGATCAATAATTAGAAAGGAAATGGCATGATGCCACATAATTAAAAGAAGGAAGTCCTAAGAATAATCAACCTTGGTTGGTCAAAATTGGTAGTTAGAAGAGTGTAGAACAACCTTAGATATTAAGGTGAAGTTTAGCATAAATAAAACTAAGTTAAAATTATCTTAATGCTGTATAAATATAAATAAAACCATTATGGGCCGTGATTAGCAAAATTAGAAGAAGATTTTTTAGATCAAGAAGCTTAGAATGTGAACAAATGAACTTAGGATGCAAATTAACACAATAAATAATAAGTATAAAGCCCAAAACAAATGAGTAGTGAATGCAATAAAATCTAAGTCTAAAATAATAATAGAATTAGAAAAAGTCTAGGCAATGACCTTCAAATGAAATAAAAAATATCACCAAAGTTACTCAAACCAAGCACAAAAGGTGAACCACCCTAGCCCAAGTTGTAGGAAAGACTCCAATGTAGACCAATCACATTGAGGATTAAAACTTAGAAAGGTAAGATTTAAAATTTGGGTTAAAAATGAATTTTAGATTTGTAAATGATGAATAGTCTAGGCTCAAACGAACAATGTAATGACACTTTTTCTAAATACAAACATAAATGATTTGAGTCACTTTGAACAAGACTAAAATGTTTTGAATTTGACTATCATAACACCTCTTTTTTTTAAACATGGTGTATAATAAGTGCTTGGTTTTTGGATGCATTTTGGTACACACACACAAGTAGTTTTAAGACTCAAAAAATAATGTAAGTAAACAAGAACAAGAAAAACATCGAAGTGTACATCCTATTTTAAAAACTGACAAGGTTACTTTGTACCATTAGATTATATCAATATACTCCTTCTTGAGAGGAAATAAGTTGATAATCCAAAAATTAAATGCACATAAAAAGAAGAGTTTTTAGGCTCCTTCTCTCAAGAGATCATGTGGTGACATATAAATTTGGGCTACTCACCCTTCACCAATAGTACTCCATGACAAATGGGGTTTATCTAAAAACTATAATTTTCACATGTTCTAAATGGTATCATATTTGTGATTGACACTAGGTCACAACAAACCATTCGGATCCAAGTTAATTATCTTGTTGTAAAAAGGTATTATCTTTTTTCTAGACACTACATCCATCAATTACTCAATGTAGTACGATGTTTATATTAAGCCATTATTTTGAAGGTAGTAGTTACTAACAAAGGTAGTTTAACTTATCAAATTATCATACCAATGATTCACCAACTCAATTTGTATACACTATAGTGGAGAGGGGTTGAAACAATGTCAAAAGATGAATTCTAGGGTCAATGCTTCCTTAAATAACTTATGGGGAGATGATGAAATCCAACCCATAAGCAAAGATGCAAGAAATAAAACTATAAAAAGACTTTAGAGGTCAGTTTCAGATCACCCATGTCATTCGGATCTTAGGGAGTGCCTTTGTGACATTCCTTTTATGTTTGGACTAAGTGACAGAATCAATAAGTGAAGCATTTTTAATCACCTGAGTTCCCTATAAGGGATGAGGGGAGAACATACATGTTAGGATTTGTTTGCACAAATAAAAATCAAGTCAAGGAACTTTGAAACTAGTTTAACAATCAAACGAATGAGAAAAAGGGAAGAATCTTAAGAGCCTTAAGCTACCATGATTGTTATTTTTAAGCCAACATTTAAATTGATTAAAAATTTCCTTTATTGTTGTTAAAAGTAAACCAATGAAGTGTCTTAAACCTGTAAAATAGAGTGTTAGTAGTCCAACAAGGGTGTATGATTCAAACTAGATTTGTAACTTACTATTTTAACTCTATATATTTTTGACCTAAGGTGATCTCACCATTATATAGAGCACTCTCATCATTTCATAGGAAGACTTCACTATTTACAGTGCAATTTCACCATTTGATAGGGTGATATCACCATTCCTCAGAGTGATCATGCTAAAAACTTTGTTTCAAGATGATCTCATTGATTATTAAATGACCTCACCATTACATAGGTCAATATCACTAATTTTCAAGTTGATCTCACCATTCTTCAACAAAAACACATAGAGAACAGAAAAACACAATAGTGGATCCCACTTTTTGCATAAGTGATCTCGTTGTTGCTCAGGGTGATCTCATCATTCCACAAGGTGATATTACTTATGTTTAGAATGATTTCATCATTTATAGGATGATCTCATTATTTTGTCTAGCATGAAAATGAGAAGAAAAAGAGAGTAAAATAGCCTCAAAAGAGGGTCTAAATGCAAAATTATGAGGATAAAATGGTACATGAGATGCATGATCCCATCAGGTATGCCAAAATATATAATAGGATTATGAAGTAAGTTATTCTATGTGTTAGTAGAGAAAAAACCAAAATAAGGACAAAGAACTATCATGTTAAGCCTTCTCCCTTAAAAGGTGGTGTTAATGAACTCAAAGAACTAATTACAAAAGTAAGATAAGCAATACCTTCCAAGTAGTGACTCTCCTTAAAAAATAGTCAATAAGTGTGCTTATACCTAGATTTGGTGCTTCAAGTCTTCATCAATGAGGTATAGAGTGTGCCTTTATTATCTCTTAGTTCGCTAATGGCTTTGGTTCTTTGATTTGGTTGATTGGAGGAATGAGTGAAGCTTCTCTAGTATGATTTTTGCATAATAACACTACTCAATTTAAGCTTGGTTGAAGCTATTTTTGCATGATAACATTACATAATTAAATCTTAAAAATTACATCCATGACTCTCTTATTTATAGTTTTTTTAAAAATCTTTAGAATCAACCATGACTATCCATCTTGAGATCAATATGTGTGAATATGGATTGATTCAATCTTGGAGGGACAAACAATAAATATGGTTACAAATATTTGGAGGAATAGAGCATTAATAAGGCATGGATAGCCTTAATCTAGATATCTCCCTCCATTAATGCTTTATGGATGACACCCCTATGATGATGTCATAAATGATGCCAAAATAAATAATAAATTTACACTAAATAGATATTCAACAACTTTCATGGATTTTTCACTTAAGCTCCTAATTTGGTTTTGATTTTCTTAAGATAATTTAAATATATTGCAATGTATATTTAACACAGATAGATCTAGATGTAAATTTAATCAACAAAGCATACGTAGATCAATGAACACAACACAAGTATTTACCTTAGAAAAATTTCAAAGAGGTAAAAAACCCAACAAAGTGATATTCAATATTAAGAAATAATAATAACCCCAATACACCAAATCTTCTTCATCTGACTCCTCAGATAAATTCTTCACAAGTTGTTCTCAGACAAGTATTTGCCACATGCAAGAATACTTAAATATTTAATTTTTTGTGTTCGATATATTTATAATAGGTGTAAAACCCTATTTATAGTGATTCATGAGAGGATATGACCATTGTGAAAATATTGGGTCCATCCACTCCAATAAATCTATTAATAAACATTTGGTAAATATTAAATAACTATAATAAGATTATTTATTTTCATGAGGTTTACACCTTGAGTAAATAAATATATATTATTATTTATTTAATTAATTACCAATGTAAGCTAAGGGTTAATAATAACCACTTAGACATTAATTTCTCTAACACTCCCCCTTAATGTTAAGTGAGGATAAAATATATAATCACTATAAAATAATTATACTATGTGCCAAATTTGAAGGATTTAAAAACCTTCATCATGTAAAAATTCACCTTTTGAGACAAAAGGAAGTATAATCCATAATCTACCTGAAAGTAAGTTTAGGTTATCATGATTGTGAGATTACATCTTACTGTTTCTCATGAATAATCACTAAGCATATTTGGATCTTTTTATAACATAAGGACCTCCATTACAAATTATACTTTTTAATGTATTGAGGTACAAAAGTAAAAAACTTCCATATGAAGTTTACTTAAATCACATAACTTCTACATGAATTTATTTACAATGCTTTACAATGAGAAAAAATAAAAAATAAATGGTCATTAAGAAGTGGCATTGTCATACACACTCTCCCTTAATGACAACTCTGAGAGGCCTAACATTGCATGAAACATACAAAATTTGGTAGCATCAAGTGGTTTTATGCATTCATCTGTAGGATAAAATTGGAGATTAATATCATTATTAAAGACTTTTTCTCAGATGAAATGCATATGAAATTCAATGTGTTTAGTTCTTTGGTGTTGCAATGGATTTTTTACCAGAGCTATACAACTCTAGTTAACACAATGAAGGACGGTACTCTGAGAAACATCCAAATAAAGTTCCCCCTACAACCTTCATAGCCACATGGATTATTTAGCAACTTCCATAACACTTATGTACTCTACTTCTGTAGAAGAGAGAGATAGTAGTTTGCTTCTTACTGCTCCAAGTGATAACACCTGCACCAAACTTAAACACATATCTAGAAGTAGATTTACGATGTAAAGTATCGCTAGCATGGTCAACATCATAATAACCATATAATTTAGCATTATCAATGGAAGAATAAAATAAACAATAATTAATTATCTCTTTAATATAATGAAAGATATGTTTAACTAATTTCTAATGATTTAAATAAGGATCCTACATAAATCTAGAAACAACACTAACAACATATGAAATATCTGACCCAGTAATAGTTAGATAAATCAAAATTATAATAAGATGTCTATAAAAAGTACGGTTAGTTTTTTCACAAATAGATTTAGGATCAAGTTTAATACCAACTTCAATAGGAGTAGAATTATATTTACAATCAAGCATGTTAAATTTAACAAGAAGATTATGAGCATACTGAAATTGTGATACACTAATAAATTTTTTATCTTGAAATATAGCTTATCTTAAAAAATGATGTAGAATGCCTAAATCAATCATTTCAAACATTTAGCTTAGTTTATCCTTATATTTATGAATTAAACTAGTTAGATTGCTAGTACTCAATAAATCATGAACATATAATACAATTAGAATCAAATGACTATTTTCAATTTTAACAAAGAGATCGTTATTTGAATATAAATTAGAAAAACTTAATTCTTTGAAAAAAAGAAGTAATCTTAGAATACCAAGCTCGAAGAGATTATTTTAAATCATACAAATATTTCTTTAATTTATATATATAATGTTTTTTGTTAGGGTCAGTAAAACTTTTAAGTTGAGTCATGTAGATATATTATTCTAAATCACCATTTAGAAATACATTCTTGACATCCATTTGGTGGATAACCCAACCATTCTAGGCTACAAGTGCAATAAGAGGTCTAAAAATACTCATTTTTGTTACAGGAGCAAAGGTTTCAACATAGTCAATCCCAAGTTTTTGAGTAAACCCTTAAGCAACTAATGTAACTTTAGATTTATCAATTTTATCAATTGAATTATATTTGATCTTATAAAATCACTTAAAATTGACAATATGCATTTTAGGCAAAGGAGAGTCAATATCCTAAGTCTAATTTTTAATTAAGGCATTGTATTTAATTTACATAGCAATATTCCATCTATCATCTTGAGTGGTTTCCTCAAAATACTGAAGTTCACACTCATACATAGTCATTAATGTATGATAAAAATGTTGACTTCTAGTTAATTTATTAAGGTTATCAACATTAGAAGATTGAATTAGGGATTCTGCCTATTTAGATCTTTTAACTTAAATTTTAAACACAGGGGGTTCCTCAGACTCTAAGTTATCCATGACTAGATCAATTTCCTTAAAGACATTCATTTCATCAGAAGGAGAAACATGAGAGTCAGGTTCATCGATAGAAAAAACTTAGGAAGATCCATAGAGGAATCATTTTTTTTTTGAGAGTAAGAACATTCATATTCTCAATGATTTAAAATTTAGAGGGATCATACACTCTTAAACCTTTTTTCTTACCTCCATAACCTAAAAAAATGAAAAAATAAGAGGTGGGATCGAGCTTCTTTCTTTTAACATTAGGAACAAAGATAAAAGAATGACTACTAAAGACCCTGAGATGAACCACATTGGGTTTATTTTTAGACCACATTTATAAATAGATAGACAAATTCAAGGCTTTGGTAGTGACTCTATTCAAAATATTCACTAAAATATTCATGACTTCAGCCCATGAGAACTTAAAAATATTTATAAATTGTAACATTATTCTAGCCATTTCTATGATGGTGCAATTTTTCCTTTCAGTAATACCATTTTATTGAATAAAATAATGAGTTATTAATTCTCTTTGAATATCACAACTAAGGAAAAAATAATCAAACTCTTTACTAACATATTCATCACCACTATCAGTTTCTTAATCTCTTAATATAACAATCAGACTCATTTTCAACATGAGCTTTAAATTCTTTAAACTTAGAAAAAATATTAGATTTCTTTTTAATGAAATAAGACCAAATAATTCTAGTATAATCATCAATAAATGTAAGAGTATATAATGAAACATTAAGATAATTAACTTCCAAAATACCTACAACATCACTATGAATTAATTCTAAAAGATGTGAGGTGTTTACATCATGATCCTTGTGAAAGGGGTTAGTATGTTGCTTACCATGAAACAATCCTCACAAGTTTTATGATGAGAAGGAATAGATGGAAGTCTAACAACAATATTATTTGTATATATATCATGTAAACTTATAAAATTAATATTTCCTAGTCTTTCAAGTCATAATTGAGATTCATTATTATTATGTGATGAAAGAAAACATGCAGAAGGAGAAAAGATATATAAACTATTCTTTTGAATAATTTTAACAATCAATGATCCAGATTGATTTCAAATATACCAACTATATTTAATCAAATTTATAATGAAATTCTCATTTGTAAGTTGAGAAAAAGATAGTAAATTTTTTTAATTTTAAGTACATAGAAAACATCATTAATAACAACATTTGAAAACTTTGTTTTTCCACATTTAGTTGCTTCTAAAAAAGAATTATCATCTAAGAATTTTTTATAGAGATATCTCTATAATCATATAAAATATTAGATAAACCTGTCATACGATGCGATGTACCTCTATCTAAGATCCATTCATTTTTATTTGAAGCAAATAAAGCAACATATAAAGTAATAACATTTGAATCTTAATTTCTATTTTGATTAGGGTTTTGATTCTTCTACTTATTTTGATTAGAATTCTTCCTTTTATTATTTTTAAAAGATTGATTGTTAATTATATCCTTATTTTCTAACAGGTTTCCCTTCTATGACCAAATTTATCATACATATTGCAATTCCTATTAAACTTATGTTTATGATTCTTACTACATTATTTATGATTCTTATTTTTGTTTTTACTAGATTTAGGGTTAGATTTTTAGTTTTTATTGTTATCAAAAACACTATTCAAGGTGAGAAGTGCCTGAGTGGCATTCTCTTAGGAATCAAAATTGGTCATCACTTCTCTTCTTGAATCAGAAGGGCATATAAGATGGTAAGATCAGGTATATCTTGCTCAGTTTGATACTTAGAATTTAGAATTGAAATAAATTTTTTAAACTTTTCATGAATGTTTATTTTAATGATAAAATAATGTAATTGATCTTGAATAAAACTATAATTAAATCTATCTAATTGAGATTTAATATTTTTAATCTTGGTAAAAAAATTAATAACTTTTTCATCACCCTTCATGGGTGTAGTTAGTAATTCAAGGATAACTTAATGATCTTTAAAAAGTGAGTGCCTTCATACATGGATTCAAGGAGTTTTCAAGCATCACTAGGAGACTCTGAATTACTAATATGGATAAGGAATTCATCCTTAACACTCTGTAAGATAATGGACATTGCTTCCTATGATTTTGTTTAAAATGCATTGGTAAGCTCATGGGTCACATGTCATCCAGAAGGAGCTTTCTTAGTTCCAACGATAATATTTCACAATTTTTGGGATATAAATTCAGCGTTAACATAAATTTTTCATATATTATAGCTATTTCCATTAAGCATTTGAGTTTTATCTAAGAAAAAATAAGGTGAAACCATAACTTCCTTTTAAACAAGACAGTAAACAAATGCTTTAAAAATAAATTATTATAAATGAATTTTTAAATTATTTTCAAAATAAATTGAATTGCACATGTAATTATAACTAAGTACACAATTTAGATGCCAAACAATGTAAAAAATTAAATCAAAGTTGCATAATTTAAGTGTCGAAAGAGTCACACTCAGAACAATAATAAGCCATTATTATTATAAAAGTTTAAAAAACAATAATAAGAAGCTTCAAAACAAAAAATGACCACTCCAATGTGTTCAAAATGTGCCAAAACCTAAAGATCAATTGGTTGGATGACTATACTTACCTAATTTTAGAATAGATCAAGTGCCGAAAGAAAGACTAATTGATAGATTAGGGGGTCTTCACGTGAGAAGGAAGGCACACAATCCAAGAAATGAAATTCAAATTAATTTAATTTGTAATTAATTTGATCAAAGTCAACAAGAAAATAAAAAAAGGAAAAAGCTAGTGATATTTGAACACTAGACTTTTACAAGTTTTTACTAAAATTTATAATCACCAACTCAGATATGAGTGAATTCAAAGATTTATATGCATAATATTATATTGAATTATTTTAAATAAAAATAAAAATAAATATTTATTTACTGTGCATATAAAAAAATATTAAATAGAAAATAACTTGTTTTGACATTTTAGTTAAATATTTTAATAAAGGTAAATGAAATTTGAAAATTTTAAAAAAACTTATACTTACCTCTAATGTCTCCTGTAGGTGGAAATGGCATAGGTCTAGGAGCAAAGGAGGAGATTGAGGGAGATAGAGGTCTTCTTAGGCCTTCAAAATTTGTAGATCCTCTTGAAATCCTCCCACATTGCCAACAAGTATTTCAATAAAAAAATTTGGTACCGAAAAATAGTTTTGCCAACCTCCTAGGTCGTATAAGTGCGCCATAGAAGAGAGAATTTTGAAGAGGCTGATCCAGAGCTTCTCAACCTTGAAAAATTGTAGGGGTCCTTATTTGTACAAAAAACTAAGTGATTAAAACTTTCAAAAGATAATTTGATGCACATAAAATTGAATTTTAATTTTTTTAAAGTGCCCAAGCCATACAATAGTGTTCAAGTGCCCAGGTTGATACAAAACTTTAAAAAATTCTTTGTAATTCCTTCTGATTGCTTAATCAATGACCCTGGGAGTAATGAATAAGGTTTGAATCTTCAAGAAAATATCCACTAAGTTTTTAGACATATCGACCAAGCCGTTCAAGCTCTAATGATGGCATCCTAGGCTTGAATATATCAATTATTGATATTGAAATTTATTAAAATAAGCTTGCCAACTAAATAAAACATCCTATGCTCTGCTACCATGAGAGAATTTAAATATATTGTAATTCATATTTAACACACATAGATCTAGATGTAAATTTAATCAGCAAAGCATATGCAAATTAATTAACACAACACAGGTATTTATCTTAGAAAAACCTCAAAGAGGTAAAAAACCCAACAAAATGATATTCAATATTGAGAAACAATAACCCCAATAGACCAAATCTTCTTCATCTCACTCTTCAGATAAATTCTTCACAAGATTTTCTTAGACAAGTATTTGCCACACATAAGAATACTTGAATATTTGATTTTTTGTGTTTGATATATTTATAATAGGGGTAAAACCCTATTTATAGTGATTCACGAGGGGATGTGATCAGTGTGAAAATAATGGGTCCATCCACCCCGATAACTCCTATAAATAAATATTTAGTAAATATTAAATAACTATAATAAGATTATTTATTTTCATGAGGTTTACATCTTGAGTAAATAAATAATATATTATTATTTATTTAATTACTTACTAATGTAAATCAAGGGTTAATAATAACAACTTAGACATTAATTGTTCTAACATTGCTTGAATGATTTTAGTTAGTTTTTTACAATTTTTTAGAAATTGGTTACATGTTTAATTCAACCTGGTTGAAAATATCATTTTATCGAGTCATAATTTGACTGGAGTATAATGAAAATAAGGTATTAGTTATGTACATATTAATACCCCAATAAGGGTATTATATATGCAAATTTACATATGCACATGATATGTGTGACTAAATTAGAAGATTTCAGTGGTCTAGGACGTCATTTTGCTTGGTCTTAATTTGACTCG
Organism: Torreya grandis; assembly: GCA_037957365.1. Lineage (NCBI taxonomy): Eukaryota > Viridiplantae > Streptophyta > Pinopsida > Cupressales > Taxaceae > Torreya > Torreya grandis. Next base: position 25,597 of record JARHVA010000284.1, on the reverse strand, counting down.
AAGAGAATTAAGAAAAGATAATGATTTCATAAAATGAATTGCCCTAATCAAGGATCAATGAATGAGAACACTTATATGTGATGAGTGCAGATAATTTAGATCATTTTAATGATTTTGGTTTAGATTGTGTGTTGCTATGGAATATCATTCAGATTTTCAGTTTTAACATAATAGTGATTAGGAATTAGATGTATACAATAACATCTTCCAATTTTGAGTGTAGTTATTTCAAATTATCTACACAAGTTTAATTTTCTAAATTTTAGGAAAGTCATGTCCACATGTGGCTCCTTTTTATCCCTTGACTTTGTGCACTTACCTAAGATATACAAAGTACAAAATGGTGCGAGTCACACACATGCCATATAATTATACATTATGATTTTATAGCCTTGTTCTACTACTAACACTCATCTGATATTGAACTGTCACTATAATGATACCTAAGTGTTGGTGGTGAAGTTTCTCCATGTGAATAAGAAATATTGTATGGAGGAAACATAGGAGCAGGACCTTGTTGACTGCTACTTAGAGTACTTGATGTAGAGGAACTTTCACTGAGCTCTCTAATCTCAAGTTATTGTTGCTATTGTATATTTCCATTCCAATTCCATTCTTCATATTCAAGAAGCTTGAAATATCTACTAATTAAAATCTTATTTATGATGGGATTGTATAATTTGTAAGCTTTGGACTGCTCACTATATCCCACAAAAACACATCATTCTCATTTGTCATATTACGTCTTCCTCTTTTCATCAGGAACATGTGCATATGGAATACAACTAAACACTCTCAAATACACTCCATGATTTTTGTGGTAATTAGTATTTTACACTCTTTGTTGGGGTATGGTTTAAAATGTACACTACACAAACTATAACTTTAGAGCAATACTCATTTGGTAAGTTTTTAGTCTGCATCATGCTCTTTGTCATTTCCATGATTTTTTTATTATTCCTTTCTAAAATGCCATTCTACTGTGGTGTATAAATGGTAGTGAATTATTTCTTAATCCCATTTGTTAAAAAAATATAAAATCATTGGACACATATTCATCACCTCTATCTATTCTCAGTACCTTTATGTAAAGTCCACTTTACTTCCCAACCAAAGATTTAAACTAGTGAAAGATTCCAAAAGCTTTTGATTTGTGTTTCAAAAAATATACCCAAGTTTTAATGGTATAATAATCTATTGAAGTCATGAAGTATATACTATTACCCCATGAAGGTGTCTGCATAGACCCACATAAATCTAAATACAAAGTCTCTAGTGGAGTTCTTGTTTTATATGACTTTATAATGGGAAATGATTATCTATGTTACTTACCAAGAATACAACCTTCGTAATTTTTGTTTGGATGATCAATCAAAGGAAGTCCATTCACCATGTTATTTTTATAAAAAAAATAGGCCACTCAAACTTAGATGGAAAAACCTCAAATGCCATAACCATGACTGATCTTTATAACAAATTTGAATGATATAGAGAACTCACTTTTCAAGCTTAAGGGAAACATCTTATTTTTGTGTCATTTGGAATTTTTCAATCAACCTTCACTTTTTTTATAGAGTCACTCATGCATCATTCTCAAAATAAACTTTAAATCTCTTATACACTGGCTTCCCAATGCTCATTAGATTATGTTTAAGATTATGAACATAATAAACATCTAGAATGTGTCTTTTCTCTCCTTGATTTGTTTTAATGTTTATGTTCCCTTTACTCATTACAACTACCTTCCTATCATCCCTCAATTTCAATTATGATTGAATAAATTCATCTCTATTTGTAAACATGTCCTTTTTTTCACTCATGTGATCATTGCAACCACTATTTAAACACCAAACTTCTTTTGAACTTTCTTAAATGCAACATTATAGGTAATGAAAATTGAATCATTATTCTTATTTTTAGGCTGATTTTCTATTGAAAACTATGCATTCTCCCTATTCATATCAAATTGTTTCTTTCTACATTCATTTGCACAATGAACCAATTTCTTACATTGATGACATTGAATTAGAGATTTGTCATAACTTTGATCATGTGCATTGAAATCATGATTATGATTATGGATACTAATTCTACCTCCTTTGTCTACAAATAAGTTTGAATTTGTTCTCTCTTCATAAGATTTTCCCAATATACCTCCTCCATCACAGTTGTTAGTCATGCCTCTAAAAAATAATCTTCAACCTCTATAACTAATTCTTCCCCCTCTTGTACCTTTACTATTGTTGGACTTGAATGCATTTTCCATATGGGAGATGGGTGATCTATTTAGCCTTTGCTTATGAAATTTCAAAGATTCCATAAGCTCATCAATTGAAACTTGCGATAAATATCTTCATTTTTTGATAGTTACAATAATTACATCAAATTTTACTGGAAGACTACTCGAAATAGTTTCTACAAATTTTATGATTTTTTAATGTGTTTCCATGAGAATTTATTTGATTCAAAATGTTCATTGCACAAGAAAATAATTTATTTATAGACTCAAAGTTTGTCATTTGCATATTTTCAAAATATCCTCGAAGCATTTGTAATCTTACCACTTTGACTTTGTTGGTTCTTTGATATGAATTTTGTAGATTATCCCATGCTTTTGGACTTTGTTATTGTTGGAACTCTTGGAAAAATTTACTCTTCTATTGCTTGTTGGAAAAAAAAACAATGGATTCACATCATTCTTCATATTCTCCATGAATAAATTTCTTTGTGTTTGTGTTATGGCATTTAAAGTTTCTTGATTTTTGGGTTATAGGAAAGAATTATCCACCAAGTCCTATAAATCTTGGGAACAAAATAAAGTCTTTATCTTGATGCTCTAATAATTGTAATTCATTCCATTGAATTGTAGATTCTGGGGTTAATAGACTATTGATTCTTATCGATGAGATGTGGGTGAGTTGGTAAAGTGACTCGGTTGTTTCAAGCAACACCTAGGTTCAAATCTCATTTTGGTATCGAAGGCTAGATGTGGCTGATCGTTGAGTATTCATGGGTTAATTATGATCGATCATTGGTATTCTTAGGCTAGTTATGGCCACTGATGGAATTTTTAGTCCAGTTATGGCCGTTCATTGGTATTCTCTTCAAGATCTAGGTCCCTGATTGTGTCCTAGACGAGTTAGAGATCTCGTCAAAAGAAAATGGGACATGGACCCATCAACCCTGAGTACCGATCTAAAAATTATAGTTATTGCTCACCCCTGTCATTCTTCTTGAGAAACTTGCTTCAATAAAAAATAAACTAAATTTTATCACAGATGTTCCTTCACAAATAGTCTTTAGCAATCTTTCATGAATAACTTCAATGAATCTGATACCAATTTGAAGGAGATGACAAAGATAAGCATGAATAAATTCAATGGCTTTGATATAAATTTTAAGAAGATGACACATATAGGCAATGTTTACCTATATGAAACAAAACAATATATTAAAAATTAAAAGTAAAACTAAATTTGGGACTTCATCTAAACTATTTATTCTTATTTCCCAATCAATAATAAATGACACACTACTTATCATAATATAGAATATTAAAGAGAAGATAAATTAAAAGATTCAGATCATTACAAAGAATTTTAAAACAATAAACAAATCAATCTTAACAGAGGAAAATAAAGAAGAAATTGTTAACTACACTCTAATTATTTATTCCCTCGTAGCTACATTACAAATCTAGAATAATTTTTTAGATGTCAAGCATATTATATGGACCTATATTCACTTGTTTCATTTATCGTCACTAATATTATTATTAATTGACATTAATATCATTAATTTCATCTAATGATCACTAATCTTGTCTAATTTTATGTTAAACATTTTTATTAATCCTCATCTAACACCCCTTTCTATTATTATTCTTCTATTAACTTTATAACTCATCCCATAAATTAATTAATCCACTTAATCCCCATTATTTACTAACTAATCTCACTTATCCATTATTTGAAAAATTAAAATTCCTATGATCCATCTACCTACCTACCCTAGCCTCTCCTACATCCCTACCCCCTAATCATATGACTCATCCACCACTAAACATAATTAGACTTCCAAAGAGATTCTAGAGGCTTCTAACTCTAGAACCTTCCTTCCTCTAGAATCATCCAAATACTTTTTAATTCTTTGGATAATACTCCACCATTGATATCCTACACCCAAATTTGAATAATGACCATTGATCTTCCCTCATTTCTATTTAAACACCATCACCTCTCCATGGCCAAATTAACTAAAGAAGGTGAAAGAAATCCATGCTACATCAATTCATCCTTTTATCAAGTTATCCATGAATCCATGCAATCCAAGATCAAGCTAACATCAAGACAAAAATATGAGTCTATTTCTAAGCAATCCAATCTCAATCCACAATCACTTAGTATTTTTCTTTTTTATTTTGAATCTTGATTGGGAACACTTAGCTTTAGATTAGAATGTTATTTTGAATGATTCATTTTATTTTCATTTTAATCTAATAGTTCTCGATTTTAATGAAGTAGATTGATATTTTGGATTTTTTAGTTAAATTACATATTGAAATCCTCATTGCTCAAATTTTCATCTACACATATCTTCCAAATAAACCACTCACATTTTGAAGAAAACAAATATATAAAGAAATGCATCAAAACCATCATTTTAAAAATTCAGAATTTTTACTTACCTTCCTTAATCCTTAAAAAAAAATGAAGTCTATTATGAGAAATTATTACCTGACATCGGTAATGATTTCAATAGTGGTTGCGGTGATTTTCCCAGCACATGACCAAATTTTAATAGAGGTTGACATTTCACAACTTTTTAAACTGCACAAATTAGGAACCATTAAATCAAATTTAAAATTACTAAATTATAAAATGACTTATTATTTAATTACGTATGACTTATCATTTCATTAACATGCACCCTCTACCATAAAATTTGATGGCTTCAACTCCATCTAATCCACCTTGACAAACACATTGAAGGCAATAACATGAGAACAATATTTAACTTCAAATCTAACACAAATTGTTCTATCCCCATAAAATATCTCAAAATATATATAATCATAAATTTTAAATTTCTTAAACAATGATGAAAACCATTGTTAATAATATTCTCTAAACACTGCAAAATGATTATAGGAAAACACTATTAGAGTTCACTTATCCAAAAAAATAAATTAAATTTGATTTCAAAAAAAAAAAAATTTGATTTAAAAAAAAATGGTAATAAAAATAATCTATAAAAAGACCTTATAAAATAATAAATAAGTTACTATGAAGATCTTAGATCTTTACTTATGACCTCGAAGGGTTGAATGGTGGGTTGGGAACACTATTTTATCAAAGACTATTCAATGCCTCTACAAATGCAACTAACAAATGTCCAAAATGATGACTTCAACTTTGTCAGTAATTGATGACACCAAATCATGTGACTTTCATAACTATACATAGAGCATCAGTAATGCTTAAGCATGGATATTTATATTATAATTATCACATTTTGATTTTGATTTCCTATTAATTAAATTTCGCATAGAATAATACTACATAGGTGGTTATAAACAACACAAATTCTGAAAGTTTGAGGGTGTAGAGGATGTTAAATAGTCTTTAAATTTTGTTTAATATGGTTTGAAATACAACTTCAAAATATCATCTCAAAATTTATTTATTTATTTATTATTGAAAAAAATAAGTTGTTACAATAGTAACAAGAGCTGCCAATCAACAAGATTAAAAAGGAGGCATAAAATATAATATATGAATTATTGTAATTTCAATATTACATTTATTTAATTATTTTCATTTTTTTTAATTTACTTTTTAAAATATTATTTCAAAAATTTAATTCAATAAATAATGAATATTTAGATAATTTATTTTTATATATAAAAAATTTAGATATGCAATTTTAAATGTTTAGAAATAAAAAATATTTTCATTTAAAAATAAGAAATATTAACAATTATAATTATAATTTGTAGTTTTTAATAGAATAAATATAATTGATTGAGAACACTTGTAAATATATAGTAATATATATATATATATATATATATATATATATATATATATATATATATATATATATAAACTAAAAATATTGTTGTAATTATAAAAGTGAAAATAAAAGCTATAATTATAGCAGTTTTTTTGGGTTAAAAGATTAGATGACAACAACAATGATGATGATGATGATGATGATGATGATGATGTCATCAAATTCTACAAAATAACAAACAATATATTGGACCACCTAATACTATGAACATTTTATGGAATCAATTTTGTTTTAAAATATTATCTACAAATATATTACCCAATAATTAAGAACAATACCAAAACATAATTCAACCTAAAATATTATAAATATAACTGTTTTGAAAAAGTAAATATAATAAATTTGATTTTTATATTATGGTAAACATAAGTTATCATTAAAAGAATAAAAAAGATACATGTATAATGAAATCTTAGCAAATAAACATTAAGTTATTTTGAAACAATGAAGATACATGCTTGATTGGTAGGTGAGGTTAAAAAATTCAATACTTAAATCAATCAAACAAAATAGTAAAGATTCAGTTAAATATATTATACAAAATATTTTTCTTTGGTTTAATATTAATTATAATTACAATATCTTTGAAATATATTTAATAATATATACATGTGCACAGAAATTATAATTTATAGATTATAATTATAATTTTTATGATCTTAAATGTTAGAATAATGTAATATCCAAATGTATACTTAATGTGTATATGGTAGGTCTCATCTTAATCAATTTCATCAATGAAATAAACAATTGATATCTTTTAGTACCATGAATTAAATTATGAAAGAAACTATCCTAAATTTCTTGAGCTAGTCTTTTTGAATGATGATTAAAAATTTTGTTAGGCATTGGTTTCAAAATATTTTCATCGACTTGAATTAAGGACTTACTTTTTCTGTGCACAATTATTGGAGGTGTTATTATTGGTAGAAATTATTGAAAGGGTGTTTCAAAATCATCATTAATTTCATTGATTAGTGGTGGGATGACATTTTCTTCATTATTTTTCCTCATTATATGCTTCCATGAAATTTTATTCATTGCTAATTTCATCATTATTACTTTCCATGAAAATTTCTTCATTGTTAGGGTAGGGCAGAGGGGCGAGGGGAGGGTGGTGAGGTAAGGCATCATGCATATAATCATCATCAATAAAATCAAAAACACTATGCTTTGAATGTGAGATTTGAACATTGTCTAATTCATTATTGTCATTTTCATCATTATTCAATTCAATATTGTTAATTCCATCATTATTGAATTGCTTATTTTCAATTTCATCATCATTCGATTCATTATTGTCAATTGCATCATTATGTATGACATTTGGCTCATCAAAGATAGTTTTTATACCTTGTTTTAAATGAAGTGCTTTCAATCATACCTTATTTTCCCTCTCACCCATTGTATTTTCTCAAGTGTTTAACTTTTTAATTTTTTTCTTTTTTTTTTGAACGTGATCCATTACCCATTGGGTATTGGTAGTTTTTTAAAGGTGGGGTCAAGAAAATCACTTGATAGCTCTTGTTCTCAACTTGAAAGTATTACAAGAGCATGCAAAAAATGTTTAGTAGGACAAATTTCTTGAATTGGATAAAAAATTATGTTGAAAAGTAAGTTTTTATCTATAACAACTATAATGCATACTCGTTATGGTATAACACGTACACATTATTATAATGCATATGCATTATTATAACATGTATGGATTATGATATAACGCATATACATTACTTAATATGTATGCTTTATCATAATGCATACACATTATAGGTTTGAAATCAAAATCTAAGCTTTTTGGCTTAGAAATGGTATGGATTCCTGAGCCAAAGGCTTGTGCCTATCAATCTACATCTATGTTTGAGAGCTTTGATAGAAAATAAAAAATTCAATAAAAAAATTCAAAAAATTATTACCATGACAACGAGGATGCTCTCCTCTTTTGAAATATATGATTTTTATAATTTTTGGACTATTTTAATGTTACAAACTATGTTGATTTCTAACTATTAACTTTCTTAGACCACCACATGCCATAAATATACATGCTTAGATACATGTTAATGTAATTATTTTTTCATTCATCCAAGTTCAAAACAAATTATATGGTCATAATTTGGGCTTAATTCTACACACATTAAAAAATATATATTTTCATTTTCTTTTTAATTAGTTAGGGGGGACACATAGTTGGCTATCTATTTTTTGTTAGTTTTCAAGATATCTTTACTTACAAATTTAATAATAATAAAAATATTTATTGATAAATTATAAAAAAAATATAGGTAAAAAATTATTAATTATTATCTAAATATTCACTGAAGGGTTTCAAACAATATTAAATGATGTTAAAAAAATGGTGGGCCACACAAACATCTATCCATTCCATTTTATTGAAAAAAAAAAGAGTTCATATTCAAATTTTAGATGTTTGACTTAGTTATACTTAATAATTTTAAAAAAATATTAGTGTTTTATAAACTAGACTTGAAGTGATACAATTCATGTTCTTATATTGTCTTCAAATTTTGAGTGTAGCTATTTCAAATTATCTACACAAGTTTATTTTTTAAATTTTTTAAGAAAATCATGTCTATGAGTATCTGCTTTTTGTCTCCCAATTTTTTGCACTTACCCAAGATATACAAAGTAAAAACTAGTGTGAATCACACACATGCCATACAATTATACTTCATGATGTTATAGCCTTGTTTTATTACTAACACTCATTTGATGCTGAACTATCACTAGAATGATATATAAGTGTTGGTGGTGAAGTTACTCCATGCGAACAAGAAATATTATATGGAGGAAATACTGGAGTAGGACCTTGTTGTCTATTACTTTGAGTACTTGATGTAGAGGAACTTTCACTGAGCTCTCTAATCTCAAGTTGTTGCTGCTATTGTAGATTTCCATTCCAATTTCATTCTTCATATTCAAGAAACTTGATATCTTTGATAATTACAATCTTCTTTGTGATGGGATTGTATAAATTGTAAGTTTTTGACTACTCACAATATCTCGTAAAAAGACATTATTCTCATTTGTCATATAGCCTCTTCCTCTTTTCATCAAGAATATGTGCATATGGAATGCAACCAAATACTTTCAAATTAGAAACACTCCATAATTCTTATGGTAACTGGTATTTTACACTCTTTGTTGGGGAACATTCAAAATGTCCACTACACAAACTATTAAATTCAAAACAATACTAATTTGGTAAATGTTTAGTCTTCATCTTGATTTCTGCCATCTCCATGATTGTTCTATTCTTCCTTTATGAAATGTCATTTTACTATGGCATATACATGGTAGTTAATTATTTATAGATCCCTTTTGTTTTTAAAAAAAATATAAAATCATTGGACACACATTCACCACCTCTATCTATTCTCAATACCTTTATGTAGTGTCCATTTTGCATCTCAACCAAAGATTTAAACTACTAAAAAATTCCAAAAGCTTTTGATTTGTGTTTCAAAAAATATATCCATGTTTTCCTAGTATAATAATCTATGAAAGTCATGAAATAAAAAATTTTACCCACTGAAGGTGTTTGCATAGACTCACATAAATATGAACACACAATATCTAATGGAGTTTTTGTTTTATATGAGTTTCCAATGGGAAATGATTATCTATGTTACTTACTAAAAATACAACCTTCACAATTTTTGTTTAGCTAATCAATCAAAGGCAATCCATTCACCATGTTATTTTTATGAAAAATATTTAGGCCACTCAAACTTAGATGGAAAAACCTCAAATGCCATAACCATGACTGATCTTTATGAAAAATTTGAATGCTACAAAGTATTGACTTTTCAAGCTTAAGGGAAACATCTTATTTTGTGTCATTTTGAATTTTGAAAGCAACCTTTCATTTTTATCTAGAATCACATGCATCATTCTCAAAATAAAATTAAAATCTCTAGTTTCTCAATGCTCATTAAATTATGTTTAAGATTAAGAGCATAATAGACATCTAAACTGTGTCTTTTATCTCATTGCTTGGTTTTAATGTTTATGCTCCTTTACTCATTACAACTACCTTATTATCATCCTTCAATTTCACTTCTAAATGAATAGAATCATCTATGTTTGCAAACATGTCTTTGTTTCCACTCATGTGATTACTACAACCACTATCTAAAAACCACACTTCTTTTGAACTTTCATATGCAACATTACAAGGAATGAACATTGAATCATTATTCTCATTTTTAGGTTGATTTTCTTTTAAAAAGTGTGCATTTTACCTATTCATGTCAAATTACTTCTTTCTACATTCATTTGCGTAATAACCTGATTTCTTACAGTAATGACATTGAATTTGAGATTTGCCATAACTTTGACCATGTGCATGGAAATCATGATTATGAGTATGGCTAATGCCTCTACCTCCTTTTCCTGCAAATAAGTTTGAATGTGTTAGATCTCTTCATAAGAGTTTCCCAATCTACCTCTTCCATCATAGTTGTTAGTCTTGCCTTTAGAAAATATTCTTCCACCTCTATAACTAGTTCTTCCCCTCTTGTGCCTCTAGTACTGTTGACCTTAAATGCATTTTCCATAAGGGAATTGGGTGATCTATTTAACCTTTGATCATGAGATTACAAATACCCCATATCTCATCAATTGAAACTTGTGATAAATATCTTGATTCTTCAATAGCTACACCAATTGCATCAAATTTTATTGAAAGACTCGTCAAAATATTTTTTACAACTTTTTGATCATCTAACATGTCTCCATGAGACTTTATTTGTTTCAAAATGTTTAGTGCCCAATTAAATAATTTATTTATAGACCTAGAGTTTATCATTTGCATATTTTCAAAATCTCTTAGAAGCATTTGTATTCTTACTAGTTTGACTTTGTTGGTTCCTTGATATGAATTTTTTAAATTATCCCATGCCTATTTGGACTTTGTTGTTGTTGGAACTCTTGGAAAAATTGACTCTTCCATTGCTTGTTGGATAAAAAACAGTGCCTTCACATCATTCTTCTTATTCTCCTTGAAAAGATTTCTCTGTGCTTGTGTTATGGCATGTAAAGTTTCTTGATTTGTGGATTCTAGGAAACCATTCTCCACCAAGTCCCATAAGTCTTGGAAAAAAACAAAGTCTTCATTTTGATGTTCCAATAATCTTAATTCTTTCCATTAAACTATGGAATCTGGGTTGAGTAAGAATGTTGCTACTCACCCCTATGATTTTTCTTGAGAAACTTGCTTCAGCATCAAATAAACTAAGTTTTGTCACAAATCTTCCTTCACAAATAATCTTTAGCAATCTTTCACAAACAACTTCAATAGCTTTGACACTAATTTGAAGGAGACGACAAAAATAAATATGAACAACTTCAATAACTCTGATATAAATTTAAAGGAGATGACACAAATAAACAACATTTATCTATGTAAAACAAAATAATATATTAAAAAATAAGAGTAAAAACAAAATTAAGACTTTCATCTTTAAAAAAACATTCATATTTCCAATCAATAATCAATGGCACACTACTTCTCACTGTTTCTCATAATATAAAATATTAAAAAGAAGATAAATAAAAAGATTTGGATCATTGCAAAGAATTTTAAAGCAACAAACAAAGCAAAATGTTAATAGAGGAAAATAAAGAAGAAACTGCCAACTACATTACCCCTATTTATTCCTTGGGAACTAGGTTTTTAACTCTGAAAGCCTATTCAATGCCTACCCAAATGCAACTAACAAATGTCCAAAATGACGACTTCACCTTTGCCAGCAATTGATGGCACCAAAACATGCAACTTTCACAATTATATGTCAGAGCATGGTAATGCTTAAGCATGCAAATCTCTATTATAGTTATCACATTCTAATTTCTATTTACTATTAATCAAACTTTACACAAAATAATACTAAATAGGTGGTTGTTAACAACACAAATTCTGACGAGGTAATAACAAAGTTTGAGTGTGTCAGAGGATGTTAAATAGTCTTTAAATCTCTTTTAATATGATTCGAAACATCAACTTCAAAACATCATCTCAAAATTTATTTATTTATTTTTAATTGAAAAAATACGTTGTTACAATAGTAACAAGCGCTACCAATCAACAAGATTAAAAAGAAGGCATAAAATATAATATATGAATTATTGTAATTTCAATATTATATTTATTTAATTATTTTCAATTTTTGATTTATTTTTTAAAATATTATTTGAAAAAATTAATTCAATAAATAATGAATATTTAAATAATCTATTTTTATCTATAAAAAATGTAAATATACAATTTTAAATATTTAGAAATAAAAAATATTTTCATTTATAAATAAGAAATATTAACAATTATAATTTGTAGTTTTTAACAAAATAAATATAATTGCTTGAGAAAACACACACACACACATATATATATATATATGTATGTATATATATAGATGTATGTATATATATAGATGTATGTTTGAGCTGCCTGTGCGTACGTTATGCTTTCGAAGATGAACTCGAACTCTCAGCCACGTCAGGAGTCAGGGCTTCTTTCTCAGTCTCATCGATCCACCTCGGCAATCAAGTTATGTACGTCTTGTATTGTGATAATAGTGTATATCTTTATCTCTACAAAGGATGGTATCATACCCATATTGGAATTTAGGTTACGGTTTGTATGCAACCTCCTCCACAGTAAGATATGCACATCTCGTTTCATACTAATGGACATGGTTATCTCTAAACAAACAGTTGAGATAATATCTTATAATGTAAGTTACACTATTATCTTAATATGACCAAATATATGAGACTTTAACAAAGCTTGTGAGCGTTGAATGTTTTAAAACTATGGAGAATATCTTTGAATATTTTTCAGAATATATTTTTGGGGTCGTGAACAAAGCTTGTGAGTACTGAATTTTAATGTTGTGAGCTCAATTAGTATGTAATTTTTTGAACATGTTTGTTGTGTTATTCTTAGAAATAGTATTATGATTCAGTTCTCATCTCAATATATGTAGAGATATCTTATTTTAATGTTCATGAATGATCATAATATAAGTTTTTTTTAAACTCTAATTTGGATTGTATAAAACTAAATAAGATATAAACTTAAATGTAATTCATATTTTAAAATATGATAGTTAAATTTAAATATAAATATAAAACACAAAAATTAATTTGATAAATAACATGTATTAATGCTGTTAGGAATTTGTGTTCTATCATTTTCTTTGTATTATTAATGTATTAGTCGTTATGGATGCATATGCTTTGTAAATCATCTTTTGAGCATATTTGAATCATCACACATACATATGAAGTAGTAATTGTTAGAATAGATATAGTATTTAAGTAAGAGTTGAGGCCCAATGAAGGCATCCACGAATATTATTATATTGAGTTTGCTCAAAGGAGGTTGCTCCTTCGAAATGGCTTGCAATCTAAAGGTTATTTTGGATTATTTTCTAAAGTTCATTTTATTGTTCATTTATTTTCCGAAGTTAATAAATTTGTGCAAAAGGATTCTCACATCTAGTATCAAAGCATTTTCTCGGTTTGTGGGTAGATTTTCAAGATTTTTTTTAGCAATGGCTTTCCAGGAGTTGTGTCATTTATGAAAATATTTTTTCTTGCACCTATTTTCTACATATTCATTGAAGGTTTAGATAAGGATAAATACCCATTGCATAACTGTGAGAAATACTTGGGCATAAGCCCTAAAAATCATTGTGAGGTGTACCACATGAACCTCGGAGTAACTAGCCTATTGAGAGCACCTACTAACAAAAAGGGAAACAATGCCATCTTGACTGACTAATTTCCACTTGTGAGATAAACTAAGAGCTATCGCTTAGGGATAAATATGTGGCTAAAACATTTTTGGAGAGCGGTACTCATTTAAACAACATTTATGGCCAGAGAGACTCCTTGAAAATCTTAGGTATCTAAACAGACTGTGAGCTACAACTCATATGGACTAGCTAGGACTCCAACCTAGGACCTTTCATTTGCTATTGGAGTGCTCTATCAACTATGTTACTGGCCTCTCTATGGTCAACCCATCATTAGTCCAAGTGTGGCTTATTTCTAACACCCCCCTTTACATCCACACTGTAGGTGATTGAAGCTCTTAACCTAGATCTGATACCACATGCGAGCTACAACTCATATAGACCAGTTAGGACTCAAATATAGGACATTCCATTTGCTTCTGGAGTGCTCTGCCAACTAAGCTACTTGTCCTTCTATGTCTAGTCCATCGTCAATCCAGGTGTGGCTTATTTCCAACACAGACTTGGGGCTCATACTCAACATAACAAATTTAAAAGACTGATAATAGAGTGATCACAGTTGATAATAGTTGGTCATCACACACTTGCAAATAGGATTTTGGTAGAGCAACCAATCGATAATTGGGGTTTAAAAAAAAAGGTAAAAAAAATTAGTTTTTTGCCTTATCTCTCTCTATAGTTTCGTTGACTCTAAAAATTTCCTAGAACCCCTGAAATTCTATTCTACACATTTTTTTGAGGGTCCATGTCCAAATTCCACTTCTATTAGACAAAAAATCAATTTTTTTTATTTTTTCAAGTTTTACCATAATTTCTTTAGTTTTTTCCCTCTTGCTTTGAAACTTTCCCATAATATTATTTTCCCTTTTCTGCTCCTTTGTCCCTCTTAGCTAACTTTTATAATTTTGAAATTTCCTTTGCCTTCATCAATCCTAATCATGAGGTGTCAAAAAACTAGTAAAAGTACTTTTACCCCTTTCAATTTAGCCAAAATTAAAATTTTTCCTTATTGAATTTGTCTTAAGACATATTTTTTAATTTCTTGCAAAAAAAATATTGGTTATGTTATCCACCCATGCAGGCAAAAATATCATGAAGGAAATAATCACAACATTGAAATCTCAGGTTACTGAGTTAACCGATATGATGCATGGATTGAATCAACAGAATAGCCTTTTGATTAACAAACTACAGGAGTATTCTTCATAAAATAGTTTCTATTCTCCCCACACATCACGTGGGCCCAAGATGGACTTTTAATGGGTCAATTATATAGATCTTATAGGATGGATATATCGATCTGAATAATTTTTAAACTTTCATAATACTTATTCTGTCAACAAAGTCCCAATTACTTCCTTCCACTTGGAACAAGAAGCACTCTAATGGTATAATTAGTATCTCAATTCAAAGGATGAAATCAACTAAAAAACCTTTGTATCCTTACTTCTAGGTAGGTTTTTTCTCTTAACATTTGAGGACTTTATATAAGCTCTCACCAAACTCTACTAGACATGCATCATTCATGATTATCCTATCAAATTTAAAAACTAACTAATCACACTGAAGAGTTATTAGATGAATTTTACAAAAGTTGTTTTATTAGTGACCTCAAAGATCCAATCTGATTAGAGGTGAAAATGTTTCAACCCAACAACATGATGGACACCTTGGGTCTGACTAAGTTAGAAGAAGATAAACTCTTAATGCAACATTGACCCCCCACTTTTCCATCCATAAAGAACATAACAAACCAATAGCCAACTACAACCACATTGATCAAACACCTTATTGAGGTAGAGATGTGGGCTCGTAAGGAGAAACGATTATGTTATAATTATGATGATAAATGGGTTAAGGGTCACAAGTGCATCCACTAAAATCTCTACTTAATAGATGTGGAATCACCTATAGAATAGGACAACAAGCTTGATATCTAGGAATTATAGGATGCTCAAGAACAAAGCCCCTCAAAAGACTCAATGGCTCAAGAGACTCAATCTGAGATCTTACTACATGTAATAGTAAGTGTTACCACCCCTTAAACCATGAAGATCAATGGGTTATCTAAAAATATTCCTATCATAGTCCTCATTTACTCTGACAACACTCACAATTTCATCGATCCCTACATTCCTAAGCAGGAAAACTACTTTGTACACCCTTGTTATAGATTTGAAGTCATGATTGATAAGGGGGGAACATTTCCATGTAAAGGGAAGTGGTAAAAGGTGTGTATCATGATAGGTGATTACTCTCTTCACTCAGATATGTTTTCTCTACCCTTAAGAGGATGTGATGTGGTCTTATGGGCATAATAACTCAACATATTATGACCTATTCTATGGGACTTCTATGAGCTTTGTATGTAGTTCACAGAAAGTGGTAATAAACACACCTTAAAAGGGTTGTTACCTAAATATTCTCACATCATCAGTTCCCATCACATGGAAAAGTTTATGACTAAAGGCTCATATGGAGTCATTATCTAGTTGCACTCCATCTAACTCCAACTCCCCACTCCATTACTAACTACTCTATTGATTTAAAAATCTTCCTTGTTAATCATGCAATTATTTTTATATAGAAAGTGGTTTTACCCCCTTCATTCCCTAAATATCATCGCATGCTACTCCTTTCAAGTAACATACCACCCAACATTTAGCTATACTGTTATCCCCATCTACAAAAGATTGAGATTGAGTAGCTAGTATGAGAACTCCTCAAGTCTAGAGTTATTTAACCCAAAACCATCCCATACTCCTCCCCAATACTTCTTATCCACAAAAAATATGGGTCGTGGTGCCTCTGCACTGACTTCTATGCCCTTGACCACCTCACTATCAAAAATAAATTTCCAATTCTAGTCATTAATGAACTTCTTGATGAGTTTATGGGGAAAATATTTATCCAAATTAGATCTTTGTTCAAGTTATCACTAGATTTGCATGCATGATGATGATATTTCAAAGACAACCTTATACACTCATGATGGTCATTATGAATTCTTGGTCATGTCATTGGGACTTACAAATTCCCCTTCAACATTTCAAGCACTAATGAATAAAATATTTTAGCCTTTCCTCCATCAATTTGATTTGGTTTTCTTTGATGATATTTTCATCTACAGTCACACATGGGCCAACTGAGCATCTACAACATATTGACAAGGCATTGCAACTTCTAGCAAACAATCAATTATGTGCCAAGTAGTCCAAGTGTTCTTTTGGTAAGGAGGAAGTTGAATATATAGGGAATATTGTTTCAACTGACGGGATCCACATAGATCCAAAACAATTAGTGCCATATAGCATTGGCCTTGATAAAAAATCCTCAAGAGCCTTTATGGATTCTTAGGCCTTACGAGTTACTACTATAGATTCATATAAGATTATGGAGATTTTGGCTCACTTAATTTCCTTATTAAAGAAGGATGCATTCACATGGGATGCCATAACTGACCAAGCATTCATGACAGTCAAACAGGTTATATGTATCACACCAATTTTGACCATGCCAAACTTTACCAAAACTTTCACCATCAAAAGTGATGCATGTGGTAATGAACTATGTGTTGTTCTTCTCTACGAGGGTCATCCCATTGTTTTCACTATAAAATCCCTTTTTGGAATAAATTTGGCTTTATCTACATAGGAAAAGGAAATGATGACAATTGTACATGTACTACAAAAATAACATCCATACTTACTTGGGAATCATTTTTACATCAAAATCAAACACTAGAGTTTGAAATATTTATTGAAATAATGGGTCTCATCACTGGCACAACATAAATGGGTCAACAAACTCTTGGGATATGATTATGAGATCAATTACAAGAAGGGTAAAGATAATGTCATGGTGGATGCTCTTTCTTGCACATTCAAGGACAAGACTTCCCTTTCTGTCATCTTCATGCCCATTCCAAACTAGTTGGAATCTGCATACCAAGGGTATGTAAATGATCCCTTCTTATACAACCTCATTGAAAAATTGGCCACTAACCGATCTGTAGTACCACATTATTTAGGAGATGGTGCTTCTCTATGATACAAGGGTTTTTTGGTGCTTTCCCATAACATAGACCTTCATCAAGCTATATTATATGAAATCCATGCTTCTCCATTAGGAGGGCACTTAGGATTTCTCAAAACATATGAGAAATCATGTCAAAACTTATTTTTGAAGGGGATTAAAGAGGAAATTAAATATATGGTGGCTGAATGTGATACCCACCAACTTCTCTTTTGCTTAATCACATAAGTATTAATTCAATGGCATGGCATGCAACCAAAAGATGTAACATAAGAACCAATATTCCAAATTTAGTAACAATCCACACATATGAAGCTTTGAGGACAAAGCTTTTTCTAAGGGAGATGGGATGTTATGAACCCATGTCCTATCTTTCTCTTTGCATTATTAGTGTATTAGTCGATATGGATGTGTATGCTTTTCAAGTCATCCCTTGAGCATATTTAAATTATCCCACTTACATGGGAAGTTATAGTTTTTAGAATAAGTTTAGTATTTAAGTAAGTGTTGAGGCCCAATGAAGGCATCCATGGATATTATTGTATTTATCTTACTCAAATGAGGTTGCCCCCTCAAAGTGACCTATGATCTAAAGGTTATTTTGGGTTATTTTCCAAAGTTCATGTCATTGTTCATTTATTTTTTGTAGTTCATAAATTTGTGCAGAGGGATCTTCACAAAATTCCTCTTCTTTTATTAACTCAATAGTTTTTTTTTGATATTTAATTCACTAATAATGCTTAAGATCTAAACATTTTTATTTGTTAGTTGTAATTAATTGGGGTTTAGCTAATATTGGAATTCATAAGAACCTAATTACTATAAATTTAAAATAAAGTATGCCTTGTTTCATGTTATAAACAAAAAAGAAGGGCATGGTCCTAATTTGCCTTTTACATGACCATTTTTTTATAGCAATCTTAGAGGTCACTACTATACCAATTTTAGACAATGATAACATTTTTTTTTTTAAAGACTAGGGGATACGATCAAGAATGGATACTTAGGTTTAGGTTGGGCTTAGGAGAATTTGACACTTCACCTCCTTACTTAAATTAGTTTAGTTCATTTGAGTTACACTTTTGTTGAAAACTAATACTTGGTTCCATTATTTTACCATCCTTAATAACCTCACAAATGGTTATCGTAATATGTAATCATTTTTAAAAATTGACATTGAATGGAACATGAAACTTTATTTAAACCATAAAACCCTTAAAGGTTTATATCAAAATATTTAATTTTTATTTTTAACCATTTAATATATTTTATGTTTACTTCCTCTAATATGAGCTATATTAACATAGAAGGGTAATGTTGAATCAAAATCCTCATCAAAATTTTACATGAGAGGAGGGTCGACCTTAAAATTTAGTCCCTTCCCCAACCAAATTTATTGATTGCCACATTTAATTAGGTTTCATTTCATGAAATGACACCTATCTAAGTGTGACATTCAATACACATGGTTGGTGAAAGGACAATATTTGAAGGTGAACCCACTTGTGCAGGGGTTAAAATATTTGTATGATGGCTACCCATTCAACATTGTATTTAAAGAATGAAATGTTAAAATATTAAATATATATTTATTATAAACTAAATATGTATACTTGAATATTATTTTATAGAAAGAAAATTATTGATGAAGAGGAGAGGCTTGGAGCTCTGCAAATGGGAAGGTGAAAAGTCATCTTCAATTGTTGATACTTCAATCTCTCTTCATCGTATCTTTACTTCTTTGGTCTCCTTGATCCGTTTGTTCTATGGTCATATTCATTAGTTGATGTTTGTGCATGGTCCCCATCATATGGTGATTTTTGAGTGGCTTGGGTCCTTTTTTTCTTTTTTGTCATTTATTCTTGTTGCCTTAGTTGTTCTGTCTTTACATTATTTTTTGTGCTTGTGTGACTTAGGGAGAAAGTGAGTTTTCATGTATTTATGAGGTGGTGGTATGGAATGGATAAAAAGGATGCATATGAATGTGTGGAGATTTGGAAGGATGGCGGTATTAATGGTGCACTCAAAAATGTGAAGGGTGTTGATAATGGCCCTGGTCAGAACATTTTGGAAGGTTTGGTGGATGGTGAGAAGGGGAAAAAAGGTCTTAGAAACCCCCCCTTATTATTGGGGGTCTTATACAAGAAGACGTTTTTAAAAATTCTAAAATTGCATAATTCATGTACGAAGCAGAATTTATGGGTGAATATGGAGTCAATAGTGGTACCTCACTCAAATTTGGTAAGTTATTTATTCTCAAAAATATCTTGTCTCTATTTTTGAATGAATCAATGGAAAGGGATTTGTAATTAGAAGAAACATGTTTAATGAATGTTGGGGATTTGTTTATCTGCTTGAATAAAAAATCCTTACCCTCTAGAATTGTTTTTGATAATTGGTTAAATTTTATCTAGGGTAAAAAAAGGAGATTTATATTTCCTTTTGTAGAATGTTTCAGAAGGGGGTTTTCATGATTTTATTCAAAAATTCCAATATGAAGAGGTGACTTATTAGCAAACCCCTCTATAATGTAGGACAGTTGGTTTTTAAAGTTGTTACTTAGAACCTTAAATTAGACTGTGAGGAAATAATAGTCAAAGTGACCCCAAGATGCGTAGATATTGAGAATGTTCCTATTCAAATTTGGAATTTTTTGCCTCAAGCTCTTAAGCCTCTAGGAGAAGTTCTTAGGGTGGATGATTCAAGAATATTCTTGGCACATATGCATGTAAGGGTTTTGATTTCTTTGGACCCATTGAAAGTCTTACCAAATACTCTTGTATTTAATATTAAGGGTGAATCTTTTTATTGTCCCATCAAAGGGTTGGGTGGCCTTAATGCTTACTTATTCTGTAAAAAGGATGGTCATCTTAGGATATATTTACCTAAACTAAGGAAAATGGAAAGGGTGATTGATTTGATGTTGAATAATATTATACCTTTAGGGAATGATATTTTTAGAAAAAATGCTTCTAATTCTGATGGTAGTGTTGTGGTAAGACAAAATCAATGTTTTGTTTCAGAGCCACATTTTATTTGAGTGCCCTCTAGTGAATATTTGGTGGGACTTGGATCCCCTAAGGGATTAAAAACTATTGACACCCTTTTCCTATCACTAAATAATACCTTGGTTAATATGGACTATGTTAATGTTAGTCTTAGGTCTTCTAGTGATTGTGTGGTTACGAACAATCTTCCTTTGGTGCATGAGAGTCCTTTTCATGCCCCACATTTGGGCTTTGAGCAGAGTGATTGTATGGTGAAAGAACTCACTTTCACCAAGGGTACATTATCAAATGAGTATGTTATTATTTTAACCAATCCATTTGTTTCAGTGGCCCATACCCCTAGCCCCTTAACCTTTGACTCAGATTTGAGCTATGATAAGTGAGTTCCCATGGTGCTCTCTCCTTCCCAATGTGTTGGTGTTCAAACTAAGGCTATCTTGGAAAGATATTTGCCTCTTAAATATGTTGGTTCATTGGATATCTTTGGTGGGCTAAAAATAAATAATTGTAAGAGATAAAAAAATTGAGGCCAATTCAGAACCTTTCTTAGGATCTCTTATGGGTGATGATGGGAAGATTCTTAAAGGTTCTTCAAGGGGTGTTGAGGATAGTAAGAAAAACCAAAGAAAACAAGGTCCCTCAGCTTTTATAAGGTTGTACCAAAACAAAGGAGGATCTAAGGCCTCTACTTTGTAAATGTAGGCTCCCCCCTCTCTTTTGATGAAGGTTCTTAATTAGAATGTGAGGGGTCTAGAATTCCTTGATCGTACCAATTGTAAAACAATTTACATGTTCAAGAAAAGGCATTGATTTCTTATTGTTATAGGAATTTAATATTGTTGGTTTCAAGATGGAATGTGTTTTAAATTATATCTTGACATATTCTTATTAGTTTTCTACCTCTCATCTAAAAGGGAAAGGTGGTGCTTCCATGTTAGTTAATCCTTAGTAGTAGGAGTTAGTAGTTGATTTTGGTTTGGCCCCTTGTCATAGGCTATGTGGGTCACTCTCAAAAGTGAGGAACATATGTCTGGAATTTGAAATATTTATGATTCTAATGAATATAAAGAAATGGATATCTTATGTAATTGGCTTGCTTCTAATTTAAAATACATCCCATGGATTTTGGGGGGAGATTTTAATATGGTAGAGGAAATAGAGGACAAACAGAGGGTGATCCAATTTCATGGAAAGGAAATGAAATTTTTTTTGGGTCCAAACTCAAATGGATCCTTAAACTCTTTGACCCTCTTAATCAAGGGAAAAAGGATAGCAATAGTATCTAGTATACATGGTGTAATAATCCGACCTCTCATAAGAGAGTTTATTCTAGAATTGATAGATTTTAATTCAACAAGAATATTTTTGAAGCACAATGGGAGGAGTACAACTCAGTGAAGGTGATACCATTTAATATCTTGGCTCACCCACCATCCCATTAAATTGTCTATATTTATAAATAATAAGTGGGAGGTGAATTCTCCTAAGTGGAAAGGACTATAGAAATTGAATGTTGTGCATTTGAATAATATTAATTATATAGGTGGAATCTGTTCTACATGGAACAATGGTAAGTTTGCTATTAATTCTTAATCCTCTATTGATAAGTGGAACTATTGTATGAACCTTTGTAATAATTTTATAAGAAATTTTGGTAAGCATCAAATAATTTTGAGTAAGATTGCACTTAATACTCAGGATAAGCTATTTTTTTTCTAAATCAAGGTTATAACTTGACCTAAATAATGTTTTATTACTTGATCAACTGACAAGCCTAAAACATGAAATAATTAATATTCAATATTTTGTTGCTTGAGGGCTCAAATTTGTTCTAGACTAATCTGGCTAAAACTTGGAGACAAAGTCTCTTGGTTCTTTTTCAATTAAAGAGCAAAGCATGGAAAAATAAAAATTTCTATAATTGAATGTGGAGGGAGTGTGTCTAGTGATCTGTTTGAGATTAAAAAACATTATTTTCCTTCTATTTAGATCTTTTTTTTTTCAAATGTCTCAAGTTTACTAATTGATAATTGTATAGAGCTATGTTCTAAATATATTCTTGAGAAAGTTGTTGGGGAATAGGTTGTGATGACTGATAGTGAGATCTTTATAGATAAGATTAAGGCAATCATTGAATATATGAAGTTAGATAAAGCCCCAAGATTTGATGGGTTTCCTGTGGAGTTATGTAAGTCAAATAAGGAGTGGATTAGTGTTGAATGCCTGGGGATTTTTACTGAAGCCATTGAAGTTGGTGCACTGGGGCTTAAAATAAATAGATGTGTGATTAAACTCATACCAAAATATGGAAAAAACTTATAAGGTCAAGAAATAGTTACTTATTACTCTTCTTAATGTCTCTTACAATATTTTTGTTAAGATTCTTACAAGAAGGCATTCCTCCATCCTACCTCCATTGATCTTTGTTACTCAAATAGGGTTTGTGAAGGTAGATATATCCTTGACAGTAGTTTTTCTAGCTGGGAAGGTATATATTGGGCTCGTGATTCTAGGCAAGATGTTGGCATGATCTTACTTGACTTCAAAAAAACTTATGAAAAGATTGAGTGGTCATTTATCAACTTAATGTTGAATGCCTTTGGGATTTAGGATAGATTTTACAGAATGGTAAATGTCTTGTTTAAAGTTGCCTCAACCATTATTGAATTTAATGGTGAGCTGACTAATTCTATTGAACTTCATAGGTCAATTAGACAAGGGTGCTCTCTTTCCCCCTTTCTTTTTATTATGGCACCTGAAACACTTCATTACTTGTTAAAAAGCTTATATGTGGGTCCTCTAGTCAAAGGTATCTCATTACCCAATGAATCATATATGATTGATGTTTTGTTTGTAGATGATTCTATTATATTTGTCAAACTTGAAAAAGATAATCTTCAACAAGTGGCTGGAAGACTTAACATTTATTGTTTTGCATCTGGTTTGAAGTGGCACTACACCAATCATCTATGATAGGATAAAGTGAGGGCATATTGAAATGGTTGGTGGAGTATGGGTGGATGTAGAAGAGCTCTAATCATATGGTCAGATATATGGGTATTTCTTTTGCTTTGGTACCTTCATTTAAACAAATGTAGGCTAGTTGTCTATCAAAATTAACAACAAGATTGGTAAGTGGCATGGTCATTTCCTCTCTCTCCTAGGAAGAATTCAAGTATGTCATAAAGTTATTTCTTCTTATAGTATATAATCTACCTCATTTTGGATGTTTAATAAATCTTAGATTAATATTTTGCATAGAATAATTAGAGAGTTTATATCGTCTAATGGCAAGGGAAACAAAAAAAGGCATGTTGTGGCATGGAAGATATGTTGTGTACCTATAAAATTTACGAGGCTTGGGTTGAAAGACCTTAGGATTTAAGGTGTTTCTTTGGTAGTTGAGTGGATCATTTGGGCCCTAGATGGGGATGATCCATGGAAGATTTTGGTTAGGCATAATATTATGAGGGGATTCTCAAAATACAAACCACATTAGAAATGACATCACATTTCAGACTTGTTGATTGGTTCATTTCCTGTGCAAGTCTTAGGTTCTCTAATTTTTTAGGTTATTTGGAATCCTGGGAGCTTGTAAAACACCTTGATATTATGCCTCCTATCTTTAGTGGGTTTGGGTCTAGGTGTCAAGGGTATAGGTCTATATGGTGGAACCTCACTGTTAATATAAAGCCCCTTGCCCTTACTAGAGGGTGCTTAGTTTTTTGTTAGTTATCCAAAGGTTTAATATGTTTAAAAGAATTGATCTTTTTCAATGGTTGGGCCTCATGGATTGAAATTAGATAAAGGTTCCAGATTCTAGGGTCTCAAAGGAGAACCTTCACTCTACTCACTAAGGCTATATAATTTACTAGAGGTTTTTCTAATTTTGATGATACTAATGGGTTTTTGGAGGATATTAAATGGATTAATGGTCCCCCCTTTTGGAATATAACACCAAAATGCTTTATGATAAACTTGATTTCTCCAAAAGTATCTTCTTCAATCTTAATCAAGTTTGGCATGTTTATGATCCATTCTCTAGTTATTTTTTAGATTCAATGTTGTATGGTCTTCATGTCTTGAACCAAAAAAATCTTGTTTCAGATGGTTAGTTTTGTAAGACAATTTAGATGTTGGGTCAATAATTTCTATGTCTGGATTTATTAATCCTCATTGTTTGTTGTTTAGCAAGTTAGAAACTATTGAACACCTTTTTTTCTTGTCCTTATGCTACAAGTATATGGAAACTTTGTCTTACTAGTTGAAACTATGTGATTGATTATGATATTACATGGTATAATATTTCTTTTAGGTATGTGTTTTCCAAAAAGAAGGTTCATATTTTTTTCCATGAGACTAGATTTCTTACTAACTTCAATCTTGAAGTTATCATGTCATGTATTTTTTGGCAAATATATTTTTATTTGAATGTGCCATAGAGTGAGATGGAGAAGTTCCTGAGAACAAGGATGATGAAGGTCTCTTCTAGCTACCTGCTAGATAGTGGAGGATACCCCATATTTTCATAGCCTCCTAACTGGAGGATTTTTCATGGTGAAGCTACATAGGTGAAGATTTATGAATGTGATTGGGGATTGATTAGAGAGGACTACTTTGATTAAGCTGATAATCTAGTTGTTGGTTGGGATTGGTTTTCAAAGTTAGATAAGAGTGGGTTAGTTATCTCGTTGA